>OU342745.1:143868166-144468166 GCA_910589775.1 Avena eriantha
AGATCTTTTTGCCTCCGTCTTGATGATCTTCCTTGCCCTTCCCTCCCTCCTCCCTCGCGCATCCTTGAGCGATCATCATGTTGGGCTTCTCTTGTAGCCCTTCTCCTCCTCGCGCCATGCTTGTTTCTCCAACGAACCTGATCATACATAAATGCATAGACTTAGGCAGTATAAAGTTCTCATCAATCAAAGTACCAGATTCGTTTAGGAGTAAATTCACCTGTTGTTCCAGTAGCTTAGCACGAGCTCTTGTAATAGGTCCAATTCTAATCTCATTGGACTGATCCTTTCTTGCAACAGTTGTAGCATCTTCAGTAGTCATTGGGGTAGGTGTAATTGTAGGGATGTCCTCATCATCTCCCCCCCTTCAAAAGGCGTCGACCTCGACGCTCCAAGGTCTTCTCCAGCATATGGTGACACATCAGCAACGTTGAAGCTGTTGCTAACTCCACCAAACTCCTCAATAGGTATATCAGCCGAGTAGGCATTATCATTAATCTTGGCTAACCCTTGGAAGGACCAGCATCACGTGGCTTCAATGTGGACTTTCAAAGTAGTGGAAACCTATCCTTGCGTAGATGCACCCAACCATATCTCCAGGCTCAAACAACACTTCTTTCCTTGCTTGATTCCTTGCAACAGCAATTTCTTCTTGCCTTTCTTCTCAATAACCTCTCGAGTCTTCTTATGTATTTTCTTCACATAATCAGCACGTTTTGATGCCTCCATATCAACTCTCTCATGTAATGACAGAGGCAACATATCAAGTGGCGTCAATGGCTTGAAACCATACACCACCTCAAAAGGACAAAGCTGAGTAGTTGAATGCACAGCCCTGTTGTAAGCAAACTCAACATGTGGCAAACACTCTTCCCACTCCCGTAGATTCTTTTTAATCATGGTCCTTAGCAGTTGTGACAATGTTCGATTCACCACCTCTCTGTTTGACCATCTGTTTGGGGATGACATGTAGTACTGAACAACAGCTTCGTTCCTAGCTTTCCCCATAAGGTCTTCCAAAAGTAGCTCATGAACTTCACATCACGATCAGAAATAATCGTCTTTGGTACTCCATGTAATCTCACGATGTCCCTAAAAACAGGTTAGCAACATGCGACGCATCGTCGCTTTTGTGGCAGGCAATAAAATGAGCCATCTTAGAGAACCTAACCACTACGACAAATATAGAATCATGACCTCTCTGAGTTTTTAGGTAGACCTAGCACAAAAATCCATACATATGTGTTCCCATGGAATAGTCCGTGCGAGAGAGGTGTATACACCGTGAGGCTTATCAGCTTAGATTTCGACTTGTGGCATGTAATCCATCGGCTCACAAATCTGTACACGTCACGCCTCATCTTGGGCCATAAAAATAAAGTGATCACAAGCATGAGCAATGTCTCCTCACGCCCAAGTGACCCATCAAACCACCAGCATGTTGATTCCTGCACTAAGAACAAACGCAACAACGATTCTGGAATACATAGTTTGTTAGCTCGAACAAATATCCATCATGTATATGATACTTATCCATGCGTTTCTAAGAGCACACAAACGATATGGTTCAACAAAATCATGGTCAGTCGCATAAACTGCACAAATAGCTTCTAATCCAGGAATTTTAACATCAAGATTGGTTAATAGCATGTTCTTCCTAGGTAGAGCATCAGCAACAACGTTCTCTTTTCCCTTCTTATAGTTAATGATTAAGGAAAAGATTCAATGAACTCAACCCATTTAGCTAATCTTCTATGCAAGTTTGATTGAGCTTTCAAGTATTTCAATGCTTCATGATCAGAATGTATGATGAATTCCTTTGGCCACAAATAATGTTGCCAAACCTCAAATACTCTAACAGTGCATACAATTCTTTTATCATAGAGATAATAATTCAAATGAGCACCAGTCAATTTCTTAGAAAAATAAGCTATAGGCCGACCCTCTGCATCAATAACGCCACCTATAGCCTATACCACTAGCATCACATTCAACTTCAAATTTCTTCGAAAAATCAGGTAAGCAAGTAATGGTGGCAGAAGTAAGCAAACGTTTTAATGTATCAAAGGCAATGTCTTGGCCGCGCCCCCAACAAAAGGAACACCCTTCTTTGTCAAATCATTTAATGGTGCAGCAATGGTGCTAAAATCTTCAACAAAGCGCCTATAGAAACCAGCGAGACCGTGGAAACTACGCCTTGACTAACATTCATTGGAGAAGGCCAATTCTGAATTGATTCAATTTTAGATTGATCTACCTCTACTCCATGCTTAGAAACAACAAATCCTAGGAAATGACCTTATCTTTTGCAAATGTACACTTCTCAAGATTAGCATACAGTTTATTATCACGTAACACTGGCAAAACTTGTCTAATATGAATTCAATGTTCAGATTCGGTTTGGCTGTATATGAGTATATCATCAAAGTAAACAACCACGAAACGACCAATAAACTCTCTCAAAACATGATTCATCAAACGCATGAAAGTACTAGGTGCATTAGTAAGACCAAACGACATAACTAACCACTCAGATAAACCAAATTAGTTTTGAAAGCAGTTTTCCATTCATCCCCTTCTTTCATATCCTAATTTGATGATAACCACTACGCAAGTCAATTTAGAGAAACAGCAGCAGCACCGCTCAATTCATCTAGCATATCCTCTAAGCGTGGAATAGGATGACGATATCGATAGTGATGTTATTAATCGCTCTACAGTCAACACACATGCGGCCAAGTACCATCTTTCTTAGGAACTAAAATAACAGGAACACACAAGGGCTAAGAGAGACATGAATGTACCCTTTATCCAGCACGCTTGTACTTGCTTCTGAATTTCCTTAGTTTCTTCGGATTAGTCCTGTAAGGGTGCACGGTTGGGGAGTGTGGCACCCAGGAATCGGGTCCCTTGATGTTCTAATACCACGCATGGAGGCAAACCCACGGGTACGTCTTCTGGAAACACATCCCCAAAGTCCGGGCAAAACAGAAGAGACACCAAGAGAAATAGGGTTCATGTCGTTAGAAAACCATACCCACCTATCGCCCTTATACATGAGCACAAGTGGCATGAGGCTGTAGGATCCTCACGAAACTCCCTCTCTCTATATCCTCCTTGGTGGACTAGGATCATAAATCCAGGCACTCTCTCCACTTTTCGTTATAATCACTCAATTTAGACTCAATTACATCAGGAACATCTGTTACACAAGTCTCGCCGAGTGGTAGTATTCTTCCTTCAAGGTTCACCTCTATCTTCTGGCGAGAATCATTCACAATTTCTTGTGGTGTCATTGGCTGCATATTAATCTTCTTTTCCTTTGAATTCCAAGTGATATGTGTCGGCTCGGCCATTGTGTTGCACATGGCGATCATAGAGCCAGAGCCGACCCAAAAGTAGGTGACAACTGTCATAGGAACCACATCAAAATCAATAGAATCTTTGTATGGCGCTATTTGAAAAATTCACGACGTACCATATGATTTACCTTCATCTGACCATTGTTGCTCAACCATTGTAGTAGTATGGCTTGGGATAAGGTTAAGTATGTCAAATTCAGTTTGGCACATAGTTTCCTTACATGCAAGATTTCTAGAGCTACCTCCATCAATAATTACCTTGTAAGCTTCGTTTGTCCAACTAGAGCTTTTGTTGGAACAAGTTGCAAACGCTGGGATTCCTCACCGGTTGCACACTAAGTACACATGAAGATATGACAATAGTAGTGTGCACACTCAGCATAATGCATCAGCACCAACCTCGCCGTCATCAATATCATCATCAGAAGCTTCATCTCCACTTCTACTTTCTACTTCACCTTGTTCATTAACAAACATAACCTTGCTGTTTGGACAATCCTTCTTGTAGTGACCTCTACCTCCACAAGTATGGCACACACCACAATCACGAGTGCGTGCCGTAGACATATTGGAACCCGAGCTAGCAGCAGGAGTACGGGTTTCCGAGCATTAAAACCAAACGAAGGTGTACTTGCGGGCCTTGGACGATGGTGTAAAGGGAGCAGCAGCTGGTGGCGTGGCTGTAGAAGGTGTAGACCTGGCCGAAAAATCTACTGGAGGACGAACAACGAGCACGTGACTTCGCCTCTTCTGCCAACTGGGATTCGGCCTCTCTAGCATGATGCAACAACTCATTCATGGTCTCATACTTGTGATGACGAACAATGCTCTTGATCGGTAACTTCAAATTGTTTAAGAATCGCTGCATGGTCATCTCAATGGACTCACGAATTCTAAGCAACGCTGCATAAGCATATCCATCTCCCTGTAGTACTCATCAACTGTCATGGGTGCCTTGCTTCAGTTGCGTCAATTTATCAAAAACTGATCGCAAGTAGTTGGTTGGTACGAAACGAGCTTTCATGATTTGCTTCATCTCGCGCAAATCCCTCACAGGAAGTTCATTGTCCCTCCCTCCTATGTTGCACAAGACCATCCCACCAACGTAAAGCATAACCATCAAATTCAGATGCTGCAAGCTTGATCTTCTTATCTTCTGGATAGTCAAATAAGCGCCAGAGTTTCTCAATCTTCAACTCCCATGTGAGGTAGTCTTCAGGATCAATGGAACCATCAAACTTAGGAATTTAAAAATTTTGGCTTGCCCCAAACCATCATCAGCAGCTTGGGTTGGGCACACGTTGACCACGCCCAAGATGGGCAAACCCACGACCATGAGCAGGTGCATGGACAGGGGGAATAGCACGTCCCCTGCCAACATGTGGAGCAGTGTCAACAGCGCTACCCTCATCGAAATCATCAAAGGCATCATCATGTTGAGGATCTTCCCTTCTATGTAAGGCGGCTGTCAAACCCTCAATGGACTGCTGCAAAGCGGTGACATTGACATTGAGGCGTAGCCAGTTGCGTTTGGATAGTATCAACCGTCCAAACATGCTGATCCAATCTCATATTCATATCTTAGAGATTCTTGTCAATGGCATCTGTCGTGTTAGTAAACACACATGTCAAGTGGGATTTCAAAGCCTCATATTCACGCCAATTGACGAGCTCCTCATCCTTCTTTTCTACAACACAACATCATCATCACTAGTAACATGATTAGTAGGTTAGTGCAAAAATCAGAATTTGTATGGTGAAAACTCTCACAACTCACTCACAACTAATAAGAAAGGAGATCTTACCATTCCAAAGTGAATAGAGATGCTCTACCAAACGAAATCAAAGACTGATGCACTTGATGTGATGAAGTGAATATCAAAGGTATAGAGAACGATCACAGGGCACACAGGTTATGTAAAGGTGGTGCTATAGGTATGGTATCCTATCTACAACCGCAAACAAGTCATAGTGCTGATCGTACAAATACCCAAGAAACACACACAGTGGAGGTAAACGTGGCAAAGCAACTTATGAAAAGGAATATTGCAATGCACAAGAGAGACGCTAGTAATAGCCAAATAAAACAGGCACAAGATTGCTCAATCTACTAGTGCTATACACAACAAGGCCTCCAATATTGCCACACTTCTATATCTTTTTTTGTCAAGCTTGTAGCTCTTTTCTCTCTTTTTTATTTTTCAACTATAGTACTCAATGCAAACGAGTACAACAACGTATAACAGAACTGGGTCGGATAGTCCGGCGGATATGCGCCGGAGACTCCGGTTGGGGCCGGATAGTCCGGTGTGATTTGGGCCGGATAGTCCGTTTTTGCTTGTCAAAAATTTCTGCACTTCAAAAAAAACCTAATGAGCAGCCTTTCGAGCAAAGCAACTAGTCTCGTGGGTACGTTCCTAGGCACAGATGCTGTAGATAGGCTATGTCTATATATGCAAACAAAAGTACGCTATGTGGACTCAGAAAAAAACGATAAAGACTTGTGGAACGGTAACAGTGGGAACAACGGAAAACAAAATCAAACCCTAAACCTAGACACAAAACGGAAACTAGACTCCTACGAGGAAAACCTGCAGATCGGATCTACGAGAAAATATAATCAGCAACTAAAACTCGAAAACGATGCAATCTAGTCTATGGCAAATCTTTTTGTAAGGCTTTTTCTGTATAGGACGAAAAAACACTCTCTAATCTATGGATGGATTTGTGGATGCTTACCGAGGCAACAGTGGAAATCTGATACCAAGATGATATGGGGTGGCCCGATCTTCTCAGTAAGCGATGGCGGTGATGATGGTGGATGATAGGTAACTAGCCTGTAGCTATGAACTCTCCCCGCTCGATCCCTGATGCCAATGCAACAGCTCTCGAACCTTATAGGATATTCACAACACCACGCTCTTGCGCACGCAGCCGTGACCATGAATGGTAGTATGCAATCTACTAATTCCTAATGGAACAACAGATCACACTCAATTATAGTTTGGTAGATTCGGACACAGGGTAATTCCAGAGGTTTTATGAAAGAAACAACTCCAAAATATTTTAACGTGGTCTAACCCTAACTAGAGGTCGTCCCAGGGTTTATAAGGGCGGCTGGGGCGGCCACAAACCGAAACTACACGCAAACGACTCAAACTGATACAAACCGACTCGGACCAGATTCGGTCGGCGGGCGGACACTCCGGTCGAAATCGGCCGGACAGTCCGGTTAGGCCAGACACTCCGGGTGAAGTGTGCCGGACAGTCCAGTCTGACCGGAAACTTTGAAGTTTCCGGGTGGTGTCCGGGTAGTATCCGAACTGGCAGACAGAATATCGACGCCAGTTTGCCTCTTGACCAGGCCGGACAGTCCGGGTGGAACTGGCCGGACACTCCGGTCGTGGCAGATCTTTTTGCCTCCGTCTTGATGATCTTCTCTTGCGCCTTCCTCCCGCTCCTCCCTCGCGCATCCTTGGGCGATCATCATGTTGGGCTTCTCTTGTAGCCCTTCTTCTCCTCGCGCCATGCTTGTTTCTCCCGACGAACCTGATCATACATAAATGCATAGACTTAGGCAGTATAAAGTTCTCATCAATCAAAGTACCAGATTCGTTTAGGAGTAAATTCACCTGTTGTTCTAGTAGCTTAGCACGAGCTCTTATAATAGGTCCAATCTAATCTCATTGGACTGATCCTTTCTTGCAACAGTTGTAGCATCTTCAGTAGTCATTAGGGTTGGTGTAATTGTAGGGATATCCTCATCAGGAAGACTCATAGTGTGCTTAGTTGGGAGGGGTTGGAGGTAGAGAACACACAAGAGAGGGATCCGACGAGGGGGGGGGGTCAGGGGTCCAGTCGGAGGCAGGCCCAGTACAGGAGGGCAACTGTCTATACGGAGGTGCTTGGTGAGGTAGGAGGGCACCAACGGCTGGGCATAGGTAGTAGCGGGGAGGGTGGCGTCGGCGTCCGAGCATGTAGGCATCGGTAGGATGCAACCATGTGGAATTTGGGGAACACAAAACAAACAAACAAAAATGTGAAAGAAAAATAAGAATTAAAGAAGAAGGAAATGAATAATTTGATTGTGTGAGAAAGAGGAGGGCGGCAGGTCAGAAACTCAGTTAGCCATGATAAATCGTAGCATTAGTTTGCAAATAACCTGCCCAATATTGGTAGTAGATATTTGCATACATTAAAAAAAGGTGGTGGATCTGAAACTTCACGTGCAATTGTGGTGCTATTTCTTTTTGCAATTTTCTCTATCTTGAGTGGAACGTGCGGCTTCATCCTTCTTGTTACTGAACCTCCTTGTTGTTCTACCTCACACTCAATGCTACTCTCATCTCACACAAATCCTCCCGTCCTTTGCTCGTTGAGTCGTGACCCGTGTTACCAAGTTGTATTGTTAAGCGGTGTTGATTAATAACTAGTTGAATGCCCGTGCGTTGCTATGGCATCTCTAGATCGAATAAAGTCTTGATATAATGAGTTCACATCCTACACCTTTTGATTTTTTTTGAATCATCCACATAATATTTCTTTCAGATCGCTTTGCAATCCACAAAATTAATTCATAGATTTGAAATAATATAGCACATTTGTATGTGCGTTGCAATGGATTGAATTTTATTGAACTATTTTAGTATCTAACTACCGGATTGCAAGTTTGATCTCAGCCACTGGTGCTACAACTTCGATGTACCATGTTTTATTTTAATTTGATTAGTCATGTTGCCAAGTTTCTAAGAAAACACCTTGCATTAAAAACATTATAAGCCATCGATGGAGCGAAAAAACTGCCTAGATTGGTTATATTACAAATCCCACCATTATATTTGTATTGAAAAGGAGTTACACACACCATCGCAGTGAACTCACCTTTTTATAGGAATTTCAGCAGATATATATATGTAATTCTGTGGAGTTGCAAGTGCACTTTCTTTTAATTTATGTAGTTGTTCAATTAGTTTTCCATCCATCAGATACTAAAAAGAAGACACATGCTCATTCGGAATAGAATGATTCCTCTCGGACCAATTCTATTGACATCCATAAGAATCAGATCCTAACAACGGAGTATAACATGAGTAGTGTCGTATCTAAAACGGGTTATTTATTTTTCCACGCGTACTGATGGGATCAAATCAGTCAGGGGAATAAAACATCAGAAGCAAATGAAAGGAGTGGGATTGGTCGGGGCTTCACCTTCGAAGGGGTGGGCCATCTTCGATGTGCCGCGGCATTTTCTGCCTTCGTGTAGACCTTCACAAACCTGGCCAACGGGCCGTGCCTGAGTTGTGCCGGCCCGCGGCACGCGAAATCGGCCCGGCACAAGCCCGACATGGCACATGGCTTGGCGGGCCTGTGGCACGCGGGTGCCGTGCCCGTGCCACCTCCCCGGGCACGCGGGCCAGGCCCGGCACGACCTGTTTAGAGGGGCACATGGGCCGGCCCGGCAGGCACGCCAGCGGCCCGCCACTGGGGGAGCGGGAATGCGGGATTCAAAATTTCGCGGGGCCCAAGGGGAGCGGGGGGAGCGGGGGGGATTTGAATTCTCGCGGGCCTAGGGGAGCGGGGGTGAGCGGGCCGGCCATTTTTTCTGCCGTTGGGAGGGTTTAGGCTAGGGGTTTTGGGGGTATTTTGGTCTTTTTGGGTATTTTAGTCTGAATTTGATCAAATTTTTGCTATAAAAAGGGCAGCACACCCCTCTCAATCTCCACACCATCCAACACCTCTCTCATATCCTACACCAACACAACTCATGGCTAATCCCAACCAGTTTCTTTTCGATGTCGAAGATTTGGGGGTCGAGATTCCTCCCAACTTCAATACTGTCTCCCTTCCGCGGCAACGACAGCATCGACACCATGCAATTTCCATATACCCAATCCGATCATCCAACACCAACAAACACAAGTTCTCCCGATACATCCACCACTTCTGCTAGCCAAAATTCAAACCGCTGCCGGTAGCAAGCGGCGAAAAAAAACCTCGAAGATCTAGCAGCACTTTGTGGAAGAAGAATATGTTGACGGCCATGGTGTGACGAAGATGAGAGCTCGGTGCTTGCATCCGGGTTGCTCGAGCAAGTTTTCTCTAAAGATGGGAGGAGGGAAACGGCCACATGATGAGGCACGCGGCGACCCACACCAAGGCAGATGGAGAGGCCGCGGGCGATCCAGAGCAGGATCAACTTCAACCCTGACGACACTTCCCGAGGTATATTTGTCTATGATTCAGCTTGTCAAAGAGATGCTCTTCCAACATTAATTGACGTGAATGATTTACCATTAGGATTTAGCGAGTCTCCTGTTTTTAATCGAATATATTAGAACTGCTCACAACCCCTAGTTTTACACCAGTCTCTATACAAACTACAACTAGGGAATGCTCACACCCCTAGTTTTACAACCAGTCTCCATTAGGAAACTATACCTTTGTTGTATGCTAATCGCATTTATTTTGGATCCTAGGGCTAAAATGGAAGGGTTTAGTGGGGTTCTTTCACTCTTAAGTTATACCATAAATGTTAGCTATGATCAATATTCACTTGAGGTAAAGGATAAGTTGTAAGATGTTTATGCTCAGTATGAGCTTAAGTATGGCCCAGCTATGCTACACAGACCTCCGGCAGTACCAGCAGCCGGTAGGGGTAAGAAAAAAGTGTGGGGCAAAATATTTGGTACTTCCACGACCACACCGAGCTCTTCCACACAACTCCTATGCTTCAAGGTGGAGGGGAGTTAGCAAAGTATCTGAACAGTGCAGTAGTTGCTACTAATGACGATGACGACGACTTCGACATACTTCAGTGGTGGCAGGATAAAAGGTCAACGTATCCGGTGCTTTCCATATTAGCACGGGATGTGCTATCGGTTCCCGTCTCAACTGTCTCGTCGGACTCTGCTTTCAGTCTTGCTGGAAGAATAATTGATGATAGAAGAACTAGTCTCACTCCAGATATGATGAAATCACTGATGTCTGTTAAAGATGGAGAACTAGCTAGAAGAAGAGCCTAACACACTACCGAGAACCTAGAACTGATAGCCTCGTTTGAAGCTATGCGGTGGACTGAAGACCAAGAAGAAACTTAGTTGTAGGATTTTTTAATCTCTTTGTAATTTTTAATCTCTTCTGTAATTTTCTCTTCTTTTAGAGCCAGCTGTACTCTTTTCCCTTCCTAGGGATGGAAGGTTTTGATGAGGCAGCTAATAATAAAGGCTAATTTTTATCCCTATACAAACTTGTCTCCATATTGCCCTTGCCCCAATGCCCCTTGGTCTCACTTCTTTCCCTTTAAATAGAGCAACCCTCCCTCTCATTCTCCACACCACCACTCTCATTCTTCACACCACCCTCTCATTCTCCACACCACCACTCTCATTCTTCACACCACATGGCTGCTGAATCAAATCCCAACCAGTGGAACTTTGGAGCAAATTCACCAAGACCCCAACCACCAAGAAGAATAGCCACATTTGGGAGCACTTCAATCAAGAAGTGTGTGAGGTAGATGGTGAACAAGTGAATACAGCTAGGTGCAGAAGATGCGGCAATTTTTTCAGATTGTGTCGTGGAGCTGGAACTTGTCACTTGCATAGGCATGTCTTGTCTCACCAGAGGAAAGACGGAGGGAACTAATTAGTCGATGTAATTTTTTTCCTTTTTGAGCGGGTTGTACTCTTTTTCCTTACTATGGTTGTAAGGTTTTTTTATGAGGCAACATTAATAAAGCTCATATTTTATCCCATATGAAAATTTGTGTCATTTTACTATTTTTCTGTAATTTTTGGGCATTGTTTAGTATTTTTTTGGACTCAAATCGAAAGAAAACAGAAAAAAACAGACGAAACGGGCCACAGCAAGCCCCGCAGGCCTAAACATGCCGCGGGCCGGCCCGCCAGGCGCCGGGGCCGGGCTTGGGCCGCGAAGGCCGGGCACGCGTGCCGGCCCGGCACGACACGTGAGCTTGCCGTACCGCGGCGGGCCGTGCCGGGCCAAGCCCGTTTAGCGCATGCCGTGCCTGGGCCATGCCGGGCCGGCCCGTTGGCCAGGTTTGGACCTTCACATCTAAAGATGTAATTAGTGCCACCCCTGGGAGGTTCCACGGCGGTCGACGCGTCGCTGTCTGCTACAGATCGCTGTTTTCTATAGTGTTTATAGGACCAGTACATCGCTGGTTGCTGCTACAGTGTTTCTAAATCCTTCCTCGCTACGGTATTTCCAGGCCTACATCGCTGCAGTGCTGCTATAGTGTTTCTAAATCCTGCCTCGCTACGGTGTTTTTAGGCCTACATCGTTGCAGTGCCTCCAGGCCAGGCCCACGATGTCGGTGGCCCGTGGATCCTGGGTAGGTTTTACTCGGCGTGAGAAGGGCGACCTGGGTGGGGAGATGGAAGGGCGGTTCTTGCCCGCCTCGTTCGGCGGCTGGCCCCCTCCTCGATTGGCCCACGCCATCGGCGGCTCTGCGGGATGTGGGTCGATTTTTCCTCGGCGTGAGAGGCGCGGCGAAAGTAGTAGGGGCGGGTACCATCTGGGAGGAGTCGCCCGCGCGGTGGCCTCGTCCATGGATCGGCGCGCAGCCATACCTGCCTGCTGCTGCTCGAGGGCCCCTGCCCGGCGGGGCCGCGCGGTCGGTGTGCCCCGTGAGAGCAAGGGGTTGGTTCGCGCGTGGGATGGAGGTGTCGTAGTCAGGGGTGGGTTGGGTTTTTCGCGTCTCGCCGCCTCGGGTTCCGGCGGCTTCGTCGCGCTGGCGTCTCGCCATTAGCCCGCGGGAGATGATGTACTGTGCGAGGGTAGCTTGTAAAGGCCGCTTTGCCGCCCCTTCCATCTCCGCCCGCCCCGTTGTTCTTCGACTCCACCGCTTCTCTCTCGCCGTCCTCGCTAGCTCCGTCCTCCTCACCGGCTTTGACACCTGTGTTTCCCCATGGAGCTGTCCTACGGTGGGTTTGGTTAAGGTCGAGTATTGTTCTAGCGGAGGGGATCGGTTATCTGGCCTCCTCACTTCTTAGATTCGTTGATCTTGTCTTTCTCTTTTCTTCTTCCTTTTGTCTGACTATGTTTCTTCTATTTTTTGTGCGTTTCTTCGTTGCAGGTCGAGCTTGCTTGGAGATTGCCGCGCGGGCCGCGGCAGCTTGTGTTCGTCCGTTGTCCGGTCGTTTTCGTGGTGGGTGTTGTCTTCTGCTGCCTTACATGCGTGCGAGATTTAGTTAATTGGTACCTGCAAACGTTTGGTGTGTTGTACTTCCCTGCCAGATATTTTCTTTCTAGAATTTGCGTTCGTAGCATACAGTGTCTTCTCTGGTGAAGCTGTTCTTGCTCTGCTGTGAATGCTTTGTTGTTTCTTATTGGATAGTTCAAAGACAGAAAGTGGATTTTTACTTCTTTTCTGACGATTCTTGCTTTTCTTCTAAGTTATCTAGCTTTCTTGGTTTATAATCATCAAGTGCCATACAATTCAGACGAATTATGGTTCTTGATGAAGTAGGAAAGAAAAACAATCAATGGCAATACGTTGTTCTCATCCTTGTTCTGACAGTTACATATCTGAATTTTCCATGTACAAAACAGCGAGTATATATAAAAGAGCAGACTGCAAACTGAAAATGCTAGAAATTAATCTTTAAATATACAAGCATGAACTAACGTTCTGCAATCTCAACCATGGTCAGTTCCATAGATCGATATATACAGCTCACTATGTATTTTAAATAAGCTGACTCAAGAAAGATGTTCCGTAAAAAACCCTCTATCCCGTTAAATTTATGATTTCCATCGGTAGGATTTTAAGAACATTTTTCATGTTGTTAGCTAGGAGAAAAAAAGTTATTCGCCTTTGTTATGTTGGTGTTCATGTTTCACTTGTTGCCCTGTCCTCGGTACCAAAAAATAGAAGCTACTCTTATTGTTAGCTCCCTCTGTTTCTAAACATGTCGAGAGAAGTTTGATCAGGTTATTATTTATCACTTGGTGTGCTTATTTTCAGCTTGGTTTTATTCCAGGTATCTATTCTTCGGTTAGCTATAGTTTGTTCCTTTGATATTTGTCCAAAGAAGTGAGAGAACAGTTACTGCAGATTCCAAAGGTATTTTGTACATTTGGTTTCTTATTTCATGTTCCTTATTTTAACAGTTATCTCCTGTTTTATTATGTTCCTTTCAGGGAATATCGAATTTTTTATGGAAACTGGCTTTTTAGCTTCAGGGTAGGCTCATATTGAATGGTAGAAGTAGTTATTATGAATAATTAATATACTCTTATTTACCTAATCTGGTCAAAGGAAATTACCTGTGAACACATAAGATCAACTTAACCGTGGGTTATTACTGTCTTTAGACACCTATTCCTTCCAGCCGACTCCATACTGAAAGTTTCGTGATGCTTCTTGTCGCCGTAGAGCATGCATGATGAACTCAGCATGGACGAACACTGAAATTCTTACAGTTAAGATAACCAAGACCAGGGTTCAGTTGTCTTCTTGTTTTGTTTCAGGTTTGTCTACTGTTGTCAGTGTTGTGAACTGTTGCTGCAGTTGTTTTTGTGCAAGGTAGTCCTCTTTGCCCCCCTTTGTGTCCCGTGTGTCTGGTTACAGTCCCTCTTGCCTGTACCGGTTTGCATGATTTTAGATCATTGCCATTAATCTCTCCTGGTTGTTTCCGTCTCAGAATAGACTGCTTTTTCCCTGTGCTAAATATTCAGAGAATTCCTGTTAGATATTCAGAGAATATCCAGAGAATGAGGTTAACTATTCAGCGAATATTCAGAGAATAAAGTTAAATAAAGATCATGAATTTAAGACCTGTAGCTATCTGATACATAAATATTCAGAGAATGCTTCGGTTCGTGAGCATTGGTGACGATTATAAATATTCCCAGACCAGCAGCTAGGTTCAGAGTTTGAATACATACCCCCAACATTAGCTTAGTATGCATTGTGTAAGCTCTCTGAAAACTGATTCACAGAGGGGACGCACGCCTCTTTACTAATACTATAAGACTAGCTTTGACAATCATATGAAATCAGTCTTCGGTAGCCTTGAATCCTTGCCAATATTATTATTTCCAATAGATTTCTGAATATCTAATTAGAAACTAAATCTGTCATATTTTGTCCCTTCGGTAATATGCGTTTGTTTGCTTAGCTCCTCGATCGTGTATAAGCGTTTGTTGTTCTAAGACTTGATTCTGTCTAGTGCATAAGCCGTCACGCTTCCGTGAAACGTGACATAAAAGCCAGACCCTTCGAAACAAGAATGCATATACACTACAGTTTCTGATTTTCGTTTAAATCAAGCTTCACTAAACAATGTAGATGTATTAGCACCGTACGTCTGTATGATAATATGACAAGGTTCAGTCCAAAAATTGTGATAGATTGATCCAATAGAAATCAGCCTTCGGATGTGTTCTGTCGAAATCGTCTGTACAGCAAGCCCAGTCTTCACATGAGTTTACATTCATCTTTTGTGAATTGATCTACAGAGTACCATAGACAACAGATTAATTGAAGCACGTTTAGTGAACATAGTAATCAAATTAAGAAATTTGGGAAAATCAGGCACGCTTTAGAATGTTCTACTGTTTTTAGTTGATGTTTATGCTCCACATCCTCTGTTTGCCCTCCCCCACCCAAGAGTCCATTGTTTCCTGGTTGTCCCTGGTTTCTTATACCTTGGCTACATTGCTAATTACTTCGTGGTTTACCTTTCAGGGTTGTTACCTCTAGGTGGCACAGGTCATTGGTAGCAGCTTACTTGTCGTCCTCTGTGTATCGTGGAGGTCGAAGATAGTGTTCCTCCCTTTTGCAGTTATCGTGTACATATGAACTAAGTACCCAGTGCAACAGTCCTCTTGTGCACCTCGCCTGCCTGGTAGTTTTTGTTAAAGTACATTTGTATATTGTAGTTTCCTCATATGTTAGGAGGCTTTCTGTATATTTGCACCTGTACATGTACTATACATTCTGGCCTTTGGCCCTCTGGTAATACAAGAAATTATTACCCTAACATGGTATCAGAGCCGTAAGGCCTTCTTTGTTCTCGCCGCCGCCGCCCGCCCGCCCGCCCCGGCACCTCGCCGCCGCGCCCGGCCGCCGCCGCCGACCCCCGTCGCCTCCGCCGCCGCCGCCGGCCGCCGCCACCGGCCGCCGCCCCCCCGCCGCCGCCTCCTCTCCCTCGTCGCCGCCGCCGCCGGCCCGACCCCGCCACCGACCCCGCCTCGTCTCCCTCGTCGTCGCCGCCGCCGGCCCGACCCCGCCGCCGTCCGGTTGCCGCTCGCCGCCGCCTGCCGCCTCCCGCCGCCCGCCGCCGCCTCCTCTCCCTCGGCCCAGTCGCCCTCCGCCGGCCGCCACCCCGCCCCCCATCGCCTCCGTCGGCCGCCCCCCGCAGTCTCGTCAGATCCGATTCGATCTGGTTAGAAAAAAAATTATGTCTTCCTCCTCGGGCTATGTTGCGATTCCTCGCTGCCCGGTGATTTTTGATGGCGCGAATTATCCTGATTTCGCTGCCTTTATGTGCGGTCTTCGCCTTTGGGGTGTGCTTTCCGGTGAGGTCTCCTGTCCACCGCGCCCCGTTGTGCCTCCAGTGCCTCGTGCACCGACGCCCGTTGTCCTTGCCCCCGATGCTACTCAGGCGGTCAAGGATGCAGCCCAGAGTGCTGATGATTCTGCTCGGGCTGATTATGAGCGCCAGGTCCAGGAGCATTCTACTGCTACTACTACCTACCGGCTGGATCTGGCTGACTACACTCAGTGGATAGATGAGGATACTCGTGCTGCTGCTGTTCTCACTTCCAGTGTTCTACCTCAGTATGCTGCTGAGTTCATGGGTCTTCCCACTGCTGCTGCTCAGTGGGCTTTTCTTCGTCAGCGCTATCAGCCGTCTGGAGATGTTCTTTATCTGTCTGTGGTTCGTTAGGAGCATGATCTTAAGAAGGGTGATTCTACTATTGATGATTTCTACACTCAGAGTGCTGCTATTTGGCGTCAGCTTGACTCTCTTCGTACATCGGTGTGTAACACCTGTCCCTGCTGTCTGATTGTGCGCGCGGATCTGGAGTTTCAGCGCGTCTTTGAGTTCTTGTCACGGCTCCGCAAGGAGTTTGAGCCGCGTCGTGCCCGACTGCTTGCCCGTGGTCATGTTCGGCTCTCTAAGGTACTGGCTGAGCTTCATGCTGAGGAGACTCGTCTTCGTGGTGCTGTTCTTCTTGAGGTTCCTTCTGTTCTTGCTGCTCATGGTCCCCCTGTGCCGCCGGCTTCGTCGCGGTCTCTCGCGCCGCCGCTACTCTCTGCTCCACCGGCCCAGGGTCAGCGTCAGTCTCAGCAGCCTCGTGGTTCTCGTCCTCCCTGTGTCCACTGTGGCAAGCCTGGCCACGATATCTCTGGTTGCTGGACGAGGGATCCACGCTTACGTCAGCAGTATCTTGCTCGTCGCCAGTCTGGTTCTTCAGGATCTTCTGCTGTTGCCTCTGAACCTCCTACTGGTGCTTCTGGACCTCCTGCTGGTGCTCTGTCTGATCAGGATATTATTCGTGGTCTTCGTAGTCTGCTCGCTGCTACAGGCTCCTCCTCGTCGGGTATTGCTGGTTCTGTGACTAGTTCTTCTGGCATGCGCGACCATCATCTTCTACACAGTCAGGTACGTCATCCCCGTGGTATCTGGATTCTGGAGCTTCTTTTCATATGACTTCTGCATCTTCTATTCTTTCTGCTCTTCGCTCTCTTATTTCTCCTGTCCGTGTTATTACGGCTGATGGTACCTCTCTTCCTGTTTCCAGTCGAGGCACCCTCTCTACTTCCTCCTTCTCTGTTCCTGATGTTTCTCATGTTCCCAGCCTTAAGATGAACCTTTTCTCTGCTAGTCAGCTTACTGATTCTGGTTGTAGGATCATTCTTGATACTGATTCTTGTGCTGTTCAGGACCGTCGTACACAGGCTTTGGTTGGAGCTGGCCCTCGCAGCATTGAGTCTCAGGGGCTCTAGGAGTTAGACTGGCTTCGCGTTCCTTCCGTCGACACTTCTTCTGCCACTTCTCCTGCGGTTGCTGCTTCTGTCACTGGCTCTTTTCAGCAGTGGCATCATCGGCTGGGTCATCTTTGTGGCTCCCGTTTATCATCCTTAGTTCGTCGTGATCTTCTGGGGCTTGTCTCAGGAGATGTGTCGTCGTTACATTCGTGTCAGGGTTGTAGGTTAGGTAAACAGATTCAGCTTCCCTATCCTACTAGTGTGTCTGTATCTCAGCGACCTTTTGATTTAGTTCATTCAGATGTGTGGGGTCCAGCTCCCTTTGCTTCAAAAGGGGGCCACCAATACTATATTTTGTTTATTGATGATTTTTCACGGTACACATGGTTATTTTTTATGCGCTCTCGTAGCGAGGTGCTTGCTATTTATCAGCGCTTTGTGGCCATGGTTCGTACTCAGTATTCCACGCCTATTCGTGTGTTTCGTGCTGATTCTGCAGGAGAGTTTATCTCCCAGCACCTGTGTGGCATCCTTGCTGAGCAGGGTACCCTTGCTCAGTTCTCGTGTCCCGGCGCCCATGCTCAAAATGGTGTCGCCGAGCGTAAGCATCGTCATATTCTTGAGACTACCCGCGCTATGATGATTGCTTCCTCTCTTCCGCCGCATTTCTGGGCTGAGGCTGTCGCTACGTCGACTTATCTCATTAATATCTAGCCTTCAGCTGCTCTTCAGGGTGGCATTCCTCTCGAGCGTCTCTCTGGCTCCTGTCCAGACTACTCGACTCTTCGTTTATTTGGTTGTGTTTGCTATGTCCTTCTCCCTCCTCGTGAACGCACCAAACTAACCGCTCAGTCTGTTGAGTGTGTTTTTCTCGGCTATAGTGATGAGCATAAGGGCTATCGCTGTTGGGACCCCGTTGGTCGTCGTATGCGCATCTCTCGTGATGTCACGTTCGATGAGACACGTCCTTTCTATCCTCGCCCCACCTCTGATACTTACCCAACGGATGATCTCTCTTTTCTTCTTTTTCCTGATACACCTTCCGCTGTCTCTTCTCCTCCACCTCCTCCTTCTGCTGCGCCTCCTCTGTCTTCGGCGCCATCCTCTCCTCCGTCTAGTTCCCCTAGTTCTCCTCGGTCTCAAGCTTCGGATCCTTCCTCCGCGGCTCCTTCTTCCTCCTCTTCTGATGAGTCATCTTCCGCGGATGAGCTTCCTTCCTCACGACCTGTTCGTCAGCGTCGTGCTCCAGACCGGTACTCCCCTAGTCAGTATGGTCTCTCTGTAGTCTCCGAGCCGACTTATTATCGGGATGCTGCGTGTCATCCTGAATGGCAACTTGCCATGGCTGAGGAGATCGCTGTGCTTGAGCGCACTGGCACCTGGGATCTTGTCTCTCCCCCTTCTGGTGTTCGTCCTATCACGTGTAAGTGGGTCTATAAAATTAAGACCCGCTCTGATGGATCTCTTGAGCGCTATAAAGCGCGTCTTGTGACTCGTGGTTTTCAGCAGGAACATGGTCGTGACTATGATGAGACCTTTGCTCCTGTGGCCCATATGACCACTGTGCGTACTCTTCTTGTTGTTGCTTCTGTCCGACGCTGGTCTGTGTCCCAGCTTGATGTTCAGAATGTTTTTCTTAATGGCAAGTTGAGTGAGGAGGTTTATATGCAGCCTCCTCCTGGGTATTTTGTTCCCGATGGGATGGTTTGTCGTCTTCGACGTTCCCTTTATGGCCTGAAACAGGCCCCTCGTGCCTGGTTTGAGCGCTTTGCCTCTGTGGTGACTGCTGCTGGTTTCTCTCCTAGTTCTCATGATCCAGCGTTTTTTGTTCACACTTCTCCTCGTGGACGCACTCTTCTCCTTCTCTATGTTGATGATATGATCATTACTGGTGATGATCCTGAGTATATTGCCTTTGTCAAGGTTCACCTTCGTGATCAGTTTCTTATGCTGATCTTGGTCCTCTTCGCTACTTTCTTGGGATTGAGGTTTCCTCCACTTCTGATGAGTTTTCTATCTTTCAGGAAAAGTATATTCAGGATCTTCTTGCTCGGGCTGCTCTTGCGGATGAGCGCACCGTTGAGACTCCTATGGAGCTTCATGTTAAGCTTCGTCCTACGGATGGTGATCCTCTTCCCGATCCCACTCGTTATCGCCATCTTGTTGGGAGTCTTGTTTATCTTGCTGTCACCCGTCCTGATATCTCTTATCCTGTTCATATTCTGAGCCAGTTTGTCTCAGCTCCTACTACTGTTCACTACGGTCATCTCCTCTGTGTCCTTCGTTATCTTCGTGGCACGATTACCCGTCGCCTTTTCTTTCCTCGTTCTAGCTCTCTCCAGCTCTAGTGCTACTCGGATGCTACGTGGGCGAATGATCCTACGGATCGTTGTTCACTTTCTGCTTACTGTGTGTTTCTTGGTGGTTCGCTTGTTGCTTGGAAGACGAAGAAACAGGTAGCGGTTTTCCGTTCGAGTGTTGAGGCTGAGTTGCGGGCTATGGCTTCGATGACTGCTGAGGTGACCTGGTTACGGTGGTTGCTTGCAGATTTTGGGGTCTCTGTTACGACACCCACTCCGCTTTTGTCAGACAGTACAGGTGCTATCAGTATTGCACGTGATCCGGTCAAGCATGAGCTGACCAAGCATATTGGTGTTGATGCTTTTTATACACGTGCTCAGGTGCAGGATCAGGTTGTTGCGCTCCATTATGTGCCTTCAGCCTTGCAGTTGGCAGATTTCTTTACAAAGGCACAAACCCGCGCTCAGCATGATTTCTTACTCTCCAAACTCAGTGTTGTGGATCCACCATGAGTTTGAGGGGGGGTGTTAGAGTACATTTGTATATTATAGTTTTCCCATATGTTAGGGGCTTTCTGTATATTTGCACCTGTACATGTACTATATATTCTGGTCTTTGGCCCTCTGGTATTACCCTAACAGTTTTATCCTTTTGGATCGTGCTGCTATCAGTTGCTTGGTTATGTAGGTGTCTTTATTCTGCGTTTGCTTGCTCGGGAAAAAGACCTCTGCGTGTCCCCTGAACAATATTGCTATGCTCTTGCTCTTGGTACCGTGTGGTTTGTTCTAGCATGTATGGCTTTGTGAGGACTAAGACTATATAAATTCCTGACTTGGCACTCTTATGTTTATTATCAGCGTTATTCCTATACGTGAGCTTGCCTGCTTTTATCCGTGTGTGCTTTATTTTGTTTGCAGCATCTATGGTTCATGGTCATATCTTGATAAATATACAAACAGCGATGTGTGTGTTATGCTATTGCTCTGTAGTGGTCCATTGTTTGCCGGTCTGGATTCAGGGACTTCTTTCTGACAAATTTGTGGCTGGGATGTAGTCCCTCTGCTCTGTTTTGTTGGGTCACGGGTCGGTTATATTTTGTTTTCCCCTTCATTTAGGTCCTTGATCTCAGCTATTAGCGTCCTATGTACGCTTGCTACTTCGTCTTAGATTATGTGTAATAAGCAACAAATTACTCTTCTGCGCTCCTAGCTGGTACTGTACTAACTATTTAGCTCCTGTTCCCTCTAAGTGTGTGTATTACTTCGGCTTAGATTACCGCAAAACCGACTGGTCCTTTAAGTATTTTGCTGCTGTTAACTCGAGTCTCTTCTGCGTGCTGAATTCTCTTCCATTACTCTGTATCTGTGCTCAAGGTTTTGGCCCACGCTTACTAGGAGCAAATTTGTTAAGCTATAACTTCTGCCATACATAGCAACTGTTGGTGCTGACGTTGATTTTTTTTGGGCCGCTTGCATGGTTAATATCACTTTAGATAATATATGCATTTGACTGTATCTATAGCAATGAATCGATTTACGCCTCTTGCTTGATTCAACATTAACTTCATCGATTCAATATCAATGAATTGATGGGTTCGTTGTGCCTGGCAGAGGGGTGACTATATCTTCATTGTTTCAATATCAATGAATTTTACAGAGGACCCGATTTCCTTGCAAAACCTAACATTTTGAGCTGAGCCCTCGGCTTTTGCACATAACGCCTCCAAAGTACAATAGGAATTGCGATGGACTTATCGGTTCTCTCCGTCGTAATTAGGTCTCCATCACCGAACGACTTGCCTTCACTAAGAACAAACTACCGGGAAATAGGAGGGATCTCGCCGCTGGCCCCACAATGGCACATGGCTACGTCAGCATGAACGGGTCATCAATCCGTCTTCACCTGAGCTTTTTGCACTCTCGTCTGCGCGTCCCAACCGGGCAGTAGAAGCAACAACACCATTGAAACCACACTGATGCAAAAGCATTGGCGACTGTAACCACTACCCGCTCCAATTATAGGATAGATTTTTTGGCTGAACGCTAGTCAATCAAACTTTTTCGGTCCTCTCCCGAAACCCTCCCCCACCCAGCCGCCACCCCTCCCGTACCCAGCCTCCTCTCCCGCCGTCGTCGCCCTGGGCGTCGCCGGGCAAAGCCCGTGCGGCACGGCGGCCACGGCGGTTCCCGCGGGTGCGGCGGCGGCTCGCCTTGGCCATGCGGCAGAGGTGACTGCGCATCGACGACGGGATACTGCTCCGGCGTTTTGGTGGCGGCGCTGCGGGGAGGTGGCGATCCAGGGACGCGTGCAGATCGGCGACGGACGAGGGCAATGGCGGTGGACGGGCTTGTTTTGGGCCTAGATGGGTTCGGACGGGCTCGTCCTGCCAGATCTCCTTTCTCCGACGTCGGCACGGGTTCTCGGGGCTTCCCACGCAGCACGGGGACGCCTGGGGCAACAGCCCTAGGTATGATGGTGGTGGTGGCCTTCTTCTTCGTCGGAGTGGTCGGCCGGGTGGTCTTGCCATCGTGCGGCGGATCATGCTCGTTTCCGGCGGGTGGCGTGGGGGCTGCTAGCTCGGTTTAAATAAAGGAGGTGGTCCTGGATCCCTCTCAAGCCAAGACGAAGATCTTTCGGATGTTGGTCTCCATTGATCTGGTTTTTGTGTCATGTTCCGAAAGGCTTCGTCGGCGAACTCCATAGTGCGCTCATGCCGTGAGTTTGCTGGATCGGATTGGATTCGGTCGTGCGCACCCATGTTTTACTCTGTCCGTTTGGTTTCAGAGGGTGCGCTTCGAAGCTCTGTTGGTTGTTATTATCATGGGGCATGTTCTCGTTCCATGGTGCTAACGGAGAAAGTCATGGAGACCGAGATCTGAGGGCTAACAATGGTGGTTTTAGTCTGGGTGGTGATGAGGAATTGGCTAGGTGACTTGTGAATTGTAGTAGTGGCATGCAAGTGGAGGCGACTGCACAGGAGAGGTTCATGGTCCTACCTTTCAGGGTGAAAACCCAGGGTCTGGCCTTAATTGGTTGTGCCTGGCAATGACCTTGTTGAAGGTATTGTTTTGAGAGCGTGGACTTTCTTCACGGTGAAAACCTAGATCTTTGATCGGGCGATGGCGGTGTTTGTGCACTGTTCCCTTCTTGGATGCATCGTTTTTGGAGAAGCTGGACTTCTGGTGCTGTCTTGGTGGTGGTAGTACTATTGTTTCAATGAATGAGTCGTTGTAGCGGGACTTTCTTTTTTGTAATTCTTCTTTCTTTTTTGGCTGTGTGTATCCGTATGGCCGCTAGGGAAATGCGTTGTTGCAGAGGCTGGGTGTAATTGGTATCATCTGATATTAATATATGCTCCTTTCCAAAAAAAAATGTTGATCTTTTTTACATTCCATATCTGTTTCTAAGTGATCTGCTACATTTTCAGCTTCTTACTTTCTGTTTCCACATTTTCATAAATATTCACGCAGATTATATTCGCAAAATGCCTCTAAACCAACGGGATCGTGCGTCAAGACGCACTATTCAATCTAGTTGAGATAAGGCGGCCACGACAACCGCTATGTCGTCCTCCTCCGATTCCCCACTCCAGTTCGTATCCTCCCTTTCTCCCAACTTCGCTCCCGTCACCACCGTGTCGTGGCCCCGTTGCTCTGGCCACCCCCATGTTCAGATGTGTGGCTGGCGGCGGGAGCTCGGCCGGCCGCTTCCTTTTCTCTCTCGTGCTTTCTCGGCTCGATTTGTCTTCTCTCCGGTTTTTTCGTTCGGAGTGGATACGAACAGTAAAAGGAGCAGTCGGGTGTGCGAATTAGGAAGAGGACGGACGACGGACCAAACAAATGAGACAAAATTATATACTAATAATAGTAGTCGAGGTAGAGATGGAGGTTCGACAACTCAGAATTTGCAATCGTCCATCATCATGATCATGTGTAACCCATCCCAGATCTCCTGCTCCCTCGCCACCGGCCTTCCTTGCTCCGCCAGCCGCGGCACGTGCGCGGGCGACGACGCATTTGAACCGCAGTTCTCGCGATGGCTTTCCGACAAGTGTTGCGGCTGCGCAGCTGCCCAAGAAGAGGCCGATGCTGTTGAAGACGCGGCGGCGAAAGGGAAGTTGAGCTTGGCGCGGTGTCCGCGGAACTCGAGAGCCGCTACATCGTAGGCGCGAGCGGCCTCGGCGGCGGTGTCGAAGGTGCCGAGCCACTTACGTACAGCGCGGTGCGGGTCGCGGATCTCCGCCGCCCACTTCCCCCACGGCCGCTGCCGCACGCCTCTGAACTTGCCTCCGTTCCGCGAGCGCTGCTTGCGCACTCCGCCATCCTTGACGAAGATCGCGGCTGAGCACTCTTCGCCCTCGCTGCTAGAGCCGGTGGTCGCAGCGGAGGCGGCGACCACGGACCCATAGCCCACTGCACAGCCCAGGCACCCGTTCGCGCCGCACCTGGCGCACGCAGGAGCGGCGGCGGCAGCAGCAAAGGGTGTTGTGGACGGCTCGAGGCGCAGCGTGGGGACAGCGGTGTCACCGGAGACGACGGAGATGAGGGCGCGGAGGAAGAGGGAGTTCTCATGCTCGGAGTTGGGGAGCTGGAACCCGCGCTCCAGCCTCGGCACCATGCCGGGAGCTCGTGTAGCTTGACGTACGCGGCTACGCGAGGTCGGTGTCGCAAGAAAGTTAGGCAGCTAGGCTGAGCGGGTTCTGGTGATTCGCCCAAATCGCACTGATGTTTCAGGTTGTCTTGCTTCCCTGGCTTTTATACTGGATCGTGCAGGTCCACGCGCATAGAAAACACGTTTTTGTCCTGGGAACAGAAGAGGTGAGTGGGGAATTGCTGGACGGATGATTATCCAGATCCACACAGCCCCCTAACGACTGGTTATGACCATATTTGAGCTGTTCACACACGTTAATTTGTAAGATTGGCCTGGCTTAGGCAGAAACCACTTCGGCAACATCCGGTGATTTTGACATGTGAGGGCATAGTCAGGCAATCTTGCAAGAGCATATTATTCTTTTGCAAAAAATCCACCAATTTATTAACTATAAAAATTTACAAATAGATCCAACCACCTAGCGATGACTATAAAGCATAGACACTAGCACGAGCAGATGACGTGCCACTGTCGTCGCTCCTTCATCATCGAACCCGGGCAAAGTTTATCTTAGTGGATCTTGTTGTAGTAGACAGAGAAGTCATCATCCTAAGGCCTGTTTGTTTGTGATTTTGCTTCTGCTTTTGAGGTCAAGAAGGGTAAGCTAAAACAAACAGAAGCGGTACTCCAAAATGAACTAGGCTAGTCTCTCGGATCGAAAGCAGGACCGAGGCTGCCTCCCGAGCTTTTTCTTGCTTCCCGAATGGCAGTGGATGGTGCTAGCCTTTAGAGTTTGCATTAATTACAAAAACTTGCGACTGCTCATAAACCAAACCATCCCGTGTGTTTCGACCCCCAAGCCCACAACCCCGAGTCCCCGACCCATTCCCCTTCATGTCTGATTTCAATGGCGCGCTAGGTTTTCTCTCCGCCAGCGCCACCATCATTCCCCGTCGCCAGCGCTGCCGCCCTTCCCCGCCGCCAAGCTGCCCTCCCCTACTGTCACCGCCCTTCCCCACTGTCAAGTTGCCCTCCCGTACATCACCGCGTCGCCATCAGTGAGGATAACATGACTCTGCCTCATCCTTGTTCACTGCCGGAGAAGGAAGGAAGCTCTTTGAGCCGCCGCCGCCTTGTCCGTCCCATCCCCGTCACCTTCTCCAACAGCGACGCCCTACTGAACCTAGTTCTGCTCCGCCCGCCCGCCCTCCCTGCTTCTGCAACGCCACCCTGCCGGATGCCAACCGTGTGCAACGCCAATAATATCTTGACGGGAACGAGCTCATCTCCGGCAGACCTACCATCTCCCCTCTATTTCTTGAATTTTTGAGATGTATGTGTAGATCCGTATGTAAATCGTGTCGATATGTCATGGAAATGTCTCGGTTGTTTGCCCGTTTGTTGTGACTGTGATCTTGAACATGTAATTATGTTAGAAGGAAAATCGTGTGGATTTATTCCTTTCCGTTTGAGGTGTTTTGTGGTACCTATAAATAAATACCAACCATTCATTTCCGTGCATCTAACGGCCCATATCAGTTTATACTAGTGTAAAAAAAACATGACTAGTACAGTTTATACTAGTGTGAAAAATTGGAACCGCAAACAAAAAGTCCCTTAATGTGCCCCGGCCCAAAAAGGCCTCCCAGCACAAGACACACTATGGTGGACCAAGAAAAAACATCTAGTCCCTACTCTGCTATTCCTCTTCTATAGAACGGCGTTGTGCACATCCTGCTGGGGCTAAAGCTCGAGACGGAGGACAATTTCGATGCTCATTCCGCCACCGTCCATGGCTGAACCCGGAACTGGATCAATGTCCAAGTACAAATGGACCTTCGATCGTGCGGCCGCGCGTGCGGAGATTAGCTAGCAATAAACCACCTGTGGCTAACTGGCTATGAATAATTGAAGGAGAAAGCATGGGAGGTTGAGCAGTTTCTCGTAGCCAGGCGGGACCGTACGATGCAAGACGATTGTTCCAGAAGCCCTTGCCCTCTGCTAATTTTACCGTGACGACGGCGATGAAACTACGACGAGATAAGCACCTACGGAATTAAGCCGGCAAGGCGCGCACACGTAGTTCAGTAGCTCGGCCTAGTTGATTGATTAGCAACACCGCACGTACACAACACCAAGCAAGATGAATTGCTACTACTAGCAGATCGATTAAGCTCCTAGCTTAGCTTGCTGTGCCGCCTGTACGTGCGTGTCGGCTGAAAATTTTGATCGAGACAATTAGAGCTAGCTTTGGTATTCATCGGGCTGTTCGATACATTCCTCTCTCTCGCCGGAAGCTTCTTCGTGGCGGTCGCTCGGCGGCAATAATCCAACAAGGATAGGAGCCCAGGAGTTGCAAGGAACGGAGCACGAGGGCAAGATGGAGCAGTACAAGCTAATACGTGGGGCACGCGGTAGAGGCGAGCATCGACAGGACGGTGAGATTCTGGCAGATGCTTGCGGCGGTAGCACCTGATGAGGCGCCGGCCAGCAACACGTGACACAGCGAGCTCAGTGGCTTACTTACGGCTTCCTGGACCAGCTGGGCCTAGTCTCCGCAGTTAAATCTGAGTCGTTTGTTTATTTTATACTATCTCTGCAGAGTAGTAAAACGTAGCTTAAAAACTGCCTTCCATTTTCTAGCCTAGATAACTAATTCCACGAGAGGAGGAGTTTTTCTATCTGGAATAATATTAACCCGTCCATGATAACTTGATGATTTACATAATATTGAATAATGCTTCTTCATCCTCTTTTGTTAGCTAGGTAGATCCGTTTCTTCTTATTATTATTCTAGTAGTCAAAAACAGCTCTCGTGGAAGAGTCATTTCAGTCCTAAACCCAGTAACAAGAGTCATGAAAAGCACTCTTGCCAAACATCAAATCTCTTATTAACAATTGTTTTTTTGCAACTGCTTTTCAACAGCTGCAGCCCAAACAAACAGATCCTAAGTCATCATACTAATGACATAAAGGACCAGCCCACCAGAGTATCAATCATCGCAAATGATGACAATCGTAGGTTAGAAGAGAGTGACATGAAACCACACCAATGAACACAAAACCCTACCGGATTCCAGAAAATCCGCAGGACACAAGACTGCACACATCCTCTATCGCACTAGACACACCACTAGAGCCAGGATAGAGTGTTGAGAAACTTAATTCGACTTTAGGATGTAGTCATCATCTCACCATCAATTGTCTCACTATCAAGAAGAATGCACCGAAAAACAAGCTAAACAAATAACGTGAATCCTCATGCTGGGAGGGGCCGTGGTCCGCCACACCTCCAAGACCAAAGGACAAGGGAGGCAGAGCAGTTAACCGTCATTTCCGGCGAGGGGGGCGAATGTTACACCCCCGGGAATATGGTTAGAAAAATCCCAGACCTTAGTCTGATATATGTTTAACCTAAAGCTTGAGAGTTAGAGCGAGAGAATCGCTAACACAACAGTGACCCTATGACACAAAAAATATTATAGCAAGCTCATAACTGAGTAGAGAACAAAAATATTACAAACAGAGGTCACTAACCACAAACATCAAACAACGGAAGGAAAATTATGCTATTAAATATGGCAAACTTAATAAATGGCCTAAGAGGCCTGAAGCATAACGATGGCTTCCCAGCCCATAGATTCTAGCCTGCCGGTCGGGAACCCCAAGCTACTCGTTAGTATCGATGTCGTACCAAACTCATCTTCAAGGGAACACTTACTCTGCAGCAAAAGTATCAATGAAGAAAGGGTGAGTACAGGGTGTACTCTGCAAGACTTATGGCTTGTGGAGTTATTTTTCATAAAGCTATCTTTGTTTGTAAAACAAGAGGAAGTAGAAGCTTGGCTAATCAGAATATTTTAAAAGGGGATAAGAGAGCGACATCTCCAACTTACTGATGATCATCATTTGATATCCACCAAGTCATCATCATCAAAACCTCAACTTAGATCACCCCCTCGTACCCTAAGGAACCATCCTTAAGCACACATTGATCTCAAGTTTTACAAATAGGTTAGTATTCTCTATGATCTTAGAATGTAGTCACCGAGTCGTTCATAACCGTGGACACGGCTTTTTGAAAAGATTTAACCCTGTAGGGGTGTACAACTTTACACACACGCGATGATCTTCTCTTAATGCTAGTTAACATTTAGCTCTCTTCCTTGGAGAGCTAACAAAGGGCGATTGACCAAAACCTTTACCCTACTTTCACCCAATACATGAGTCACCAATATGGGTAGTCCATCTGCTATAGTCATTCGCACTTTCATCTCGGTCCCAATCTCTATGTCCAAGAATCTAGAATCTGGCCCCGCAGAGCCCTCCTCCTTGGACACGCCATGTATGATTCACCATCTTCAACCCATCCAAAATGCAGATGCCAACTCCAAATCCAAACTACGTACTCATGGATCAAGCTAGGAAAGTTAGAGTTAGGGGGTTCCAAGCCCTAGTGTGGTTGTATGTCCAGTCTTGGTTCCAAAGGTAAGAACACGGATCCTAGGGGTGGAAAGTATGGGACTGCAAAAACGACATCCCTTTGTGTCCTCCCATACAAGCATTAACATGTTTAGCCTTTATCAGCTTCATACCATGTTCTCCAGTCATACTAGATTCATTTGCATCTTTGATACATCTACTGGATGAACCAGACTCAACGGCTAAGACGGATAAGAAGGACACATATAAAATCTTTGGCTATGATCACAAGCCAAACCTAGTTATGCTAAAAGAGTGGATCAGGTAATATAGGCTTCAAAAGGGAGTAATGGAACATCTATGATACTCTATCTATCGATAAAAGATCACAATAGAATCGTATGCAGCATGAAAAGAATTGAAATACTTTGAAAGCATGGGATTATGTAATGGTGGGTATATGCTTTCCTTTTCCCGTTGATAACCAATAAGTAGATCTTTGGAAAACTTATAGTTTACTTGATAATAGTTGGTCAAGTATTGATCTTTGATCTTCGATGGTGTTGATATCTGGTTTCGATCTCGGACTCATTCTCGAATTCTACTGGGAAGAAGCAAAACATTGGAAAGAGAGGAAAATAATGAATTCATGGCATTGATGCAATGCTCAAGAAAGTATGATGATATGACAAGATTAATAGATGCTACAATGAAACCCTATTGCATGCTCGACATTTTAAACATGGTCTAAGGGTTGTAAACCCTAATACGGGAAATACCCAGGAACACCTGTGAGGGGTGTATTTGTTTTTCTAATAAACTTGATAGTTGAAGGTGATTAACTGTTGGGTTAGAAACATAGAAAACAAATTTTCCTGCAATATAAAAAACTAAGCACTAAGATCTATCTACCTAGATACAATCAACAGGTGGATATACATACATAGAGATCTTACCCTCGAAGACTGTAACTACCTCGGTGAATTACGCTCTTAGTTACATGCCTGGATGAACGAGAGTGGTTAAAATAGTATGGTGGGGCCCAGGGCCACTCACGGTAGACCTTTCGGCCGTCCTAACCACTTTCAGATCATCGGGACAAGAACGAGCGGCGTAATCGGCAGGCGAAGGGATCAACTACATACACAAATGAGTATGTATGCAAGCCACATACAACAGTCCTCAGAGCCATTCCATCTAAAAAGAAATAGAAATATTGCAACGCCATACGGCAAGATTCAAATATCCTAGATAGAGATAATAATTTAGGATAGCTCCTCATACAACACACATCAGAGTATCAGGCGGAAGCGGAAAACAAGATCCGAGTACGGATAAGAAGCAAATCGGCATAAGATGCCACATAAATAAACACATCCTGCCCACAGATCTCACGGATCCCCGTTCCCGGAATCTCTACACCGAATGATCGTTGCCAACATCATCTGTCTCCTCCACCCAGTATCCATCTTGCGAATACACCTGTTCACCTGAATCAAACAATTTATCGTGTGAGACCCTAGGGGTACTCAGCAAGTCTTTATGCCACTAAAGGGGACGCAACCTGGGGTGACGCAATTGCAGCAAAAGATAATAGCTAACAATTGTATAGATACTCCCTAACCATCCGCCTAACCAATGATAGACGGATGTCCGTGAATTAAGAACAATTCCATGAGTATTGCACTATTTACTAGTCAAGTACTTAGTCAATTTAAAAGCGATACTATAGTTATACTTGTCTATGATCGAGAAACTGTGCTCCAAGTCGTCCATAACCGCGGACACGGCTTTTAGAAAGACTTACCCTGCAGGGGTGCACGAATAGCAACACACACTTGATCAACCTCGGAAAAACCAAATCAAAACCCAACGAGGCATTCACGATAAAGCAATCACAGGATTCAGAAATATTTCAAGGGGCCACCCCAATAAGCTACCCGCAACGAAGTTGGCCGGCTCCGAGACGGACCTAGGGTTTGCGACGATGGCTGTAAACGACTAGGAACCCGAAAATGTGACTGGTCTTGTCGATACTGCGAAAACGTGGCGCGATCCAAAACAGTACAGGTGCTCCGCGCACAATCTTAAATAAAGTAGTAACATGGCATAAGTACAGGATAGTAATAAAGCCCCAAACTAATTGTGGCCCCATGAAATAAGAATGAATCAAGCTCTGGCTCAGGGGGGTCCATAAGGCCTCCCGGATGTGGATAGTGCGAATAAACAAGGAACAGGAATCAAGTACTCGGGGTCCTACGGGACACAAGTGAGCATGAAAAACCAAATAGCAGATATTGCTCACCGGTGCCTCTTTCATTAGTTATCCCATTATTACTCAGGTTAAGTTGTTTAGGTACCTCGTTATTCATCAGACACTCACATACCCTACACATGCTTTTCTACGACTCACATGGCTCAAACAACTCCTGTAGTAATGGCTCATGGGATGGAGGAACAAGCTTCGGTGGGGTTTAAAAGTAAAGGCTATACAGTACTTGGGATTCAATTTAATGCAATCGCAACTCAATGATGCAAGAATAAGATAGAGGCAATAGGTACTATATGTATGCAAGCATGTGGTAGTGCTTTCCTGGCAGCTCAGTTGAAGCGAGAGTTGGATCTGAGTAGTACTCCTGTGATTCCTGGTAATTCTCCTGCTGGGCGTCTATTCGAAGAAGAACCAAACAAACAAGGGCCAACATAAATAAAGTGCACAAGCATATGAATTAAAATGCGACAAGCAAGCAAGCATGCCATGATGAACGATGCACAATTTACATGGCATTAAAGTAACATGGCAAAGGTGAGGTGTGGATACAAGAAATAAAGCATTTTATTATTTATTTAACCAAGTTTTATTGTCATAAACAGTTCAGATTTTTAATAATAATATGATGCATGCTTCAAATCAGAACAAGGACTACATAGATAGAACGGGCTCGTCGCGCTGATCGATTTAGACATATTATTTGTCAAATTTGGAGTTGTAGAATTAAAGTTATTAATTTATTAAGAAAAAGACATTTTATTGTAATTTTAATCATCTCGAAATTTTAAAGTGCTCAAACAATATTTTGAATGTCATATTTGAATTCCTCACATTTTTCTGATTCAAAAACATATATTATTTGTATTATTTGAATTAATAATTTAAAAGTTATTTAAAATTTGGTTTGAATTTGAATTTAAACAATTTAAAATTTGTTTTGTTAAATCAGATAACCAGGAAACTTTTTACACACAGGCAGAGCCAGACGCAGACACCGACGAGTGGGCCATGTGCTGACTCAGCAGCAGGTGGGGCGCAACGGGTTTGCCCGGCTTTTCTCACCTGAGATCTAACTAGCCACCCCCACTGACGGGCGGGGCCGGGATAAAGCGGACCCACGCGCGCGCGCGTCCGATGCGGGCGTGACACCTGGCGGCGCTAGGGGTCACGGTTTGCGGCTACTGAAAGGGGTATGGGCCGCGGGGAAGAAGGAGCGGCCCAGGTGGGAGGAAGGGCCGGGGTGTTGTTGGGCCGCGACCAGGTAAGGCTGCTGCTGCTGGGCTTTTCTCTTTAACTCGTTTTTCTTTTTATTTTATTAACTGTTTTGATTTTTGTTTTGTTGCAGATTTAAACAAGCCCAAGAATTAACCATTTTGGAAGTTTTTGCATTATGATTCAAATGGAAAAGAGATGAGGGCTTGGTAGTGGAACACAAGGTGATGGTGAGGACAACACCAAAAAGGAAAGAGAGGTGTTAAAGTCAAAGGGAAAATCCCACTTGTTCATGCATGAGGGGAAAATGGTTTTGGTTGGGAAGAGAGAATGGTGGAGAGAGATGGAAAGATCCCACAAAGAAAGACACACTAATCAAAAATAAAAACAAAGGAGCTAAAGGTGGTGATGATGGTTGCATGGCCCATGCAAAACAATAAATGCCAAGGTTTATTTTGTGAAAACAAAATAATAATATGGCATTGTTCTTATGCATTCCCAAGGAGTGGAATAAAGGCCAAGCAAAAGAATTTATAGAATTAGATCCACCCCATTCACATGAGCTAGAATGAATTCAAAAGAAAAGAGAAACAAGCTCATGGATTAATGGAATGGTGGAATTATAAGGTGGTGAAAAGAAAGGTGATGGAGTTGAATAAAAGATATGCCCCCAACTCAACTTGGGCATTTAAACAATATATCAATAACCAAATACAATATCAAGAGGCAAATACAATTAATAATGCATATGAGAGAAGAACCAAAAGAAAAGGGTTTTATATGATGCTCAAATGCAAGGTGGCATGATGACATGAGCAAGATATAATTATGATGCAACAATTATTTGTAGGAAGTAGCCATTATCTTACCAGACCAAGTAGCATAACCATTGTTAGACAATTGGGATGCTACAAAGACCAAAAAGTTTTTTTAATGAACTATGATTTCATGGATGATGTAGTCATACACTTGCTGATATCAAGACTGAGTTGAAGTCCAGCGCTACAAAGTAGCAGCGCATCCGTGATCGCACACATGTCCAGCACCCCGACAACCTCTGAGTCCTCGCTCCAGCAAAGCAGCCAAAGCAGCAGATCGTTCTAGAGAAACCACCAAGAACATGTACTTCACTAATCTGAAGCCATGATGAATTTACTAAAGCGGGAGAGAGATCCTCCACGAGGACGTGTGAGAGTGCAGGAGGAGGGGAGCTCCTTTTCTAGGGGGAGGGGCATCCCCAAGGACATGAACAATGACCAAGGTGGTTCGCCCACCTCTCCATCATTCAGGTGGGTGGATGCTCCACTCACATCAATTTCACTCCATTCACAATTCCACTCACATGCATTAATTTTCCACCATAATTAATGCCATCTCCACATTTAATAAAACTATTTTATTTATTTTATTCAGAATTTTGTTAATTACTTGAATTAACAAATATCTGCATAAAACGCCTTACAATACTTCGATATCACATCTAAAACCATTTTCAGCATTTGACCTGAAACAATTCTGGTGTCCATCGAAATAATCCCAGCTCTTTCAAATCCTTTCTTTGGTATTATATCTGCTCCATGTTTTGTTGGTACACCTTAGGTATGTCACCCTATAGTTCACGAATAATGCAGACATGATTGAGACCCTCTCCGATCAATAATCAGCAGCGGGACCTGGAGATCCATTCTAACTCCCACACATTCAACGATGACTCTAGTGATCGTGAGAACCTTTGACGTCATAACTAAATCCCTTTGTCTTGTGATATATTACATGTCTGAGATTCGATCATCGGTATCCCCATTCCTAGTTTGATCTCGTTACCAACAAGTACTCTTTTATCATTCCCATGATATAACATACTTAGTGATCTTATCACTTGCTTGCAATCTATGTCAATGTGATGTCTCCAAGAGGGCCCTGAGTATATCTCTCCATCATCTGGATGGACAAATCCCACTCTTGATCCATGAGCCTCTACATAACACATTTGTAGTATCTGAACCCACCCTTGTTGTCATCCTGTTATAGTGTGACGTTTGATGTTATCAAGTTACTATTCTAGTGTTAGTGATTAACATGATCTCATGGTCTAAGTACTAAAGTTATTTCGCATGATGGTATAGCAATGTAAACATAATGACTTTGATTGTATTACTATACTTCAGACGAATGTTCATCACATCATTCCACTAATGTTGTGACCTCGTTGTTAACAATATTCAATGTCCATGATTAGGAAACCTTGATCATCTTGTTAATCAATGAGCTAGTTTAGATGATAGGCGTAACTAGGAACTCTTTATTTGTTTATTAAACATACATGTATTAATGTTTCCAATTAAAAACATATAGCATGAGAAATAAACTTGTATCATAAACATGGAATAAGATAATAACCACTTTATTATTGCCTCTTAGGCATATTCCCTTCAGTCTCCCACTTGCACTAGAGTCAATAATCTAGTTTGTTAAACTTGCGCATTCAACAGATATGGCTTTTTAGTGTTGTATATACGTGTTTGCTAGTGGTAAGAATAATCTCCGGATCTGACACTTTCTGTTTCGTGTGTATTTGCATGTCTTTGCGTCTTTACGCATCACTCATTCTTGAAATGAGATGGATTCGTATACATTTATCCTTTGGTGAGACCTTTTGTTCCTTTGGGTTAAAACATGTTTGTATTATTATCGTACAATATATCTTCATAGTACTAGCCCGCTTTGAACCACACCTAGTTTGATAACAAACTACTTGACACAAATTCTCTCCTTTGCTTCTACTATAGCAGTGTTATACTCAGCCTTTTGTTGTAGTATCCGTCATAATGTCTTATCTTTGGAACTCATCCAAATCTATCATGGAACTTACTTTCCATTACATTGTGCCATCCAAAGTCTAAGTTGAGATAAACTTAACTTGTATCTTGTGACAAAACTAGTATCAATGTAACACATTACAATGAACTATTTGTAACTATTTACAATTAATCATTTGTCACCTCATAACATATTCTTAGTTCTTTCAAAGCTCATAAGAATATCCTTATTATCATCCAATGACCATCTTATGAATCTCTTAGTAGGTGCTCATAACATTTAGAGCATGTGACATCTTGCGGTGACCCAGCATACCACTTCATGTTGTAGTATACTATAGTCATGACATAACACTTCTACAACACCGTTCCGCAAATTTTACATCCCTCAAAGTGGTACAGCAAAAACATTGCGGGTCCAAATTACAAACATACACATAATATTATTACAATACCAAAAGATCAGTAATTTAGGTGATTCAAACTTACAAACCATACTCATATTACTTCATATGTTTTCAACAGAAGAACGAAATATTCAAATGCTATAACACAACTTGAGCTCAACAACTTATTGTATAGGGTTCATGCCCTTCGGCTCGAATTAAGTATTAATAACTATTGGTAACTAGTCTGACTCGTTGCCATCAGCTCTATAGCGTATATCATAGTCCACCCCTTCAACTCCATCGGATAGGTCTGGTTCCTCATAGTAGACCTCCTCATGGCCTTCAGTAGCATACATAGGGGTTTCCTCTGGCTCCTCAGAGTCTAAGCAAGGGATCAAAGAAAAGGGTGAGTAACAACATTATCCAGCAAGTTTATTATAGGCAAGGTGGGATGTTTTATGCTCTGTCTACCACCTTAGATTATAAGTCTTTGGCACTATGTAGTTTTCGTAATTTTTTCTTCAAATATTGATTTTAATATAAAAAACTATGCCCATCAGCCTTCGTAGGTTGACTAGAACTTCATGGAGTTCTTTTCCTACCGTGTCTGTAGCTCCTTCCCGGAACAGGGAGTAACATGTCATAATTCTTATACACTCTATAGAGGTGTGTTGCTTTACCCATAAGAGACCAAATCCTTGTTGCACAACCAGCCGTACTTTCCTGTCCACAATTCCTTGATGTGGGGCCCAGTAGATGATCCAAGCCAATCACTGCTCTCCAACGTGATCCCGCATGAAGATACGACCCCCCAAGAAGAACGACCTTTGTTAACCCTCATCGCGGATATAACTATGGTTGGCTCCTTGAGGACTCTAGTGAGCAGAACGAGAACCTAGTCGCCCCATCGATATGAGGACCTACCTACGACCGTCTCTCACAGATAGTCTAGACACCAATATCGCGGGGAGCCAAGGGGACCCACCCATGCTGAGCCTCAAAAGGTACACCAACACCGAGATGGTCATCTGTCCATGTGAAAAGAAGAAAATCCAACTGACTTCTTCATCCCATTCCAAATCTTATGGTTAACGTATAATATACGATGCTAGAATCAATGATGTCATGTGTTATTAAGTCCTAATTGTTCTGCAATTTGAATCCTAGATTCCCTTGCAACTCTTAATATTTATCATCACTTAGGATGATAATAGCATTTCATTTTCTTGAGAAAATACTTCTTTTTGGTCTCTTTTAGAAGATAGGTGATAACACACGATTTGCAAATACTTTCCAAAAAACTCTTCAAAGAACATGAGCAAGTGATGAACTTTCCTTGTGCCTGTAAGGTAGTGAAGTTGGATGCTTCCACTCGACCGTGAGCTCATGTTTATACAAAACACCATTATTGGTCGGTAAGGATAATATTTAAAGAAGCAATATGCTATGCATAGTAATGTCATTCAGTAATTTATTATTTCCCTTATTTGTGTGTTTTACCCACCTTCTAAAGGTTTTGCATTACTTTTAGTTAATAAAAAGAATGTAATATTTAAGACTCTTAAAATCACACAAACATTATATTTAATATTTTTGTGATAACTAATAATATTCTAAGGGTTTAAAAATTAATTTTATTTAATTTTAACTCTTGTTAATATTTTATTAAAATTCCATGAAGGAACTAAGATTTTATTTTAAGGAAACTTTGCTTTACTTAACTAAAATACAAGTTAGAATTTTTTACAAAATAGTATACCCATTTAGAATCCTAAAAGTAAATTTTATTCAATTTTAAGTATTTTATTTATTTTTATAAAATTCTATAAAGGAATTATGCTATAGAACTATTTAATCTATATTCCATTATCCCAAAATTCACTTCTTTATTTTTAAAAAGTAGTTCATATTTTTGTGAACTTCTAGATATTTTATTTGTATTTTTAGGAGTTTACTTATTTTTCTAGAGATTATTTAATTCTAGGGGTATATTTATAATTAAATATTTCTAATAGGTTTTCTTTTAAAACCTGGGCCTAGCCCACTAGGCTGGCCTGGCCCGACCCGACCTAGTAGGACTGGTCAAACACCATAGGGCTATACTGGGATGGCCTCACCCGGCCTAGTACCCCCTCACTCTCTCCTTCCTCTCGCCTCTCTCGCGACGCACTCATCTCTGTGATGAATCGATGCCACCGCAACCGCCGTGCTCGATCTCGACCGCTCCTGGCTGATTCAACCGCCGCCGAGGTGCTAAATGACATGCACGACGATGCCGCGCCTTCCTATCTAGCTCGATTTGTCCTTCGCACCTTCTACTGGTCGTGCCGACCCTACCCTAGCGGTTAGGGTTTGGACTCTGTAGCGGTTTCGACGCCTAGCGCTCCCTGACGCTGCTCTGGTGCTCGTGGTGCTATCTTCTTCCCACGACTGCCACCGTCGCGGTTTGGCGCAGGTTGCAGCGCCCCCTGGGGTGGTCCCCATGCCACCGTGCACCTCCTCGCCGGCAATCTGTGCTTCCTCTTCAATTCCCTAGCGAGGACCTCGAGTAAGTTAATTTCTCTCACCCCTCTTTCTCTCTGCTTCTCTTTGTTCCATGCTATGTGACTACTACATTGAATTCCCATTAGGGTTCATCCCCTGTAGTGATGATTAGTAGTGGTACTTGGATTAGTTTCCTATGAAATATCCTTGCTGGTAGATTGTGGATGATAGGTTGCTGTGTGCTAGTGATTATGTTCCTGATAATTGTTCATTGTCAGTACACACTTCCCTGGTTGCCAAATTATCTTGGTGTGGATGCAAAGACTATTATATTTGATTGGTATACTCCTATTGAGCCCGCTGGTTCTTGATAGCTTGATTATGAAGAGTTCTTGTGGTTAATTACTTTACTCAAGTTTTGATCATGGGACTATATAGGAACTATGGTTAGGAATGTCTACTCTATTCTCTGTGTTTAATTCTTGTGATGATCTGAGAAGAAAGAATGATTCCTAAAACATTTAGGAAGATTATTTATTTATTTCCTTGAGTAGAGGTGTTTGAGATGGTAATGATCTATTTAATATAGAGGTGCTACCCTCTATGGGGATGTGCCCTGTATGTTCATGTACTCTTATATGTTTCTATCTAGCTTAGGCTAGATAAGATGGTCAGTGATGCTGGGCTGAGACCATGTTTACTAAGAACGAAGGTTCTTTCTTTGTTGTCCCTTATATTCCATGTTCAATGAACAATGTATTATTCTTTTGCATGAAAATAGATATTGTAAAATGATTAATGGATAGCTCTAGAGTTTGATAAATACCCTGATGCTAGATTTGATTATGGTAGCCTATAGCTTGATGCTGGTGTTGCCTGCTCTTCTAGTTCCCGTGGTCGCTCTCCTCCTCAAACTGCTATCCTAGCTTGGTGCTACTGTTCCAAGCTTCAAATTGCCCTTGCTGTCCACCTAGACTACCCCTCCTTCAAGTTACCATCTTGTTGATGATCTCCTTGGGGTTTATGTGGTGAAATTTGGTTTGATCTAGTGGAATGTTGCAAGAACCAGTAGTGTTTTTGTGTGTGCCGGTGAAAGAACTATGGCTGGGCTTTGGAAGTGGTGAGCAAAGCTTGCTTTGCTAAGCTCAAATGTGGTTTTATCCTTTCCTTGCTCTCATTGCTGGTTGATGGCTCATTGCATGCAGTTTGGTGTGCGAGCTGCTTCACTATTGCCTTTTATCTCTAGAACAGATCAAGTAATTTTGATTTACCACCCCTTTCTTTTACTATTATCTCCTCTGGTCAAACTTGCCCCTTCTAGCTAATGATGTTGTCCTGAAGATTTTGAATTTGAACAGAACCGATACTTCACTTGATGGAATTTGTCCCTTTGTTGAATTTTCTCACTGATGTAATGAAAATAGTGCATCTCACTATTTAAAACTTAGAGCACTACTAACACTAACTCCTCTTTGTTTACTTTTTTCTATCTTTGTTAATAGGTACAAGTCTAAGGAATGAAGACTAAGAATATTTAGTATAGAATTAGTTTAGGATTAGCCTTTTATTTCCATTTGTAATCTTTTTCTTTTTTAAGAACACTGTAATATATATATATATATGTTATTCAATAAAGCTCTCATTTTCCTTTATTTCAATTGTTTCTATGTTGTAATTTCTTATCTCTTGAGTAATTCTTGTATTATAATTGAATAAGAAAAGAATATAAGAACCTAACTTTCCAATTTGAATTATTTTATTTATATTTTTCCATTCCCTTTTTTCCTAAATAATTTAATATATGCTCATAAATTCATACTTTAAAAATTTAAATCTTTTTCAAAAATAAATGATCTGCAGTCAAATATGAATTCAATTTGTGTACCCAAAATCCTTATAATTCCTAAGGATCATGTCAAAATTTATAGCAAACACTACTAAGAGATAAATCCTAACTGAAAGTAGTGAAAGAAACACTGATCTCCCCAGGGTTTTGTTTGGCGAAACATTTACACTGTTTTTACATATGAATGCATGCAAATGCACAAATTCCTATTTATACCCTTCGTTGGTTCCTAAATGCTGGGATGTTATAGTCTTCCTCCCCTTAAATTAAACTTTGTCCTGAAGTTTCACTGATGTGTACCTGAATAGTTCTGGATACGCTTCTTGTAGTTCATCCTCTTTTTCCTAGGTTGCTTCTCGTTCAGTATGATGTTCCCACTGTACTTTGTAGTACTTAATAGCTCTATTCCTTAACCTTTTCCAGTTCTCTTCAAGAATCTTGCATGGCTTCTCGACATAAGTCAAATCAGCTTGTAACCCAATTTGTTGATGTGTAATTCTATCATCTAGAACTTTGAGACATCTCCAGAGTTGTGACACATGGAAAACATTGTGAACTTGAGCTACCCTTGTTGGTAACTCTAAAGCATAGACTACAGTCTTGTTCTGACTCAGTATTTTGAATTGTCCGATATACCTTGGACTCAATTTTCGTTTTACTCCGAATCTCTTTACTCCCTTCATTGGACTAACCTTGAGATATACCATATCTCCCACTTCTGGATGCCATGATCTACGACTTTGATCTGCATAACTCTTTTGACGACTTTGAGCTATCTTCAGACGATCTCTGATGATATCGATGATGTCTTGCTTTTCTTTAATATAATCTGGTGCAAATTCTTTGCTACTGCCAGGTTCATACCAACATATTGGGGATCGGCACTTCCTACCATATAGTACTTGATATGGTGCTGTCTTTAGACTTCTCTGATAACTTTTGTTGTAAGAAAACTCTGGTAAAGGTATTTGATCTTCCCATGAACCCCCAAAGTCTAAGGCACATGCTCTCAGCATATCTTCTAAGATTTGGTTAGTTCTTTTTGTTTGACCTCTGGTTTCAAGATGATAAGTTGCGCTGAGATCCAGTTTTGAACCAAGTGCTTCATGTAGTTGCTTCCAAAATGCTGAAGTAAACACAAACCCTCTATCTAATACAATCTTCTTAGGTACTCCATGTTTACTAACAATCTCCTTAACATATATCTCTACTAGCTTCTGAGCATTGTCCTTTTGGTTCACTAGAATGAAATGTGCACTTTTAGTAAGTCTATTGATAATCACCCAAATCATATCCTTGTGCTTTTTAGTCATTGGTAAACCTGTAATGAAATCCATTCCAATTCCTCCCATTTCCACTCTGGAATTTCTAGCGGTTGTAATGGTCCTGTCTGATGTTCTGCCTTCACACTTGGGCAGGTATGGCATTCAGACACATACTTTGCAATGTCTCTCTTCATGTTGTTCCACCAAAATAATTCCTTAAGATCCATGCACATCTTTGTACTTCCAAGATGAATTGAATATGGTGTCTCATGTGCTTCTCGAAGTATTACCTCCCTAATCTCAGGTACATCTAGTACACAAAGACGACTTTGGAACCATAGAGATCCATAATGCCCTAGATGAAAAGCTGATGTTTGACCTTCGGAAATTCGTCGAATTTCTTCACCAATGAATGGATCGTCAAGTTGATGTTGAAAGATCTCATGACGAAGACCATTGCTTTGCTCTTCAACAACCCTCATGGTAGCCAAGCCTACACGAATCTCTGTTCTTAAGAACTGTATTTCTAATCTTTCCAAATCCATTTGTAACTCTTTCAGTAACTCCCTCTTGGTTGGTTGGGTATGCACGCTCTTCCGGCTTAAAGCATCTGCTACTACATTGGCTTTTCCTAGAGTATAGTTGATTGTAAGGTCATAATCTTTGATCAACTCCAACCATCTTTTCTTCTTCATGTTCAGTTCCTTCTGAGTGAAGAAATATTTGAGACTTTTTTCATCGTTGTACAATTCACACCTTGCTGCATAGAGAAAATGTCTCCAACCTTTCAAAGCAAAGACTACTGCTGCTAATTCCAAATCATGGGTTGGATAATTGACTTCATGAGGTTTGAGTTGTCTAGAACCATAAGCAATTACCTTGCGATCCTACATTAAAACACAACCTAATCCCTCCTTGGATGCATCACAATATACCATGTAATCCTTTCCTGTCTCCGGTAATGCTAAGACTGGTGTTGTGGTTAATCTGATCTTCAATTCTTGAAAACTGGCTGCATACCTCTCATCCCATATGAATGGAGTATTCTTTCTTAACAATTTGGTCATTGGTCCGGCTATCTTGGAGAAACCTTCAATGAATCTCCGATAGTATCCTGCCATTCCTAATAAACCTCTGATTTGTTTCACATTGGTCAGTGCATTCTAGTACAACACCGATTGAAATTTGGATGGATTGACAGCAATTCCATCCCTACTAATAAACATGACCAAGGAATTCAACCTTTTCCAACCAAAATTCACACTTACTGAACTTAGCATATAATTTGTGTTCTCTCAGAACTTTCAATGCTATCCTCAAATGATAAGCATGCGCTTCTTTATCCTTTGAATATATCAAAATATCATCAATGAACACTACGACAAACTTGTCCAGATATGGCATAAAGATCTTGTTCATCAGATTCATAAAAAATGCTGGTGCATTAGTCAATCCAAATGGTATGACTAAATACTCATGATGTCCATACCTTGACACGAATGCGGTTTTTGGAACATCTTCTGGTTTGATTTTGATTTGATGATATCCTGATCTCAGATCAATCTTGGAAAACACTCCAGCTCCCTTGACTTGATCAAATAAATCCTGAATTCTTGGTAATGGATACTTGTTCTTGATGGTGACATTGTTGAGATTTCTATAATCTCCACACATTCACCATCCTCCATCTCTTTTATCAACAAAAAGCACTAGAGTTCCCCATGGGGATACACTTTCATGAATGAATCCTTTGCCTATTAACTCATCAATTTGCTCTTTAAACTCTTTTAGCTCTTTTGGACCCATCTTGTGTGGTGCTTGAGCAATAGGCGTTGTACCAGGTATTAGGTCAATGGTGAACTCTATCTCCCAATCGGGTGGCATTCCTGGTAGTTCTACCAGAAAAACATCTTGAAACTCTTTGACTATAGGAATATCTTCTAACTTGACCTCCTTCATTGAGTTTAGTTGAAGATCTTCCATGATATGAGTGTGTTTGTCCACCTGATAAACTATCCTTCCTCCACTTGGAGACTTGATTGAAACTGTTTATCCTCACAGTTTATCTGGGCTCCATGTTCCATCATGCAATCCATTCCGAAGACTACTGCTATACCTTTTAGCGGAATCACATATAGATCCGCAAAATAGGCACAACCACAAAATTGAGATAACTTGGTTTCATTTAATTTGGCGTGCCACTACGGTACCTCTGGCCGTTATTACGGTCATTGGTTTTTCTAACGTTGCCCTTCTAACCTCGAATTGATCACATAATTGCTCAGATATTAACAAAGTAGTTGCACCAGTATCAAATAAAACATTTCCAGGGTTGGTGAGAATGTTGAGCGTACCTATCACTGCATGCTCCGAGTTATCCACAAAAAATAGTCTTGATGACCCACAAGTATAGGGGGTGTATCACAGTATTTTTGAGGGAAGTGAAACCCAATTTATTGATTCGACACAAGGGGAGCCAAAGAATATTTATAAGCCTTAACAACTGAGTTGTCAATTCAGCTGCACCTGGAAACAATCTTGCTCACATCAATTTATCAGTAGCAACAGTTTTGTAATAGCAATAACAAAGTAACAGTAGTAGTAAAAGTAAAGACAATAATAACAATAGCAGTAAACAGTAGGATTAAAGCATGGTAGACATAGGGATGGATGGACGGGCGTTGCATGGACAAGACAATTCATATGGCAATCAAGACATAGGGCAATTACAGATAAATAAGATAAAGCATCCAAGTACTAAATAATCATAGGCATGTGTTCCATATATAGTCATACGTGCTCGCAATGAGAACTTGCACACCATATTTTGTCCTGCCAGCCTGTTTGCAGCGGGGCCTCAAGGAAACTACTGGCAATTAAGGTGCTCCTTTTAATAAAGCACCAGAGCAAAGCATTAACACTCCGTGAACACATGCGATCCTCACATCAAACCCATTCCCTCCGATTATCCCGATTGCTGTCACTTCGGGGCCTTTGGTTCCGGACAACAACGTATGTAAACAACTTGCAGGTAAGACCATAAACAATACTATCATAATGAATCAATAACATGTTTAGATCTGAAATCATGATACTCGGGCCCTAGTGACAAGCATTAAGCATAACAAGTTGGAACAAAGTCAAAAGGCACTAATAATAGATAATAGATACTAGGCACCATGCCCTAACAATCTGATGCCATTACATGAACGATCTCATCTAATCCCTACCATCCCTATAGCCTACAACGGGGGATTACTCACTCATAGATGGGGGAAACATGGATGGTCGATGGAGAAGCGTGGTGATGATGATGGCGATGATCTCCTCCAATTCCCCGTCCCGTCAGGGTGCCAAAACGGAGTTTCTGGTTCCGAATCGCGAAATCTGATGGTGGCGACGTAGCGGAACTCTCTCTGGAAAAATGTCGAACTCCCCTCGGTTTTTAGGTCAAGAGGCGTCTTATAGGAGAAGAGGGAGGCCGAGGGGGTAGCCGAGGCGGCCACACCACCCCCTGGCGCGGCCAGGCCTAGCCCTCACGGCCAGGTGGTGTGGGCCCCTCGTGGCCCTACTCCGTCTCGTCTTCTGGCTCCGTGAGTCTTCTGGTGTAATAGGATTTTTGGCATATTTTCCGGGATTTTTCCTGATAGTTGATTTTCTACACAAAAACTAGACACCAAGGTAATTCTGCTGAAAACAGCGTCAGTCCGTGTTAGTTGTATCCAAATCACACAAGTTTAGAGGAAAAACAATAGAAAAAGTGTTCGGGAAAGTATATACGTTTTGGACGTATCGTCCACATCCTCCAAAGTTGCACAATTCAGCTTTCCAGAAGGTGTGCTCCGCTTGCCATTGTTGTTATTAACATAATTCCCACCTCTTGTTGGAGGTCTTCTAGTTCCTTCAGAACTTCCTCTCCCTTCGTCGGGCCATCCTCCTACCGTATTTTTGGGGGAAATCAGGCCTTATGTGTCCCTTTTGACCACATTCATGACATATCACCGCATGCTTCATGCATTCACTTCTAACATGTCCAGGTAAACCACAGTTATGACAGAAAATATTCCTTCGGAATGCTGGTGCCCACTGATTGGGATTATTGGAAGGTCTAATATAGGGTTTAAATTCTAGGTTTGGTTTAGGCTTACTTGCTTGAACTCTTTTAGTTTCTTGCTTTGCCCTCTTCCTTATATCTTCCTGAACACTTTTGTAGTCATCTTCAAAAGTGATAGCTGCATCTAGCAACTATTGGAAAGTCTGCTTGTTGGCAAGCCTCAACTTCATCTTCACAAACAGATTCAATCCACGCATGAACCGCTTCTTTCTCTTCTCCTCAGTGCTTACCTTGTTAGAAGCGTAACGAGATAAATTTCTAAACTCCCGGATGTACTTCATGACACTGTGATAATCTTGCTGCAGTTCTTCGAACTCTCTACGCTTCAACTCAATAACACTTTCCGGAACATGGTATTCACAGAATCATTGCTTGAACTCCTCCCAAGTACTCCCTGCCTGGAGGTTGCATTTCTAGCTGATTCTCCCATCAAGATGTTGTAGGTCTAGTTAAAAGATATGTTGCAAACCTTAACTTATCCTCATCATTACACCCTGTAGTCTTGAGCTTCCTTTCCGTATTAGCCAACCAATCCTCAGTATCCATTGGTTCTAGAGCTGATGCAAAAGGTAATGGCCTGGCATTCTAGAAATCAGAAATACTCACACCCGACCTTTAGGTTCCCTCTGATGTCTAGCTCGATCCATTAACCCCTCCATAAACTTATTTTAGGATTCTTGCATCATCTGCATATACTACATGAAATTCTGCTCCATCAATGGCATCATTGGTAGTGGTCATGGTAATTCTGCCTGAATTCTAGCGTCTTCATCCGCCTTTTCCTTTGCCTCGCGTTCCATGCACTGCTGGTCAGACTCGGTTCCTACTCCCGTATCCATGACCCCTAGTCCTGTAATACAAAGTGAGATCTCATAATTACATTATCCCATGCTTTCTAAGCTCAAATTTATGCCTAGAACTAGTCACACAATGGAAATCAAGATCCAAGTCTGGATAAAAACCAAAGATGCATCACATATTATACAATACAAGCACATAGTTGGTATATTATACATTACAAACCCCTGCAATACGGTCTCATGTGAGCGCTACCTCACTTATTTACTTACATCATGCTCTCAAACGCTACAATACGCATTACTAAACTATGATAACTCCACCTCAAGTGGTATCCCTCCTCATAAGCCATGACGATTGTTGTACATGCCTGGAGTCCAACCATGCTGACGTGTGGTGGGTCACATAGTCTATGAAGCCACTGGTCTTCCGGATGGAATGTACTCGATATCTGGGCTCGAGTTATCACTCAGCCGAAGTGCATCAACTCCATCCAACTCATCTGAAGTGTCTTCAGAAACATACCCCTCACTAACTTCTCCAATGCTATGTTTAGATGTAGGAATTTTAGCTTGGAATTGAATTGGACCAGAAATTCCAAATCTAAGATGGAAAGGAAATAGCCTCTATTTCTAATTCCGGCGTTTGGATGTGTATGGAATTTTCCTTTGTAATCAAAGGGTAGCACCCAATTCCAAAATGGTGTTAGGATGTACAAGACATGGACTTAAATGTTCTGTTGATTTTGGCAATATAAACTTGTTTACATGTATGCAAAATAGTATGTGTGTATTTAATATTTATATATTACTTTCAAACTGAAAAATAAAACTTTCAATTCGGCATAATCAAGCCCGTATGTTCAGACACACTACAAAGCAAGACAAAATAACAAGTACTTCCAACGTCCAGAGAAAGCCATCACAGAGCATCGGAATGGCAGTGCAAAAGAAAACAAAAAATCGAACTCGATGAGCGGAATGGATCTTGAGGTAGTACGTTTAGAGACATAACAGCACTTCCAATTCGGCTAACCAGAGATTAGAACAGAGAGGGTCAGACGGTGGGCTGCTGTAACAGATCAGACAAAATGGATCACAGCCAGCTTGTTGAAACTAGCATAATCTAGCTCCATTGCGAAAAACACATTTCTTTCAAGACCATTTAACAACAACGTACACCTGAATCACCCAACAAACACTGAATAAGGACGAGAGGACTGTCTAGCAAGACAAGAACAAACAAGAAACCCAAAAAAATGACAGTGCTATTCAAATTAAAGTGGCAGTGATGTTCCAACGACTAATACATCTCATACAAGACCACGTAGTGAGTCATGAAACACTCGATCATCTAACTACAGGATACACCTGAATTCTTGAAACAAAGAAGGAACCTAAAAAAGACAGAGAGGACGGTCAACGAAGACAAGAACAGTCTAGGATGAGGTGAACTTGGTGACGCCCTTGGTGCCCTTGGTGCCCTCGGAGTCGGAGACGGCGTGCTTGGTGAGATCGCCAGGGAATTCTGACTTGGGGAGTGGCCATCGTTCCCCTCGCGCAGTTGTCCCCCTGCCGCCGTCGTTCCCCACCTGTCGGTCGATCTAGGGTCCAGGCGGTAGTGTGGAGGGGACAGACAGCTTCGACCAGAACTCGGGTGAGGAGCGCGGTGAATCGGAAGGGGAGAGGGAGAGGAGGGCAGGACAGGGAAGAGGGATAGGAGGACTGACCGGAGCCGCGCCGCCGGGTTGCTCCAGGTTGCGGGCGTAGCGGAGGGGGTCGCGCAAGCATAGCTCTGTTCGTCTTTGCCGAAGCGGTACGAGGGTGCGAGTTTCCGAGGCTTTCTGAGCCTCTCCGCTCGGAATCTGGCGAGGCCGGACGGACGCGCGGCCGAGCGTGGCTTGGAATTGCTCCCGGTTTCCGAGCCATAATTCCTTGGCCACCCAAACATGTGAATTCGGGCTAGCTAATTCCAAAAGGACGATTCCGAGCCAAGTTTCTGACATCCAAATACAGCACAAGTGTATCCTGCATCCGGGCCCTAGAGTAATCAACATAATATTCAGCTTTCGGTGCTCCCCAAGTACTTTGCTAGGTACAATAGTCCTCAGTGCACATTATCTGGGGTAGGATAATGCTCATGTGACTCAAACACCCTTTCTTTAGGATCTTCCTCTTCTTCCTCACCATCTAAAAATACTGTATCACTGTTGTTAGCAGTATTACCTCTCTCACCCATCCAACTAGATTGTCCGACCTCCCCGTCAGGACCATCCACTGACATTTGAGTCCAACTCGATCCCATTTTTCATCCATCTAAATTCTCAATTGGAAGTTCTAAGGAAGTCGCATTCCTAGATCTTGAGGGTAAGGGATGACTGGTTTCTTCATTAGGATATTGGGTAGGCTCTGGTATAGGTGAATAAGGATATAGGGATATTAAAATTGAGTAACGTATCAGCAGGACAGGCCGGAATCAGTGGCGTTTTTTTTCCTTCTAGGGTTTAGAGTTCTCACGGTGACTCCTTGTCGCGGTGACTTTTTCCCTTCTCTTGCCTTTAGAGAGACGCGGCGGTGGACTACTAGGGCTTAGGGGTGGGGTTCCCTTGATCCCTGAGCATGTGTTAGTCTGCGTGTTGTTTGTCTTCCCTAGGGTTCAGGAGTCCACCATATCCGGAGGGGTTTTAGGGTTTGGGCAATAGCGGATGGAAGTTCTGAGAACAAGGGCGATGAGTTGGTGGATCTGAAGGAAAATTTGGGAATCGATGAAGAGGAGTTAGATGTTGTTATCTATGAGGATGAGGGGCTTTCACCTGAAGATCTGCCCAAGTGGCTAATTGTTGCGAAGGTGTGCACGGAGACGGAGACTTGGGATCTATCGTGATATCCTTGGATATTGAACTAACCTCGCCTCCCGCTTCTTTCTCCAACCGAGTTGCCAAAATCTCCCTTGTTTGGGGATTAGTGAGATCCTCAAGCGTAATATCATTGTCTTCTACTATGAGACGATGAGAATTGTAGAAAGACTCCATTAACAACTGATATTGATCCATGTACTTAGAAGGTAACCTTGGATGCTCCTTGAATAGCTGAAAGATGATCCACAACTAAGTCTGAGTCCATGGAATCATGAGGAATCACATTATATGTGCTCCCTACAAGCAATCCAGCATTGTGCTCCCGAATAGTGGCTAGTGCATCAACTAGCGCAATATTATATGCCACTGACTAATTACGGCCTTCTCCATGTGGCATAGCGAGACTTGGCCTAAGCTTCTCAGGTAGACAGATATTGACTCGGTACTTCGCTATCATTCGACCATCATAGTATGCGAACATCTTCACTGGAATATCAATACAAGGAATATGTTAACTTGTGACCTTCTCATAATGATCGTGGGTAAAATGGTCCTAGATCTATAAACAATTCGCACCAATTGGTCGTAATACATTTGAGAGGGGCTAAACTCTAAAAAACTATGACCTTTTTTGTTAAAAAAAGTCAAAGTTTTCCTACACGGATTGGTCATAACATAAATAACAGTAGTATATGACCTTAATTTTAGTCGCTTAGGACCAATTTAATTGGTCATGACTTCTAATCCCTGGTGCCTTAAAGTGCCTATACGACCACCTCAGCAATTTTGGATAGTGTATGTCCACATGTCAACTTTGCTGACGTGTCCACATATATGGCACGCACACGTGCCAATTTCCTGTTAGTGTGCACGTAGCACTAATAGATTTTATGATGCTTAAAATATAATCAGCCAATCAGAAGACAGAGTAAGACTATCCATAGATTGCCCCACCTAAATAGATCTGAGCCGTCTACATGGACACCATCCAACGTCTGAAATTTCACTGCCACCGAATACAGGACACCGGGAAACCCAAATTCAGAACAACGGGCACGCGGGAGAGTGAAATTTTGTCAAGTCCCCGACCGCATCTCGCGAACCCTAGCCAAAGACATTTCCTCTCTCTCTCGTCCGCCGCCACCTCGCCCACTTCCTCCTCCCACAGATCCGCAGTCTCCCACGACATCTCCCCTAGCCCCGCCGCCGCCCCCCTCTATTCTTTTTCTCCGACGGTAAGCCCAGACCCCACCTCCGACCAGATCGCATGTGCATGCTCCACTTACCCCCTAACACTTCACCTCCTGTCTCACATGGCTCATGAATCGATCGGGAGCAGGCCACCTACCGGACAAGCACCTCGATCGGGAGCATGGCTTGGGAAACGATCGGGAGCAGGCCGCCTCAATCTCGTCGCTAGGAGAGCAGATCCACTTGCTTCAGTTTGGATCCACACACTCAACACCCCACCTCCACGCGCCTCTTCCGAACGCAGCAAACCGAGCCGAGCCGCCAGCCAAGTGTCGTGCCCGCGTGCACCTCCGCCGCCGACCGCTCCCCTTGGCTCCTCGTTCTTACCAGGCAGCTGCAGGTCTTCGTTTTGGTCTGTTTTGTTCGGAGTTTCTTTGATCCAATCTAGTTCTTACCAACACAAAGATATATGGTAGCCAATAGCATCCCCTAAGTGTTCGGTGTAGATATGGTTTTGGTGCTTCTGCTCTGTCTTCAGTATATGGTCTAGTTATGACCTGTGTGACCAAATTTAAAGAATGCCTTCACATTCTGGTTACATCAAAATCAAGTTAATTTAGATAATTTTTGTTGCCTTCACATGCTTTGTTGTCTATTCTGGTCTTGTGGAGGTCGTGTCCTTTTTTGCATACCATGTGTTTGTGTTTTTGTCCAATGGGAAATTTATTCGGTAGCTTACCTCGTTATGGCCATTAGCGAGGTCACACATCCTAGCCACCCAATCTCCATCAGCCATCCCGTGTCGCGTGATGTTGCCCGCTTCCCAGGGCCCAACGCATAGAGAGGTTCTCGCGGCGTACACGTAGCGCATAGAGAGATTTCCAGTATAATTTTTCATCACAATAGATATGTAATGATAGAGATAGTAAGATGAACACTTCATGTTTTGTTTACTGAAGATGTAACGGAAACAGATTTATCTTTTCTAGGAGTATGTTTTAATCTATTACATTCCCATAAGGACAGTTATATCATACTACATGATTCGAATTACTTGATGAAACATGCCTTGTCTTTCCTGTGGATTTTAATTATAGCATTTGTGCATGCCATCTGGTGTAGTATATCATTTCTTTTTCACATTCATGTGCATTTGAGCTGTCTTCTTTTCACTACTATTTTTCCGTTCGTGTGCATCTGATGCAAACCTCAGAACCAGATTTCATTTTTGTGGGCATGAATGTGATGTAACATGAATTCCTTAGTTTTTCGTAGGGTATTCTAGGTGTAACTACGTAAGAACATCATGGATTTTTAGCACAGGTATGTCTTTATTTACATCTTTAAATTTGAAGAGATGTGGTTAGACGATGTTACTTTCAGGGGGGCTTCTTTTTTCCCTGTGATGAACAAAGGGGGAGCGGAAAGAACACCTTGTTCTCCTTTTTGCACTGTAATTTTCTGTCTAATGGATCGTGTTTTTTCAGTCAATCTTCTTATGTGTTTCCATGGCTGCTGGGATCTGTATGTAAGTAGCGCTTTCCTGGGGAAGAAGGGGTGGGGATCAGATTAGCAAGAAGCTGCTTCTTTTGATGTGGTTTGTTTTTGGGGACGAACGCAGGACTACGTGTGCGGTTCCCGCGCCACAGCTATTAGCCTTTTTTTTAAATATTCGGTTGACCACTAGTTTCCTGTTTTGGAAATACAATCTAGTGACCTCGCTGATCGCTAGATTGAGGTCGACCTTGGTGTAGCCGCACTCTTTTATTAAGTGGCATGTGACTACATGTCAAATAAAAGTTATTTAAGCATGATAAATCACAGGAAATAACATCCATATAGTTTCTTTTTCTATCTTTGGAACTACATGTTCTGAACCTATGGCTTGTCTCTGAAATTTGCATCCTAGGCACTTGAATCCATAGCATTACAACCTGGATGTTACCTTCTATAGTTATTGCTTCTTCAAAAATGTAGATGTCAACAGTCTTATTCCTACAGTATATGTTACTACTACTATACCACGATGCAAACAACTAGATGTTACTTTTCTCAAGTTACATTGCCATGTTTTTACTATCAACTGTTTTCTCTACCTAAGTGTTCTTTCACCTAAAACCTGATACACCAGCATGCTTTATTTTTTGGGGTTTTCCTTTGTTGCAGCCCTGGGACGAGAAGAAAAGGAGAAAGCGTGGAGATTATGTTACTCCCTACGTCCGTAAAAAGATGTCACATATTTATCCAGATTTCCAATATGTACTACTTTGATCTGTTCGGACGTTTACACTCATTTACCAAATTTATTTTATGCAATTTTTGCATTTCCGTAGATAATATAAGTTTGATGTCATCATGTGCCTTACCATGAACACATAATTCACGTCTCACATATATTATCTATCTTTTGTTTGAAACCATGATTGTTTCTATGCTCTGTAATTCATTTAGACATTAGTCAATATTTCTCATGGAGTAGATCATTCAATTTCGAATATGTGTTTCTTGATGTTTTCTTAGGGAAGAGTTCAAAGCTGCACTATTTCAGCTTGCTTGCCACATGTATGACGATATGATTAGTTAGGTAAGGTGATCAGCAAGGTGATCAGTTAGTAGAATGCACGTGCTATACCAGATTATGTGCAATACATAGTTTGATGCCCTGGTTCAGATATATTTATGGTTCATATATTATTACGAATGCAAGTGCTATACAAGATTATGTGCAGTAGATAGTTTGATGCCCTGGTTCAGATATATTTACCTGACTGTGTGTACATCCAGGTCGCCTCCAGCTATATTTTGATAGCTAAACAGCAAGACCTGTAACAAGGTCTACGTCAGTACGCTTTCAACCGTAATGCTATCAACGTGCCGCCAAGGAATGAACTTACCTTTCTCAATCTCACTTGCTTTGCTGTTACTAAATTTGTAAATGCAGCATATGTGTTTCTGATGATTACCTTCCTATGCACCACATGTATCCAACTTGTTCTTGCATTATAGATACATACTTGTCCCTTTGTTCTTATTTGGTATCAACAATCCTTTTCTAGAATGAAAGTTACAATTCCTGTTTATATACCCACTCAATGTTTAACATCTGAATTCCATTCTCTGCTTATTTCTCACTTTGGGAACGGTTGTGTATTCTGTTCTCCGCTTATTGCATATGGATCTCCTTTTGTCTTAACATGCTACTGAATGGCTTCATCTTATTTTTGATCTCTAGTCAATAACAAAATGACTGATGCTTGTCCAACCAAATAACACTGATGCTTGTCCAACCAACACCCTTGTTTTTTATAGTATTTTACCTTGGAACAGTGAAAGTCGAAGCATTTTAACATTGTGTTATTTGAATTTGCAGGAGTATTCAGTCTAGGTGCTCCTTTTGATGGATGGTTGCTTGCTCCTTTTGATCAGATGTACATGTGATGATGTAGCTGTCATGTTGTGTGATATTCTTATTCTTTAACCTTCGTGATGTACTGGTTCTGAAATGGAGACATCGAGTAATGTGATGGTTGAGTTCAAATCGTGGATTTTAGACTGTTTGAATGTTGTGTAAACTATATTATTAGATTTCAAGTATTGTTGGGATTATTTTGGGTGTTTCTTACTCTTGCATCAGTTCTAGACATAATATTAACTCTATCTTAAAAAGGTCTAGGCCCAGACAGTGTTGGGCCGAAACACTATACTTTAGAAAAACGGCAGAACAAAATTGATTAAATAATCGATGAAACCCAGAAGTAAAATGGGCTATGAAGACTCCAAAGCCTCAAATGAAATCATCCTAAAAAGGCCTAGGCTAAAAAATAAAAGCACATTTAAAAGGCTAAGATCCAGAAAAGAAAAGGCTGAATTGTTGGGCTTGGCCCATGTAGACGGTTATACTGGACTGGGCTGATTTTGATTTAGGACCATTTGGTTTGGTCACAGATTTGCCACGTAGGATCAACCACGTAGGATCTTACGTGGATAGGGTAGATAGCACGTGACCAAAAAATTTGGTCATGGACTCTATGACCATTTATATTGGTCACGGGTGTCAATGACCAATTCAAAAATAAGGTCATATACTATCATTAGTGACGCTCGCTATGTGACCTACTATTTTTGGTCATAGAAAGGTCATAGATGGACAATTATGACCTTTCTATGACCAATATTGGGGTCATGTATCAACATATTTCTTATAATGTATTGGCTTCACATCCAAATACTCCCAGAAGTTCTCAAATCTACCGTCAACTCTCCCTGATAATCATCAAGATTATCTTCCACCTTAGTCAAAGTCCATTTAGGAAACTTCGGCCCCATCTCTAGCTGTGTATAAAAGTATTTATAATTAGTACATTGCATCAGAATAAAGAATTATCGCACCAAAAGATATAACGAAATATTCCCAAATAAATATTCATCATAAATTTTAGAGAACCCTTTACTGTTGCTCCTAGACTCCTACATGTATTACCCTTTACTAGGTTTCCAACCTAAGGTCAAATCAATTTCTCTGATACCAGCTACGGTGACCTAGCATACCACTGCATGTTGTAGTATACTATAGTCGTTGACATAACACTTCTGGAACACCATTCCGCAAATATTACATCCCTTAGAGTGGTAAAGCAGAAACATTGCATGTCCAAATTACAAACATACACATAATATTATTATAATACCAAAAGTTCTGTACTTTAGTTGATTCAAACATACAAACCATACTAATCTTACTTCATATGTTTTTAGCGGAAGATTGAAAGATTCAAATGATATAATACAACTTGAGCTCAATAGCTTATTGCATAGGGTTCATGCTGTTCGACTCGGATTAAGTATTAATAACTATTGGAAACTACTCTGACTCATTACTCCGTAGCGTATCTTGTAGTCCACCCCTTCAACTCTATCGGACAGGTCTGATTCCTCGTAGTAGACATTGATACCTTCGATCCGGATTACGGATGTACTGTAGCTTATTTCTCCCTAGTAGACCTAGGTTGTCGAATCCTCGGGAAGCGAATGCGTAGTGAAGTTACTTTTACAGATCTTTGGGAGTGTTAGAATTCCTTTTGTGGTTTTACGGGACCAATATCTTGCGTCTTTTTGTTATTCTCGATGATGGAGAGAGAGGGCCTAGGGCGTTCTGTTTCACCTGTAGCTGTGCAAAACATCTGATGGGAATAGAAGATAGAATAAATGTATGCATGTACTTGTTAGAGCAAGATAAATTATGTGTGGGCAGTGCATCCGTAATTGCTATTGGATCTGCAACCGCTTACAACAATAACCTACTCGTCTCATCCATAGAACAAAGATAACTAATGATATGCATAGTGATGTCACCGTTAATCCCAAGTAAATCCCTCACATACAGCCGTACTACCCCTTCTGTCACTAGGGTTCCCAACCTGTAGATCAGTCATTACTCATACTTCCTATACCTAGATCAACCCTCAGGGTCTTGGGTACCTGATAAGCCCTTGCATTGAGGCAAGAGAGGATACAATAATCATCATGTCATACAAACTAATACACAATCCCATCTATGATAAATAACATGCACAATTGCTACATGGCTAGGCTAAAGCCCTTAGCCAAAAGAGAATTACTCACACATAGAGATGAGATCAACAATCACAAACATTGTAATGGAAAACATAAGATTGATAGAAATAGTCTTACAATGTCGCCAATCGAAGAAGAAATCTACTATTACAAGTGGTGGAATATGGATATGGAGATGGAGAAGGGTTTTGAGATCTGGAGGCGGTTGGTGATCCGTGGAAGAGACTTTTGGCAAGGTTTGGCTTGTTTTCTCATCGCCCGAGGCTTCTTTATATAGGGGTCCCTTCACGAAAGTTGTTCTTTTTGACCTAACGGTGGCGGCGCCAACTATACGATCGGAGCTATACAGCCGAAATTTTTGCTCCGGTCGTATAGTTGGTCGTTAAAGCGGCTGCCTCCGTTTTACGACTCTTGGTTTCTTCTGGTTATTGGAAATCTCGTATCTTTGACCTTAATGTAGTTATTCCCATCTTCAAACAACATTATCTGCGCAGGAAAAATATAAAAGAAAGGATCGCATACCCCTCTGAATATTAGGCATTAGTGGCAGGGTTTAGAGAGATATTTCATCAAAATTATGAATAATATCTAGTTTAAATATGGACGTAGATGGCTATATTTTAGAGCGATCAACCTCCCCAAGCTTAAACTTGATTGTCCTCAAGGAAGAAAACCAAAATCAAAAAGGAACTTAGCATTTGAACTGAAATAACGAGATGGTGATCTTACTCATGATTGGTAGACTCATGTTTCCTCCATAAATCTAAAAAACTTCAGCATAGATAGAGTAATGGCAAACATATCATACGGGTTTTATGCATCCTTATAGTGCAGCAAAATTATTGTTAGCATGGATGATTCAAAAGGAGTAAACTTTATTCCATGTCATTTAATCAACTCATAGGCTTGCCTTTAAACAATAAAATATAATCATGTAAATTAAGAGTGTGAGAGTTGTCATGAAAAGCATATACACTAGAGTATCTCAATTCTCCCACATCAATAAATCAAGACTTTTCAAGCACTACTTTTCTATTCATTATCCTTCAAGAATTTTAATTTTTAAGTAACTAAGAGCATGCCAAAGATTTTTATTAGTTTATCAGGTTGTGATGGACACTCGTGGCATCACTAAGGTTTTTGTTCCTTTTGCATAATGATTACTCATAATAGCCAAAGGAGTGATTCCATCATGATTACAACTACCCGGGAGTGCCAAGAATCTTATCCACTATAGCATTTCTGCTACAAGTGTTTAATCAACTCATAGCCGAAATCTAGGAGTTTCCTCCGTGAAGATCGTTCGTTGGCCAACGGAGTTGTTGGCATCCCATGAAGTTTTACACGAATAAAGCTATATCATTCTTATGATTAACAAGTCAAACTTTGGCATGCTTACAAAAACCGCTAAACATTAATTCAGTCGAACAAATCCTTTCAACGAGAGATATCAATTCAATCAACATTTTTAGTGGTGTTGAGTGTCTCTAGAAATAAACCTTCAAGACTAAGCACTACAACACCCAAGCCTTCAATTGTGATACTTTTTCTTATTACAATTGTTTAGCAATTTTTAGGCAAGACTTGGTTAATTACGAGAGCTGGAACAAAGTGTACCCAATTAAATACCCATGCAAATGAAAAATCTTACTACAATACAAAGACTCACTCCACCAATATAATATCTGAACATTTACTACTAACTAGCATGGGTTTCTCAAACTTCAAAAGTGGGGGGTCATAAGGCATACCTCTCATGTTTGGTTCCACTTCTCTCTTCCTTTTTTATTTGTTTCTTGGAAACTTGAAGTCGATCACTCTCCTGCAAACATATGAAGACCTCAAGGCGGAAAGAAAAAAAGAGGGAAAATAAGGAAAAATGGAGAAATCTTTTCGTGATTTTTCAAGAGAGGGAATTTAAAGAATAGAAGATTGGCGGCAAAACTCGGCTAGAAAATCTTGAAAGCAAATAGAAAGAACTAGAAAATAAAGTGTTGGGGAAACCAACATGAGTTCTTATAAACTCAAATAAAAACACAATCCTCTAAATAAAGCAAATACATGCCAAATAAAGATACATGAGGAAACTTTACTAAGCTTAGGCTTTTGCAAGCCCTTCAAATCATTGTGGTGGAGGGAAAAAGTCATTACTCCAGTTCACGAATTGAGTTGAGAGGTTACTAGTTGATTCTCAAAGGTTCAAAGAGAGGCTATGCATCCTCTCCACAGTCCCTCCAAGTCCTTGGAAATCTTGGTATGTGGCGAACCGGGTTTTGGGCTGCTCCTCTTGGTAAGGAACTTCTTTCTCCTCCTCCTGGTCCTCATCCTCCTTCGAAATCTCCTCCTCGGTAGGTGTTTCTCAACCTGCAAGTCATATAGCAAACGTCCTTCCTCGATAGAGAAAAGACCATTAGGCAAAGGAGCAGGGTAGAGACGCCTAGCTCCAGCAATATGCAGATAATAAACACCACCTCTCCTAGTGAGCATCCCACAGGCTCTCAAAGTGGAGAAACCAACACGTTTCTCACCTAGCACGGGTTGCAACTCACCTAGGTTGATGCCTAGGGCAGTGGCAAGCACGATGATGACGCCTCCACCCATGATTGACCCTTGGCTTTGGGAGGCTTGGTGCTACATGTAGCGCACAAGGATGGCGCCCAAGTTGAGTGACATGTCATAGTTCATGTAAGCAGCTTTTGCGAGGACTAAGATGTCCTCCTCGTTGAGTCTCGTGAACTCATTACGTGCCTACAAGGAGTTAGCATAGAATAAATAGTGAATTGCAGGATGTTGAATATTCTTCCCCTTGTTCATTCTAGTAGTGAAACTCATTCCATTATAACATTGTTTAGGGGAAGGATTTAAGCCAGTAAAGGATGTGCGTAAGGCATGAACATCATTGTTTGGCAAATTAAAACATGTGCACCATTTATCTAATGTTAAAGTGTAGTTGTTGTTCATTAGTCAGAAATAAACAGTGTCCTCTCCATGCCATTGTTTAATGGTGCTTTGCAACGAACTTAAAAATTCAATGGTTAAGCGGCGATAAGTGGGTACATCATTGTACACAAAGTTTTGCAGGCCAGCTCTATTGCAAAGTAAATTGAAGTCATCAGAAATACCGAGTTAGTTCAATATAATGGGGCAAGCCCACTTGGTAGCCTTCACTTCGTGGTTCTTGATCATGTTGAAGAGATCACGTTGGGGCTCATCCTTGAACTTGATCCCCATGCGTTCCTGAGCGGCAGCCCAAGAAGCGCTAGCGGTGGCACGAGCACGAGTTTGACTCCTTGTGTTCATCATCTAAAACATTGAAGAAAGACAAAACAAAACTTTTTGATCCAACAATAGTAAGTGCAATATATTCCTCATCATAGCACAATAAAGAATCTCCTCAAAATAATAATCTAGGCAAGAAAATCATGGTAATTGGTTCATAGTAGGTCTCACCCTAGATTGATAATGACAATAGATCAAAGATGAATTTGCAAAAATTAATTGGAGGATCAGAGGAGAAACATACCGTAGATCACACGTGTGCGAGGAAATCGAACGAAATTGAGTAGAGATGAAGATCTCTTGAGGTTTGGAGAGAGTTTGGAGGTAGAAGAGAGAAAAATGATTGAAGTTTTGGAGTTGGAGGTACCTTCCCGTGCGATTTTGTGGTCGGACGCAACTATACGGGCACAACTATACGGCCGGAACATTGTGTTCCCGCCGTATAGTTGGCCTTTTGTCAAAAAATAGAGTTCATCCTTGTGGCGCAAATATACAGATGCAACTATACGACCGGAAAAAATGGTCCCGCCGTATAGTTGCTCGTTAAACTGTCTATCCCTGGGAAACAAAATATACAAAGGCATCGATATCTATACGAACGGAAATATACGACCGAATTTTTTATTCCCACCATATAGTTGGTCGTTAAACTCTCAATATATTAGAAATAATTTTTACGGAGGCATCAATATCTATATGACCGGAGTTATATGACTGGAATTTTTATTCCGCCGTATAGTTGGTCCTTAAATTCTCTATACATATGAAAGAAAAATTGGCAATGACAAAGATATCTATACAATCGGAAATATACGGTTGGAATTTTTATTCCCGCCGTATAGTTGGTCGTTAAACACTCAGTACATTTTTAAGAAAAAAATTCGATGGTAAAGATATCTATACGACCGGAACTATATGGCCAGAATTTTTATTCCCGCTGTATAGTTGGTCGTTAAACTCTCTATGTGCATAAAAAAAAATCCGTTTCTTGGAGAATTACTTCTTTTCCTGTAACTTAGTGATATACCTTGTTTATGATAGAAAATTGACAGTAAATATTGTCGACCAACAACAACATGTATGTAGCAGAATTTTAAGTACTACTGAACTTCTTCTCCTCAAATGGAGTTTTCTAGCACTCTTTATTAAACATAAACTTAAACTAAAAACTGAAAACTTAACTCAAACCTTTATTGACATGGGTTGCCTCCCATGGAGTGCTCTTTTACAGTCAATAGCTTGACCTTGACGTTACTCACTTGGGCCAGATGAATGGAACACCCACTCCAAAGTAATTGGCCTTTAAAGTGATATTCTCCTTCTCGTCATGTTTGGCTTTCTTTTTCTTGGGGAATGGATAACAAAAGGAACCCATGAAGGAAATTGCAGCTTCACGTTCCCTTCATGGAGGTTAATTAAAGTATTTATAGTTCTCAAGAAAGGACGACCTAGTATGATAGGAGCAATAATATCTTCAGGCATGTCAACAATAATAAAGTCAATTAAAGCAAGACAACCTTTGATGTAAACTAAAGTGTTCTCCTTAATTTTTATAGCTTGTTTGTAGGTAGAATCTGCTAGATGCAACTTTAATTCAATAATTTCAAAGGAGCTGATGGGGGATACCCCCGGGTAGGGTCACGCCGGGGTATAATGGCCGAGTTAGCCAAGGTATGGCAAGGTCAAAGCAAGTGCTGGCTGAGTCACCTCAAGGCAGGCCGAATCACGGTGTAACCCGGACCGGAGGATGTCCGCATAACTGAGTCCCGACCGACTTATGTCGTATGTCGGTAAGATGTATCTAACTTGTATGCAGGTACTGGCGTGGCCGGATTAACCAGGCATGATCCGGGTTATATCAGGCTTGCAAGAGAAGGAAGGTATCTTGCTGGTCAAAAGTTGGCCACTATACGCAGAGCGTGAGCGAAGCAGACAGAGGCCAGGACCACCGAGGCGTGACCGACAAGGGTGACGATGCCTGTGTCGGATGACGCTGGCGCCGCAGAGGCTCACGTAGCCTCTGCATGGCTTATGCTAGGGAAACGTGACCCGGTCGGTTTGCTATTTTGGGAAGAGGCATATTCCCTGGAATATACCCCCACGTATGCCCTAATTGGAGACCTAGCCACCCCTATATAAGGAGGGCTAGGGCCTCTATAGAAGGGTTGAGTGCTATTGAGTTATTGACTAGTTGATGGGCATTTGAGTAGAGAGTTCCTGAGAGCAAAGCGGTGGTGAGAGTAAGAGGGTTTCTTCTTCCTCCTCTCCCCAATACAGGTCAAGGAGCACTTGTAACTCATCTAGCTCGAATAATACAAAGCTTCTGGGTGTAGAATCACTACACTATCCCTCCCTGGATTCCTCTAGTGCATCTTGTCCCTACCTTTAGCCTATCCATGGCATCTGCCGTGACACCACCACGAGAGTTGGCGCCCACCGCGGGGCTAGCAGCGCTAGCAGGAATGAAGATCCGGACAGGAAACTTCATCGGCACCGGCGAACGCATCATCTCCGGGCTCGTTCAGCGCTTTGGAGCGTTGGACTTCGTCAGCGACAACGTTGGCTGCTTCAGCAAGCGTCCTCTTCCGTGCAACGGTCTCTTCGTCAAGCTTGGCACGCACAAGATCTACGTCGCTGTCGACGCGTCGTGCGTTCACCCGTGGCATGTCGTCGAGGGAGGCGAGCCACCCCTTAGCGCGGCTCTTGGGGCGCGTATCACTCGCTCCCCTGACCGCGCCGAGGTGATGATGACTGCGCCAAGCACTGGCGCGAGCAAGGATCCAGCACCAGATCCAGAGGTAACGGCCAAGGCACCGAGGAAAAGTAGAGGTCCTCCGCTAGAGAGGCCAGAGAATGTGCTGCAGCAAACAATGGATAGCTTAGCAAACCCAGTAGCGACAGTTGTAGATCCAGCTCAGGCACAGGCCAAGTTAGAGGAGACCAGGCAAAAAATACTAGAGGGTGTAAAAAAGATAGCCGCGGCTCAGCAGTCGTTGAACATGACACTGCGTGAGTACGCAAAGGCAAATAAGGTTGATGCTGTAAAAGTGAAGGGGAGAAACCTCATGAGCGAAATGAACAAAGAGGGTGATACTAGGATTGAGGAATCAGAGAACTGTCTGTCCGTGGGGCTGCCGAAGTACAGTACCTCGGCAAAAAACCTCAGGGCAGCAGACGCAGCTGCGTCCGATTTAGAGGGTTTGACGGGTGAAGCCCATCAGAGACAACAGGAAAGGGTTAATGAGTTAGTTCGGATCACAAATAGACAAAATGAGGAATTGCTCAGGGCTAACCCAGAAAGAGCTGGGGCCTCCAAGATCGTTTATTCGGTAGTGGGTAACCCGGAGAAATCTGCTGGAGCTGCATCGTCCCCTCATGGTGGTCCTAGGAGAGAAGAGGTAGTAACCTCAGCCAGAAGGAACAAACAGATAGTCCCATATGACCCGGCAAGGGCAGGGAAAAGAAAAGCACTGCAAGGAAATGAGGATCGACAAACTGTGAGCCGAGGTGAAGCTGGCTGAGGTAACTGCGACCAAGGCAATGCCAGTCAAGGGAACGCTGTGAACAGCAATGCCGGACATCACAACTCGGTGGGTGCAGGGCAACCGCAACATCAGAATATACCACTGCAAGAGCGTAGTGCCGGCCAAGGTATGCAACAGAGAGCAGCTCCACAAGAGCAAGATAGGTACAATGATGGTGATTCGGAAATGGTGAACGCTGGGTATCCTAGGCCGGACTATCACGTGATAGGGTCAATATTGGGAAGCAGGAACTTGATGCCTGATGACGCTAGGTTAAAACTGGATCGGCTTTACAGATCGGAGCAGATTGAGTGTCAAGGTCCTCCGGGTCCGGCGTGTTTTGGACCCCAGATCATGAAGGAGCCTCCGGTACCTAACTTCCAGTTACCTAGAGGCACTAAGACATATGACGGCAGCACAAAGCCGGAGGATTGGATGATTAACTACGCAACAGCTGTAAAAATTGCTACGGGCAACTTGAGATGGGCTGCGAGATATGTACCTCAGATGCTGGAGGGGCCAGCGAGGGTATGTCTAAACAATTTGCCACCCAGAAGTATTAACTGTTGGATCGACTTTGTGGAAATGTTTGTTAGTAATTTCTCAAGCACGTATCAGAGGCCCAACAGACCACAGACCCTAGCAATGTGCAAGAAGAGACTGAATGAGACAGACCGGGAATTCTTAACCTGCTGGTGCACTGTGCGAAACACATGTGAGGGTGTGATCGAGTCACAGGCCATAGCTTGGTTTGCGCAAGGATGCAGATATGCAAGCATGCTATGGCAGAGGTTACAAAGGGATATGCCAACTACTTTGCCAGAAACGATCCGGATTGCTGATTCATATGCCTTGGGTGATCCAACTCAGCCTAGGCTCGTGTCAAACGAGTCAAACGAGGAGTACTACCAGCGAGATGGAGCCAGATCATCCCACCGGAATGATTACCAGGGTAAAAGAAGAGATGATAGACTGGATTACCGGTACAGTTCGCAACAAGTTGCAGCTATAAATCAAGAGACTCAATAGAATTGGATCCATTCCAAATAGCGAGAATTAGGATTCTTGATCCCTCTCAATCTCTCTTTCATCAACCCAGTGCAGGAAGCAACCAACGTCAGAAAACTGGAGGGCAGCAATGGACCCCCAGAAGTGATGGCAAGAAAACTTGGACGCCTGAGCAGAAGAAACAGTGGCAAGAAAAGAAGGACCGTCCGAGGTATACTTATGAGGCAATGCTGGATCAGCCATGTAAATTTCACACGCCAAATCCGAGTAACCTAGCGGGTCACACAACCAGGCAGTGTGAGTGGATGCGAAATATAGAACAAAGTGGTTCGGGGAATGCTCAGGCACCTCGGAATGATCAACCTCGGCAGGAATTACCCCGGCAGCAATTGCTCTCCGGAGCAAACACGCAACAGTTAATGTTGCCCCCCCCTCCGCCGAGGTATGAAAACCATGAGAGAAGGGATGCAGTGCATCAAGTGGAAGGCCAGCATCAACCAGATCAAAGGTACCCCGGAAATGAGGGGAGAAATGAGTATAGAGAGCATCACCAGAGTTACTGTGTGTTCACCACAAAAGAGACAGACAGAAAGAGCTTGCAGCGCCGACACATGGAAGTTAATGCGGTAATGCCAGCGGTGACGACGTATATGCCTTGGTCAGACCAGGAAATTACCTGGAGCATCAAAGATCATCCCAAGCTTATGCCAAGTCCTGGTTCATATGCCCTAGTGTTGGACCCAACATTCATTGGGCCAAACATCAATGTGAGGTTCTCAAAGGTGCTGATTGACAATGGCAGCAACATAAATATCATGTACTTGGACACGATGCGCAAGTTGGGTATCTCGGAGAACATGCTCCAAGCTACAAGGACAACTTTCCATGGCATTGTGCTAGGCATTTCCTATGAACCCATTGGCAAGGTCCGGGTTGATGTGTTGTTCGGCACGAGAGGTAACTGCCAGACTCAGAATTTAGAATTCGAGGTTGTCAATTTGGAGAGCATATATCACGCGTTACTCGGCAGGCCAGCTCTGAACAAATTCATGGCAAGTACTCACATCAGTTACTTGAAGATGAAGCTGTCCGGGCCAAGTGGTGTGATTACCATAACTGGTGATTTCCGACGTTCCATTGAGTGCGCGTCAGCCGGGTCTAACCTGGCCGAGTCACTCGTGATTGCGCAAGAAAAGAGAAAGATCTAGGAGGTGGCGGCATTGGCTCAATCCGCGCAGCAGTATATGCCGGTGCTGAGTAACCCACATGGAAGTGTATCATTTCAAGCGACAAAGGATACCAAGAGTACATGTTGATGATATGTTCCCAGAGCGCACCGTAACAATTGGTGCCGGGTTAAATGATAAATAGGAAAGCGAGCTCGTCAACTTCCTCCGTGAGAATCAGGATATCTTTGCTTGGTCCACACAGGACTTGCAAGGCGTTCCGAGGGAGTTGGCCGAGCACTCTTTGAATGTGAGACCCGGAGAAAAGCCGGTGAAGCAACCTCTCCACCGCTTCGCCGAAGACATGAGAAAGGTCATCGGAGATGAGATAGCTCGGCTCCTAGCAGATGGATTTATCATGGAAGTGCTTTACCCGGATTGGCTGTCTAATCCGGTGCTGGTGGAGAAGAAGAAGGATGATATGAACATGGCAGTGGTTTGGCGTATCTGTATCGATTACACGAACCTGAATAAGGCGTGTCCAAAAGATCCATTCCCACTACCAAGGATAGACCAGTTCATAGATTCCACTGCTAGGTGTGAACTATTGTCGTTCATTGATGCTTATTATGGTTTCCACCAGATACCTCCCAACCCAAGCGATCAAATAAAGACTGCGTTTATCACCCCGTATGGGGCTTATTGCTATCGCACCATGCCTTTTGGTTTACATAATGCAGGGGCAACGTACCAAAGATATATGCAGAAATGTTTACACGACCAAATTGGTCAAAATGTGCAGGTTTATGTGGATGATGTTGTTATAAAGACCAAGGAAAGCAAAACGCTCCTTGATGATATCAGACAAACATTCGCAAACCTGAGAAGGTTCCAAATGAAGCTTAACCCGGAGAAAGTACCTTCGGTGTCCCGGCTAGAAAATTACTCAGATTTCTTGTCTCCAGCCGAGGTATCGAAGTTAACCCAACTAAAATCCAAGCCATAGAGCGAATGAAACTGCCGAAGTGCCTTAATGATGTCCAGAAGTTCACTGGTTGCCTGGCATCCTTAAGTCGGTTTGTATGTCGGTTGGGAGAAAAGGCACTGCCTCTCTATCAACTGATGAAAAAGTCGGACAAGTTCATTTGGACGCCGCAGGCCAATGAAGCCTTTATCCAATTAAAAAAGATGTTAGCCACTGCACCAGTGTTAGCCTCTCCATTCTCAAAGGAGCCAATGTTGCTCTATATAGCCGCAACCAACCGAGTTGTAAGTGTAGTAATTGTGGTAGAGCGTGATGAAGAGGGTAAGTCAGTGCAAAGGCGAGTACATTATCTGAGCGAGGTATTATCAGCCTCGAAACAAAATTATCCCCATTATCAGAAGATGGCATATGGTGTGTATATGGCGGCTAAAAAGCTAAAGCACTATTTTGAAGAGCACCCCATCAAAGTAATATGTGAAGCTCCCATATCCGAGATAATGAGCAATAAGGATGCAAGTGGCCGGATTGCAAAATGGGCAATTGAGCTAGCCCCTTATGTGCCACAATATGACAGAAGAGAGCAATCAAGTCTCAGGCTGTGGCCGACTTTTTTGTGGATTGGGCCGAGGTGCAGTATGAGCCACCTTTGCCAGATCCGAACTACTGGAGAATGCACTTTGACAGGTCGAAAACAAAAACCGGGTTAGGCGTCGGAGTTGTGCTTACCTCGCCCAAGAAGGACTAGCTGATATACGTGCTACAGATCCACTTCACAGCATCAAACAATGTTACAGAATATGAAGCACTTGTGCATGGGCTCAAAGTGGCAAAAGAAGTTGGAATACATCGGATCCAATGCTTCGGTGACTCGGATCTCGTAGTCCAGGAAGTCTCCGGACAATGGGACGCTTTGGATGCAAATATGGCACTGTACAGATTTCATGTGCAGAAGATATTAGGATACTTTGAGGGATGCGAATTTCATCATATACCTCGGGTGGAAAATGAAGCTGCCGACGTATTGTCGAAGCTCGGATCAACCCGACAAGCAATCCCGCCAGGTGTAGCATTAGAGCACCTCAGAAAACCCTCTATCAGGCCATCCCCAGAATCCGATTCAATTTATATCCCGGCAAATCCGGAATCGGAAGCTGTGCCCATGGACATTGACGTGCGAAGTGGTTCACGAAACCTGGGGACTGCCTCGGCAAACCCGGGGACTGCTTCGCAAGACCCGGGGACTGCGCAGCGTGATCTGGCTGAGGTTATGCCGGTGGATCAGATGGAAATTGATGAGGATGTGTTCCCAGTACGAGGCATACCAGCTTGGGCACTACCCATATTTCAATTCTTGAAAGATGGAACTTTGCCCAGTGAGGAAGTGCTTTCCAGGCAAACTCAAAGGATGGCAAAAGCATACACGATTATCAATTCCGAGCTATACAAGAGGAGTGTGACAAACGTTTTCCAGCGATGTGTTGATCCGGAAGAAGGACTTGACATCCTCCGGGATATACATCAAGGGGAATGTTGGCATCACGCCTTGTCTAGAGCCTTGGTGGCAAAAGCTTTCCGTCACGGGTTTTACTGGCCAAGTGCCTTGGAACAAGCAGAGGATCTGGTAAGAAAGTGCAATGGTTGTCAAAGATATGCTACCAAGACGCATATGCCAATGTCAGAGCTCAAGACCATACCAATTACCTGGCCATTTGCCGTATGGTGTTTGGACATGGTTGGCCCGTTTAAACCAGCAAGAGGGAACATGACCCACATCTTGGTCATGGTCGACAAGTTTACGAAGTGGATCGACGTGAAGCCAATAAGAAAATGTGATGGAGCTACCGCCGTGACATTCCTCAAAGATATCATCTTGAGATACGGTTATCCTCACAGTATCATAACAAATAATGGCACAAATTTTGCTGAAGGAGCATTTGCGCGATTCTGCCGGGATAAGAAGATCCGGCTGGACGTTGCCTCGATAACCCACCCTGCATCGAACGGACAAGTGGAGAGATCCAACGGATTAGTATTATCTGGGATAAAACCCCGACTCATTGAGCCGCTGCAAAGATCAGCGGGGTGCTAGATAGAAGAACTACCAGCGGTACTGTGGAGTTTAAGAACAACTCCAAATCGATCAACAGGCTATACGCCATTCTTTCTGGTATATAGGGCAGCAGCTGTATTACCAGCCGACATAGAGCATGACTCGCCTAGGGTCACCCAATACACAGAAGCCGAAGTGCAAGAAGCCCGGCAAAATGATGCTGATCTACTCGAAGAAGCGAGAGAATCGGCATTGTCCAGATCCGCCATATATCAGCAAAATCTCCGACGCCATCATAGCCGGAAAGTAAACCCGCGAATTTTCCGGGAAGGTGATCTGGTACTCCGGTTAGTAAAACGTACAGCTGGCATGCATAAGTTATCCCCCCATGGGAAGGGCCATTCATTGTGAGCAAAGCATTGCACAATGACTTGTATTATCTCATCGATGCAAAACCACAGGAGAAGAACAAGGCGGACAGGTCTGGCGAGGAATCTAAGCGACCATGGAATGTAGCTCTACTTCGTCCGTTCTATACTTAGCAAAGAAGTGTGTGTATCCAAGTCTCTCATATGTCGGTATGTATGTCGGCAATGAGCTTATCAATGAAATCTTGGCACCTCGAGCAGTAACTCGGGGACTGCCTTAGTGATATTTATTGTTTGTTTTCTGTATTTATTGTTTATATGTCGGCTAGCGTAAGTTGCTTCTACCTAAGCCGGATTAGCAGTGTGTGAGCACCAAAAACCTAACTCTACGACTTGCTGCTGTCCAACAAGATTTGGCTTCATGGCAAGCAAGAGAACAAGTTTGGAATTGCGTAGCACATGAAAAACGTCTAAGGAAAGGAACTTAATCGAGCTGACGGTTGTTATTCAGACTAACCTTATACTTACTTTATGTTTACTATGCTGAATTATTTTGAGCTAATCCTAAAGTTTCCAAGTATTGTTAAGACAATTTTTGAAAGTCGGACTCGTAAGTCATAAAACCGAACCAAGGTAGACACGAGCCGAGCCAAGAAATTGGAGAAACAAGAAATGAAACTCGGGGACTATGCCCAAGTTAATCCGGCACAAACAACTTAGTAGCAAAATATAACTTGTGTGCTTAATACATTTGCACCCGGCATACCGGTGATCTGATAAACTGCAAAGTGTTTTTAATCAAGGAGCAGAAGGGGGAGGTAACTCAACGCCATTAGGTGGAACTCCAGCCTCGGCTTCAGCATCATCTTCATCTTCTTCGACGTCCGAGGCTTCGCCCTCATCATCTTCACCCGAACCATCTTTGACGTATTCATCGTCAACGGCATCGAGAAAGCTTGGTCCCTCGTTCCATTGATGGATGGGGGCATATTGAATGAGGTTATGGGCGTAAGCCTTGCGCCGAGCTTCCCAATCCGGATCAGTGGACCACCTTGACCCGGTGCGCATGCGCTCGAGAAGATCGAGATTAATTTTCTCGTACCATGTGAGCACGTAGTGGAGAATGGTTTCAGCTCCGACACGTCCGGCGGATTCCCTCCAGAGGTCAAGCTGGGTCTCGCACTCCATTAACTTGTTGATTAGAGCAGCGGAACCCTCCAGAGTGTCTTCACCAGGCCAAAGGGCATTGAAGACCCGTATTACTGCCCTTAGAATATCCTTGTCGTGGTTCTTCATGATTTCAACTCGAGAGGACAAGCTGACCAGCAGGTTCTCTAGATCAAGAGGAATGGCGCCAGGACTAGATGGAGTACCTCTCTTCTTGTGGAACTTGGTAACGACACTGGAAGCAATGGCATCACCCTCTGGAAATTTGTCTAGAAAAACAAGAGAAGTGAAAAAAGTGAAGGAGGTTGACCCGGAGAAATTTATACCGGCTGAAGAAAAAGAACTTACGAGAGATATGGCTATGGATCCGGGTCAGCTCCGTGGTGCAGTTGTCACGCCTCTTCCGGAATTGCACATGTTCAGCATTTGCCGACTCAAGCTTAATGTCGGCCTCCTTAAGCAGTTCTTGGTCCTTGGCAATTTGGAGGTTGAGACGTTCTCGTTCTTCAGTAAAATCTTTGCCTGCTTTATCCAGTTCGGATTTGTGCAGCGCCTTGAGCTTTTTCATGTCTGCCTTGAGCTTGGCAATCTCATCATCCTTGGTCCAGAGGAGGGCAAGCTCATCATCCTTCTTCTTAAGTTCGACCTGGTGCTGCCCTGCTTGTTCGAGAAAATGCAGCATCATATCAGGCATGGGCACACTATCTTCAAGAGATGCTAAAATAGTTAGTTGACCCGGCAAAGCCGAGGTATGAATATTTGCCGAGCCAAGGAGAAAAGGAGATAGAGCGCAGAGGAAGATTAAGAAAAATGACTTACCCTTTATTTGGTCCAAGTTTTTCCTCATGAGGATGTTCTCGGCCTCCACTCCGGCTGCCCAATCCGAATAACAGGTTAGTTTGGCGGGAAAAGACAAAGAGGAATGGAAAAATGCCAAGGAAAGAACTTACCCTTTTTCTCGTATTCGGCGAGAAGCGTAGATGTTTCGCGCGCAGCATCTTGTGAGTGTCCAAGAGACGCTGAAGCTCAGCGCTCCGGCGAATGGTGGTCACCTGAAAAGAGTACAAAAGGATAGCTTAGTCATGTGAATATTCGAAGTGTACAAGATCCGTGCCAAGTGGAACTTAACCCGGCTCTAGGCGTGTGCATATTCGAAGTATACAAAATCCAGGCCAAGTGGAACTTAACCCGGCTCTAGGTGTGTGCATATTCGAAGTGTACAAAATCTGGACCAAGTGGAACTTAACCCGGCTCTAGGTGTGTGCATATTCGAAGTGTACAAAATCCGGGCCAAGTGGAACTTAACCCGGCTCTAGGTGTGTGCATATTCGAAGTGTACAAAATCCGGGCCAAGTGGAACTTAACCTAGCTCTAGGTGTGTGCATATTCGAAGTGTACAAAATCTGGGCCAAGTGGAACTTAACCCGGATCTAGGTGTGTGCATATTCGAAGTGTACAAAATCCGGGCCAAGTGGAACTTAACCCGGCTCTAGGTGTGTGCATATTCGAAGTGTACAAAATCCGGGCCAAGTGGAACTTAACCCGGCTCTAGCTGTGTGCATATTCGAAGTGTACAAGATCCGGGCCAAGTGGAACTTAACCCGGCTCTAGGTGTGTGCATATTCGAAGTATACAAGATCTGGGCCAAGTGGAACTTAACCTGGCTCTAGGTGTGTACATATTCGAAGTGTACAAGATCCGGGCCAAGTGGAACTTAACCCGACTCTAGGTGTGCGCATATTCGAAGTTACTAAGGAGCTACGCTAGTTCTCTAAGGAGCATCCGGCCGAGTAACAAGTTACTCCCCCGGAGGCTCGGGGACTAATGGTTATATCACTAATATCTAGTACATGTTAAGGTAAAGGCGAAGTAGCGTACCTCCATCATCCGACCTACAAGGTTGATTGCCTTGGCAGCTGGGTTCATCTATGCAGCAAACTCGGCAGGCCCAAATTTCTCAGGGAGATCGTCGTTATGCACGAACTCCGCCTTGTTCCAGTTGTTAATGAACTCGATCAAGGTCGAAGGATAGCGTTCTCCGCTGAGCATATGGGGCGCGACTAAACCCTTGGTGTGGGCCTCCCTTCTCTCCACCTATGCAACAACGGGGCTAGTGTGCAAGACGAGTTGCGCATCAGCTGACTTGGCAGAGGTGTCCTTCGTCGGTGGGGTCTGCTTCGAGAGCATGGACGCAAGTGTACGCTGTCCAGCTTCGATTGATGCTGCCCTGGTGGCGTCAGGAGGTTTCTTGCCCTTGGGCTGCTGCTGAGAGGTGGAGGTCTGAGCCACGGATTTGGCCTTGGGGGCTGCCTTAGTGCTAGCCTTGGTGCTGCTGGTGCCTTCTCGCCGAGTCTTGGAAGACTCGGACGAGGCGGAGGGGCTTGGTGCTGTTGCTGATGCTTGTGCGGCTGCTGATGGAGCTGGTGCTGATTTTTGTCTTGGCGGGGGTGCTGAAGGAACCTCGGTGGTGGCTGGTTGCGGCTGAGCCGAAGAGGGATCAACTGCAGCCTCAGCAGAACTAGTTCCCCCTGTTCCGAGGTTGCCCTCCTCTTGACGAGGTGGGCTAGAACCCGGAGTAGCCGCTAAACCCTCCTGAATGGGGCTCAATGGGCGTGAATCGTCGCCACGAGGGGGAGAAGGGCTATGTCGGAGCGGCGAGGCGATGCTGGATCCACTCCGAGGAACCTCCACCACGGCCCTGCCGAATCAAATGAAGAATGATGAGAAACTATAACAAAGGAAGAACAAATGAATAGCAAAACACGAAACAGAAGATTGGATAAGGGAGAAGTGACTTACTCATCTGAGGTCAAAGGCTCTTTTGGCTTGCGAGCTCTCCCGGCTACGGCCTTAGTCGTAGACTTGGTGGCAGCTTTGTCTATGGACTTTTTTCGCCTTTTGGTTGGCTTAGAAGGTCCGAAGGAAGAAGCAGATGCGGCCCCCCTTTTCTTCGATGCGACCAGGACTGGCTCACCCGTGGCAAGGGGAGGATCTTCATGGATCTGCCCACCGGGGTTAGCTGATGCTGGAAAAGCATAAGAAAGGGGGACAACGTCAAATTCCTCCATCACCTCAACGTCGGATTCATCTTCATCGTCAGGCCAATCTCTAATGGAAGAGAATTTACCGGTGTGTCGCTTGGTCGCATCAGGGAACGGCATGAACATCTCCTGATCTGGCTCCTCCTTGTCCGGGGTATCTTGATCAGGCGCCCACTTGAGAGAAGGCTCGGTGCCATCCTCAAGAGTTTGCTGAAGTGTAACTACCTCGGTGAATTACGCTCTTAGTTACAAGCCTGGGTGAGCGAAAGTGGTTAAAATAGTACGGTGGGGCCCGGGGCCACTCACGGTAGACCTTTCGGCCGTCCTAACCACTTTCAAAACATCGGGAAAAGAACGAGCGGCGTAATCGGCAGGCGAAGTGATCAACTACATACACAAGTGAGTATGTATGCAAGCCACATACAACAGTCCTCAGAGCCATTCCATCTAAAAGAAATAGAAATATTGCAACGCCATACGGCAAGATCCAAATATCCTAGATAGATATAATAGTTTTGGATTGCTCCTCATACATCAAACATCAGAGTATCAGGCCGAAGCGGCAAACAAGATCCAAGTACGGATAAGAAGCAAATCGGCATAAGATGCCACATAAATAAACACATACCGCCCACAGATCTCACGGATCCCCGTTCCCGGAATCTCTACACCGAGTGATCGTTGCCAACATCATCTGTCTCCTCCACCTAGTATCCATCTTACGAGTACACCTGTTCATCTAAATCAAACAATTTATCGTGTGAGACCCTAGGGGTACTCAGCAAGTCTTTATGCCTCTAAAGGGGACACAACCTAGGGTGACGCAATTGCAGCAAAAGATAATATCTAACAAGTTTATAGATACTCGCTAAACATCCGCCTAACCAAAGATAGACGGATGTCCGTGAATTAAGAACAACAGTTATAACAGTATAATTATCAGATCCATCCTCCTCCTCGCTTACCAACGAGGAAGCGGACGAACAACCCCCATCCGTTGGCAGTTTTATTAACCATTCCATGAGTATTGCACTATTTACTAGTCAGGTACTTAGTCAAATTAAAAGCGGTACTTTAGTTATACTTTTCTATGATCGAGAAACTGTGCTCCAAGTCGTCCATAACCGCGGACATGGCTTTCAGAAAGATTTACCCTGCAGGGGTGCACGAATAGCAACACACACTCGATCAACCTCGGGAAAAACCAACTCAAAACCCAACGAGGCATTCACGACAAAGCGATCACAGGATACAGAAATATTTCAGGGGGCCACCCCATTAAGCTACCCGCAACGAAGCTAGCTGACTCCGAGACAGACTCAAGGTTTGCGCCAATGGCTGTAAATGACTGGGAACCCGAAAATGTGACTGGGCTTGTCGATACCGCGAAAACACTCCGCATCCAAAACAGTACAGGTGCTTCACGCACAATATCAAATAAAACAGTAAGCATGGCATAAGTACGGAATAGTAACAAAGCCCCAAACTACTTGTGGCCCCAAGAAATAAGAATGAATCAAGCTCTGGCTCAGGGGGGTCCATAAGGCCTCCCGGATGTGGATAGTGCGAATAGTCAAGGAACAGGAATCAAGTACTCGGGGTCCTACGGGACACAAGTGAGCATGAAAAACCAAATAGCAGATATTGCTCACCAGTGGCTCTTTCATTAGTTATCCCATTACTACTCAGGTTATGTTGTTTAGGTACCTCGTTATCCATCAGACACTCACATACCCTACACATGCTTTTCTATGACTCGTATGGCTCAAATAACTCTTGTAGTAATGGCTCATGGGATGGAGGAACAAGCTTCGGTGGGGTTTAAAAGTAAAGGCTATGCAGTACTTGGGATTCAATTTAATGCAATCGCGACTCAATGATGCAAGAATAAGATAGAGGCAGTAGGTAGTATATGTATGCAAGCATGTGGTAGTGCTTGCCTGGCAGCTCAGTTGAAGCGAGAGATGGATCTGGGTAGAACTCCTGTGATTCCTGATAATTCTCCTGCTAGGCGTCTATTCGAAGAAGAACCAAACAAACAAGGGCCAACATAAATAAAGTGCACAAGCATATGAATTAAAATGCGACAAGCAAACAAGCATGCCATGATGAATGATGCACAATTTATGCATTAAAGTAGCATGGCATGGTGAGGTGTGAGATACAATAATAAAGCATTTTATTATTTATTTAGTCAAGTTTTTTGCCATAAACAGTTCTGATTTTTAAATATGGCATGATGCATGCTTCAATTCAGAACAAGGACTGCATAGATAGAACGGGCTCGTCGCGCTGATCGATTTAGACATATTATTTGTCAAATTTGGAGTTATAGATTTAAACTTATTAATTTATTAAGAAAAGGGCATTTTATTGTAATTTTAATCATCTCGAAAATTTAAAGTGCTCAAACATTATTTTGAATAGCATATTTGAAATCCTCACATTTTTCTGATTCAAAAACATATATCATTTGTATTATTTGGATTTATAATTTTGAAGTTATTTAAAAATAGATTTGAATTTGAATTTAAACAATTTCTGGAAAAGTTTAAATAAAAACAGAAAAGCAGAAAACATTTGCTACTCGACCAGTTACAGACCCAGTCGCTGACGGGTGGGCCAGCGGCTGGCTGGAACACACGCGCACAAAAAGGTTTTTCTCACCGCGGTTTTACCTAGCCTCTGCGAATGACAGGTGGGGCCAGCGGCTATGGGCCCACGTGCCAGTGGCTGAGCCCGCAGAGGCTGACAGGTGGGGGCAGTCTGGAGCGCGGGTTGAGTGTGCAACTGCGGGTGACTTTTTGTAAAAAGGATAGGGAGGCTGACTGGTGGGGCTCGGTGTACCGCGGGTTGAGGCGAAAATAAAAAGGAGGGGCTATTTGTAAAACGACCACAGGCCCCTGTTGATCGTCTCTGACGAAACTGTCGAGCGGACGGTGCTCGACCGCGACAGAGCGCGGCGCGGGGCTGGATCCCGCGACGCGGGGCATACGCGCTGAGGGTGGGAACTAGTGCGGCAGGTGTTAGGATGGTGACTGCAAGGCGGACGGGGGCTAGGTATGCCACCTGCGAGGCGCAGCGACAAGCGGACGCAGAGACCGCCGACGCGAAGAGTGTGTTTGGTGTTTGGCCCGGCGAGGCCGGACGACGACGACGAAGATGGGGGTGTCCAGGAGGAAGAGGGTCTTACCGTGGAGAGGTCGGTGGAGGTGGATCGGGCTGGGGTTCGTCGGAGCAACGAGGAAGCAGACGCACCCGGAGCTAGGGTTTTGGCGGCACGTCGAGGTACAACTCTGCCTGGGCGTCTCCTCCTCCTCGTTGGCGGTCACTGGGCGACACAGAAGACGGCTACGGACTTCCCCGACAACCACGTCTACACGCCCGCCTCCTCGTTCTGTAGGTGGACGGCGACACCGAGAGCGGCGGCCAGAGTTGGAGAAGAAGGGGAACGGGGTAGCTAGGGAGGAGAGGGGAGGAAGGGCAGCCCCTGGTTGGATCTGGGCGAGAGCGAGGAGACGTGGGAATGGGATAAAGACGAGGGAGAGAGGGGAGGATGTCGTGGGGGATCGGTGAAGTGAAAAGGTGGCTCGGCCACCTTTTCTTCCCTCTTTCTCACGTGCTCGAGCTGGGGCTTGGCCTGGTGTGGCTGCAGGTGGGGACGGCAGCGCTGAGCGGCTGGCTCGGTGGGACAGGCCTGGCATCGAGAGAGAAAGGGAGAGGAAGAAGGAGAGGGGAGGCTCGGGTGTAGCTAGCCTCAGCTAGGGTTAGGTTAGAGGGGGTGGGGTAGCTCGTGTGGTAGAGAGGGACTAGGGCCAGGTTGGCAGAGAGAGAGAGGAAGAATGAGAGAGGGAGGGAGCTAGGGTCTCGGCATGGAGAGATGGTAGTTAGGGTTAGGGTTTAGAAAGAGAGGATAAGAGAGAAAAGCTAGGGTTAGGGTTTGATTAGGGTGTTTAGGTTTTAAACACATGCTTATAAGATCAAGCCAAGATGAAGGGGTGAGGGTTTTGGTTTAGCACAAGGTGAGGTGAAGGTAAACTCAAGAAAAAAGAGAGAGAGATGGGGTTTATGGAAAAAGGCCTCACTTGATCATGCATGATGGGAAAAATGGTGTTGTTGGGAACATGGGGATGGTGGAGAGAGATAGAAACGATCCCACAAAGCAAGATCCTCTAAAACAAAGAGAAAAACAAAGGAGCTAAAGGTGGTGGTACTCTTGCATGGCCCATGCATAATAATTAAATGCCATGTTCTTATGCTTGTGAAAACAATAATAAATAACATGGCATTATTCTTATGCATTCCAAAATATGGATCTAGGTCAAGCCAAAAGAATAGAATTGTATCCCTCCCAACTCACATGAGCTAGATCAAATGCCAAAAGAAATCAAAAGCTCATGGGTACATAGGATGGTGGAATTATAAGGTGGTGACAAAGAAAGGTGGTGAATTGGAATAAAAGATATGCCCCCAACTCAACTTCGGCATCAAGCATTTATCAAGATTCAAATACAATATATCAAGAGCCAAATACAATTAATAACGCATATGAGAGAAGAACCAAAAGAAAAGGGTTTTATATGATGCTCAAAGGCAAGGTGGCATGATGACATGAGCATGGTATAATTATGATGCAACCATTATATGTAGGAAGTAGACGTTATATTACTAGACCAAGTAGTATTACAATTGTTAGACAATTGGGATGCTACAACTCTCCCCCACTAAACAGGAATCTCGCCCCGAGATTCTAGGAAGAAGAAGAAGACTCGAAGAGGGTAGGATACTTGGCACGGATCTCATCTTCACGTTCCCAAGTGGCTTCATCAACGGAATGGTGCGACCACTGCACCTTGCAGAACTTGATGGACTTGTTGCGAGTCCTTCTTTCTGCGACTTCAAGAATTTTTATGGGGTGTTCTTGATAAGACAGATCTTCTTGTAGATTGATGAGTTCATGGTCCACGGCCCTGCCGGGATCCTTGAAGCACTTCTTGAGTTGAGAGATATGGAAACATCATGGACCTTGAGTTTTTCAGGGAGCTCAAGAGCATAAGCAACTTCTCCTCTTCTTCCACGAATTTTGAAAGGACCGATGTATCTAGGAGCTAGCTTTCCTTTGATACCAAAGCGGTGCATGCCTCTCATGGGAGTGACACAAAGGTAAACGAGATCACTAGGGACATACTCCATGTCCGTGTGCTTTCTGTCATAGTTGCTCTTCTGGCGACTTTGAGAAATCTTGAGATTTTCAAGAATGATGTGAACCTTCTCCTCCGCTTGAGTTACAATGTCGGGGCCAAACAATATTCTTTCACCTGCGCCCGACCAACCAATTGGAGTTCTGCATTTGCGACCATAGAGAGCCTCAAATGGTGCCATCTTTAGACTTTTCTGGAAGCTGTTGTTGTAAGAGAATTCAGCATAAGGAAGACATTCTTCCCACTTCATGCCGAAAGAGATAACGCAAGCACGGAGCATATCTTCCAGAATCTGATTGATCCTTTCAACTTGTCCTTGCGACTGAGGGTGGTAAGCTGTGCTGAAGTTCAATTTTGTTCCCAAAGCATTTTGGAAACTTCCCCAGAACTTGGAAGTGAAGATGCTTCCACGGTCTGAGCTGATCTCAAGAGGAACCCCATATAGAGAGGCAATTCTGTTGATATAGAGCTCAGCCAACTGAATTGCAGAAATTGTTTCCTTGACTGGAAAGAAGTGAGCTACTTTAGAAAGCCTATCGATGACAACAAAGATTGCATTGTTGCCCTTCTGCGACCTTGGAAAACCAGTGATGAAGTCCATTTCTACTTTCTCCCATTTCCATTCCGGAGGCTTCAATGGCTGTAGAAGACCGGAAGGTTTCTGATGGACAACTTTAACTCGGCGACAGACATCACAGTCCGAGACATACTTGGCACAATATCATTTCAACCCAGGCTACCAATATTGTGTTTTCAAGTCCATGTACATCTTAGTGCTGCCAGGGTGGATAGAAAGAACAGAATCATGCGCCTCCTTGAGAACTTGCTCTCTTAAACCCGGGTAGTTCGGAACAAACATCCGGTGTTCAAAGAAAAGAGTGCCTTGGTCGTTGATGTGGAAAGACTCATACTTCGGAAGCTGAATGTTGGAGATGATCTTTTTAGTGTAAGGATCACCAAGTTGAATGGAGCGAACTTTTTCTTCGAAGAGCGGTGTTGCTAGAAGGTTCAGAAGATACCCTTGATCCACAATTTCAAGGTTGAGCTTGCGGAATTCCTCGCACAAGAGAGGCTGTTGTTCTTCCACCATGAGGTTGTTGACATAAGCTTTTCGGCTCAGAGCATCGGCCATGACATTAGCTTTGCCCGGAGTGTAGTTGATGGTCAAATCGAAATCATTGATTGTTTCAATCCACCTCCTCTGATGAAGGTTGAGATCAGGCTGTGTGAATATATACTTCAGACTCTTGTGGTCAGAAAAGATCTCACAACGGTTGCCAAGCAAGTAATGCCTCCATACTTTCAAAGTAAAGACAACTGCTGCGAGTTCGAGGTCATGTGTAGGATAGTTGATCTCATGCGTCTTCAACTGTCGAGAGGCATAAGCAACAACTTGCTTTTCTTGCATAAGGACCGCACCCAATCCTTGCAATGAGGCATCACAGAATATCTGGAAAGGCTTTGATGTATCTGGAGGAACCAAAACTGGTGTGGAAGTGAGCTTCTCTTTGAGTGTTTCAAATCTTACTTGACATGAAGGAGTCCAAAGGTATTTCTTGCCTTTCTTGAGGAGATCGGTAAGAGGCTTCGCAATCTTCGAGAAGTTTTGAACGAAGCGATGGCAGTACCTTGCCAAACCAAGGAAACTCCGGACTTCTTTGACATTTATGGGTGGAAGCCAGTCCATAATTGTCTTAATAGTTTCTGGGTTGACGGCAATGCCCTTGGCAGAGATGACGTGACCAAGGTAGGTGACTTGAGACAGCCAGAATTCACACTTGGCGAACTTTGCATACAGGCGGTTCTCACGAAGCTTGTTTAGGACACACCGAAGGTGTTCTTCATGTTCTTCTTTTGACTTAGAATAGACTAGAATGTCATCTAGATAGACCACAACGAACTTATCATGATACTCCATGAAAACCGAGTTCATAAACCGAGTTAGCCGAGGTATGGCAAGGTCAAATCAAGTGCTGGCCGAGTCACCTCAAGGCAGGCTAAATCACGGTTTAACCCGGACCGGAGGATGTCCGCCTAACTGAGTCCCGACCGACTTATGTCGTATGTCGGTAAGATGTATCTAACTTGTATGCAGGTATAGGCGTGGCCGGATTAACCAGGCATGATCCGGGTTATATCAGGCTTGCAAGAGAAGGAAGGTATCTTGCTGGTCAAAAGGTGGCAACTGTACGTAGCGCGTGAGCAAAGCGGACAGAGGCTAGGACCACCGAGGCGTGGCCGACAAGGGTAATGATGCCTGTGTCAGATGACGCTGGCGCCGCAGAGGCTCACGTAGCCTCTACATGGCTTACGCTAGGGAAAAGTGACCCGGTCGGTTTGCTATTTTGGGAAGAGGCATATTCCCTGGAATATGCCCCCACGTATGCCCTAATTGGAGACCTAACCACCCCTATATAAGGAGGGCTAGGGCCTCTGTAGAAGGGTTGAGTGCTATTGAGTTATTGACTAGTTGATGGGCATTTGAGTAGAGAGTTCCTGAGAGCAAAGCGGTGGTGAGAGTAAGAGGGTTTCTTATTCCTCCTCTCCCCAATATAGCTCAAGGAGCACTTGTAACTCATCTAGCTTGAATAATACAAAGCTTATGTGTGTAGAATCACTACACTATCCCTCCCTGGATTCCTCTAGTGCATCTTGTCCCCACCTTTAGCCTATCCATGGCATCTACCATGACACCACCACGACAGGAGCCAAGATTTAGCTTGATAAACAGACTCTTTGGGATTTTTGAGATGCTTGCACCTAGATCACAAAGTGCAGCTATCTCATTAGTTCCAATCTTTATATTAATAGTAGGCTCAAATATGTCATCTAGTTTAGCAGGTAACTTTTTAGCGATTTTCTTGTATCCCTCTTCAAGCGCGCGTACCTTAATTGCTACATGATCAAGAAAGTGTTGATACATGGCTTCATCGTTACCTTCAATTACCGGAATTTTGACGCTGATCCTCTTTACGAGGTCTTCGATGGTGTAGCTTGGTGAAGGGGAATTACTATAATGAAGTTCTTCAGGATCCTCCGATTGGATCCTCATCATTTTGAGTTTTTCAACAGGATTGGGCTCAGCTTTACCTACAAATTTAGCTAGAATGAGAGTTTGACTCTCAGTTATCTTACCTAGCTATGCCTCAAAGATCCTCATTCTTTCTTGGAGGGCCTGCAAATCATTTCTCAAACTAACAGCTTGGTTAGATAATTTACCAAGCATGACATCATGGTTCTCTGTTATTTTAACAAGAATATTGTTTTTTTCATTTTTTGATTCTATAAAAGACTTACGTGTTTCTTGGAGACTACCATTACTAGTTCCCATATTATTATTAGAATTAAAGTTAGGATTGTAACTCTTCTTCTAAGCAGGGTTATAGTCATTATGAGCTATAAAATCTATTTCTTCAATATTCGTTTTAGGGGTGGCTCTTACCTTGGTTTCCTTACCTTTTACAACTAGTATAAGCTCATCCAACTTAGCATTGAGTTCTTCATTTTCTTGTGGTGAGATGGAGTGGTGCTTCGTGTTTGATCTTTCCACATGCCGTTGGGCATGGTTGTCTTGCATATTGTCTAACAGCTGCTTTGCATCGGTAATATGTTTACCCATAAACATTCCTTCAGCTGTAGTATCAAGCATGGACTTAGACACATGATTAAGAGCATTATAAAATAAATGGAGGATTAAAAAAATTTCCATCCCATGACTAGGACGGTTTCTTAAGCATTCTTTCATCCTCTCCCATGCAAGCCCTAGTGGCTCACGCTCTTCCTGTCTAAAGCCAGTAATATTAGATTTGAGTTGCATAGTCTTTGCAGGTGGGGAAAATTTAGTCATAAATAAAGAAGTACATCCCATCCATGATGTAATAGTATTTCTATGCAAAGATAGCAACCATTCTTTTGCTCTCCCACTTAGAGAGAAAGGAGATAGACGTAATTTGACCTCATCAGGGTCAATGTATTTTATATGCATCATATCACATATTTCAGTTAAAGTATTCAAGTGCATACCTGTGTCTTCAACAGCTGAGCCTCCAAATTCATTCTATTGAACCAAAATTAAATAATGGGGCTTAATTTCATAGTCATCAGCAGCAATTGCTGGCTGAGTAATAGGAGTACGCAAATAATCAATGTTGGGAGTAGCAAACTCCCAGGCTTATTTTCAGCCATATTTCCTATATTTTGGGATTTTCTTAAACAAATAATTATAATAGTAAAAGCAAGAATTAAAAGGCTAACTAATTTTTTTGGTTTCTCAAATAAAGACTAAAAGCAAACTAACAAAATTAAAAACAAGAATTAAAACTAGCAAGGTTCCTAATAACCTCACTAGGGTAGATATTGCTTCCCCGACAATAGCGCCAGAAAAAGGGTTGATACCTTCGATCCGGATTACAGATGTAGTGTAGCTTCTTTTTCCCTAGTATACCTAGGCTATCGAATCCTCGGGAAGCGAACGCGTAGTGAAGTTACTTTAAGGGACCTTCGGGACTTTTAGAATTCCTTTTGTGTTTTTGCCGAACCAATAGCTTTCGTCTTTTTTTGTTGTCAATGATAGAGAGAGAGGGGCTAGGTTGTTCCGTTTCACCTGTAGCTGTCCAAAACATTTGATGGGAATAAAAGATAGAAATAAAGTATGCATGTACTTGTTAGAGGAAGATAAATTATATGTGGGGAGTGCATCCATAATTGTTATTGCCTCTGCAATCACTTATAACAATAACCTACTAGTCTCATCCATAGAAGAAAGAGAGCTAATGATGTGCATAGTGATGTCACTGTTAATCCCAAGTAAATCCCTCACATACAACCGTACTACCCCTTCTGTCACTCGGCTTCCCAACCTACAGATCAGTCATTACTCATACTCCCTATACCTGGATCAACCCTCGGGGTATTGGGTACCTAACAAGTCCTTGGATTGAGGCAAGAGATGATACAATAATCATCATGTCATACAAACTAATACACGATCCCATCTATGACAAATAACATGCACAATATCTACATGGCTAGGCCAAAGCCCTTAGCCCAAAGAGAATTACTCATACATAGAGATGAGATCAACAATCACAAACATTGTAATGAAAATCATAAGATTGATAGCAATAGTCTTACAATGTCGCCAATCATAGAAGAGATCTACTATTACAAGTGGTGGAATATGGCTATGGAGATGGAGAAGGGTTTTGAGATCTGGATGCGGCTGGTGATCTGTGGCAGAGACTTTTTGGTGAGGTCTGGCTTGTTTTCTCTTTGCCCGAGGCTTATTTATATAGGGGCACCTTCATGAAAGTTGTTCTGTTTGACCTAATGGTGGTGGCGCTAACTATATGACTAGAGCTATACGCCCGGAATTTTTACTCCAGTTGTATAGTTGGTCAAAGCATCTACCTCGTTTTACAACTCCTGGTTTCTTCTGGTTGTTGGAAATCTCGTATCTTTGACTTTAATGTAGTTATTCCCATCTTCAAACGATATTATCTACATAGGAAAAATATAAAAGAAAGGATTGCATACCCCTCTGAATATTAGGCATTAGTGGCAGGGTTTAGAGAGATATTTCATCAAAATTATGAATAATACCTAGTTTTAATGTGGACGTAGATGGCTATATTTTAGAGCCATCAGACGTCCTCCTGGACTTCAGTAGCATACATAGGGGTTTCCTCTGTCTCCTCAGAGTCTAAGCAAGGGATCAAGGAAAAGGGTGAGTAATAGTGTTACCCAACAAGTTCATTATATGCAAGGTGGGAAGTTTGATGCTCTATCTACCACCTCAGACTATAAGTCTTTGGCACGATGCAGTTTCCGTAAACATTTCTTCAAATATTGATTTTAATATCAAAAAACTATGCCCATCAGCCTTCACAGGTTGACTAGAACTTCGTGGAGTTCCTTTCCTACCGCGTTCGTAGCTCCTTCCTGGAACAGGGAGTAACATGTCACAATTCTTATACACTCTGAAGAGGTGCGTGGCGTTACCCATAAGAGACCAAATCCTTGTTGCACAACCAGGCGTACTTTCCCATCCACAATTCCTTGATGTGGGGCCGAGTAGATGATCTAAGCCAATCATTGCCCTCCTCCGTGATCTTGCATGAAGACACAACCCCCAAGCAGAACGACCTCTATTAACCTACGTAGCAGATATAACTATGTTTGGATCCTTGAGGACTCTAGTAAGCAGAACGAGAACCTAGTCGCCCCATCGATATGAGGACCTACCTACGACCATTTCTCATAGATAGTCTAGACACCAATTTCGCGGGGAGCTAAGGGGTCCCACCCATGCTACGCCTCGAAAGGTACACCAGCGCCACGAGATGGTCACCCATCCATGCTAAAGGAAGAAGATTGAGCTGACTTCTTCGTCCCATTCCAAATCTTATGGTTAACACGTAATATACGGCGCTAGAATCACTGATGTCATGTGTTATTAAGTCCTAATTGTTCTGCAATTGGAATCCTAGATTCCTTTGCAACTCTTAATATTTATCATGTCCTAGGATGATAATAGAATTCCATTTTCTTGAGAAAATACATCTTTTCGGTCTCTTATAGAACATAGGTGATAACACACGATTTGCAAATACTTTCCGAAAAACTCTTCAAAGGACATGAGCAAGTGATGAACTTGCCTTCTGATTGCAAGGTAGTGAAGTCGGATACTTCCACTCAAACTTGAGCTCATGTTTCTACAAAACACCATTATTGCCTGGTAAGGAAAATATTTAAAGAAGCAATATGCTATGAATAGTAATGTCATGTAGTAATTTATTATTTCCCTTCTTTGTGTGTTTTACCCACCTTCTAAAGGTTTTGCATTACTTTTAGTTAATAAAAGGAATGTAATCATTAAAGACCCTTAAAGTCACACAATCATTATATTTAATATATTTGTGATAGTAAATAATATTCTAAATTTAATTTAATTTTAACTCTTGTTAATATTTTCTTAAAATTCCATGAAGGAAATAATATTTTATTTTAATAAAACTTACTTTACTTAACTAAAATACAAGTTAGTATTTTTACAAAATAGTATACCCATTTAGGATCTTAAAAGTAAATTTTATGTATTTTATTTATTTTTAAAAAACTCTATAAAGGAACTATGCTATAGAACTATTTAATCTATATTCCATTATCCAAAAATTTACTTCTTTATTTTTTAAAAGTAGTTCATATTTTTGTGAACTCCTAAATATTTAATTTGTATTTTTAGGAGTTTTTATTTATTTTTCTAGAGCTTATTTAATTCTAGGGGTATATTTGTAATTAAATATTTCTAATAGGTTTCCTTTTAAAACCCGGGCCTACCCACTCGGCTGGCCTGGCCCGAACAAACCCTGTAGGGCTGGTCAAACACCCTAGGGCTGTACGGCCTCACCCGACCTAGTGCCATCTCACTCTCTCCTTCCTCTCTCCTCTCTCGCGACACGCTCATCTCTGCTACGAATCGATGCCGTCGCCGTCGCACTTGATCCTGGCCTCTCCTAGCCGCCTCGACCACCGCCGAGGTGCTAAACAACATGGACGATGATGCCGCGCCCTCCTATCCAGCTCGATTTGTCCTTCGCGTCCTCTGATGTCCGTGATGACCCTACCCTAGCAGTTAGGGTTTGGACTCTGCCGCGGTTTTGATGCTTCGGCACCGCCTAACGCTGCTCTGGTGCCCGTGGTGCTATCTTATTCCCACGGCTGCCACCATCATGGCTCAGTGCGGGTTGCAGCTCCCCCTAGGGTGGTCCCCGTGCCGTCATGCACCTCCTCGCTGACAACCTATGCTTCCTCTTCAATTCCCTAGCGTATGACCTTAAGTAAGTTAATTTCTCTCACCCCTATTGCTCTCTGCTTCCCTTTGTTCCATGCTATGTGACTGCAACACTAAATTCCCATTAGGGTTCATCCCCTTAGTGATGATTAGCAGTGTTACTTGGATTAGTTTCCTGTGTAATATCCTTGCTGCTAGATTGTGGATGATAGGCTGATATGTGCTAGTGATTATGTTCCTGATAATTGTTCATTGTCAGTACACACTTCCCTGGTTGCCTAATTAGACTGGTGTGGATGCAAAGTCTATTATGTTTGATTGGTATACTCCTAATGAGCCTGCCGGTTCTTGGTAGCTTGATTATGAAGAGTTGCCGTGGTTAATTACTTTACTCAAGTTTTGATCATGGGACTGTACAAGAACTATGGTTAGGAATGTCTACTCTATTCTCTGTGATTAATTCTTGTGATGATATGAGAAGAAAGAATGATTCCTAAAACATTTAGGAAGATGATTTATTTGTTTCCTTGAGTAGAGGTGTTTGAGATGGTAATGATCTGTTTAATACAGAGGTGCTACCCTGTATGGGGATGTGCCCTGTATGTTTATGTACTATGATATGTTGCTATCTAGCTTAGGCTAGATAAGATGGTACGTGATGCTGGGCTGAGACCATGCTTACTAAGAACAAAGGTTCTTTATTTGCTGTCCCTTATCTTCTATGTTCAATGAACAATATATTATGCTTTTGCATGAAAACAGATATTGTAAAATGATTAATGGATAGCTCTAGAGTTTGAGAAATACCCCGATGCTAGATTTGATTATGGTAGCCTGTAGCTTGACGCTGGTGTTACCTGCTCTTCTAGTTCTCTTGGCCACTCTCCTCCTCAAACTGCTATCCTGGCATGGTGCTGCTGTTCCAAGCTTCAGATTGCCCTTGCTATCCACCTGGACTACCCCCTCCTTCAAGTTACCATCTTGTTGATGATCTCCTGGGGGTTTATGTGGTTAAAGTTGGTTTGATCTAGTGGAATGTTGCAAGAACCAGTAGTGTTTTTGTGTGCGCTGGTGAAAGAACTATGGCTCGACTTTGGAAGTGGTGAGCAAAGCTTGCTTTGTTAAGCTTAAATGTGGTTTTATCCTTTCCTTGCATCTCACTATTTAAAACATAGAGCACTACTAACACTAACCCCTCTTTGTTTACTTTTTTTTCTCTCTTTGTTTATAGGTACAAGTCTTAGGAATGAAAATTAAGAAGATTTAGTATAGAATTAGTTTAGGATTAGCCTTTTATTTCCATTTGTAATCTTTTTCTTTTCCTTTTTGTAAGAACAATATAATATATATATGTTATTCAATAAAGCTCTCATTTTCCTTTATTTCAATTGTTTGTATGTTGTAGTTTCTTATATCTTGAGTAATTCTTGTACTATTATTATTGAATAAGAAAAGAATATAAGAACCTAACTTTGAATTCTTTTATTTATATTTTTCCATTTCCTTTTTTCCTAAATAATTTAATATATGCTCATAAATTCATACTTTCAAACTTTAAATATTTTTCAAAAATAAATGATCCACAATAAAATATGAATTCAATTTGTGTACCCAAAATCCTTATAATTCCTAAGGATCATGTCAAAATTTATAGCAAACACTACTAAGAGCTAAATCCTAACTCAAAGTAGTGAAAGAAACTCTGATCTCCCTAGGGTTTTTTTTGGCGAAAAATTTACCCCATTTTTACAGATGAATGCATCCAAATGCACAAATTCCTATTTCTACCCTTCGTTGATTCCTAAATACTGGAATGTTACACATATATGGATATGCAGATATCACGGTATGCATGTTTGATCAAAATATTCATTTGATTTCACTCACCAAGTGTCAAATCACTTGAATCTCGTTTCACTCACCAAGTGTCAATACACTTGAATCTTGATTCAACCTTTTCCATACGGCAAGAACCTTTCTTGTCGTTTCCATATTAAACTCATTCAATTTTTCATCTATGTATGTATGGCACAACCATATTAGTGCCTTAATCTATCCATATACACATTGATGCCTAATATTCTCGTTTTTCCCAAGTCTTTCATCAAAATCTAATTTTAATGAAATTCTTAACTTGTGTCAATAAAATATACATCATTTCCAATCAACAACATGTCTTCTATATAATATATTAGAAATATGTCTTAGTGCTCCCACTTAATTTCTTGCAAATGCAAGCATCTTTATCGTCTCTAATAAAATTTAACAGTTTCATCATAGTGAAGATTCTAACTTTGCTATGCTTACTTCAAGCATTGAAGTTTCCATGCCCTTCTAGTATCCTTTGAATTAACAAAACCCTTAGGACCGTGTTATGTACACGTCCTAGGTAACCATTCTATTAAGAACTTACGAAAATGGACATATGTAGTGGTTGCTATATTAATCCGTCCAGAGCAAATATCGCTACTAAAGATCAAATCTTGTCGTAGTCAACTCCTTCAACATTGTCATAAACTCTTCTCCAACATATTACCTATTTCATAGATGTGAAACACCCATGTATATTTCTTTATAGATCAAAATACGACCGATAGGCTTCATGCCTTTCTAGAGGGTCTTCCAAATTTCAAAACTTGATTTCTAATGTATGGAAACTGTCACGGATTTTATAAATTCTAGTCACTTTATGGAGTCAGGGTCCATCATCGATTCTTCACATGAATCCTAGTCACTTTATGTCAACACCCAGATTTTTAATCCCAGATGCCCGTTATGTCATACCTCGCAATCCCAGGATTACCATTTTTGCGAGACATAACGGATTGGATATCACAGTACATCATCCATTACAAACCATACATAAGGTCTTACACAAATAAGGATCTCATGATCCAGTCTTAATACAACAAGCAGCGGAAATAAAAGATAAGCATAGCGGTGGGGTCCATCTTCCGAGGCACAGGCAATGCTGACGAAGGCAGATAGTCCTAGTTACCATAGCCGTCCTGTTGGCCATCATCTTGATAGTCTCCTTCATAGTCTGGCCATGATAATAGCCAGGGACAAAAGCCATGAGTACTCTTTAAGTACTCGCAAACTACCACTAACAAGTATAAACTTCTAAGTTAAAGTGCTAACTCTAAGTTTAACTATAAAGTTAAGTTTGAAACCTAAGCTGAGTTCAGAAACCAAGAAAGATAAAGTAAAGTTCTAGAATCACTTAAATTGGGAAGCTATTGTCATAACACAACCCTGTTGTGGTCAAGTCAAGATTCATCATTCTTTTCAAAGTATTTAGAAAACATCTGACAACGAAACAGTATGGCCATTCCAACTGTCCATAACCGTGGATGCGGCTATTCGAATAGTTTGACACTCTGCAGAGGTGGTACACTTTCACCACAAGATTCGATACATCTGTCAGGGATAACCCTGAATCATCATACTTAGTATGCAGATAATCAAACATAACCTTCCCTTTACACACCCTAGTATAAGCACCTCTCCTATGAGCATGGCCTCCCAACCATGACCATCAGTCATCTTGGGCACTGCATAGGTGGACATCATGAGAGGTAGCCTCAGCTCAGACCTCTCCTGTGAGGGAACTAATACAAATGCATATAAATTTCCAGCTAAGCCTTACCCAATTCAGGTAGTGTGGTTGTACGGTAAATTTGGAATGGTATCGCATCCGAATCCAACCATCAGTTTTATAAAAGGGTGAAGGCTCATGCCTCAACATTTTCATCATCATCGACCATTTGTGTTTTCTCAACACATGTCAAAACATCTCAATAGAATGACTCATCATTCCAAGGTTTTCATAATTCATTTCCACCAAGTGTTCCCATCTAAAGTGACTCAAGTTTTTTATCTACTCTAACTACTAAGTTAAGAGTGTTCACTAAGGTGGAAAAGATGGGTTCAATCTCATGCCATAGAATGACATCTAAAGGGTTCTAAATAGGTCAAGTTTTATACTTTTTATGCTACCTTTAAAACAAGTAAGAACTTTGTATAACCTAAGAGGGGTAAAACTTGTTACTAAGACTTGGGGTACTAATAGTAAAAAAAGGGGTGTGACCAAGGCATGCTTAAGGCATCTTTGCTAAACCATCTAGTTTGATCCTAACTTGCTAAGCACTAAACTTGCAAGTGTTATCTTGCACTGTTAATGGTGGCTTGCACTTAGATAGTGCTAGCTTGCTAATAGTAGCTTGCCTTGGTTGGTGCAGTGGTTGAAGTTTGCTTCTTCTTCTTCTTCTTGGTAGAACTCCTCCGCCTCGAAAGCTTGGTCGGTACTATCGTCTATAAATACCAACGGAGCACACAATCACCAAACAATACTTAACTAGGCTAAGTAGCATTCTAAGACACACATTTGATGATCTATTATCATCACAAGCATCACACGTTTAATTCAATAGTTTCCTCCTTTTTTATTTTAGAAAAGTAATTTCTACTCATTGAAAAATTAACTAAGATTTAATATTCACCACTTAAAATATGGGATCATGTTGACACATGTCATCACCACATATCCTAACATGTGGGAATGAGAATTAAAGGTTGGATCAACATTACTTTGGTTTAAGTTCATTATTTAATGATTTAAAGTGACTAGAAATGCCTATATAGCGTTACTTTGGTACTAGTCCAAAGTCACTGCATGTAAACCTTAATATTATTACATATTTACATAGATATGATGAAATGTTATTTTTGAGAGTTGGAATCAACTCAAAAGCTAACTTGGTTGATTTTATAAAAATGTTGCAAGTTGCAAATGCTTGTGTCTTCTTATTTTTATTAGGAGATATCTATAACTCTAATTGAATTAAACCCAACGGGCTTGGATAGATCATCTTAATACCTTTCAGGAAAAATTTGTTTCATGCAATTTGGATTTGTCAAACTCCCAGAATTGAATTTTAAAATAGTGGACAGAAACTAGATTTAACTAAAAAGAAAAATCCAGACTTGAACGGGTGGGCTAGCGCGGGAAAAGACTTGGGCCGGCCCAGTGGTGCTCCGCGGCATGGGGCTCAGCTGATAGGGGGGTCCCGCTTGTCAGCGACACTTAACACGCAAAACGGTACGCGCGCTGTGGGCCATAGGATTAGAAGGGGAATCTACAGCTGAGGGTCGTCGTCGACGACGAACAGGTCGCCGGCTAGCTCGAACCCTAGCGACTCGGTGGGGGTCTGCTGGGGACGTACCAGGGCTCCAGCGGGGTCGGCGAGGCGGGCACACGAAGTGGAAGACGACGGCGAGGCGAGGCACGGTTGCGGCGGAGCTTGGGGTGGTCGCAATCAACGGCACCCTTCTCCTCCTACCGCGGCTGCTCCGGCTCCAATTCCGGCGAGGTAGAGCTCGCCTTGCTCCGGTTAGAGGTGGGTGAGGTTCAGAGAGGTGAGGGGAGTGGAATGGTGTGGAGAGAAGAGGCTGTGGAGGGCTCCTTTTATAGGCCCGACGGTGAGACCGAGCGGGATGGGCAGGCAACGGTGGCGACATGGCTACGGTGGGGTAGAGGCATGGCTACAGGTGGCGATCGATGTGCGGTTCCCTGGCGGTGCTCTAGGCATTGAATGCGGCCGTAGGGGCGGTGGCATGCGGTCTGGGCGAGGTGGCGCTCTGAGCGGCAGAGGCGGCGGTGTCCACGGCGAGCGGTGGCTATGAGGCGTTGGGCGGCCAGCAGGGGTGTCTGGGGTGTTCTCCAGGTCGTGGCGGAGCGGCGGGCTGCGGCCAAGGGGCGGTCTGTGCGAGCGGGGACAGAGTGCGCTCTGGGGGCGGCATCAGCATGGTGCGGTGGGACTGGGCGCGGGCTTTCCTCGGTGGTCCACAACAGCACTTGGCTCGGGCAAGGGACAGAGATGGGCGGTGAGGTGTGGGCTACCTCCTAGACATGGAGAGAGAGGCGGGAGAGGGCTGCTGCGGCGAGTGCACAGTTGGCTGGCGAGAGGCTGCTCGGCATGGCATGGCAGTGCAGCTAGGGGGTAGGGGAGTGGGTTTAAATGGCTTTGCTAGATCATTGAGAGACAAAGGGAGTAAAGAGGGGCCAAATGGGAGACAAGTTTGGCCAGAATACTGTTTGAAATAGTGAAATGTGTTTTGTTTGAAATTTGTCTGCCAAGTGTTTGATGAAATGGCCGCAAGAGAAAAAGTTTTGAATTTTGGTTTCAAATTTTTTGAGTGATCTCCACTAGTTCTAGGTAGTCTTTGGTTGCAAGGGTTTTGAAAGTGGAGCTCAAAAAGATGGGTTTTGAAATAGGGGTGATCTATGCATATGCATTAGATTCAATTTTCAAATGTCATTTAAAATAAGTTAAAGAATGTTTTTAGCAGATCAAAAGGTGGGCCTTGGTACCTCATTATGTGTACTTGCAAGGGGTACAAAGATCAAGAATTGTTTCTGTTAAGAAATGGGTGCTAGGAACACTCAAAGTAGTGTAGTGGATTAAAATGGCCAAACTGACCATTCCTCCTTTTTAATTCTTTTTGATTTGACTTTCTTTAGGAAAAGTTTGGGAATGATGTAGATGATGTTTAAATCACCTAAGAAACATTTTACAAGCATTGGAGCACTCAATCATGGCAATTCAAACAACTCCTATTTTTAAATGCACACATATATGAATGCTTTCATTTTAAATATTGGAAAAGTTTTTGTTAACCCCATTTTTGGTTGATTTGATCTTGATAAGCTTGGATTGAAGTTTTGGGATGCTACAAACCTTCCCCCCTTAAACAAAATCTCGTCCTGAGATTTACAAAGAAAACTAGGAACTAAAGAGATCTGGGAACTCTGTCCTAATGTAATCTTCGCGCTCCCAAGTAGCTTCCTCCTCGGTATGGTTGCTCCACTGAATCTTGAGAATCTTGATACTCCTGGTCCTGGTGGTTCTGTAGGCTTCTTCTAAGATACGGATGTATACTTCTCGATAGTTCAGGTCATTGTTGATTTCCACAGCTCTGTGATCGATGTTCTTGAAAACTTCAGTCTTCTCGGGCACTTCCAGACATTTGCGAAGTAACGAGATATGGAACACATTGTGGATGGATAACATCTCTTCAGGCAGTTCTAGTTGATACGATACTTCTCCTCGACGGTTCAGAATCTTGAAGGGCCCGATATATCTGGGGGCTAACTTTCCCTTTAGACTAAAGCGTTGAGTTCCTTTCAATGGTGAAACCTTGAGATATACAAAATCTCCGACATTGAAAGTCAGGTCTCTTCTTCTCTTGTCGGCATAACTCTTCTGTCTGGACTGGGCAGTCTTGAGGTCCTCACGGACTTTGTGAACTTTCTCTTCTGCTTCGCGGAGAATGTTGGGTCCGAAGATCTGACTCTCTCCTACTTGCGACCAATTCAAAGGGGTACGACACTTTCTTCCATATAGGAATTCAAATGGTGCCATCTGCAAACTAGCTTGATAACTGTTGTTATATGAGAATTCTGCGAAAGGCAGGCAGTCTTCCCATTTTGATCCATATTCCAACACACAAGCTCTAAGCATATCCTCTAAGATCTGGTTGACTCTCTCAGTCTGTCCATCTGTTTGCGGGTGATATGCTGTGCTGAAGTTCAACTTGGTTCCTAATCCTTCTTGGACTTTCTGCCAAAATCTCGAGGTAAACTGGGTTCCTGGATCTGATATGATGGTCTTGGGGTTTCCATGCAGACTAACAATCCTAGCAATGTACAGCTCTGCTAACTTTGCACTATGGTAAGTGGTCTTGACAGGTATAAAGTGGGCTACCTTGGACAGTCTATCAACTATGACCCATATTGAGTCATTTCCCCTACTAGAAGTAGGCAAACCGGTGATAAAGTCCATTCCGACGGAATCCCATTTCCATTCTGGAATCTGTAATGGTTGCAACAGTCCTGCAGGTCTTTGATGCTCTGCTTTACCTCTTTGACAGATGTCACATTTGGCGATGTAGCTTCCGATCTCTCTCTTCATCTTGTGCCACCAAAATTGCTCTTTCAAATCTTGATACATCTTTGTTCCTCCGGGGTGGATAGAATAAAGAGTATCATGAGCTTCCTTCATGATAACCTCCTTCAGCTCCGAATCTGCTGGCACACAGATGCGACCTTTGTACCACAGTACTCCTTCTTCGCCTTCGGTGAATCTAGGTACTTTCTGGTACCAATACGATGTTTGATTCCGTCATACTTTCATTTCCCTTCTGGGCTTCCTTGATTTGGCTAATCAAAGTGGGTTGAAGTTCAATGCTAGCTAAGAATCCTTTGCTAACTAATTCAGTTCTGAACTGCTCTAATTCTTCATACAAACTGGGTTGCTTCTCCTTGATCATGGTGTTAAGCCTACACGGCAATCTGCTAAGAGCATCCGCTACCACATTGGCTTTGCCGGGGTGATAGTGAATGTCAAGGTCATAATCCTTGATTAACTCTATCCATCTTCTTTGCCTCATATTCAGATCCTTCTGAGTGAAGATATACTTCAAGATCTTATGATCTGAGTAAATCTCACAGCAATTACCCATCAAATAATGACGCCATGTCTTCAGTTCTAGAACCACAGCTGCTAGCTCAAGATCATGGGTCGGATAGTTCTGCTCATGCTGCTTCAGTTGTCGAGACAGATAAGCAATGACTTTGCCTTCTTGCATAAATACACATCCTAGACCAATCTTGGATGCGTCACAATACACATCAAACGGCTTCTTGATGTCTGGCATGACCAATATTGGGGCTGATATCAATCTCCTCTTCAGCTCCTGGAAACTGGCTTCAAATTTGTCTGTCCATTCAAACTTCTTGTCCTTCTTCAACAATTGGGTCATTGATCGGGCTATGCTCGATAATCCTTCTACGAACTTGCGGTATATCCCGCTAATCCGAGAAATGCACGGACTTGGGTTTGAGTGGTTGGGGCTTCCCATTCTTCGACATCTTTGATCTTGGCGGGATCAACAGAGACTCCTCCTGCAGACACAATATGTCCTAGGAATCCTACTTCTTTCAACCAAAACTCACACTTGCTGAACTTGGCATATACCTGATGCTCTCTCAGGGTTTCTAGGATAACTCTCAGATGTTGCTCATGCTCTTCTTCTGACTTGGAGTAGATAAGGATGTCGTCGATAAACACAACTACAAACTTATCTAGGAAATTCATAAAGATCTTATTCATGAGATTCATGAAATAAGCGGGGGCATTGGTTAATCCAAAAGACATAACCGTATACTCGTATATACCATAGCGAGTAGTAAAGGCGGTCTTAGGAATATCCATTGCACGAATCTTAAGTTGGTGATAACCAGTCCTAAGATCAATCTTTGAGAATACCTGAGCTCCAGTCAACTGATCAAATAGATCCTCTATCTTTGGCAAGGGGTACTTGTTCTTGATGGTGACATGATTCAACTTTCTGTAATCTGTGCACAGACGGTTGCCTCCATCTTTCTTGTCGACGAATAACACTGGTGATCTCCATGGTGATGCACTTGGTTGAATTAAACCTTTGGCTAGCATAGCATCCAACTGTTTCTTCAGTTCCACTAGTTCTGAGGGGTTCATGCTATAGGGTCTCTGGGCTATGGGTCCGGTTCCAGGGATTAGTTCGATAATGAACTCAATATCCCTATCGAGGGGCATACCTAGCAATTCACTGCGAATACGTCGGGGTATTCACAAACTACTCTGACTTGGTCTATGGTGGGCAAGGCTACACTCTGGTTGCACTTGAATTGTCGGGGTAAGGTTTCAGAGATATGCTCTACTGTGACTCCAGAACTACTGGTCATGGTGATGGCTTTCTTAGCACAGTCTATCAATCCTTTACGCCTTGACATCCAGTCCATACCTAGTACTACTTCCAAACCTTTGGTTCCAAGTACAATTAGGTTGGCATAAAAATCTATCCCATGTATTCTGATAGGTACAGCTTTGCAAATTTTTCTAGCCTTGGTTGTTGAACCGGGGATTTGAACTATCATGACATGCTTCAGGTTGGTTGGACGAATCTTACTAGTGCATGCAAATTCTTCGGTGAAAAATGAATGCGATGCTCCCAAATCAAACAATACTCTTGCTAAAACCGAGTTGACAGAAAACATACCCAACACTACATCTAGCGCTTCCTGGGCTTCTTCTGCATTCATGTGGAAGAGACGGCCGTTGCGGTTGTGAGGGTTCCCTGGGGCAAATCTCCTTCCTGGTTGAACACGACGTTGCTGCTGAGCTGGGACACTCACATTGGCATTGGCTGCAGTCTTCTTGGGACACTCATTGGAGTAGTGACCTTTCACTCCACACTCGAAACAAGTGATCTAGGACTTGTCCTTGACTGCGACAGGTACATCATTGCTGCCAGTTCTGGGTGTAGTGTTGCTGCTGTTGTTGTTGTGGTTCTTGGGAGGTGCACGATTGAAATTGTTGGCATTACCGGAGTTGTGATTGTTTCCTCCGGACTTCACATTGCCTCCGCTACGGTTGGGGTAGCTTGGGCGAGAATTTGGGGGTCGGTTGTTCCTTGGTGCATATCCTGGTGAAGGGTTGGGACGGTACTTCTGGTGACTGTTGGATCCAGACTGCTGCATCATACGACGCTTGCGGTTGTCGTTTGCTTGGTTAATCTTCCGTTCCATCTAGATGGCAGAGTCGACTAGCTCTTCGAGATCCTGGAAACAGATGTTGACTAGGACAGTCTGCATCTCATCATGCAGTCCGTTCAAGAATCTCTCTTTCTTCTTGGCCTCTGTGTTGATCTCATCAGGTGCATATCTGGCAAGTGACAGGAATCTGTCATGGTACTCCACCACACTCATTCTTCCTTGCTTCAATTCACGGAACTCATCTCTCATTCTGTTGACTAGACCTTGCGGCACGTGGGTGCGGCTGAACTGGACCTTGAATGCTTCCCATGTCATCATTTGATCATGGTTCATATTGCGGATGCTATTCCACCAAGCTCTTGCATCTCCTGCCAGATAGTGGGTGGCGAAGAGAACTTTCTCATTTTCATCAAATCGGGCAACTTCTAAGTTGTTTTCCATGGTCTGTAACCAGTCATCAGCATCTAATGGGTTCTCAGATTGATTGAAGATTGGGGGATTAGTGTTCTGAAAGTTTTTGAGTCTGGATCCCTGGTGATCCTGATTTCCATGCCCTTGGTTGTTGAGAGCCATCTGGGCGATCTGTTGAAGTGTTGCTAAGTTGGCTTGGCGTTCTGCCCGGCTTGCTTCACGGTCCGCTATGAGATTCTACAAGATCTACAGCATTGGGTCTTGTGACGAGCTGCTCCCTCCTTGGTTTCCACGAGTCATCTGAAGATTGAGATATAGGGGTAAGAGGGAAATTTCTAAGGTTCATGGTTTTGGGGTTTTCAAAGCTAAAACTTTGAGTTAGACTCAGGTTTTTCGACTAACTTAATTTTCATTCATGCAAGCAAGCACACGATACAACACACACCACACAATCAAAGGGAAAACAGATGGTTTGAAGAACCATTCTGCAAGCTAAGATATAGTGAGATCGATACATCTCATGCTACGACAGTTCTCTAGTGCATCTACTCATCGTTGATGAAGTCGGAGTCCTCATCATTAGTGTAGAAGTCCACGACATCCTCCGCCAGAAAATCATCATCGTTGCTGAGGTAATAATCCATGTCTCCCTGGATGTCTTCACCCTCATCTTCTTCTTCCTTGGCGGCAAGCTGAGCTTCCTACTCCTTGATGGTCTTCTCGAGGTCGGCCACCTTCTTGCAAAAACGGGCGATGGTGCGATCCTTCTTGGCACGCTGGCGGCGAAGAGACTGACGGTCTTGGACAAGCAGTGCGAAAGTATGGGCCTTCTGGTTGGCAATGGCACGGTTGTGGTTGGCTAACTCCCTGGCATTGTCCAGTTCCTGCTGTCTGTCGTGAAGCAAGAAGTGAAGGTTCTCCACTTGACGCCTCAACTCGGGGTGGCCTGGCATCTCCATTGGCATTCCCATGAAATCACGTCTTGCATAGTGGGCAAAACGGGTTCCTTGGGTCTTGTTGACGCTGAGAGCACATAGACGGGCGAGAGGTTCATGCATTTGCCTGGCTAATTCATCTAGCCAGTTGTTCTCTCTCACGGAGAACTGAATTCTTCCAGAAGTTGGTGCTTCAATGCTTCCTCTAAGATCTGCGGTGACTAGCCACTGTAGGTCTCCTCCTGGGGGTCCTGGAAGTTGAGCTCCAAGAAACTCCGGGTGCGGGCGTCCCAGTAACTCTGACAGTGAATCCAGGTCCCTCTCGAAGATCAGCTAACCTTCGTTTCCCAACTGGTAAAACTGGCTGAACTGAGTCTCCATCTACAAGAATTAAGGATGAGGAAGTTAGTGAAGTGATCAAGTGTGTCAATTTTAAGTAGTAGTGTAAGAATTTTGAGTATCGTGAATTTTTGAGAAAGAATCCACAAGGGTAAGAGAGGAGATAGTTTTTCATAAATACCCACTTTGGTTTTGAAACTAAATTTTTGTTTGACGTCTATTCTAACTAGGGTCTCCTATGGTCAGGATGGCTCTAATACCAACTTGTCAACACCCGGATTTTAAACCCAGATGCCCGTTATTTCATACCTCGCAATCCCAGGATTACCATTTTTGCGAGACATAACGGATTGGATATCACAGTACATCATCCATTACAAACCATACATAAGGTCTTACACAAATAAGGATCTCATGATCCAGTCTTAATACAACAAGCAGCGGAAATAAAAGATAAGCGTAGCGGTGGAGTCCATCTTCAGGGGCACAGCCAATGCTGACGAAGACAGATAGTCCTAGTTATCATAGTCGTCCTGTTGGCCATCATCTTGCTAGTCTCCTTCATAGTCTGGCCATGATAATAGCCAGGGACAAAAGCCATGAGTACTCTTTAAGTACTCGCAAACTACCACTAACAAGTATAAACTTCTAAGTTAAAGTGCTAACTCTAAGTTTAACTATAAAGTTAAGTTTGAAACCTAAGCTGAGTTCAGAAACCAAGAAAGATAAAGTAAAGTTCTAGAATCACTTAAATTGGGAAGCTATTGTCATAACACAACCCTATTGTGGTCAAGTCAAGATTCATCATTCTTTTCAAAGTATTTAGAAAACATCTGACAACGAAACAGTATGGCCATTCCAACTGTCCATAACCGTGGATGCGGCTATTCGAATAGTTTGACACTCTGCAGAGGTGGTACACTTTCACCACAAGATTCGATACATCTGTCAGGGATAACCCTGAATCATCATACTTAGTATGCAGATAACCAAACATAACCTTCCCTTTACACACCCTAGTATAAGCACCTCTCCTATGAGCATGGCCTCCCAACCATGACCATCAGTCATCTTGGGCACTTCATAGGTGGACATCATGAGAGGTAGCCTCAGCTCAGACCTCTCCTGTGAGGGAACTAATACAAATGCATATAAATTTCTAGCTAAGCCATACCCAATTCAGGTAGTGTGGTTGTACGGTAAATTTGGAATGGTATCGCATCCGAATCCAACCATCAGTTTTATAAAAGGGTGAAGGCTCATGCCTCAACATTTTCATCATCATCGACCATTTGTGTTTTCTCAACACATGTCAAAACATCTCAATAGAATGACTCATCATTCCAAGGTTTTCATAATTCATTTCCACCAAGTGTTCCCATCTAAAGTGACTCAAGTTTTTTATCTACTCTAACTACTAAGTTAAGAGTGTTCACTAAGGTGGAAAAGATGGGTTCAATCTCATGCCATAGAATGACATCTAAAGGGTTCTAAATAGGTCAAGTTTTATACTTTTTATGCTACCTTTAAAACAAGTAAGAACTTTGTATAACCTAAGAGGGTTAAAACTTGTTACTAAGACTTGGGGTACTAATAGTAAAAAAAGGGTGTGATCAAGGCATGCTTAAGGCATCTTTGCTAAACCATCTAGTTTGATCCTAACTTGGTAAGCACTAAACTTGCAAGTGTTATCTTGCACTGTTAATGGTGGCTTGCACTTAGATAGTGCTAGCTTGCTAATAGTAGCTTGCCTTGGTTGGTGCAGCGGTTGAAGTTTTCTTCTTCTTCTTCTTCTTCTTCTTCTTGGTAGAACTCCTCCTCCTCGAAAGCTTGGTCGGTACTATCGTCTATAAATACCAACGGAGCACACAATCACCAAACAATACTTAACTAGGCTAAGTAGCATTCTAAGACACACATTTGATGATCTATTATCATCACAAGCATCACACGTTTAATTCAATAGTTTCCTCCTTTTTTATTTTAGGAAAGTAATTTCTACTCATTGAAAAATTAACTAAGATTTAATATTCACCACTTAAAATATGGGATCATGTTGACACATGTCATCACCACATATCCTAACATGTGGGAATGAGAATTAATGGTTGGATCAACATTACTTTGGTTTAAGTTCATTATTTAATGATTTAAAGTGACTAGAAATGCCTATATAGCGTTATTTTGGTACTAGTCCAAAGTCACTGCATGTAAACCTTAATATTATTACATATTTAGGTAGATATGATGAAATGTGATTTTTGAGAGTTGGAATCAACTCAAAAGCTAACTTGGTTGATTTTATAAAAATGTTGCAAGTTGCAAATGCTTGTGTCTTCTTATTTTTATTAGGAGAGATCTATAACTCTAATTGAATTAAACCCAACGGGCTTGGATATATCATCTTAATACCTTTCAGGAAAAATTTGTTTCATGCAATTTGGATTTGTCAAACTCCCAGAATTGAATTTTAAAATAGTGGACATAAACTAGATTTAACTAAAAAGAAAAATCCAAATTTGAATGGGTGGGCTAGCGCGAGAAAAGACTTGGGCCGGCCCAGTGGCGCTCCGCGCCGCGGGGCTCAGCTGACAGGGGGTCCCGCTTGTCAGCGGCACTTAACACGCGAAACGGTACGTGCGCTGTGGGCTGTAGGATTAGAAGGGGAATCTACGGCTGAGGGTCGTCGTCGACGACGAACAGGTCGCCCCGCGAGCTCGAACCCTAGCGGCACGGTAGGGGTCTGCTGGGGACGTAGCAGGGCTCCAGAAGGGTCAGCGAGGCGGGAAAACAAAGTGGAAGACGACGGCAAGGCGAGGCGCGGTTCCGGTGGAGCTTGGGGTGGTCGCAATCAGCGGCGCCCTTCTCCTCCTGCCGTGGCTGCTCCGGCTCCAATTCCGGCGAGGCAGAGCTCGCCTTGCTCCGGTTAGAGGTGGGTGAGGTTCAGAGAGGTGAGGGGAGTGGAATGGTGTGGAGAGAAGATGCTGGGGAAGGCTCCTTTTATAGGCCCGACTGTGAGACCGAGCGGGATGGGCAGGCGACGATGGCGACATGGCTACGGCGAGGTAGAGGCATGGCTGCGGGTGGCGATCAACGTGCGGTCCCCTGGCGGTGCTCTAGGCATTGAATGCGGCCGTAGGGGCAGTGTCATGCAGTCTAGGCGAGGTGGCGCTCTGAGCGGCAGAGGCGGCGGTGTCCACGGCGAGCGGTGGCTATGAGGCGTTGGGCGTCCAGCGGGGGTGTCTAGGGTGTTCTCCAGGTCGTGGCGGAGCGGCAGGCGCGGGCTGCGGCCAAGGGGCGGTCTGTCCGAGCGGGGACAGAGCACGCTCTGGGGGCGGCACCGGCATGGTGCGGTGGCACTGGGCGCGGGCTTTCCTCGGTGGTCCACGACAGCCTTGGCTCGGGCAGGGGACAGAGAGGGGCGGTGAGGTGTGGGCTACCTCCTAGACATGGAGAGAGAGGCGGGAGAGGGCTGCTGCGGCGAGTGCATGCTCGGCCGGCGAGAGGGTGCTCGGCATGGCAGTGCAGCTAGGGGGTAGGGTAGTGGGTTTAAATGGCTTTGCTAGATCATTGAGAGACAAAGGGAGTAAAGAGGGGCCAAATGGGAGACAAGTTTGGCCAGAATATTGTTTGAAATAGTGAAATGTGTTTTGTTTGAAATTTGTCTGCCAAGTGTTTGATGAAATGGCCGGAAGAGAATTTTTTTTGAATTTTGGTTTCAAAATTTTTGAGTGATCTCCACTAGTGCTAGGTAGTCTCTGGTTGCAAGGGTTTTGAAAGTGGAGCTCAAAAAGATGGGTTTTGAAATAGGGGTGATCTATGCATATGCATTAGATTCAATTTTCAAATGTTATTTAAAATAAGTTAAAGAATGTTTTTAGCAGATCAAAAGGTTGGCCTTGGTACCTCATTATGTGTACTTGCAAGGGGTACAAAGATCAAGAATTTTTTCTGTTAAGAAATGAGTGCTAGGAACACTCAAAGTAGTGTAGTGGATTAAAATGGCCAAAATGACCATTCCTCCTTTTTAATTCTTTTTATTTGATTTTCTTTAGGAAAAGTTTGGGAATGATGTAGATGATGTTTAAATCACCTAAGAAACATTTTACAAGCATTGGATCACTCAATCATGGCAATTCAAACAACTCCTATTTTGAAATGCACACATATATGAATGCTTTTATTTTAAATATTGGAAAAGTTTTGTTAACCCCATTTTTGGTTGATTTGATCTTGATAAGCTTGGATTGAAGTTTTGGGATGTTACACTTTATGGAGTCGGGGCCCAACATTTCTTCTTTCTTTTTAAGTAAATATACACATATATTCATTGAAATTTCTGGAGAAAAATACGAAGTTGAAAGATCCATCGCACATGGCTACACATAATGGACTATATAGATCAACATGGACAATGTCCAATAAGTTAGCCATCTGTTCCTCTTTGTCCTATGAACAGAGTTTCAATTATCTCCAGGAAAGTCTCACCAGCGGCAATTGATCAAAACCAAAGACTCCAAAAAATCTATCAACATGGAGTTTCTTCATGTTTCTATTCAAATATAATTTAAACTCGGAAGTGATCTATCAATCATTTGTGTTGCGACATTTTAGCATTAGTTTTTATCGACGTGATTTCTCCAACTAGACTTGTATTTGGACAACAATGTATCTCATAATACCATAATAAAAACAATTATTAAAAACAAATCTTGAAGGTTAGTTTTGATGTCAACGAAAAACACAGCAACACTTTATTTGTTTTCAATGAACATCATCACGTATTCTCTTGCTAGTTCATTAGGCCATTGTAGTTCATGAATTTTGTTGTTCTGTATGACACTTCACACCAGCAAATTCGGTATCCAATACCAAAAAATACATTGTTTAACAAGCAAACAATACATCTATAACATATATCATCTATATACCTAAGCTAGACATTTCTTGTCTTTTTCTGTTCTGGCAAATATTTTAAGATTCTCTTTCAGCATTTCCTTTCATTGTTAAAAGAATCTATCAACATCAATAGTGGTTCCATACATATGACATTTAGTCCCAAAGCTTGTTAGTAAAATACTAATATCTAGGACTTGCACTTTTGAAGTAGATCACCATCATCAAATGTTTGGCATTGTTTCAAAATCCATTCTTTAGTAACCTTTTAGTGTAGTAAACATTTTACCTACATCTTTTATTCATCCTTATCATGACAACTTTCATGATCAAGCTACTATAGCTTATAAAGGCGACTCTCGAGCACAATGTTAGTTCCCAAAACCTTTTGGGAGATTAGGATGCCTAGGATTTCCAACCTTCAAAAATTATCATATAATATGAGAACATGTATTTTACTAAATTATACTCTATCATATTGCAACCATAAACATTGTTTTAGATATCACAATATCTTCCACACACTTATTCATCTAAATTATACTCTAAATTACATACAACTTTTGTTCATCCTTATCATGACAACTTTCATGATCAAGCTACTACAGCTTATAAAGGTGACTCGCGAGCATAATGTTAGTTCCCAAAACCTTTTGGGAGATTAGGACGCATAGCATTTCCAAACTTCGAAAATTCTCATACAATATGGGAATATGTATTTTACTAAATTGTACTCTATCATATTGCAACCATAAACATTGTTTTAGATATCACAATATCTTCCACACACGACGGTTTCTAAAGAAATTCTTTAGCCCCCAGATAACCTTGATACTAAAACAACTTTTGAATATCAAGAATCATGGAGGCAAACATGATACTTAGATACTAACACTGGAATTGTTAGTCTTGATTTAGTACTACTTATTAAACTTCATAGAGTACATAGAGTTTGATGAAAGTTTGTAGTAGGACTTCTAAAATTTAGATAGACACTCAAAACAATATGATACCAGTTCGTAAAGTAAATATCCAGAATTCTATAGTTCTATTATCTCAATTATAACTAAGGATAAGGTAGTAAATGAATGCCAACGACTACAACAAACTATGAGAAGTTAGTTTGATTTAGTTTATGATAAACTGAGTTCAACTTTAATAATATTAGTACATGAACTCCCACTCAAAACCAACACCCCTTGAGTCGTTTTGGTGATTACATGAACTAGATGACCGATCATCATGTGAATTGGTGCAGCTTCAAAGGCGAGTATCAATATGGGAATCGTATCAACTATATGACTCATGCTTTACCTTTCGGTTCATGTTTAGAGGTCATGTATATACATGCTAGGCTCACCAAGTAATAATCTTAGTACCCGTGTGTGTAAAATTGTCTTACACCCGTTATATGAGAACGTAGAGTCTATAAGACCCGATCATCACGTGGTGTCTCGAAACGACGAACTTTCTTAATGGTGCATACTAAAGGAAGAACACATTTTTATCTTGATATTTAAATGAGGGATCATCTTATAATGCTACTAAAGTGCCATACAAGCAAAATAAGATGCAAACAAACATCATATGCAAAAAGTGATATGGTATAGTTCTTGCACTTGATCACTATTATATCTTTGGTTTTTTATAATTTCCAAGAGTATCCAACTATACTTCAAATTATAACATTTCCATATTATAACACTTGCCCATCAAAAAAACAAAACTAGACGCTTTTAATTTATCTTTTGCGTATTTTTATGTGTCTTAGGGCTTTCAGAGATAGAACCGTTCTTACCTACGAACATGGAACCAAAATGATGATAATCAAATTATTAGCAACCTGTTGTAAATCAGATATTGACTATAGTAAGATAGATAGACACCCGCAAGCCACTTATGCAAAACAAGTTACATGTCAAGCGTGTAATGGTCTCATCTGCGAGGACATGTAAAGTTAGTCCGGCACACTTCATCCCACTATGCCACCAATATCCAAAATACAGAAAGGATGCAATAACATGATCATCAGCGCCCACATATTCATATGTGTTCTACCTGTGCAAAGCATCTACACATAGATCAGGCTCTAATACCACTGTTGGCTTCGCAACATAGAAAACTATTTTTTTCGTATGATATGAACAACTAAGCACCAAGATCTATCTACCTAGATACAATCAACGAGTAGATATACATCCATAGAGATGTTATGTCGAAGACTAAAATGCTTTGTTAACAAAATCTGATTTCGTGGATGATGTAGTCGTACACTTGCCAATCTTAAGATCGAGTCGAAGTCCAGCGCTGCAAAGTAGCAGCGCATCCGTGATCACACACACGCCCAACACCCCGACCACGTCCAATCCTCACTCCAGAGAAGTGTGAGCACTAGATCCTTCTAGAGAAACCACCGAGAACATGTAGTTCGCTAATCCGAAGCCATGGCGAATTTACAAGAGGGGGAGAGAGATCCTTCACGAGAAGGTGTGAGAGTGGAGGAGGAGGTGAGCTCCTTTTATAGGGGGAGGGGTAGCCCCAAGGCCATGGCCAGTGACCAAGGTGGTGTCCTCACCTCTCCTTCATTCCTGTGGGTGGATGCTCCACTCACATCAATTTCACTCCACTCACATGCATTAATTTTCCACCAAAATTAATGCCATCTCTCATTTAATAAAACTATTTTACTTATTTTATTCAGAATTTTGTTATTTACATTAATTAACAAATATCTGCATAAAACCCCTTAGAATACTTCGATATTACATCTGAAACCATTTTCAGCATTTTGACCCAAAATAATTCCGGTGTCCATCAAAATAATCTCAGCGCTTTCAAATCCTTTCTCTAGTATTATATCTACTCCATTTGGTGTTGGTATACCTTAAGTGTGTCACCCTACAGTTCACAAATAATGCAGACATGATCAATTCTCCTCTCTGATCAATAATCAGTAGCGGGACCTGGAGATCCATACTGACTCCCAAAAATTCAGCGATGACTCTAGTGATCGTGAGAATCTTTAACGGCATAACTAAATTCCTTTGTATCACGATATATGACATGTCCGAGATTCGATCATCGGCAACCCAGATACCTTATTTGATCTCGTTACCAACAAGTACTCTTTTCTCGTTCCTATGATATAACATTCTTAGTGATCTTATTACTTGCTTGCAAGCTATGTGAAAAATCACGATAGGGCCCTAAGTATATATCTCTGTCATCGGGATGGAAAAATCCCACTCTTGATCCATGATCCTCTACATAACACTTTTGGACTATCTGGACCCACCTTTATTGTCACCCTATTACAGTGTGACATTTGATGTTATCAAGTTACTCTTTCGGTGTTAGTGATTAACATGATCTAATGGTCTCAGGACTAAAGTTATTTCACATGATATTATAGCAACATAATCACAATGTCTTTGGTCGTATTACTATACTTTGGGTGATTGTTCATCACATCATTCGACCAATGTTGTTACCTCGGTATTAACAACATCCAATGTCTATGATCAGGAAACCTTGATCATCTTGTTAATGAATGAGCTATTTTATATGAGACGCGTAACTAGGAACTCTTTATGGTTTATTAAACACACATGTATTAAAGTTTCCAATTAACACAATTATAGCATGATAAATAAACTTTTATCATACATGAAATAAGATAACAACCACTTTATTATTGCCTCTCAGGCCTATTACCTTCATTAACAATGCATGATTTTGATGCTAAGAGGTAGTTCTCATTTTTATGATCATTTTGATATATTATACACCTTTTTCTGATTTATAGAAAATTAGATATTAAACTTACCATATAGAAACACTTTTCTGAAAATAAAAGAAACTGGGAAACCTATTAACACAGAGGCTACCCCTAGACAATGAGACTAACAAAAGGGCACCAGTGCCACCTCTGCCTTCACGCGGACTGAGAGGAACCTAGGCGGTTGACCACACTGATTGTGCCTCGGTGACGTCATGATGACTTCAACACAACGTCATCAATGGAATCCTCCCAGTTGAGCACGGATTTGACGCAGGCGAGCAAGATGGGACACAAGGGCGAGGAAGTTCGACATGGGACTTCATGGTAGACCATATAGGAGCAGAGCCGCTAGGTATGGGTCACTGAAGACAGCCAAGGGTGAGGTTGCAAATCGGCGGATGGTAGCTTGCGTCGGCAGAGCAAACCAGTACATGGGGGAAGCAGGAGAGGTTCCATGCGAACCAGGATCTCACCACGAGGCGGTTGGTGGGGGCAGTGATGAGCAGTCAACGTATTGAAAACCATCGAGGTTTTTTGAAATATTTAACTGCCTGTTAATAATTTACATGTAGAAAATTTGACCTTCTTTTGAAAACAATCAAACAAAAATAGTACTAATAATAAAAGAATTCGCACAACAATCTCCTACATGCACTACTTTTTATGAAGATAAACATGAGTTTTAACAACTTTTTGGAAACAAACATGAGTGTTAACATTCGTGGTTTATAAGCTGAACGACCAAGGTCATGGCCATATCTACATAAAACATTATGCTTGTGTTCCCATATCCAATAATTTTCATAAAACAAGTTGAAGATAATAATAAAATGAGGTGTGCATGGTGTTCTTCTGCGTGTATTACTCGCCATGAAAAATGATAAATATGAGTTTTGACAACTTTTAAATATTTTTGGGTTTCAAGCCAAACAACCAAGGTCATGGCCATATCCATATCATAGTTTATGCTAATGTTTCCTATATTTGGTATTGTAGGTGGGTGAATATTAGCGTGGTAAATAATGTTGCCACTAGAAGTTTATCTATGTTAAAAAACCGGGTTCAGAGGATACTATAAGGAGCACAATGCTCGAGATCAATGAAGAGGAGGAATTGAAGGCGGTGCAATGTCATAACAAAGCTGCGATGGGTTCCTAACACGAGGTATAGGGTACTGTAATGTAGTAGCAAATTTCAGGACCTACAGTATATGCACGCCTAGCTATTGATTACAATTATTAACTTTATTAATAAGGGACCATGTTTGTGGATAATTAACCATGAGGTACCAAGTTTAGGGGTGTTTTATTTTTAGGTTCTGATGTAATTGATAGAAATTCATCGCATACCTAGGGAATTGATAAACAGAGTTTACACGTATCTGGAAAATCTGAATGAAATTCATCGTGTATTTCAAGAAACTCCTCGAATTAGGCTTTTGCCTCGCTATATTAATATAGCAATCGCATGCACACTACAAGAGTTAAGAACCAACGAAACAATGGGTCAATAGTAAAAAACATGTCCAAAAGAGTAGAAATGAAAATAGCATGAGGATGAACAAACACTTCATTCAACCACTAACTTAACAACACGAGTTTACATATATAGGACTCACTGGTGAACTAGTATAGGTCCAGCGCCCCCACCGCTAGTGTCAACTCATTAGCCACTGGCAGCAACGCCAGCTCCGGCAGTACCGCTGGCTCCTGACCCATCGGCCCCTACAGATAAGCATGCGTCACCTCCCATGCCACGGGTAGCTCCAGGAGGACCCGATGGATGAAGTTGCCATTGTTGGGGAACTGGTCCCAGTAGTTGGTAAAGATGTTGGCGGCGGTGAACACCACCATCTTATAGCCGCAATGGAAGGCATGGCCGTAGAGGAGATGGGCATCCCTGAAGTTGGCGAACCTGACCATCAACATCCCATCCGCATTGTTAGAGAGGCAGTACATAGGGTACTTGTAATCGTAGCCGTAGCCATCATCCAGGAAGGCGCACACCAGCGGCCACTACTTTCTCCGCGGGGAGAAGGACCAAATGCGCAGGATATTGTCCTCCTCTGCGACGATGCCCATGTCTTTGCGCTCCGGTATGGCGGGCGGCAGCCAGAAGATGGCCATGGATGCCTGATGGGGCCAGATATGTTACTGGAAGTGGGGGATTGGAGATGGTTTGGTGCTTTGGGATTGTGGTGAAGTGGAGACAATACATAGGAAGGAGGTGATCCGAGATTATGTTGGCAGATTAACTGAACCGAGGGGTCAACCAGTGTTGCTGCTGAAGCCGATGTGTGTGGAAAGTGTCACTGACAAAGAGTAAGGAGAAGTCGATAGGCCATAAAGCTTCTCCTAGCAGTCGATGGCACGGGGAGTAATTAGGCAGTTAAAGAAGGCGCGCTTCTCTAGGAAAGAAGGAAGAGGTTCCGCAGGGATCCAAAGTCCAAACAGAGTCGGGCTTGCGTTGCTAGCGATAGGAAATCAGCGTGGACTGTGTATTTGAAATCCAACGGACTAAAACAATTGTGGGTGACGTGGCTACACCATATTTCAGCTTGCAAACATTAAATACATGATAGTGGGGATGAATTTTATAGATATCTCTACTACTATAATGGAGCAGTAATGAATTTGATATATAGCACCAATCCTAACCATTGGAACGTTAGATCCAATAGTTCAGAATAGTACCTAGAGCAAACTCCACCATGTTCTAGATGCATCATGTCATACGCATCCCCAAAATAATTTCCATAGCACTTTAGGTTGTATTTTCAATATGTCTAGATAGCTATTATTAATAGACTTAATGTATGCCTTTTTTCTCTAACAAGATTGTTGGTTAATAACACCTTAATATTTGTTAAATCACATTTCATACAGTATATATGTGTGTGGCATGTGCCTTTTACTAGTACTCCTTACGTTTCAGTTTACAAGTCCCACACGTATACCTAGATCATCAATTTAATCAATAAATATAAATTATATACTCCCTCAATATATAAATAGATGTCGAAGGTCTATCAAAATTTAGATGAATCTATATACTAAATAGTTTCTAGATTCATCCAAATTTTAATAAATTTGAGGTATCTATTTTGAGACGAGGGGAGTAGTACAAAAATTGTACAATTAGAAACTTTGGATCTCTATTGTTGCGCCTCTACTTCGTGAGTTGTACTCAGTTTTCCCTAGTCGCTTAACTTTTCCTCACTTTTCCCCTCTCCTACTCGGAAACCCATGAAAGAGCTCGAATGGCACCTACCGTCAGGTTGACCGTTGGCTAACGTGTGGGGCCACGCGGTGTGGGACCACGTGGAGTCGTTTGGTCAGGAATGCGTTATGCTGATGTGTGGGGCCACACCATGTGGGACTGCACGGGGCCGGTTTGTTGGAAATGCGTTATGGGGGATGTGGTGTGGGACCATGTGGGCGCATTTGGTGGTTAAGTGCACCCTATCGCCTAAATTGGAAGTTTTTGTTTTGTTATTTTTATGATTGGCCTTTTTATAAGCGCATTCCCCCCCTCTTGAAGGGAATATGCCCTGAGAGGCAATAATAAAGTTGTTATTATATGTATTCCAAGTATATGATAGATGTTTATTTTGCATACTATAATTGTATTAATACAGAAACGTTAATACATGTGTATCTAAAAACAAATAGAAAGTTCCTAGTTATGCCTCTCTTAAACAAACTCGTTGATTAACAAGATGATCAAAGTTTCCTGATCATGGACATTGGATGTCGTTAATAACAAGGTCACAACATTTGTGAAATGATGTGATGAACATTCATCCGAAGTATAGCATTACGATCAAATTTATTGTGTTTATATTTCTATAACATCATAGAAGTGATCCTAGTCCTTAGACCATGAGATCATGTTAATAACTAACACCGAAAGAGTATCTTGATAACATCAAACATCACACCATGAAAGGGTTACTATAAAGGTGGGTTCAATGCTACAAAGGTGTTATGTAGAGGCTCATGGATCAAGTGTGGGATTTTTCCATCTCGATGACGGATAGATATACTCTGGTCCCTCTCGGTGATATCACATTAAGAATATCTTGCAAGCAAGTGATGTGATCACTAGAATGTTATATCACGGAAATGAGAAAAGAGTGCATGTTGGTAACGAGATCAAACTAGGTATAAAGATACTGATGATTGAATCTTGGACATGTAATATATCGCGAGACAAAGGGATTAAGTTACTAGTGTTAAAGGTTCTCACGATCATAGAAGTCATCGTTTAATGTGTGGGAGTTAGTATGGATCTCCAGGTCCCACTTTTGATTATTGATCTGAGAAGGGTCTCGATCATGTCTGCATTATTCACGAACCATAGCGTGACACACTTAAGGGAGACCAACACCATTTTGAGCAAATATGTTTCAGAAGAAAGAATTGCAAAGCGCTGGAATTATTTCAATGGACTTATTTCAATAGACACCGGAATTGTTTCCGGTGAAATTGCTGAAATTGGTTCTACATGTGATGTTGAATTATTGCATGGGGGTTTTATGTGAATGTTTGATAATTAAAGTAATTAAAAAAATTCTGAATAAAATTAATAAAAGATTTTTATTAAATGAGAATTGTATTAAATTTGGTGGAAATTTAATGCATATGAGTGGGATTTTTTGTGGAGAAAATGGAGGGGCAATTTATGTGAGTGGAGATTCCTCCACATGAATGAGGAAGGGGTGGTGGAACCCCCATGGTGTGCCGGCCATGGGGAGGGGTTGCCCCCTCTCCTATATAATGCCCCTCTCGCTCCTTCTCACTCACACCTCCTCGTGAAGGATCTATCTCCTCCTCTAGAATTATTCCCCCATGGTCTCGGATTAGCGAGATACATGATCTCTGTTGCATTTCGTCTGGAAGGAGTTGCTGCTTCCGCTGCTTCGCTGGAGCAAGGAGGTGGAGGTTGTTCGTTGGCCTGCACGTGTGTGCGAGGACGGATGCGCTACTAATTTGCGGCGCTAAGACTTACACACGATCTTGAGATCAGCAAGCGTTCGACTACATCATCCATGAGTTCAATCTCATTATACTTTGTCGGTCTTCGAGGGTAAATTCTCTATGGATGTATATCCACCCATTGCTTGTATCTAGTAGATAGATCTTGGCGTATAATAGTTCCCATCATACGAATTATTTGTTTTCTATGCTGTGAACCCAACAGTGGTATTAAAGCTTGACCTATGCGTAGATGTTTTGCATGGGTAGTACACATATAAGTATGTGGGCGGGGATGATCATGTTATTGCTTCTTTCATGTATTTTGGATATTGGTGGCATAGTGTTGGGAATATGCCCTAGAGGCGATCATGTATGATGTTATTCCTAATGTATTCATAAAGTTATTGTCCATGTATGAAATATGTGATTCGATTGTGGAACTATATATTCATGTTGTTCATACTAGTTGTCCTTGGTCGTTGAGGTTGTGCTGGACACACAACTTAGACTAATGTGAAAGTCGGCTGATGACTCGGTTCCACTTGTCATGGGCATGGTGATGCTATTCCGACTTACACTGATTCGGCTAAAGAGTTTAGCAAACCGGACTGGCCCACAGTTGAGATGCAACGAGCATGTTGTCATTTGTAATCTCAAGCAATGGAATCCTTCGACCTGAGGTGATCGCATTATCCGAGTTGTGGATCGCCAGCTTAGGTCCTATCAACGATGTTCCATAAATGGCAGTTATAAAGGTAGGGTTCGGATTGGTTGTGAAGCAAGCTGCGTGACGTGGATTACCAAGATGGGATTTGCCCCTCCGTAATGGAGATATATTCTCTAGGCCCTCTCGTGTGATATGATTCGGAAGCATGGCCATGTGCGACTTGGTTAAGTGTTAACCAAGGAGTTGGACTAAGTGTTAGTCTAGTGAATTGTATATCACGGAACGAGAAGAGAGAGTCGAGCTATTAAAAGGATGGCAACAACTCGCCTATAGCTTGAAAAGATATATCGTGAGGCAAAGGGACTTGGACGAAAGTCACATTGAGAAAGGTTTGTCTTCTGACTTTAAGACGCTTGGGAGTTGGCACGTCTTGCTAGAGGCCGCTACCAACTATCGACTCAGAGTGGTGACTCGTGTCGTGTCCAGGCGTATGTAAACCTACAGGGTCACACACTTAAGGGTAAGGAGCCCATGTGGATTAGATCCATGTGGATATTGGGGTACGGCCTAGATGGGCCGCAAGCGTTGACCCCAGCTAGGAGTGTATATAAGTGGAGTGACAAGGGAATGTCCCTGACCTAGCCATCACTATCTCACTCCCATTTCGGGCTAGACAGGATCTAGCAGTCCTCTGCCTAGAGCTCCTTCCTATACGTGTGGATACCGGTAGAGGCGTTGCATGTGCGGCACTGGAGACAAGAAGGTCCGTGGGGATCTGGATGTGCTATACAGGGATTGTTCGGCATGGCATCAACTCACGTGCTTCATCAATAATCCGCACCTGCGCGTCTAGTGGTAAATCTTGTGGCGTATCACCTGAGCTAGATCTTGGGTGTACCGCGTAGGGTAAAAGTTTTTGTTTATCCCTGCATGGCCCAACAGTGGTATCAGAGTGATAGCTTCTTGTTTTAGGCTTGAGATCGTGCATATGTGATATGCGGTTGGCATTAGATTGGATCTAATTGCAGTATTGGTGGTCGATCTATGTGATAGATCAGTTTTGTACGAAGTTTATTGGATCAACTGTACTCGGGGAATGGATGATCTGGTTTCCGTGATCTAACTGCTAAGGTTGTGGAACGACATACCCCTACCGGTCGGCATCCGCGATCGAGGTAGACTGTGACACGTAAATTTGGATGCGGTGACCGAAGATCAAAGAGTTTTGTCGAGTCGGAGCACATATCTGATTTGGGTAAAATTGTTTTATCTGATGATGAAATTCATGTCTGGAAGGCAGATAAGATCTACATTTTCGGAAAAATCATCGGGCGCTGCGCCTTCGATCCCCGCCCGCTATCCGGCTAGCGGGACCGCCAGCTTCGCCCTGTCGTAGCGCCTTAGATGTCGTTGCGAGTTTCACAACACCGGTATATATCGTATGTATGCATAACTTGTTTTTGCAGGATGATGTTGTGAATGGTATGGCTTATATGTGTGTAATCCATACGTGATCTGCGTATCACGGTTTTTGTCGGCTGGCTGGACCCTAGGTGCTGTCACTTTATTGTATAATGACCTACGTGTCGGATTCTCTATGTAATTTACTTTACTACCTAGTGTAGCTATTTGGAGAACCCGGATGACATGCAAGTCGATGTACAAGTCGGCTACATGGTGTAAGGCGGCACGTGACAAGAGTTGACACAACTCGAATTACAAGCTTTGTGGAGATGGAGATCGCCATGAAGAGAGCCATACCATTTCACATTATAATTGCATTATCCGTGTTATGTTTATGTCTCTATTTTACCTCTATTAGATAGTTCGTAAAAAGTAATCCCACAAAGAAGGTCTAGTCGGTTTCCCCGCTAGTGCTGCACCATCACAAGTTGGACATTTTTGGTAGTGGGCTCATAAAATTGGGGTGCTATCAATTCATTCCGACTAGGTGGGTTCGAGTCAGACTCTTATAGCCGAAGCACTCAGTAATCTAGACGGGTCTATAACAACGGTTGTGGAACTCGAGGAAAAGTCGGATGGGAGCCGGGGCATGTGATGCCACCCGTCCAATAGGAGTTGTAAGAGATGCGATTGACAAGGAGTTGTCTACCTAGATCACTCGATGATTAGCGGTGATGCTAAAGATCACCAGTCGACTTGCTTATTTAGGATCCTGAATCACTAAGTATCCATCAGAGGGGTGTTGGTTCTAGTGGGAGAACAAGTATTAAAATGTTTAATATGCTTGCTCTTTTATGGATACATGTCTTAAGTGTTTTGTGTATCTTTCTGTTGTAGATCAATGGCACCTAGCAGTCTTCCTCAGATTTCCAGTTTTGCATTGAGAACCATCTTAGAGAAAGATAAGCTAAATGGAACTAACTTCACCGACTAGTATCGTAATCCGAGAATTGTTCTCAAGCAAGAAAAGAGGGACCATGTCCTAGATATCCCACTTCCAGATGAGCTGAATGAGAATGCGACTGTCGCAGCCACCAATGCCTACCGAAGGACATGTGATGAGTCCACGGATATTAGTTGTCTTATGCTTGCTCACATGGAACCGGACTTGCAGCAGTAATTCGAGAATGTTGAGGCCTACGATATGATCGAAAGCCCAAAAGTATGATCTAGGCTCAAGCAAGGACTGAGAGATATCAAGTCGAAACATTATTTCTGCCTCATGTTTGAGGAGACAAGGCTATGAGTCGAATATTAAGAATAATGGTTGTTCTTTGTATTTGAATGATATGTTTCACGGATTTGCACCCGTCCAGGACAAGTTATTTATTTTGAATCTTGGTGGTGAATCTGTCTATAATATAAATGTGAAAAGGTTGAAACCAAATGATCTGAATATGACTTATTTTTGGCACTATCAGCTTGGTCATATAAGTTGGAAACGCATGAAGAAGCTCCATGATGATGGACTCCTAACTTCGTTCGACTTGGAGTCATTCGAGACATGTGAATCCTGCCTACTCGGGAAGATGACCAAGACACCTTTTGCAAAGAGTTCTGAAAGGGCGTCTGACTTATTGGGACTAATACATAGTGATGTATGTGGCCCGATGAGCATGATAGCTAGAGGTGGTTATGAGTACTTCATTACCTTCACTGATAATTTGAGAAGGTATGGATATATCTACTTGATGAAACATAAGTCGGAAACCTTTGAAAAGTTCAAGGAATTCCAGAATGAGGTACAAAATCAGCTCGGCAAGAAAATAAAGTTTCTTCGGTCGGACCAAGGAGGCGAGTACATGATCCATGAGTTTGATGACCATCTAAAGAGTTGTGGAATAGTTCCCCAGCTCACTCCGCCAGGAATTCCGCAGAGAAACGGTGTGTTGGAAAGGTGGAATCGGACCTTGTTAGACATGGTACAACCAATGATGAGTCGGACAGATCTGCCTTTATCATTTTGGGGTTATTGTCTAGAAACTACAATGTTCACACTAAACAGAGTACCATCAAAGTCAGTAGATAAGACACCGCATGAGATGTGGACTGGCAAGAAGCCGGGTTTATATTTTCTTAAGATTTGGGGTTGTGAAGCATTTGTCAAGTGACCTTAGTCGGACAAGCTTACATCCAAGTCGGATAAGTGCATTTTCATTGGGTATCCAAGGGAAACGTTGGGTTACTACTTCTAAAACCGAGAAGAGGGCAAAGTGTTTGTCACTCAGAACGGTGTCTTCCTTGAGAAAGAATTTCTCAGTCGGTGAGTCAGTGGGAGTATAGTGCGGCTCAAAGAAGTTCGAGAGGAACCGGTCAATAGCGATTTGGTGAAAGCATTTCAGGTTGAGCCAGTCGTGGTAGCTGAGCCGGCAGCTGCATCTGCACTGCCAAGATCGAAAAGATTGCGAAGTGTTCGTGATGTATTACTGTTGGACAGTGATGAGCCGGTAACTTATTCGGAAGAGATGGTGGGTTCTGATTTTGAGTCATGGCTTGGAGCCATGAGATCTGAGTTAAAGTCCATGGATGAAAAATCAAGTTTGGAACTTGGTTGATCTGCCAGACGGTGCAAGACCCGTCGAGTGCAAATGGGTTTTTAAGAAGAAAACTGATATGGATGGAAATTTTTCTGTCTATAAGGCACGTCTTGTCTCGAAGTGGTTTTGACAGGTTCAAGGAGTTCACTATGATGATACTTTCTCACCCGTAGCGATGCTTAAGTCAGTTCGGATCATGTTAGCTATAGCAGCCTATTTCGACTATGAGATATGGCAGATGGATGTCAAGACGGCTTTCCTTAATGGAAATTTAACCGAGGACGTGTATATGATACAACCCGAGGGTTTTGTAGATCCGGCTAATGCTGACAAGGTATGCAAGCTTCGGAAATCCATTTATGGGTTGAAGCAAGCATCTCGGAGTTGGAATATTTGCTTTGATGAGGTAGTCAAATCGTTTGGCTTCATCAAGAGTGATCATGATTCTTGTTTATACAAGAAGTTTAGTGGGAGCAAAGTAAACTTTCTGATCTTATATGTGGATGATGTATTATTGATTGGAAATGATGTCCAGATGTTGCATGAAACCAAAGAATCACTGGAAAAGAGTTTTTCAATGAAAGACTTGGGTGAGGCAACTTACATACTAGGAATCCGGATCTATAGAGATAGATCAAGGCGGCTCATTGGATTGAGTCAGATTACATATTTAGACAAAGTATTGAAGAAGTTGAACATGGAATCGTCTAAGAAGAGGTTCTTACCAATGTCCCATGGCGTGAAACTTAGCAAGCTTCAGTGTCCTTTGACAACTGATAAGTGACGTCGGATGAGTGCGATTCCATATTCTTCTACAGTTGGATCCATCATGTACGCTATGATTTTTACTAGGCCGGATGTTTCCTATGCTCTAAGTGTTGCGATCAGACACTAGGCTGACCCTGGAGAGATCCATTGGGCAGTGACTAAAAACATCCTTAAATTACTTGAGAAGGACTAAGGATATGTTCCTGGTTTATGGAGGTGGCGATGAACTCAATGTAAGGGGTTACATGGATGCGAGTTATCTCACTGACTCGGATGATTCTCATTCGCAATCAGGATATGTGTTTGTAATAAACGGAGGGGTTGTGAGCTGGAAGAGTTCCAAGCAAGAGACGGTGTCCACGTCTACAACAAATGCTGAGTATATTGCTGCCTCGGAGGCGGCAAAAGAAGCTGTTTGGATGAGGAATTTCCTCATGGATCTTGGTGTGGTTCAGGGCTCATCCAATCTGTTAGATGTGTATTGTGACAACAATGGTGCTATCGCATAAGCCAAGGAACCTAGACAACACCAGAAGAACAATCATATACTCATGCGGTAGCACCTGATTCGCCAGTTCGTGGATCAAGGTGATATCAAGTTATGCATGGTACACACGGATGCAAATATTGCGGATCCGTTGACAAAGCCGCTACCACAGCCAAAGCATGAGGCACACCTAAGAGTTATGGGCATTAGATTCCTAGACATGTGATGTAAGATGATTGACTCTAGTGCAAGTGGGAGACTGTTGGGAATATGCCATAGAGGCAATCATGTATGATGTTATTCCCAATGTATTCATAAAGTTATTGTCCATGTATTAACTATTGATATGTATCATTGAATATGTGATTCGATTGTGGAACTATATATTCATGTTGTTCATACTAGTTGTCCTTGGTCGTTGAGGTTGTGCTGGACACACAACTTAGAATAGTGTGAAAGTCGGCTGATGACTCAGTTTCACTTGTCATGGGCATGGTGATGTTATTCCGACTTACACTGATTCGGCTAAAGCGTTTAGTGAATCGGACTGACCCACAGTTGAGATGCAACGAGCATGTTGTCATTTGTAGTCTCAAGCAATGGAATCCTTCGACCTGAGGTGATCGCATGATGCGAGTTGTGGATTGCCAACTTAGGTCCTATCAAACGTTGTTCCGTAAATGGGCAGTTATATAGGTATGGTTCGGGTTGGTTGTGGAGCAATCTGCGTGATGTGGATTACCAAGATGTGATTTCCCCTCCGTAATGGAGAGATATTCTCTGGGTCCTCTCGTGTGATATGATACGGAAGCATGGCCATGCGCGACTTGGTTAAGTGTTAACCAAGGAGTTGGACTAAGTGTTAGTCCAGTGAATCGTATATCACGGAACGAGAAGAGATAGTCGAGCTATTAAAAGGATGGCATCAACTCGCCTATAGCTTGACAAGATATATCGTGAGGCAAAGGGACTTGGACAAAAGTCACATTGAGAAAGGTTTGTCTTCTGAATTTACGATGCTTGGGAGTTGGCGCGTCTTGCTAGAGGCTGCTACCAACTATCGACTCGGAGTGGTGACTCGTGTCGTGTCCAGGCGTATGTAAACCTACAGGGTCACACACTTAAGGGTAAGGAGCCCATGTGGATTAGATCCATGTGGATATTGGGGTATGGCCTAGATGGGCCTCAAGCGTTGAGACCCGCTAGGAGTGTATATAAGTGGAGTGACAAGGGATTGTCCCTGACCTAGCCTTCACTTTCTCCACTCCCATTTCAGGATAAACAGGATCTAGCAGTCCTCTGCCTGGAGCTCCTTCCTGTACGTGTGGATACCGGTAGAGGCGTTGTATGTGCGGCACTGGAGACAAGAAGGTCCGTGGGGATCTGGACGTGATATACGAGGATCGTTCGGCCTGGCATCAATGGACGCGCTTCATCAATAATCCGCACCTACGCGTCTAGTAGTAAATCTTGTGGCCTATCACCTGAGCTAGATCTTGGGTGTACCACGTAGGGTAATTTTTTTGTTTATCCCTATGTGGCCCAACACATAGTGGGATGAAGAGGCCCAGACTAACTTTACATGTCCTCGCACATGAGACCAGTTCCATGCTTGACATGCAACTAGCTTTGCATAAGTGGCTTGCGGGTGTCTGTCTCTCCTACTATAGTCAATATCTGATTTACAAAAAGTTGCTAATAATTTAGTTATCATCGTTGTGGTTCCATGTTCGTAGGTAAGACCGATTCTATGTTCGAAAGCCCTAAGCCACGTAAAACTTGCAATGGATAAATTAGAAGCGTCTAGTTTAGATTGTTGTTGGGCTAGTGTCATGATATGGTAATGTTATAAGTTGATGTATAGTTGATACTCTTACAACACACCTAACGTGTACGTTCCATAGACCTTGGCCTTACACACAAAGGAATGATAAAGAGCATACCACGATGCACATGATAGTGATCAAGTGGAAGAACCATATCATTTCACTTTACACATATGATTTTTGCATCTTATATTGCTTGTTTGGCATTTTAGTAGCATTATAAGATGATCCCTCATTTAGATATCAAGATAAAAATGTGTTCTCGCTTAAGTACGCACCGTTTATGTTTCTCTGCTTCAAGACATCACGAGATGATCGAGTGTACTGAATCCACGATCATATTTTGGGTGTAAGACAGTTTTACACATGCGAGTACTAAGGTTCTTACTCGGTGCGCCTAGAATGTACAAACATGGCCTCGGAACACAGATCAAAAGGTTAAGCATGAGTCATATATTTGATATGATGCCCATATAGATGCTCGCCTTTGAAACTACACCGACTCACGTGATAATCGGACTTGGTGTAGTGGATTTGGTTCATGTAATCACCAAAAAGACACGAGGGATATTGTTTTTGAGTGGGAGTTCATTCATAATTTGGATTACTTGAACTTGATCTATCATAAACTTAGTCAAAACTTTACAAATTCTGTTGTAGATGGCACCACCTTCTTTTAATTTCAATGTGTTCATGAAGAAAGAGAAACTTGTGACGAATGGTAGCAACTTTACCGACTGGGCCATGAATTTGAGGATTCTCCTCAATGCTGCACACAAGCTATATGTGCTAGAAGCGCCGCTAGCCCCCCACCAGCTCCTGATGCCCCTGACGAAGAAAAGAATGTCTATTTGACTCGACCACAACTTAGTTCATTACTGCATACTATATGGGCTAGAGCCAGAACTTTGAAAGCATTTCGAAAATGGCAATGCCTTTGATACCATGGGTGAATTGAAAATGATTTTCGATACCCACCATATAGAGTTATAATGGTTCTAAAATGTTCTTAAGCTGCATGATGGAAGAGAATAACCCTATTAGTGAGCACGTACTCAAAATGTCTCGTTATGCCGATAGGCTTGTGTCCTTGGGAATAACGATTCCCATTGACTTAGGCATACATCATGTTCTCCAATCTCTGCCACCTAGCAACAAGAGCTTCTTGATTAACTATAACATGCAGGGCATGAAGAAGTCTCTCTCCGAGCTTCTATCAATGCTTAAGACTGCAGAGGTGGAGATTAAGAAAGAACATCAAGTGTTGATGATCAATAAGACCACCGGTTTCAAGAAAGACAAGAAGGGTAAACATAAGGGAAAGAAGGGCGGCAAATTTGTTGCCATGCGTGAAAAGAAATCCCGAGCTGGCCCTAAGTCTGACACTAAGTGCTATTATTGTAAGGGACTAGCCATTGGAAGTGCAACTACCGCAAGTATTTGGCAGACAAGAAGGCCGGCAAGGCAAACAAAGGTATATATGATATACATTTTATTGATGTGTACTTGACTAGTACTTGTAGTAGCTCCTAGGTATTTTATACTAGATCAGTTGCTAATATATGTAACTCGAATCAGGGGGTACGGAACAAGCGACCGTGAGCAAGGGGTGAGTTTAAGATGCGTGTTGGCAATGGATCTAGAGTTGATGTGATAGTCGTCGGAACGCTGCCTCTCCACCTACCGTTGGAATTAGTGCTAAATCTAAATAATTGTTATTTGGTGCTTGCACTGAGCATGAACATTATATCTGGATCATGTTTGATGCGAGGTGGTTATTCATTTAAGTCTGAAAACAATGGGTGTTCAATTTATATGAATGATATCTTTTATGGTCATGCGCCTGTGATGATTGGTTTATTTATGTTGGATCTCGATAATAGTGTTACACATATTCATAATGTTGATGCTAAAAGGATTAAACTTGATGATGATATATCTGCATATATGTGGCACTGCCGTCTAGGTCATATTGTTGTTAAACGCATGAAGAAACTCCATTCTGATGGACTTTTGGAATCACTTGATTTCGAATCATTTGATACATGTGAGCCATGCCTTATGGGCAAGATGACTAGAACGCGGTTTTCCAGTTCAATGGAACAGGCGACAGATTTATTGGATATCATACATACTGATGTGTGTGGTCCAATTAGTGTGTCGGCGCGATGTGGATATCGTTATTTTGTTACTTTCACGGATGATTTGAGTAGATACAGGTATATCTATTTGATGAAACACAAGTCTGAAACCAAGAAAAGTTCAAGGAATTTCAGAGTGAAGTGGAAAATCATCTTAATAGAAAGATCAAATTCCTTTGGTCTGACCGCGGAGGTGTGTATCTAAGTTACGAGTTTAGCGCACATATGAGAGGTTGTGGAATAGTTTCACAATTCACACCTGTCGGAACACCACAGCGTAATGGTGTGTCCGAATGTCGTAATCATACTTTATTAGATATGGTTCAATCTATGATGTCTCTGACTGACTTGCCACTACATTTTGGGGTTATGCACTTGAAACTGCTACATTCACTTTAAATCAGGCACCATCTAAATCTGTTGAAAATACACCGTATGGATTGTGGTTTGGAAACAAATTAAAGCTGTCATTTCTTAAAGTTTGGGGATGTGATGTTTATGTGAAGAAACTTCAGCCGGATAAACTCGAACCTAAAGTGGAAAAATGCGTCTTCATAGGATACCCTAAGGAAACTATTGGGTATTCCTTCTATCATAGATCCGAGGGCAAGGTTTTCGTTGCCAAGAATGGATCCTTTCCAGAGAAAGAGTTTCTTGCGAAAGGTGTGTGTAGTCGGAAGGTAGAACTCGAAGAGGTTATTGAACCTTCTCTTGGTGAAACAGCGAGTGGCGCCATGCCAGAAATTGTTCTGGAGTTGACTTCACCGAATGAAGAGGGAACTAATGATAATGATCATGAAACTCCGAAAAAGGATACTACCAAACCCCGCAGGTCAAGCAGTAGACGTGCACCTCCTGAACTGTACGGAAATCCTATTATGAATTTCATGGTTGATGAAATAGATGACCCTGCGACATATGAAGAAGCGATGATGAGCCCAGATTCCAACAAATGGCTAGAAGACATGAAATTCAATAAGGAATCCATGTACGAAAACCAGGTTTGGACCTTGGTGGACTTACCTCACGACCAAAAGGCCGTTGAGAATAAATGGATTTTCAAAAGAAAAACTGATGTTGATGGTAATATAACCATCTATAAAGCTCGACTTGTCGCAAAGGGGTTTCAAAAAATTCAAGTAGTTGACTACGATGAGACATTCTCTCCCGTAGCGATGCTAAAGTCAGTTAAGATTATGTTAGCAATTTCTACATATTTCGATTATGAGATATGGTAGATGGATGTCAAAACTGCGTTCCTCAATGGCAACATTGAAGAAGAGTTGTATATGATACAACCAAAGGGTTTTGTCGATCCTAAGGATGCTGACGAGGTATGCAAGCTTCAGTGATCCATCTATGGACTAAAGCAAGCATCCCAGAGTTCGAATCTCCACTTTTATGAGGTGATCAAAGAGTTTGGATTTTTCCAAACTTATGGAGAGGTATTTACAAGAAAGTGAGTGGGAAAAATGTGGCATTTCTAATATTATATGTGGATGAAATATTACTAATTGGAAATGATATATATCTTTTAAACAGTGTTAAATTTATCTAAACAACAAATTTTTGATGAAGAACCTAGGTGAAGTGTCATACATATTAGGCATAAAGATCTATAGAGATAGATCAAGACGCCTAATAGGGCAATCACAAAGTACATACCTTGATAAGATTTTGAAGAAGTTTAAAATGGATGAAAGTAAGAAGGGGTTCTTATCTATGTTGCAAGGCAAGACATTGAGTAAGACTCAAAGTCCGGCTACGACGGAAGAAAGAGAGATAATGGATAAGATCCATTATGCTTCACCCATAGGCTCTATAATGTACGCCATGCTATGTACAGGACCGGATGTAGCACATGCTATTAGTTTGCCTAGTAGGTACCAATCTGATCCAGGTACGAAACACTGGATAGAGGTTAATAATATCCTTAAGTACTTAAGAAGACCAAGGAAATGTTTCTTGTATACGGAGGTGAAGAAGAGCTGGTCGCTAATTGTTATGTTGATGCTAGCTTTGACACCGAGCCGGATGACTCTAAGTCTCAATCCGGATACGTCTGTCTCATGAACGGAGCAACAGTTAGTTGGAGTAGCTCTGAACAACATGTGGTGACAAGATCAATGATGGAGGTAGAATATATTGCTGCTTCGGAAGAAGCACAGGAAGCAGTTTGGATGAAGGAGTTCATAGCCGAACTAGGTGTGGTTCCTAGTGCGTTGGACCCAATGGTGATCTATTGTGACAACAATGGAGCCATATCCAATGTAAAGGAACCAAGGTCTCACAAGAATTCCAAGCATATTAAGCGCTGGTTTCACTCCATCCATGAACATGTCAAGGATGGAGATATAAAGATTTGTAAAATACACACGGATCTCAATGTAGCAGATTCGTTGACTAAAGTTGTCCCCATGGCAAAACATGATCAACACCAGAACTCCATGGGTGTTAGATTTATCACTATGTAACTAGATTATTCTCTCTAGTGCAAGTGGGAGACTGAAGGGAATATGCCCTAAGAGGCAATAATAAAGTTGTTATTATATATATTCCAAGTATATAATAGATGTTTATTTTGCTTGCTATAATTGTATTAATACGGAAACATTAATACATGTGTGTTTAATAAACAAATAGAAAGTTCCTAGTTATGCCTCTCTTAAACTAGCTCGTTGATTAACAAGATGATCAAAGTTTCCTAATCATGGACATTGGATGTCGTTAATAACGAGGTCACACATTTGTGAAATGATGTGATGAACATTCAGCCGAAGTATAGCATTACGATCAAAGTCATTGTGTTTATATTGCTATAACATCATACGAAGTAATCCTAGTGCTTAGACCATGAGATCATGTTAATAACTAACACCGGAAAGAGTATCTTGATAACATCAAACGTCACACCTTGAAAGGTTGACTATAAAGGTGGGTTCAGAGCTACGAAGGTTTTATGTAGAGGCTCATGGATCAAGAGTGGTATTTGTCCATCCCGATAACGGATAGATATACTCTGGGCCCTCTCGGTGATATCACATTAAGAATAGCTTGCAAGCAAGTGATGTCATCACTAGAATGTTATATCACGGGAACGAGAAAAGAGTGCATATCGGTAACGATATTAAACTAGGTATAAAGATACCGATGATCAAATCTCGGACATGTAATATTGCGAGAACAAGGTATTAAGTTACTAGCGTTAAAGGTTCTCACGATCACAGAAGTCATCATTGAATGTGTGGGAGTCAGTATGGATCTCTAGGTCCCGCTTCTGATTATTGATCTAAGAAGGGTCTCGATCATGTCTGCATTATTCACGAACCGTAGGGTGAGACAATTAAGGGAGACCAACACCATTTGGATCAAATATGTTTCATACAAAAGAATTGCAAAGCGCTGGAATTATTTCAATGGACATCAAAATTGTTTCGGGTGAAATTGCTGAAATTGGTTCTACATGTGATATTGAAATATTTTAGTGGGTTTTTATGTGAATGTTTGTTAATTAAAGTAATTTACAAAATTCTGAATAAAATAAATAAAAAAGATTTATTAAATGAGAGTTGCATTAAATTTGGTGGAAATTTAATGCATATGAGTGGGATTTTTGAGTGGAGAAAATGGAGGGGCAATTAATGTGAGTGGAGCTTCCTCCACATGAATGAGGAAGGGGTGGGGGCACCCGCCATGGTGCGCCGGCCATGGGGAGGGGCTACCCCTATCCTATATAAAGCCCCCTGATGTCTACGTATTTCTATTCTTGTAGATAGTTGTTGGGCCTCCAAGTGCAGAGGTTTGTAGAACAACAACAAGTTTTCCCTTAAGTGGATCACCCAACATTTATCGAACTCAGGGAGGAAGTGGTCAAAGGTATCCCCTCTCAAGCAACCCTGCAATCAAGATACAAGAAGTCTCTTGTGTCCCCAACACACCCAATACACTTGTCGGGTGTATAGGTGCACTAGTTCGGTGAAGAGATAGTGAAATACAAGGGGTATGGATAATTATAAGTGGTAACAGTGATAGAAAATAGCTTGATGGCATGGAAAAGACTAAAGTAAAACTAAAACAAAGATGGAAACAAGCAAACATGTAATAGATCTAGTTGCAAACGGTGTTTTAATGCTTAGAAACAAGGTCTAGGGATCATACTTTAACTAGTGAACACTCTCATATAAATATCTTCTCTTCATGATACTACTCTTAACTACTCTCCGGTTGGACACTATAATCCATAGTAGGGCTATAACAGCACACCTCAAAGTAAGCCTTTCCGCATCTAGATAACCCCACACTGTCACCTTGAGCACTATATGGTTCCAACAAACACCGCAATTTCATAGAAGCATCCAACTCCAAATAATACTCATAACAAGTATTTGTAATCTCTAGCCTAAGTGCCACCATGGTGTGCACGCTGTCACTTTCACACACATGGGGAGAGCAGAGGTCTATTAAAGCACTTGAGTAGCAAGGTAGATCTATAGATTACAAGCTCATGATCTCAATAAGATGATGCATAGTGAGAGATGAACTCATAGCTACCGGTAGAACCCTTAGCCTCGAGAGAGAACTACTCCCTCATCATCATGGGAATCAGCAACGGTGATGGAGATGGTGGTGGAGATCGCTGGAGATGGCTCCGGGGGCACTTCCCCGTCCCAGGTGGGTGCCAGAACAGAGACTTTCTATCCCCTAAATCTCCCCTTCAGTGGTGGGGGCGCTGCGGAACTTTTCGTGGATTTCTCATTGACGACTTAGGGTTTTCTCATCGGGAGGAATATATAGGCGAAAGAGGCAAGGTCGATAGCTGGCCAGGGGGCCCACACCATGCCCTGGCGCGGCCAGGGGGACCCGCACCTAGGGGTGGTGTGGCCACCCTATGGCCCCTCTCCATCTCGTCTTCTGGCTCCATGAGTCTTCCGGTAAAATGTCAAGTTTGGCTTTTGTCCTGTCCAATTGCGAGAATATTCATTTTCTGACTTCTTGGAACCAAATACAGCAGAAAATAGGCAGCTGGCACTATGGCATCTTGTTAATAGGTTAGTCCAAGAAAGTCTATGAAAAGTAGTCCAAAGTGTGGAAAAAACATAAGAAAGTATGTAAAACCAAGCATGGAACATCAAAAATTATAGATACATTTGCAATGTATCAACATCCCCAAGCTTAACTCCTGCTCGTCCTCGAGTAGGTAAGTGATAAAAAGAAACAATAATTTTTGAGGTGACATGCACCATCATAAACTTTATCAAAGTATTTGTAAAACATTGAAAGCTGGGATCATAGTATTTCAACATAGCATGAAAGATAAAGTTCTAGCAATAAAACATAGCAACTATGTTGCAACATGAATAGGCAAAAAAAAAATTCATGAATAACAATGCTTTCCAAGACGTTTGTTTGTTTCACATAAAGAAAACATAGCATAATGGCGTTCAGCTTGTCCCTCATAGAGTAGCAAAACATAAATGCATAGGACACCTTCAAAGTTCATGAGAGTGACTAGATACAAATAGTTTAAAACAAGCAATATCAAAGTTATGCATCAATCAACAACTCTTGGGACACATAGAACTAAGAATGGCCACTATGCTCTCAAAGTAGGTGCATAAAGATAGAAGGTGGAGACTCAATGTAAAAGTGGAAGAAAGGCCTTCATGGAAGGAAGTAGAGATTCAAGTTGCATAAAGAGCTTCCAAAAATTATGGTACTTATTAGCTTTCAGCTCTCATTGCCCCTATCATAAGCATCTTGAAGTGATTAAGGTTAAAGTGAACAAACTATGAAGTATATGCTTGACAAAGTATAAGTTGGAAATCTCATGTCCCTTGAATACGAGGGCCGCTCCTCATGCTACTCAAGTTTAGTCACCGGTAAGTTCTTGTCATCGTAAGTACATGTGTATCATAGAGAACTGCCAACGGGGTACCCCTTGCCCGATGATACCGAAGAATCCCCATATCAAAATGACAAGGAAAGCAGATAACGAGCATCTCAGCAATCTTCTTATTTACCATGGGAATATGGTGATTTTTTCTCTCTTTCCTCTTTTCATATATCTCTTTTTTTCTCTTTTTTCTCAATATCCGACTCTTTTTTTATAAGAAGAATGTTTCATAGATAGCTCATTATGGTTACGCTGCAGGTTTCCACCATGTCAGCATGGATTAGACTAGAGGCCCAGGCGTTTGTCTAACACACATACATAACTCCATGGACTTACAAGCTCCCCTTTCATTTCACACCGACGACATCCATAGACAAAAGAGCATGGTATCAACTAAGTACAAAGTACAAGTGCAATGTTGAAAGCGTTCCCCATGAAAGCATGGTTCTGCTAATCCCCAACAAATAAGTGCAAGCATATACAACATAGACGACACAATGGTTCAAGTTTATTAGGGGCAAGAAAAGTAAAGTGTGCCATCAAGTTCGTAGAGCTTTAATCACTAGTTTTCTCATAACAAGTTTAATTTGGAAGGTAGATAAAAACAAGAATATACTTGGAATAGCATAAGCTAGTAGGTAGGTATGGTGGACTCTTTGGAATAACTTGGTTTAAGGATTTGGATGCATGAGTGGAACTCATACTTGGTTACGGAGGCTAGCAAAAGACTAGGAGCGACAAACTAAGAGAGCAATAATGGCCATAATCATGCACAGCGACAAAACATCATTGATCAAAGCATAAAGTGGTACTACACGTTGAAAACTAAAGGATCATCAAGGCTATGGTGACTTTGGATAGTAATAACATGGTGTGAGCATGTGCCAAGTCAAGCCAAATAAAGCATCAAAGGAGAACATCACTATACTATGCTTTAATATGCTAAAACAACGCATGATTTATCCAAGGCACATTAAGCAATCTTAGTTGTTTATAACATGTCATGGTACAACAAAGAATACTAAGCATAAAGCCAAAAAAATATCAAACATGGCATGACAAAGCATAGGCCATAGTCAAAAACAAGCTCTCTTTACCACTTAAGCATGGACTTTCCTACTCTTTCCAATCCAAACCAAACTATTTGAAAACCAATGTATGAAAGAGGGGGTCCAACCAATTTATTGAGAAAACTAAGCAAACCAAGCAAACGAAAAACCAAAACGAAAACGAAAAAAAGACGCTCCAAGAACAACACAACTGTGCATGAAACAATAAAAATGAAGCATTTGGAAGAAACCTGGGATTTTTATTGATGAAGAGGGGGATGGCTTGGGCATCCCCAAGCTTTTATGCTTGTAATTCTTGGATATTTCTTGGGGTGACACGCGTGGCATCCCCAAGCTTGAGCTTTAGTCCATCCTTCATCTCATTACGCATTCCTTCCATACACCTGAAATTTTTCCTTCATACAAAACTTCACACAAACTTTATTAGCAACATTAGTGCACTCAAGATAATAGGTCTTTAAGTTCAGTTCCAACACCAATAAACTTCCATTAAAACACTAGCTACTGTAGAACTTCCCTAAAAAATCTCAATTCTCCAAAAGAACTCAAAAAGGAACCAAGAAGAAGCAAATGCAGAAAATGGCAGAAATCTATCAAAACAGACCAGCAGGTAAAGACGAATTATTTCGAAGACCTTCTGTTGCTCAAATCAAAATGTGTTGAACAAACGAAAGTTATATAACAACCTGGGTCAGTAGCACAAAAATCCACGCCTCAAAAGGACGTACAGAGATTTTACACGAATTTTTACGGTGAAGCACAGAAATCTGTTTCGGGACAACAACTTTCCCAATCATCACTTCTCTCTCATTAGAGGTTACTCTTGGCACAAAAAGCAAATAAAAAGGATAAGGAGCGGTTATTACAAAGGTAATAACTTCCAAGACTCATCTAAAAATTTTGGGTTATCTCCCAATAAGTATTTTTCTTTAACGCCTTTAAGTTAGGCATGATAGTTTGAGAAGATGCTCACATAAGAAATATGAATTGATGTAAAAGAGAGCATCAACAAGCAAATTCAAAGCACATTTAAGTCTAACCCACTTCCTATGCATAGGAATCTTGTAAAGAAACAAGTCATGAAAGCACAAAGCAACAAGCATAGTAAAGCAAAACAAGTGCAACTCCAGAATTTACAACATAAAGAGGGGAAACTTAATATTGTTGAGATACATTAAACCATGTTTCCCTCTCTCATAATAACTTTCAGTAGCATCATGAATAAAATTAACAATATAACTGTCACATGAAACATTCTTATCATGAGCCACATGCATAAAAGAATTGATACTCCCCACATAAACATAGTCATTCTTATTAATTGTAGTGGGAGCAAATTCAACAAAATAGCTATCATTATTATTTTCATCACCATAATCATAAAATATAGGAGGCATATTGTAATCATAATTAATTTCCTCCTCAATAGAAGGTGGACTGAAAATATCATATTCATCATTGTAATCATCGTATATTGGAGGTTTTGTATCATCATAAGCAAAAGAATAACTATCCTCCAAAGCTGGGGAACTAAAAAGATCATTTTCATAAAAACTAGCTTCCCCTAGCTTAGACTTTTCCATAGCATTAACAATAATGGTGTCCAAAGAATTCATACTAACAACATTTCTATTAGCATGCAAATAAAGTTCCATAGGTTTTTTAATTTTCTCTTCAAACACTTCATGTCCTAACTCAAGATAAATACTATAAAGCTATGTAATTTTCTTTTGTTTTCCATTAAGCCTAACTAGTGAAAACAAGAAACAAAAAGACAAAATTGCAGAATCTAAAGGAAATAACTTCGAGCACTCACACTGGAGGATGTGAGTACCTTTTACCTTACCTACCTGGCAACAGCGCCAGAAAATAACTTGCTGGCGCGTGGTTGATGTGGGAGCTTTTTCTTCTTCAGTCCCCGGCAACGGCGCCAGAAAATAGCTTGATGTCTACGCACTTCTATTCTTGTAGATAGTTGTTGGGCCTCCAAGTGCAGAGGTTTTGAGAACATCCGCAAGTTTTCCCTTAAGTGGATCACCCAAGGTTTATCGAACTCAGGGAGGAAGTGGTCAAAGGTATCCCCTCTCAAGCAACCTTGCAATCAAGATACAAGAAGTATCTTGTGTCCCCAACACACCCAATACACTTTTCAGGTGTATAGGTGCACTAGTTCGGCGAAGAGATAGTGAAATGCAAGTGGTATGGATAATTATAAGTGGTAACCGTGATAGAAAATAGCTTGATGGCGTGGAAAAGACTAAAGTAGAACTGAAATAAAGATGGAAACAAGCAAACATGTAACATATCTAGTTGCAAATGGTGTTTTAATGCTTAGAAAGAAGGCCTAGGGATCATACTTTCACTAGTGCACACTCTCATATAAATATCTTCTCTTCATGATACTACTCTTAACTACTCTCCGGTTGGACACTATAATCCATAGTAGGGCTATAACAGCACACCTCAAAGTAAGCCTTTCCGCATCTAGATAACCCCACACTGTCACCTTGAGCACTATATGGTTCCAACAAACACCGCAATTTCATAGAAGCATCCAACTCCAAATAATACTCATAACAAGTATTTGTAATCTCTAGCCTAAGTGCCACCATGGTGTGCACGCTGTCACTTTCACACACATGGGGAGAGCAGAGGTCTATTAAAGCACTTGAGTAGCAAGGTAGATCTATAGATTACAAGCTCATGATCTCAATAAGATGATGCATAGTGAGAGATGAACTCATAGCTACCGGTAGAACCCTTAGCCTCGAGAGAGAACTACTCCCTCATCATCATGGGAATCAGCAACGGTGATGGAGATGGTGGTGGAGATCGCTGGAGATGGCTCCGGGGGCACTTCCCCGTCCCAGGTGGGTGCCGGAACAGAGACTTTCTATCCCCCGAATCTCCCCTTCGGTGGCGGTGGCGCTGCGGAACTTTTCGTGGATTTCTCATTGACGACTTAGGGTTTTCTCATCGGGAGGAATATATAGGCGAAAGAGGCAAGGTCGGTGGCTGGCCAGGGGCCCCACACCATGCCCTGGCGCGGCCAGGGGGGACCCGCGCCTAGGGGTGGTGTGGCCACCCTATGGCCCCTCTCCGTCTCGTCTTCTGGCTCCGTGAGTCTTCCGGTGAAATATCAACTTTGGCTTTTGTCCCGTCCAATTCCGAGAATATTCATTTTCTGACTTCCTGGAACCAAAAACAGCAGAAAACAGGCAGCTGGCACTGTGGCATCTTGTTAATAGGTTAGTCCAAGAAAGTCTATGAAAAGTACTCCAAATTATGGACAAAACTTAAGAAAGTAGATAAAACCAAGCATGGAACATCAAAAATTATATATACATTTGCAATGTATCACCCCCTATCACTCCTTCTCACTCACACCACCTCGTGAAGGATCTCTCTCCCCCTCTAGAATTATTCCCCCATGGTCTCGGATTAGCGAGATACATGTTCCCAGTGGAATTTCGTCTAGAGGGAGTTGTTGCTTCTCTTGCTTCACTGGAGCGAGGAGGTGGAGGTTGTTCCGTGGCCTGAACTTGTGTGCAAGGATGGATGCGCTGTTGATTTGTGATGCTAGGACTTCCACACGATCTTGAGATAGACAAGCGTTCGACTACATCATCCACGAGTTCAATCTTGTTACACTTTGCCGGTCTTAGAGGGTATGTTCTCTATGGATGTATATCACATGTTGCTTCTATCTAGTAGATAGATCTTGGCGTATAATAGTTCCCATCATAGGAATTATTTTGTTTTTTATGCTGCAAACCCAACACCTCTCTCTCGCTAACAGTTGTGTGTTTTTTGCCCAAAAAGGTAGCAAATCTAGAGAAGTTTCTCTCTTCATTCATTGTTCCTTTTGGCCCTCGTCTTTCCCAATTTGATAGAAAATCTAGAGCATCAAATCTAACTAGCACCATAAATACATTAAGTAAACATAGCAGATGTAGATAAAGAAGCTAATATATGATATATAGCAGATGTAGATAAAGCATCTAATATAGGATATATATATAGCAGATGTAGATAAAGCAACTAATATAGGATATATATATATAGTACGATACTTAATGAGGTGCGACAATTAGGCTGCTCAGCAGCACCAACGGACCAGTTCAACACAAACAATACAAAAGAAGCTGCTTTACATCAGCAGTAGCAGCACAAGATCAGTGGTCCCTCATGGCCTCCGCCAGGAGGGCCTCCGCCACCTCCCTCTGGCGCCTCCTCCACTTCTTGCTGCCTAGTCCCTTGACCTTGGGCGCCTTGGGCTTGATCCGGGGCATGCGACCCTCCTCAAAGGCCACCTTCTAGAGGTTTAGGAGGTGAAAACTGAGCGCATGGTTCTTGTCTCTGAAGCCGTGGACGTTCACGAACGCGCCGCAGGTCCTCACGTCCTTGGTATGCTTGACGAGGGAGTTGAAGTCGGTGGCATGGGGCCTCCTAGTGGTGCAGAAGGGGCACATGTAGACTTCGCCAGCAATGAAGTTGTCGTACTGGCCGGACAGCAGCCTCCTCATCACCTGACAAGTTGTTGTAGGGATGACCACCGGATAACCCAACCGAACAAGAAATACGGTAGTCGGATCACGTCCCGCTAGATGAGCACAGCCGGACACGAGCAGGTCATATCGGCTACTTTACGGTAGCCGAAACCACGAAGAGCAGCAAGGCACGGGACCGGCTACATCAGCATAGCCCAACTCAATCAGGAGGACATAGCGACGTGCTGCACAGTGCACAGTACGCCCTATTACGCTGACAAGACTTGCAACTGTACCACCATACCGAAGACTTTGCTGGGTAACACGGGAACAGTGGCCAGATGCTGACGACAGGCTCGCACGATGTTCACTGTACCCACAACGACCCTACCGCATGTACTCTGATGGGATGTAAGTGTACCGGATACTGTAGATGACCAGCCGGTTGGGACCCGCTTGTGGGGCCCGCCTGCTGGAGTGGCCAGTGAGACCATTGCCTCTCTGCCTATATAAGGAGAGGCAAGGTTGTCGTAGTAAGGGTTGGTCTCAGTGCATTTAAGGTGGTCCCTAGAGAATACAACTCAAGGAGTGATTGTAGCCCGTATACTACTCATAGTCAGATCGGCAGGAGTAGGAGCTTTACCTCACCACGAGGGCTCCGAACCTGGGTACTTCCTGTGTCTCGCTACACTTGCTCATATCGAATCCCGCCCGCGGACACCGTCGAGAGCTTCCCTGCTAGTCCCCACACCTCTATCTAATTTGCTTAGGTACTGCCGTTCCCAATACAACGACAGTTGGTGCCCACTGTGGGGCTAAATGGCTTCGATCGGAGTCACGTTCGACACAGGACCCCGCACTTCTGCCGGTGAGAGTGGCCTCCAGCCTATTGCTTATGCTCGGCAAGTTTGAATGCGTCATCGACAACGCTTCCTACTTTGCTGGAACCACGTTTTCGGCAAACGGTTCTATTCTGCTTTTGGCGACCTCCCCGTCTACGTCGCCACCATGCCGGAGCGTTTCACTAGGGAGATCGTTTATGTCACGGGGCCGTTGCACCTCGGCAGCGGCGCCCCCGTCGCTCCTCACAGCGTCGAGGTGATGACGGCCGGCTCCAGCTCTCATCATCGCGAACCCCGGGAAACAGGCACGGACGAGGTCGGAACCTCCGCTCCGCCGCAGCCTAGGAACCCGGTAGAGGAGGCCATCGACCGGCTCCTCACGCTGGTTAACCTCGAGGATAACCGGGAGGAGGCGGAGGCCAACTTCTCCATGGAGAGGCAGCTTCTCCTGTGGTAAGCCATAGAGCTAGCTGCGACTCAGAAGCAGAACGAGATCACCCGATGCGAGTATGACCGCACGCACAACCACACTCCGGCTACTACGGAGCCGAGCCGGCGTGGACAAGTGCGGTGCCGGGGCGACGAGCTAGGCGGCAGCATGGAGAGAGATGGCGAGCCAGATCCGCTGCCTATTCTCATCAGGCCCACCTACAGCACACCCATCAAGAACCTGCATGCGGCACGAGCTGTGGTAGACGAACTCCCCAACCTGGAGGGCGAGGAGCGAGACCGAAAGCACGCCCGGGTGCAGGAGCTTCGCGGACGAGCAGGCTGACGCCAACCGGAAGATGCAAGAGGACCCCAGCTGCTCCAAGGGAAGTAAGCCGCTTGCCAACAGCAAGGGCGCGCCCGCGAGACCTAGCAGGCGTCCTCTCCTCCGGCTCAGGCCTGCAGCAAGAGCCGCAGCTCTGGCAACAAGGGCCAGCCGCACCAGGAGCAAACGGTGAACAGCAACCCACCGCCTCCCCCTCCACCAACCAGAGTGCCAAGACTTACCAGTTCCCGCCTCTCGGGCCAGGTAGGAGCGCCCAACCCGGATTGTCCGGATGCCCGCGACCACATTGAGCTCCTCTCTCAAGCACGCGTCACGGAAGAAGAAGATTCCATGGGACCGGTTTGCTTCGGACCCCTCATCCGAAACGAACCGTTTTCGGATAAGTTCACCCTCCCTAGGGATACCCCCAAGTACAACAGCAGCATGAAGCCAGAAGAATGGCTGATCGACTACGCCACGGCAGTCGGCATCGCCCATGGGAACGAGCGCACAGCTATGCGCTATGTCCTCCTTATGCTAACCGGGTCATCGAGGACATGGCTCAACAACCTCGCGCCCAACAACATCAATGCCTGGCCAGACTTTGAGAAGGTGTTCGTCCGCAACTTCAATGGCACGTACAAGCGTCCGGGCCGCCCGCGCGACCTGGCCTTGTGCGTCCAGGGCGACCGCGAGATGGACCGCGAGTTCCTCACCAGGTGGACGGAGCTGCGCAACACCTACAAGGGCATCCTGGAGAGCAAGGCCATCGGCTTCTTCGTTGAGGGGTGCCGAGAAGGCACCATGCTTCACCATCGGCTACTGTGTGACGAGCCGAAAACCATGGCGGAGATCATGACATTTGCAGACCAGTACGCCACAACAGATGCCATGACGAAGAAACCCCTCCGAGTAAGTGCTGACGGGCGTCCGAGCAATCCAGCTGGAGAAGCTGGATACTCCAGGCGCCACGGCAACGGCAACTAGTTCCATGGGGACCACAAAGCCAGACAGTAGAAGCCTTGCTACCACACACGGCAGGTCAATGTTGTTTGATGGCCCGTACAAGTGGCATAGCGGTCCCTTCAAACCGGCTACGCACACCACCCGGAACTGCAGCTGGACCCGTCAGTTAAAGGACCAAGGCAACAAGCAACGTCTCCCCCGCCCCTCCTGGTGGACCCCCACCACCAGCTAGGGGAGCTGACAATGATGGTAACAGCAGCAACAACAACAATGGCTACCCCTAGCTGCACACCGCCTACCACATCTTCGAGACGGAGCTGGACGGCAAGCACAGACGCAGACGACGCTCCAAGGAGGTCAATGCCATTGTCTCTCCAGTCCTCCAGTACATGAACTGGTCGGAAATCCCCATCACCTAGAGCCGGGAAGACCAACCGGATCAGCTTCCGATTCCCAGGGGCTACGCCATGGTGCTTGACCAACTCATCATCTCCAACGAGCGCACCTGCCGCTTCTCGCGCGTCCTCATCGACGGAGGCAGCATCCTCAACCTTCTCTACCGGTCTTCGCTAGAGAAGCTTGGCATCCGTGAGTGCGACCTGTGCCCGACTACCATGACATTCCACGGCATACTGCTAGGACCGGCTTGTGCCCCGCTGGGTAAAATCCAGTTGGATGTCATTTTCGGGACCGAGGAGAACTTCCAGCACGAGCCGATATGGTTTGGGGTGGTGAACCTGTCGAGTTCCTACGATGCTCTCCTCGGGCACCCCTCCCTCGCCAAATTCATGGCCGTCCCCCACTATGCTTATCTCAAGACGAAGATGCCAAGACCAAACAGAGTGATCACCGTCGCCAGCTGCTTCAAGCGGTCGATGGAGTGCGCCTCAGCCGGCTCCAAGCTGGCAGAGGCCTTCATCATAGCCGAAGAGAAGCACACGATCATGCGCAATGTGGCCATGGCCCAACAAGACATGCCGGCTAGCAGCAAGCCGGCTAGAGAAGCAACTTTCCAGCCGGCAAAGGAGATGCAGAGGATCCTGCTCGACCCCTCCGACCCGACCAAGTTCATCACCATTGGTGCCAACTTGGACAGCAAATAGGAAGGCCTGCTCATCGAATTCCTATGTGAGAATCGGGACATCTTCGCATGGTCACCCAAGGACATGCCAGGTGTGCTGAGGGAGTTTGCCGGGCACTCGCTTCATGTGCGGCCGGATGCCAAGACAGTCAAGCATCCTCTTCGCTGGTTCGCAGAGGAGAAAAGAAAGATCATTGGTGACGAGATCACCTGGCTCCTTGCAACCAGGTTCATTATGGAGGTGTACCACTCGGACTGGCTGGCCAACCCAGTCCTAGTGTTGAAGAAGAACAAGACCTGGCGCATATATATCGACTACACTAGCCTGAACAAGGTGTGCCTGAAAGACCCTTTCGCTTTGCCCCGTATTGATCAAGTTATCGATTCCACGGCTAGCTACGATTTGTTATCCTTCTTGGATTGTTACTCCGGTTACAATCAGATCCGGCTAAACCCGGCTGACCAGATAAAAACATTGTTTATCACCCTGTACAGTGCTTTCTGCTATGTAACCATGCCTTTCGGTCTGAAAATGCAGGCGCTACCTATCAACGCTGTATGCAGAAATGCTTGCACTCGTAGATCGGCTGAAACGTGCATGCCTATGTGGATGATGTGGTCATCAAGACTAAGGAGAAGCGCACCCTCCTCGAAGAATTGGGAGAGACATTCGGCAACCTCTATCAGTACCAAATGAAGCTGGATCCGGAGTAGTGCGTCTTTGTAACACCCTCAAATCAGCCCTATGGAAGTTTTAGTGCTTTCCGCCAAACCCGCATAGAAACGATTCAAGGACGCCCACCAGGCACTTTCGTGTAGGTGGAAAACGAAGTAATACCATTACACAATAGTCCTCGATGGGACCCACAGAACATATATATATATATATATATATATATATATATATATATAACAGCGACTCAACGAGTCAAGAATACAGATATACAATACAAAGATCCAATCACCTTGAAAACGATAGAGCGTCCGACTACGGACAAGATGCAAATGGGGCTAAGAGCCCTGAAGAATAACTCATGGCGTGCATAACCCTGCCCAGGCCAAGCCAGAAGGGTAACCCTGCTAACGACGTCGATCTCAAACCTGCTAAAACAAAAGTGGTGCCGACAAAGGGCAAAGGAAAAAGAGGAGCTTCAGTACTGAGGCCAGTACACAGCGAGGCTAGAATTCGGCGGCTCTCGCCTACACATGTATGGTGGGCTGAAGCGGCAGCACATCGGCACTAAACAACCTATAGAGACTCGATACAACTGGCGGTTATCAGAGAGGGATAAGAAAGACCTATTTGAATCCAACCTGAAGCTAACACCAAACAAACTCATCCTGGTATTTCCCCCTCGAGACCAAACGAGGAAGTCGGACCAAGGAACTCACACAGTTGGCAATTTTACTCATTCCGTTATAGTTCCAGCAATTACTAATCAGATATAGATAGCATGAGTCATCCTGAAGCATAAGTAGTGGGCAGTTTTAATCACCATTCCGTTGTAGTTGGAACATTTACTAGTCAGATATAATTCTCCCGAGGAATCCCAAAACCCAGCATTTGTTCGCACTTTTATCACATTCGATTGGAGTTGTAATACTTACTAGGCACGTATAGCAGGTCATGAAACAACCCAGATCCACCAGTTGTTGGCATTTTTAATACCCATTCCGTTATAGTTGCATCTGATTACTAGTCACATATTAAGTCAAATTTATAGCACTACTTCAGTTATGCTTGTCTATGATCGAGATACTGTGCTCCAAGTCGTCCATAACCGCGGACACGGCTTTCAGAAAGTTTTACCCTGTAGGGGTGCACAAATAGCAACACACACTCGATCAACCTTGGAAAAACCAACTCAAAACCCAACGAGGCATTCACGACAAAGCGATCACAGGATTCAGAAATATTTCAGGGGGCTACCCCACTAAGCTACCCACAACGAAGTTGGCCGGCTCTGGATTAGACCCAGGGTTTGCGACGACGACTGTAAATGATTGGGAACCCGAAAGTGTGAATGGGCTTGTCGATATCGCAAAAACGTGGCGCGATCCAAAACAGTACAGGTGCTCCACGCACAATCTTAAATAAAGCAAGAACATGGCATAAGTACATGATAGTAATAAAACCCCAAACTAGTTGTGGCCCCAAGAAATAGGAATGAATCAAGCTCTGGCTCAGGGGGGTCCATAAGGCCTGCCGGATGTGGATAGTGCGAAAAATCAAGGAACAGGTATCAAGTACTCGGGGTCCTACGGGACACAAGTGAGCGTGGAAGAACAAAATAACATCTATTGCCCACCGATGCCTCTGCATTAGTTATATCTAGCATTTTAATAGTTGTTTTTAAAGTCATGATTATCTCCACCATTAAGCATCTCCACCGTTTATCATGTGCCAACTTGCCATCAACAGTGGAACGACAATGACGCGAAGCAATACAGAGCAAGCAACTACGACTCGCAGGGCCGACTATCTATCAAACAACAGGCAATAGGATGTGTCCACGGCAATATAGAGGCTGCAAGGAGTATAAATGGTGCACGGAAACTAAAGCATCGCGACACAGATATCAATAGATCAACAGGAGGAAATAAAGACGATAAAAGCAAAATAGGTAGAAGGGGAAGAGATGCTCGCCTGGGAAACACTGTCGAAGGTTCATATCCGGAGAACTTATCGATACTCGCATCAACTCATCGGCCTAATCCGCGAAGAAGCAAAGCACTAAAAGGAACACCGGATGCAATATTTAATACTACGGCAGAAGATCTGGCATGATTATGATATGATGCAGATGCGGTGCAATTAGGCAGTATTAAGCGGAACCGGGGTCCCGACAATTAATTAAAGTTCGAGTTATTTATCTACCCCGCAAATTAAATGTTGAATTAACAAGGCGAAACAGGGCATCAGTTTGCTACACAAATTTAAATGAAGGCGATATAAGACAAGAATAGCCCGCATATGGACTCCATATTTAATTATGAGGTGAATTGCCGAAATAGCCCAAAACACCCAATATGCATGCAAGGATGAACAATTTAATGCAACAAGTATATATCATTTATAAAATAGGGTTCCGAGAAAAGGAGTCACACATGTTTGGGGTTCGAAGATCTTGGGGTCTCGAGGGATCGGTCTCGGCTTCGGACTCCGAGATCGGGTCTCCAGGGTCTTGGTGTTCGACGGGGTTTGGGCGCGCCGAGATCGTTCTTCGATTTCGGGGTGGAAGTTCTTGGCGTCCTGGGTCTCGGCATCTTCGGGTCCGAGAGAAAGAACTTGGCGTGCCGGGGTCGATCTCGGCGGGATCGGTCTTCGGAGGTCCATCGGATTCGTCTCGACGATCTTATCGCTCCGGCATCTTCGGTTCCGTGTGGAAGATCCTGGGCTTCGGTACTCCTTGGGTGGGTGGCATCACTGTCACCAACTCATAAAAAGAATAGAGAATAGGCTTGGGAGTAGAGCATCAACAACACACACACCCGCGGGTGTCAGTGGCACTGGCCAAACACGAAAACGTTGCACCGGGGCAGGTCTCACTTGGACATCATCTCAACACTTTTTGGGCAACCACATGAGTTGCAAGATTGGAGCAGCGGTTGCACACGGGCGCGATAGGAAGAAGGGGTGCAACGGCATCTCAACTGCGATAGGGTGTGCAGCTCACGGACGAAGCAGGCTCGGGCTCACGGACGGAGCGGACGACGCCAGGCGGCGCCACAACAAGGAGGCGGCGTCGAGTATGAAGGAGAGCGGCGGCGCTGCCAGGGCCGAGGCGGGGCAGGCGGTCGGCGTCGCGCTCTGTAGAGAGGAGCGGGAGGTGGGGCCGCGCCGGCGCAGGCGGGGCAGCCGGAGAGGGGAAAACGGCAGGGCAGAGACGGGGACGACAGCGAGCAGGGGTGGAGGCGGCCGAGCGCCGGGGAACACGAGCCGACGACGAGGAGGGTGACCGAGGGCGCGGAGAGGAGCGCGGGCACGGGGACGGTGAGCTGAGCGGCGGCGGGGGTCGACGACGAGGAGGCGCGGGCCGGCGACATGCTGGAAGACGGCTAGAGTAGGCCCAGCGCTCGAGGAGGTCGCGGGGACGGAGGCTTGCAGGCTCGGGGCCTGCGGCCGGCGGAGGCGAGGTAGAGGCGGGCGAGCGGGGTCAGGGCGGAGAAGGGAAAGGTTAGAGGAGGGCGGGGTGGCCCGGCGGCGGCTGGCGGAAGGAGGTCAGAGGGAGGAGGCCGGCTGCCGGCGCCTGAGAGGGAGGCGTCAGGGTTGGGGATCGTGAGCGAGCGAGGGGAGGCGCGGTTGGTGGGCGATAGGATCGAGGCGGGGCTGGGTGGAGCGTGACGGGGTGGGGGACAGGTGGGGTCGGGCTGGCGCTGGGATCGGAGCAGGCAGCTGGTGGGCCTGGGGCGACAAGGGAGTGCGCGCCCAGGTGGCGGTCGGTCGGGGTGCTGGGCGGGAAAACACAGGAGGGGAGGGAGTTGGGGTGAGGTGGCGGCTGGGTCTGTGCGTTTGTGGCGTGTGGGGATTAGGCCAGGGGTGTGGGTTGGTGAGGTGGCGAGACGGGGTTGGCCGGGGTGAGGTGGAGGGGGGCTGGTAGGATAGGGTTGGGTAGATTAGGGATTTTGGAGGTGGCCGGCCGGGCTTTCGGGCCTGGCGGGCTGCCTCATAAAAACAACTGGAAAAACTTATTTAATTAAAACGGGGCTTTTGCAAACCGTATTTAGACAAACCAAAATATTCCGATGGCCTGGGTTTTGTATTTAAATAAAGGCTAGGTATTTTAGAAAACAGAAATAGGGTTTTTCGAAAATAGTTTCAGACAACAGATGCATGATGATGACGATGCTCAAATTTAAGGTGGCATGATGACATGAGCATGCGGTCATGACGATGCAATGCACAAAAATCAACGCGATTTTCTAGTAGTGGTTTTGCGGGATGCCACAGTCTTCCGCGTCCCATCCGGCCAGCTACTCGGTTTCCTCGTTTCACAACGAGAGGTCGAAGTGAACCCGGAGAAAATTGCGGCCATCGAGAGGATGCAGCCGCCGAGGAGCTTGCTTGGAGTCCAAAAGTTCACCGGATGCCTGGCTTCCCTCAGCCGTTTCGTCAGCCAGTTGGGGGAGAAGGCACTTCCGCTGTACCAGCTGATGAAGAAGACAGACAAGTTCTCCTGGACCGTGCAGGACGACGCCGCTTTTCATGACCTCAAGCGCATGCTATCCACAGTGCCGGTTCTAGCCACGCCGGCTAGCCAGGAGCCGATGTTTCTCTATATAGCAGCCATCAGCCGGGTCGTCAGCGTCGTCCTGATGGTGGAGCGCCCCGAGGAAGGCAAGGCTCAGCCGGTTCAGCGACCCGTCTACTACCTCATCGAGGTTCTCTCCCTCTCTAAGCAGAACTACCTGCACTACCAAAAGATGTGTTATGGTGTGTACCTAGCGTGCAAGAATTTCAAGCACTACTTCCAAGAGCATCCGATTAAGTTCGTGTGCACCGCACCCCTTTTGGAGATCATCGGCAACAAGGACGCCACCAGCTGAGTCGCCAAGTGGGCCATCGACCTCGCCGCCTACTCCATCCAGTACGAGCCCCGGCTCACAATCAAGTCGCAAGCCCTGGCGGACTTCCTCGTCGACTAGGCCAAGACCCAATACCTCCCACCGGTTCCTGATTCGAACCACTTGAGGATGCACTTCGACCGCTTGAAGATGCTTGGGGGCTTGGGAGCCGGCATTGTCCTCACCTCGCCCAAAGGAGACTGACTGGAGTATGTCCTCTAGATCCACTTCAAAGCCTCCAACAACGTTGCCGAGTACGAGGCACTAGTGCATGGCCTCTGGCTAGCTAGGGAGATTGGCGTCAACCGGATCCTTTTCTTCGGTGACTCGGATTTGGTGGTGCAGCAGGTATCCGGAGAGTGGTATGCTCGCAATGCAAGCATGGCTCTCTACTGGTTCCACATGCAGAAGCTCAGCGGCCGCTTCGACGGATGTGAGTTCCATCACGTCCCTTGTGTCAACAACGAGGCAGCCGATTCACTCGCATGAATTGGATCCACCAGGCAGGCGATCCCACCAGGGGTCTCGTTGGAGTTTCTGCGCAAGCCCTCCATCAACCCATCTCCCGAGTCGGATTCCATTATATGGGCGGGAAGCATTCTGGCTGATGCCATGGCAGAAGCGGAACCGGTAGAGCCTACAAAGAAGAAGGCTCACACCAACTTCGGCAAGTCCGTGCCCACCGGCTCGCAAGACCCGGGGGCTGCCGACTCGTCAAGTGGCTCGGGGGATACCGTTCCGGGTACCTCATCCGGACGGCCCCCCGACATCTCCCAGCCGGAGAACGAGAGCGTCCTCACTATCCGGGAGATACCATCCTGGGCGCATCCTTTCATGAACTACATCGCCAATGGAGAACTTCTGGACGATGAGGTGGAGGCAAGGCAAGTTCGTCGAAGCGCGCACACGTACACCATCATCAATAAGGAGCTATACAAGCGCAACGTATCTGGCATCTTCCAATGGTGTGTCGATGTGGACGCAGGCTACTGGCTACTCAAGGACATCCACCAGGGCGAGTGCGGACATCACGCGTCATCTAGGGCAATAATCGCCAAGGCATTCCACCACGACTTCTATTGGCCCACCGCCCTTGAGGATGCCGAGTAGCTAACCTATGCGTGCAACGGGTGCCATCGTTTCGGGCAGCTCAGGCACATGCTGACTGCGGTGCTCAAAACTATACCGATCACCTGGCGCTTTGATGTCTGGGGCCTCGACATGGTCGGTCCCTTGAAGAGGGCACGTGCAGGCATGACCCATCTGCTGGTGGCGATAGACAATTTCATAAAATGGATAGAGGCCAAGCCTATCCGGAAGCTAGACGGGGCAACAGTCGTCACCTTCTTCACCGACATCATCAACTGGTTCGGCGACCCCAACAGCATCATCACGGACAACGGGACGAATTTTGCCAAGGGGGCCTTCACCCGGTTTTGCAGCAACAAGGGCATCCGGCTGCACCTCGCTTCCGTAGCGCACCCACAATCCAACGGGCAAGTCGAAAGGGCAAACGGCCTAGTGCTAGCCGGCATCAAGCCGCACCTCATCGAGCCCTTGGAGCGATCACCCGGATGCTGGATTGAGGAGCTTCCGCTGTGCTGTGGAGCCTCCGCACCACGCCGAATAGATCAACCGGCTTCACCCCATTCTTCCTCGTCTATGGCTCAGAAGTCGTCCTCTCTGCGGATATCGAGTTCGACTCACCGCGCAAGCTCCTCTACAACAAAAAGGCAAACCAGGAGGCATGGGAGGATGGCGTGGACCTCCTCGAGGAGGCCCACGAGCTGGCACTATCCAGATCGGCCCTATACTAGTAGCACCTACGCCACTACCATTCAAGCCGGATCCACCCCTTCGCATTCCGCGAGGGCGATCTGGTTCTCCAGCTGGTGCAATACACGAAGGGCATACACAAGCTGTCACCACGTTGGGAGGGCCCCTTCATTATCAGCCGGGCGCTACACAACAACTCCTACTACCTCATCGATGCTCGGCAGCCGCGCAAGAACAATATGGACAAATTGGATGAAGAGACAGAGCGCCCCTGGAACACGGCCCTGCTCCACTCGTTTTACACCTAGTCATTGGATAGTGTATGTATCCTGCAAACTCCATGAATGAAAATGCAGATCCCTACGAGATGCTCGGGGGCTCCTTGCTAGAAATTTGTGTATATTTGTTTCCAGTTCAGATTTTCCGGCTCCAGCAACCCCTACCTGGGGGCTCGCCGGCTGGCCCGACCTGCTAAATCAACAAACCGACTGAGTAGTGTGCGATGATGTTAGAGGCCCACTCTTTGTCTCAGCTACAGACCGTAACCCGACTGTCCTGCTAGCAAGAGCAAAATCCCGAGGCATCCCACATGGAAAACGGGGAGAAGATGTGACGGATCAGGCATCCTGGCCTTGCAACTAGTTCGAGGTGATCCGGTTACCAAGCCTTCAGTACCGTGCGCAATGTATTGTCAGCTCCCTATGATTCTGGCTGCAGACCGCAACCCGGCTGCCCGGCAAGGACGCAGCGTAAATAGCAAAGCACACGAGAAAATGACTAAGTGTCTAGAGAAGCACAAGCTAGTTTTCTAAAAACTAAAACCACCTTCCGGCTAATAGGCGCTACTTTAACCGACTAACCTATTAACGAGTGGGTATGCATATGTGTTTGTTTTTGTATGACTACATCGAGTCAGAATCCAAGGAGAGGGAAAATTAGAAGTCCTCGCCTTCATCAAGCGCGCCGAATCTCGGGGGCTAAACCCACTGGGTGCGCTCGCGCGCCCCCACTGGAACCATGTAGTTCTGACCGGCTAAAAGGAGTTTAGCTGGATATTTGGAGCCCAGGTGAGGGCAAGGGCAGGAAGAGAAAGAAGAAGATTTGAAGTACCTGGCTACGCCAGCTACTTCAAATCTTGGGGGCTACACCCAGTGGGTGCGCTGGCGCACCCCCACTGGGGTTGAAGATCCCCCGGCTAAAGGCGTTCAGCCGGATACCTCCCGGTTGCATCAACCGACTAGAGGCATCTAGCCGGACGATGCTAAGGACTTAAGAAAAGAAAGAAGAAGATTCGAAGCACCTGGCTATGCCAGCTACTCCGAATATCGGGGGCTACACCCAGTGGGTGCGCTGGCGCTCCCCCACTAGAATTGGAGTTCCCTCCGGCTAAAGGCGTTCAACCGAGTGAAGGCAGCCGGATAAGTTCAACCGGCAAAGTATCAAAAATTCAAAGCATAAAGAAAGTCACAAGACAGAAGCAAGCCAAACTAGTGCGATTGAATAAAAAAGGGAGACGAAGCTCCCATAAGTTCACCCGGCATCAGAGACAGCCGACACAGACGATAAGGTTCAAACGAAACAAGATAAATACAAGTACACCCAGCATTCCGGGGGTGATGTCTAGATGGTAGGGCCCTTGCCATGAGAAGGATACTGGCTGGAAGCGGTCTCGGGAGGCGGAGGAGGCTCATTGGCAGATCCAGCTCCGGCGTCCCCACCAGTCTGCTGCGACGAGGCTTTCGCATCAAGCATGCCGACAGACTCCGAGTCGGTGAGGACCTTGTGAACGTCCGTATAATCAGAGATCTTGATGGCAGAGGCTCGGAGCTCTGGATGGGCCTGGCGGATGGCGGCGTGGCCAGCGCCGGCACGGAAGCCCCCGTCGATCTTCTCGACGCGGACATCCTTGTGGCAAGAGAGCATTAGGGCCAAGGCCATTTCCACCCCAGCTCGCGCCGCCAGATCCCTCAGGCGATCAACGGTAGTCGGCACCTCCGTCACCTTAGCCGCCAGCTACGCCATCATCTCCGGAACTGGCGTGTCTGGCCATAGAAACGTGAAGATCGTCTGAGTCGCCTGGCAAAGCTGAAGGGAATATGCCCGAGAGGCAATAATAAAGTGGTTATTATCTTATTCCATGTTTATGATAAATTTTTATATTGCATGCTATAATTGTATTAATTAGAAACGTTAATACATGTGTGTTTAATAAACAAAATACAAAGTTCCTAGTAATGCCTCTCATATAAACTAGCTCGTTGATTAACAAGATGATAAAGGTTTCCTGATCATGGACATTGGATGTTGTTAATAACAAGGTCACAACATTGGTGGAATGATGTGATGAACATTCATCAGAAGTATATCATTACGATCAAAGTCATTATGTTTATACTGCTATAACATCATATAAAGTAATATTAGTCCTTGGACCATGAGATCATGTTAATTGCTAACATGGGAAGAATAACTTGATAACATCAAACATCACACCGTAAAAGGGTGACTATAAAGGTGGGTTCAGCTACTCCGAAGGTGTTATGTTGAGGCTCATGGATTAAGAGTGGAATTTGTCAATCCCGATGACGGATAGATATACTCTGGGCCCTCCCGGTGATATCACATTAAGATAGCTTGCATGCAAGTGATGTGATCACTAGAATGTTATATCACGGGAACGAGAAAAGAGTGCATGTCGGTAACGAGATCAAACTAGGTATTTGGATGCCGATGATCGAATCTCGGACATGTAATATATCGTGAGACAAAGGGATTTAGTTACGACGTTAAAGGTTCACACGATCACAAGAGTCATCGTTGAATATGTGGGAGTTAGTACGGATCTCCAGGTCCCGCTGCTGATTATTGATCAGAGAGGGGTCTCGATCATGTCTGCATTATTCGTGAACCATAGGGTGACACACTTAAGGGATACCGACACCATTAAGGAGAAAATATGTTTCAGATAAAGTAATTAACAAAATTCTGAATTAAATAAATAAAAGTGTTTTATTTAAAGAAAAATGCATTTAATTTGGTGGACATTAAATGCAAAGTGAGTGGAGTTGAAATTGATGTGAGTGGTCTTAGTGGAAGCTCCACCCACATGAATGAGGGAGAGGTGGGGCACCCACCATGGCCAGCCATCCATGGCCTTGGGGCTGCGCCCCTCCCCTATAAAAGGAGTCCCATGGCTCCTCTCCTCTTTCCCCACCTCCTCGTGAAGGTTCTCTTCTCCCTCTAGTTATTCCCCATGGTCTCAGATTAGCAAGATACATGTTACCGATGGCTTTATCTGGAAACGAGTTGTTGCTTCCGCTGCATCGCTGGAGCGAGGATGTGGAGGTTGTCGGGGTACCAGATGTGTGTGTGATCACGGATGCACCGCTTCTTTGCGATGCTGGACTTGGTGTTGTTGGACTTGCTGGAGCTGGATCTGATGGACATGCTGGAGCCGGACCTGCTGGACTTCATCACGATCTTGAGATCGGAAGTGTACGACTACATCATCCATGAGTTCCAACTCGTTAACAAAGCTTTGTTGTCTTTGAGGGTAAGTTCTCTATGGATGTATATCCACCCGTTGCTTGTATCTTGTAGATAGATCTTGGCGTATAGTTCCCATCGTAGGAATTTTTTTATTTTCTATGTTGCAAACCCAACAGTGGTATCAGAGCCTGATCTTTGCATAGGTGCTTTGCACGGGTAGTACACATACATGTGGGCGATGATGATCATGTTATTTCATCTTCTATGTATTTTGGATATTGGTGGCATAGTGGGATGAAGCATCCTGGAACAACTTTACATGTCATCGCACATGTGACCGGTTCCACGACTGACATGCAACTAGTTTTGCATAAGTGGCTAGCGGGTGTCTGTCTCTCCTACTATAGTCAATATCTGATTTATAACGAGTTGCTAATAACTTAGTTATCATCGTTGTGGTTCCATGTTCGTAGGTAAGACCGGTTCTATCTTCGAAATCCCTAAGCCACGTAAAACTTGCAATAGATAAATTAGAGGCGTCTAGTTTAGATTGTTGCTGGGCTAGTGTCATGATATGGTAATGTTGTAAGTTGATGTATGGTAGATACCCTTACAACACAGCTAACGTGTAAGTTCCATAGACCTTGGCCATACACACAAAGGAATGATAGAGATCATACCACGATGCACATGATAGTGATCAAATGCATGGACCATACCATTCCACTTTCCACATATGATGTTTGCATCTTATATTGCTAGTTTGGCGTTTTAGTAGCATTATAATATGATCCCTCATTTAAATATCAAGATAAAATGTGTTCTTCCTTAAGTATGCACCGTTTTATGGATCATGTTTCGAGACATCACGTGATGATCGGGTGTACTCGACTCTACGCTTTCATACAATGGGTGTAAGACAGTTTTACACACGCGAGTACTAAGGTTCTTACTTGGCGAGCCTAGCATGCACAGACATGGCCTCAGAACACGGACCGAAAGGTTAAGCATGAGTCATATAGTTCATGTGAGGCCCATATTGATGCTCGCCTTTGAAGCTACACTGACTCCCGTGATGATCGGACTTGGTGTAGTGGATTTGGTTCATGTAATCACCAAAAAGGCACGAGGGATGTCGTTTTTGAGTGGGATTTCATTTCTAATTTGGATTAGTCGAACTCAATTTGTCATAAACTAAATCGAAGTGAATTTGCATAATTTTTTGTAGTCATTGACATATGTTCACTATCTTATGCTTAGTTTTAATTGAGATAATAGAACTATAGAATTCTGAATATTTACTTTACAAACTGGTATCGTATTGTTTTGAATGTCAATTTAAAGTTTAGAAGTCCTATTTCAAACTTTCAGCAAACTCTATTTAGTCCATGAAGTTTAATAACTAGTATTAAATCAAGAGTAAGAATTCCAATGTTAGTATCTAATGTATCATGTTTGCCTCCATGATTATTGATATTCAAAAGTTTTTTTAATATCAAGATTATCTAGGAGCCGAAAAATTCTTTCAGAAACCATCATGTGTGGAAGATATTGTGATATCTGAAACAATGTTTTAGGTTGCATTATGATAGAGTATAATTTAGTAAAATACATGTTCTCATATTGTATGAGAATTTGTGAAGGATGGAGATGCTAGGCATCCAGATCTCCCAAAAAGGTTTTGGGAACTAATATTATACTCGTGATTCTTCCTTATAGGCTATAGTAGCTTGATCATGAAAGTTATCATGATAAGGATGAATAGAATATGTAAGTAAAATGTTTACTACACTAATAGATTACTAAAGAATGGATTTTTTAAAGAACACCAAACATTTGATGATGGTGATCCACTTCAAACTGCAAGTCCAAAGGTATTAGTATTTGACTATATATACTTTGTACTATGTGTCATGTGAATGAAACCACTATTGATGTTGATAGATTCTTAAAAAAAGGAATTGTTGAAAGAGAATCTATAAAATATTTGGCAGAAAAGAAAAGTTTGGAGATGTCCAACTTAGGTATATAGAAGTTATACATGTTATGGCGTTATTCCTTGCTTGTTGAACAATGTGGTTCTTAGGTATTGGATACCGAATTGGTTGGTGTGAAGTGTCATAGAGAACAACACAATTCATGAACTGCAACGGCCTAAGTAACTAGCAAGAGAATAAGTGATGATGTTCATCGAAAACAAATAGTGTGTTATTGTGTTTTCATTGTCGTCAAACTTAGCCTTCAAGATTTGTTTTAATAATTGTTATTTTGTTCCGGTCTTACGAGAACAATAGTTGTTCATATAATTACCGTATTCCATAAAGGATGGATGAACTTTTACAAGTCTAGTTGGAGAAATCACATCCATAAACATTATTGCTAAAATGTTGTAAGACAAATGATTGGAAGATCACTTATGAAGTGACATCGATGTTTGAATTATATTGGAAAGTAAACATGAAGAAACTCCCTGATGATGGATTTTTGAAGTCTTTTGATTTTTTGATCAATTGATGCTTGTGAAACTTTCCTCAAGATAATTGAAACTCCGTTCATAGGCCAAAGATGAACGGATGACTTTCTTATTGGAAATTGTGCATGATGATGTGCATAGTCCATTATCTGTAGCCATATGTGATGGATCTTTTTTCTTCATATGCTTTCTCCAGAAATTTGAGTGAATATATCTATATATTTACTTAATAAGGAAGAAGTATGAAACATTTGAAAACTGTTCAAAGTCTTTCAAGATGAAGTGAAAAATCTTTGTAGCAAGAAAATAAAAGAGTTTATGATTTGATCATAAAGGAAGATATTTGAGTTACAGGTTTAGCAAAACACCTAAGATTTCAGGAATTGTTCCACAATTTTGCATTTCTTGATAAACCATAGGAGTATGGTATGTTTGAGAGATCAAATCAAACCTTGTTTGACATGGTAAGATCAAAGGTGTCATTTATAAAACTGCCATTATGTTTTAAGGATTAAAGCTTTAGAGACTACCGCTTGTACACTGAAAAGAGCACCATCGTGATCCGTTGAAATGACACCATATGAGTTATGGTTTGGGATAAAACCCGAATTGTCTTTTCTAAAATTTTGGTATGCTATGCATAAGTAAAATATTTACAACCAAAGTCGGATAAGCATGTATTTGTAGGTTATCCCAAAGAATTTGTTGGGAATTCCTCCATAACACCGAGGACAAAAGAGTTTGTCGCTTGGAACATCAAGTTTCTTGAGAAGGAATTTTTCATGAAAAGTTAAGTGGGAGGACAATAGAACTTTGATAAGGTTGTTGAACCTAGCTATATGTTCTAAGTAGCGCAGCACCGGAAAGTGTCCCGGTGGCGGCCACAATTCTAATGGCTCCCGTGATTACAATGGGTGCGATCTTGGAGATTAGAGTTCCAATTGAACCATGTGGGTCAATAAGAATCAAATAGTAAGATTTGAATAGAAGTCGTTATTTTTTTGACAATGATGAACCGACTGCATTCAAAGAAGCGATGATGGGCCCTGACTCCATAAAATGACTAGAAGTCATAGAATCCGTGATAGTATCCATACACGAGATATCAAGTTTCTAAACTTGGAAGACCCTCCGGAAAGGTGTGAGGCCCATCGGTCATGTTTGGATCTATAAAAAAATAGACATGGATGTTTAACATCTATGAAATAGTCGACATGTCGGAAATAAGTCTACGGCAATGTTCAAGGAGTTGACTATGCCACGATTTGATATTTCATAGCGATATTTAGTCTTGACGGATTAATGTAGCAACCGCTACATATAATTTGGTATATGGTAGTTGAATAAACAAAACAAGGTTCTTCTAATAGAATGGTTACCTAGGACGTGTACATGACACATTTCGAAGGGTTTTGTGAATTCAACGGGTGCTAAAAGGGCATGCAAACTTCAATAATTGAAGTGAGCACAACGGAGTTGGAATCTTCACCATGATGAAAATGTTAAAGGAGTTTAATTTCATCATAGATGATGAAGATGCTTGCATTTGCAATAAATTAAGTGGGAGCACGGAGACAAATTTCCAATACATTATGAAGAGTACATATTGTTGATTGGAAATGATGTATCTTTTATTGACACAAGTTAAGAATTTCATTAAAATATGATTTCGATGAAATACTTGGGCAAAACCGGAATATTTGGCATGAATGTCTATATGGATAGATTGATGTGCTAATATGGTTATGCCAGACGTACATATATGAGATATTGAAAGGGTTCAATATGGAAACAACAAGAAAGATTCTTGCTACATGGAAAGGATTAAATCAAGATTCAAGTGTTTCAACACTTGGTGAGTAAAATCACATGAATATTTTGATCGATTATACCGTGATATGTATATATCCAGATATGTCCTATGCTCTAAATGTTATGATCACATACCAGAATGATTCATAAGATGATCATTGGATGATAGTAAAGATATTCTTATGAGCTTTGGAAGAACCAAGAATATATTATGTATAAGTGACAAATAGTTAAAGGTAGTTCATTGTAAAGTGTTACATTAATACTAGTTTTGTCACAAGATACAAATTAAATTTATCTCAATTTAGACTATCGGTGGCACAATGTAATGGAAAGGATGTTCCATGATGGATTTGGATGAGTTCCAAAGTTGAGACATTGTGACGGATACTACAACAAAAGGCTAAGTATATGACTGCTATAATAGCAGCAAAGGAGGGCATTTGTGTTAAGTCGTTTGTTATCAAACTAGGTGTGGTTCAAAGTGGGCTAATACTACGAAGATATATTGTATGACAATAATATCAACATATTTTAACCCAAACGAACTAAAGGTCTCACCAAAGGACCAAATTTATACAATGCCATCTCATTTGAGAATGAGTGATGTGTAGAGACGCAAATAATGCAAAGACACATGGACCATAAACTGTCAGATTCAGAGATTATGTTAACCACTAGCAATCGCATATATGCAACACCAGAAATCCATAGGTGTTCAATACGCAAAGTTTTTCAAACTAGATTATTGACTCTAGTGCAAGTGGGAGACTGAAGGGAATATGCCCGAGATGCAATAATAAAGTGGTTATTGTCTTAATACATGTTTATGATAAATGTTTATTTTTCATGCTATAATTGTATTAATTGGAAGCATTAATACATGTGTGTTTAATAAACAAAATAAAAGTTCCTAGTAATGCCTCTCATATAAACTAGCTATGTTGTTTAACAAGATGATCAAGGTTTCCTGATCATGGACATTGTATGTTGTTAATAACGAGGTCACAGCATTGGTGGAATGATGTGATGAACATTCATTCGAAGTATAGCATTACGATCGAAGTCATTATGTTTATATTGCTATAACATCATACGAAGTAACCTTAGTCCTTGGACCATGAGATCATGTTAATTGCTAACATCGGAAGAGTAACTTGATAACATCAAACGTCACACCGTAAAAGGGTGATATAAAGGTGGGTTCAGATACTCCGAAGGTGTTATGTTGTGGCTCATGGATCAAGAGTGGAATTTGTCAATCCCGATGACGGATAGATATACTCTAGGCCCTCTCGGTGATATCACATTAAGATAGCTTGCAAGCAAGTGATGTGATCACTAGAATGTTATATCACGGGAACGAGAAAAGAGTGCATGTTGGTAACAATATCAAACTAGGTATTTGGATGCCGATGATCGAATCTCGGACATCAATATATCGTGAGACAAAGGGATTTAGTTATGACATTAAAGGTTCACACGATCACAAGAGTCATCGTTGAATATCTGGGAGTTAGTACGGATCTCCAGGCCCCGCTGCTGATTATTGATCGGAGAGGGGTCTCGATCACGTATGCATTATTCGTGAACCGTAGGATGACACACTTAAGGGATACCGACACCATTTAGGAGAAAATATATTTCAGATAAAGATTAAGAAAGCGCTGGAATCATTTTGATGGAAACCGGAATTGTTTCAGGTGAAATTGCTGAAACTGGTTCTGCATGTGATATTGAAATGTTGCAGGGAGTTTTATGTGAATGTTTGTTAATTAACGTAATTAACAAAATTCTGAATAAAATAAATAAAAGTGTTTTATTTAAAGAGAAAATGCATTTAATTTGGTGGACATTAAATGCAAAGTGAGTGGAGTTGAAATTGATGTGAGTGGGCTTAGTGGAAGCTCCACCCACATGAATGAGGGAGAGGTGGGGTCACCCACCATGGCCGGCCAGCCATGGCCTTGGGGCTGCGCCCCCTCCCCTATAAAAGGATCCCCATGGCTCCTCTCCTCTTGCCCTATCTCCTCGTGAAGGTTGTCTTCTCCCTCTAGTTATTCCCTATGGTCTCGGATTAGTGAGATACATGTTCCTGGTGGCTTTATCTGGAAAGGAGTTGCTGCTTCCGCTGCATCGCTGGAGCGAGGAGGTGGAGGTTGTTGGGGCTACCGGATGTGTGTGCGATCACGGATGCACCGCTGCTTTGCGGTGCTGGACTTGGTGGTGCTGGACTTGCTGGAGCTAGATCTGATGGACGTGCTAGAGCCGGACCTGCTGGACTTCATCATGATCTTGAGATCGGCAAGTGTACGTCTACATCATCCACGAGTTCCAACTCGTTATCAAAGCTTTGTTGTCTTCGAGGGTAAGTTCTCTATGGATGTATATCCACCCGTTGCTTATATCTAGTAGATAGATCTTGGCGTATAGTTCCCATCGTAGAATTTTTTTGTTTTCTATGTTGCGAACCCAACAGAAGCATGGCGGCCTCCTTGCCAAGGAGGATGATCAACTCCTGGGCGGTCGGCTGCTCCCCCGGCCAGTTCTCCTATAGCCGGTTATACACTAGCAGGTCTACACCGGGATAAAATGCTATCAGAAAAAGGGAATGTAAGATCCGGCTATCGGATCCAGAGAGACGAGGATAGTCGGAGAAAAACTTACCCTTGTCCATGTGCCCGACCTGCATCATCTCCTTCACAAGAGCCTTCTCCCGAGTCATCAACCGTTTGACCTCCTTCTCTTGGTCCTTGTTCTAGGCTTCAAGGAGGTCAAAAGCTTGGGCCCGGCTGGCAAGGATGGCGTCGCGCTCCCTGACAGTGGTCTCCAGGGCGTCCAGCTTGGCGTGCCAGTCCTTATTCTGCAGCCGAAGCGTGGAATTGGACTTGCTCAGCCGGTTGTTCAGCTTCTTCAGGCGATCGATTTCCCGCTGAGCGCACAGCATGATGGCTACGGAAACCGACTATTAGCAAAAAAATGGAAGAAAGGGAAAGACCAAAGTATCTGGTAGGTGAATCCGGCTGAAGGGACTAACTTTGGGAGGTCCCGTTGGCAGCCGCAAGCTTCTGCTCCAGGGTCGGGTTGCAGCTTCGAGCAGCCGGATATCCTTCACCGCCAGCTCGAGGGTGGTGGCAAGGTCCGCCAGTGAGGCAGCTGAGGAGGCGTTCTCGGCTGCATCAGCGACAACCACGAGCTCCTTGCCGGTGGCGGCCCTCCACGCCGCTGCGGGGGAACTACCTCCACTTTGTGAAGTGGTCACAGCCATTTCCGGCTGCACCACCATGGTCGGTGGAGCGTCACCTGCTCCGGCTGCGGCAGCCGGATCAGCTCAAGGCGATAGTGGAGGTGGCGCCCTGGACGAAGGAGAGGGAGCAGGAGCAGATGGAGGTCGCATGGTGTCCGGCACGTGGGGCAGCGAGCCAGTGGGTGCCCGCACCGGGCTCGTGGCACCAAAGGAAACCAGTGTGCTGGGCAACAGAAGACAAGAAAGAAACAAAAACAAATAAGCAAAAGATAGAAAAATGGGCACAATGAAAGGAGGAAAAGGCATAAGGGCCAGCGAATAGCTTACCCCAGCAGCACGGGGGGGGGGGGGGCTTCTTGTGACCAAGGCGGCTGGGCGGAATGGCGCTGGTCCGGCTCCTCCACGGCAGGCCGTCTAGTCTTGCTCCCGCCGACGCCAAATCGGCTGGAGCCGCTTTCTCCAGCACTAGACCGGCTGGAGTCGTCGTCCGCCGCGCGGCACCGGGCCGGCTCGGGAGCTGGCACTGCCTCCTCCTCCTCATCGACCTCCGCGTGGGGGTCGGGGGCCGGCTCGTCGTTCCGACTGGGGAAGACGTCACCGTCCCCATCTGACTCCTCGTCGGACCGGCAAGCGCGTGGCTCGGGAAGGTTCGGCGTGAAGTTCTGGAGGGTGGTCTCTCCCTCCTCCTGGAGGATACAAGGGAAGATCTGTCAAGAAGAAAGAGGCACAAAAGGTTAGCTGGATGGCAAAAAGTCACAAGCAGCAAAACCGGCTGGCAAGAAACTTACCTGGGGCCCGCGGTTGTCGTGGCTGTAGGGGACCAGCCCGAACTTCCAGCCTTCCGGCAGCCGCTCCTTCGTAATCGTCCACACCCACTCCTTCAAGTTGTGGTAGCGGGGATCACGGCAGGACAGCCGGGTTGGGTCTAGCCAGCCAGAGTAGAAGCACATCTTGTGTGCCCGCTACTGCAGCGGCATCATCATCCGGGACATCCAGTTGAGGGTGATGTCTAGGCCAGTTAAGCCATCGGTGACAAGGGCGCGCATGCGCTGCAGCATCGCGTCCGACACCGTCTTCTCCCCGTAGATCTTAAGATCCCACTGCTATCGGCTATTCCACATCCTGGAAAGCCGGCAGATTGATCTAGTCCTCGTCGGTGAGGTTGCAGACGTAAAAGTACGACTGTTGCCACAGTCGCATTGTGTCCTGTAGCCGGAACTTGGGGTAGCCGGTATGCGTGCAGGAGTAGATGGAGGTGCCACCGCACTCCATCAGCAGCCCCTTGGTGAACTGGACCTACGGCCGGACGCGAAAGGCAGAAGAGCCCGAGATCCGGCTGGATCCCGAGGTAACTCTTGCAGAAGGCCACAAAGTGCACCAACGTGCCGATAGCATTGGCGCCGAGGTGGTGGAGGTGGAGGTCGAAGAAGGCGACGAAGGTGAGGAAGAAGGGGTGCACCGGCAGCGCGAAGCCGCGGGCAAGGTGCGACGGGAAAATCACCCGCTCCCCCTCCGCAGGGTGCGGCAACTCCTCTCCCGCCGGCGCGAGCCGCACCTCCACCTCCGTCTCCGGCGGCAGCACGCTGGTGGCGCGGTATGTTTCGATGTGCTCCTCTGTCACGGAGGAGCCGCACCAGGATCCACACTCAGCGGCCATCTCCGGCTCGCTGGGCGTCGCACCAGCTAAAGAGCGGCGGTGGCCCGTACCTCCCACGACCCTAAACTGGCGGCATGGCAAACTACAACGGTAGCGGCAAGTGAGACAGAGCAAGAAGGCAAGGGCGCAGGGGAAGATTAGGGAGGCAATGAGCAGAAGTGGGAACTTCCCTCCCCCAGGCGACCTTTTAAAGACCCGGAAGCGGAACCGTCCGCGGTGCCACGTGGCGTCCATCGAGCCGCACCCCGCCCTCCCCGCCCTCCCACCGCAACTCAAAGGACAAATAAAATAGGATTGAAATACGAACAGGGGAATTCATCGAAATACAAGATCTAACACAAGAGGATTAGCTACTGTAAAAATACCTAGCATCCAACAATTGAAAATACGAACCCTAATAACATACGATCTAGCATCTAACGATCGGAATGGGGGAAGAACAAGGGAAGGGGAGAAAACCCTAGTTACCTCTAACCATGGGTCGGTGATGCTAGTGTCGTAGGGGTTCTCCAGCCTGATGTAATCATCCTCCTCATAGGGGTCATAGCCGAGCGGGATCTGCGCGAGACCGGCGGGGCCCTCCTCGCGGGCGGCTACGATGGAAGCGGGGACGGGGCCTAGACAGGGACGGAGGCTGCCTTCGATTCCTCGACAGGGGCATGTACAGGGACATGGGCCTCCTCGCCGGCGGCCTTAGAGGCGACGATGGCCACTACGCCATTCTTCTCCATCACCAACGTGGTTGGTGTTTTCTTGGGGGTTTGTAGAAGGTGATGGGATAGTGCAGATGGTTGAGTGAGCGAGGGAGTGATGAGTGAGAGTGAGGATGCCTCTATAAAGGAGAAGGAAAGGGACGTTTCATTGCACCACCTTGCATCGCGTAACCGCGTACACTACTGCACCGTGCACGGCCACACGAGTCCTCTACCGCCATGTGCACCGCGACACACGTACCGGTATTCATGTTCTTCCCTCATGTCTAACCCTGGCGACTTAGTCGTGCTCAGTTATACCCTCGACTGTAACACTGGCAGTTTGGTTGTACTCAGTTTTGCCCTCCAGTACTAACACTGCCATGTGCAATATACTCAGTTTTACCCTCCGGTGGCTAGTTAATAGAGAGTCAATGAATGGGTTTTAGCTAGCTAATTGAGTGATTTTATGCACGACAAATTCAAAAAGATCAAAACATAGTGGCATCTACCCAGGGAGTCTTATTATGTGACCTGCCACCATAAGAAATATATATATATATATCAAGTTTTAATCTAAATCACCACTTCTCAAATCACCTACTATCTATGAATGTTCATGAATTTCTAGTCAAGCCTCTTCCCAAAACATCCCTGCCCCAACATAGTTTATCCGAATGAGGCAATAATTGTCAAGCTGGTGCATATTTGAATTGCAAATAGTTTGATGTATGCCAAGATGTATTTTATTGTATAAAGTCGCATGTTCCATTTTTAAATCTCTTTCTATTTTCTATTTGAATCAGTTTGTCAGTTTTGCCCTTGGTTTTTAAGTTCTACTCAGTTTTTCCCTTGGTTGTTAAGTTCTACTCAGTTTTGCTCTCTCTCTTAGTCACAATCTCTCACACTTGTGCTCATCTTGGCTGCTATGCTCTGATTGGTTGAGACAGTTGTCACGTGGATCGTGCCCACTAACCGTTGATCCTCTATGATCTAGCGGACACGATAACCCCTATATTTGTCGAGGGGGGAGGGAAACCCCTCTATCCATGCAAAATAATGAGTTTTCCACCAGTACTTTAACTCCATAACCAAATGATTTTGAATATAATTTGAAGGGAAAGTGTTCAAAGGTGTATATTTTTCGTATATGCAAGTTTGTGCATTACATTCCACTCTATGAAAATGATAATCTCTCAAGATTTTCTTAGAACAATATTATCACATATTAAGTGCGATTTCAAAGATTTCAAATGTGTATAATTTTCGTATATGCAAGTTTATACATTAAATTCCACTCTATGAAAATGGGGTGAACATGATAATCTCTCAAAATTTGGCTAGCACATCATTATCACGTATTAAGTGCGATTTCACAGTGTTCAAAGGTTTGTAATTTTTGTATATGGAAGTTTATGCATTATATTTCACTCCATGAAAATGATAAATGATCAGGATTTTATTAGCACCACATTATCATGTCCTAAGTGCGATTTATAAGAGATCAAAGGTGTATAAATTTCATATATGCAAGTTTATGCATTATATTTCACTATATGAAAATGAAGCTAGACAAAGGACCGCCATCGCTGGAGAAGGGCCACCGTTGCCGGAGAAGAAGAAGATAGGGTAGGCAATAGCGCAGGCGCGGGGCTGGCTCGGGGTCCCATCTTGCAACGCGAACCTGGGTAAGTTGTGGGTCTGACGCTCACGTGGATAAGATGTGGGCCTTGTGTTGATCTGGATAAGTGGAGAGAGGTGTCCACTATGGAAGCCGAATATACGCGGCCCCACTTGTCAGCATGTAACGTCAAGGGTCCTGTTGGGGGGATACCCCCGGGTAGGGTCACGCCGGGGTATAAAGGCCAAGTTAGCCGAGGTTCGGCAAGGCCAAAGCGGATGCTGGCCGGGTCACCTCAAGGCAGGCCAAATCACGGGGTAACCCGGACCAGGGGCGTTCGCCTAACTAAGTCTCAACCGACTTAAGCAGTAAGTCGGAAGTGCATGTTTTACTTGTATGCAGGAACAGGTGTGGCCGGATCAACTATGACCCGGGTCATATCTAGCTTCTAGGAGAAGGAAGGAATCTCGCTGGTCAAAAGAAGTCCCGGTACACACTACCTGAGCGAAGCAAGCAAGGACAGGACCACCGGGGCATGGCCGACAAGGGTGACGACGCCCATGTCGGCTGACGCGGGCGCCGCAGAGGCTCACGTAGCCTCTGCATGTGTGACGCGGGGAGGAAGCATATTCTTAGGAATATGCTTCCACATATGCCCTAGGCAGAGACCGAGCTCCCTCTATAAAAGAGGGGCTAGGGTTTCGGTAGAAGGGGTTGCTTTTTTACTATTCTGGTTTGGCTAGGGTTTTAGGTGCGATCTGATGGTGAGAGTAAGAGAGCTCCTTCTTCCTCCTCTCGCCAATACAGCTCTAGGAGCACCTGTAATCTTGGAAACTGAGCAATACAAACTTCTGTGTGGAGAATCACTTCACTATCCCTCCCTGGATTCCCCTAGCGTGTATTAGTCCCCACCTTTAGCCTATCTATGGCATCTGCCATGACACGACCACGACAGTTGGCGCCCACCGTGGGGATAGCGGCGCTAGCAGGGGTCAAGATCCATACGGGAAACATCATCGGCACCGCGAACGCATCGTCTCTGGGCTCGTTCAACGCTTTGGAGCGCTGGACTTCGTCAGCGACCACGCTGGCTGCTTCGGCACGCGCCCTCTTCCGCGCAACGTCCTCTTCATCAAGCTCGGCGCGCACAAGGTCTACGTCGCTGTTGACGTGTCGTGTGTTCATCCGCGTTACGTCGTCGAGGCGGGGGAGCCACCCCTCACCGAGGTTCCTGGGACGCGTATCGCTCGCTCCCCTGACCATGCAGAGGTGATGATGACTACGCCAAGTGCAGGCGCGAGCAAGGATCTGGCGCCAGATCCAGAGGTAATGCCTAAGGCACCTAGGAAAGGTAGAGGTCCTCCACTAGAGAGGCCAGAGAATGTGTTGAGGGAAGCAATGGATAGCTTGGCAAACCCTGTGGTGGTAGTAGTAGATCCGGCTCGAGCACAGGCCGAGCTAGAAGAAACTAGGCAAAAATACTAGAGGGCGCAAAACAGATAGCCACGGCTCAGCAGTCGTTGAATATGACGCTGTGGGAGTACGCAAAGGCGAACAAGGTTGACGCTGTAAAAGTGAAGGGAAGAAATCTCATGAGCGAGATGAACAGAGAGGGTGATACTGGAATTGAGGAATCAGAAAACTATTTGTCCGTGGGGCTGCCGAGGTATAGTACCCCGACAAAGAACCTCAGGGCAGCGGATGCAGCTGCGTCCGAGTTGGAGGGTCTGACGGGTGAAGCCCGTCAAAGACAACAAGATAGGGTTAACGAGCTGGTTCGGATTGCGAACAGGCAAAACGAGGAACTACTCAGAGCTAACCCGGAGAGAGCTGGAGCCTTCAAGATCGTCCATTCGGCGGTGGGTGACCCGGAGAAATCCGCTGGAGCCGCATCGTCTCCTCATGGTGGTCCAAGGAGAGAAGAGGTAGTAACCTCGGCCAGACGGAACAAACAGATCGTCCCGTATGACCCGACGCGGGCAGGGAAAGGAAAAGAAGCTCAAAAAAATGATGATCGACGGAGTGTGAGTCGAGGTGAAGCTGGCCGAGGTAACCGCGACCAAAGGCAATGCCGGTCAAGGGAACGTTGTCAACGGCAATGCCGGACAGCGAAACTCGGCTGGAGTAGGACAATCGCAGCAGCGGAATATACCAAGGCAAGAGCGAAGTGCTGGCCGAGGTATGAAACAGATAGGTGCTCCGCGAGAGCAAGACAGGTATAATGATGGAGACTCGGAAATGGCAAACGCGGGATACCCAAGGTCGGACTATCATGTGATAGGGTCAAGATTGGGAAGCAGGGATTTGATGCCAGATGATGCCAGGTTGAAACTGGATCGACTGTATAGGTTGGAACAAATTGAATGTCAAGGTCCACTGGGTCCAGCATGTTTTGGACCCTGGATCATGAAGGAGCCACCGGTACCCAACTTCCAGCTACCCAGGGGCACGAAGACGTATGACGGTAGTACAAAGCCGGAGGATTGGCTGATAAATTATACTACAGCTGTGAAAATTGCCACTGGCAACCTGAGATGGGCTGTACGATATGTACCCCAGATGTTGGAAGGACCGGGAAGGGTATGGCTGAACAATTTGCCACAAGGAAGCATCAACTGCTGGATAGATTTCAAGGAAATGTTCATCAGCAATTTCTCGAGTACGTATCAGAGGCCAAATAGGCTGCAGACCCTAGCTATGTGCAAGCAAAGACCAAATGAGACGGATCGGGAGTTTTTAACCCGGTGGTGTACTGTGAGAAACTCGTGTGAGGGCATGATAGAATCACAGGCCATAGCATGGTTTGCACAAGGGTGCAGGTATGCAAGCGAGCTGTGGCAAAAGTTGCAAAGGAAAATGCCAACTACGTTGGCAGAGATGATCCGGATTGCAGATTCGTATGCTTTGGGTGATCCGACTCAACCTAGGCTCGTATCAAACGAGTCAAACGATGAGTAGTATCAGAGAGATGGGGCCGGATCATCCCGGAGGAATGACTACAGAGGAAAAAGAAGAGATGATAGACCGGATCATCGATACGGTTCGCACCAAGTTGCAGCTGTGAATCAAGATCAGCCCGGAGCAGGGGGCAGTCAACGCCAAAAAACTAGAGGGCAGTGGACTCCGAGGAACGATGGCAAGAAGACTTGGACACCAGAGCAAAAGAAGCAGTGGTAAGAAAGGAAAGACCGTCCGAGGTATACTTATGAGTCGATGTTGGACCAGCCGTGTAAGTTTCACACGCCAAATCCGAATAACCCAGCAGGTCATACGACGAGGCAATGTGAGTGGATGCGCAAGATTGAACAAGGTGGTTCGGGGAATGCTCAGGCACCCCGGAATGATCAGCCTCGGCAGGAGTTACCCCGGCAGCAATTGCTCTCCGGAGCGAACACGCAACAGCTAATGTTGCCTGCCCCTCTGCCGAGGTATGATAACAATGAGAGAAGGGATGCAGTGCATCAAGTGGAAAATCAGCATCAGCCGGATCAGAGATACCCCGGAAATGAGGGGAGAAACGAGTACAGAGAGCACCATCAGAGCTATTGTGTGTTCACCACTGAGGAAACAGATAGAAAGAGCTTGCAGCGTAGGAATATGGAGGTGAATGCAGTGATGCCTGCAGTAACGAGGTACATGCCTTGGTCTGATTAGGAAATCACCTGGAGCATCAGGGATCATCCCAAGCTTATGCCAAGCCCTGGTTCGTATGCGTTGGTGCTGGATCCGACACTCATTGGACCTAGCATTAACGTAAGGTTCTCAAAGGTACTGATGACAATGGTAGTAGCATTAACATCATGTATGCGGACACAATGCGCAAGTTGGGTATCTCGGAGAACGTGCTGCAGGCCACGAGGACAACTTTCCATGGTATTGTGCCCGGCATTTCTTGTGAGCCCATAGGCAAGGTCCGGGTTGACGTCTTGTTCGGCACGAGGGATAACTGCTGAACCGAAAATTTAGAGTTCGAGGTGGTGAACTTGAAAAGTGCGTACCACGCGTTACTCGGAAGGCCAGCGTTGAACGAGTTTATGGCAAGCTGTCACGTTAGCTACTTGAAGATGAAATTACCCGGACCGAACGGAGTGATTACCATTGCTGGGGATTTCCGACGTTCCATGGAGTGTGCGTCGGCCGGGTCAAACTTAGCCGAGTCACTTGTGATTGCGCAGAAAAAAAGGAAAATTCAAGAGGTGGCGGCATTGGCTCAATCCACGCAGCAGTATCTGCCGGCGCTGAGTAACCCGCATGGAAGTGTCTCTTTCTAGGCCACGAAAGATACCAAGAAGGTTCCTGTTGATGACATGTTCCCAGAGCGCACCGTAACAATTGGTGTCGGGTTAAGTGTTAAATAGGAAGCAAGCTCGTCAGCTTCCTCCATGAGAATTGGGACATTTTTGCTTGGTCCACACAGGACTTGCAAGGTGTTCCGAGGGAGTTGGCCGAGCACTCTTTGAATGTGAGACCCGGAGCTAAGCCGGTGACGCAACCACTCCACCGCTTCGCCGAAGATAGGAGGAAAGTCATTGGGGATGAGATAGCTCGGTTGCTAGCTGCGGGATTTATCATGGAAGTTCTTTACCCGGATTGGCTGTCTAATCCGGTGTTGATGAAAAAGAAGAAGGATGACCCGAACGTGGCAGTGGTTTGGCGCATGTGTATTGATTACACGAACCTGAACAAGGCGTGTCCAAAAGATCCATTTCCGCTACCAAGAATAGATCAGGTCATAGACTCAACTGCTGGATGTGAATTATCGTCATTCATTGATGCATATTCTGGTTTCCACCAGATACCTCTGAATCCGGATGATCAAATAAAGACTGCGTTTATTACCCCATATGGGGCTTATTGCTATCGCACCATGCCGTTTGGTTTACGTAATGCAGGGGCAATGTACTAAAGATGTATGCAAAAATGTTTGCACGACCAAATAGGTCAAAATGTACAGGTGTACGTGGATGATGTGGTTATCAAGACCAAGGAAAGCAAAATGCTCCTTGACGATATCAGGCAAACGTTTGCGAACCTAAGGAGGTTCCGGATGAAACTTAACCCCGAAAAATGCACCTTCGGTGTCCTGGCTGGAAAATTTCTTTGTTCTCTTGTTTCCAGCCGAGGTATCGAGGTTAATCCAACCAAAATCTGGGCCATCAAACGAATGGAACTGCCGAAGTGTCTTAACAATGCCAGAAGTTCACAGGTTGCCTGGCCTCGTTAAGTCGGTTTCTATATCGGTTGGGAGAGAAGGCATTTCCTCTTTACCAACTCATGAAAAAGTCGGATAAGTTCGTTTGGACGCCGCAGGCCGATGAAGCTTTTACCCACCTGAAGAAGATGTTAGCCACGGCACTAGTGCTAGCCTCACCACTATCAAAGGAGCCAATGTTGCTCTATATAGCCGCAACCAACCAAGTTGTAAGTGCAGTGATAGTGGTGGAGCGCGACGAGGAAGGTAAGTCGGTACAAAGTCCAGTGTATTACTTGAGCAAGGTGTTGTCAGCCTCAAAGAAGAACTACCCACACTATCAAAAGGTGGCATATGGCGTGTACATGGCCGCTAAGAAGTTAAAGCATTACTTTGAGGAGCATCCTATCCGGGTCATATGTGAGGCCCCCATATCTGAGATAATGAGTAACAAGGATGCGAGTGGCAGAATGGCAAAATGGGCAATTGAGCTAGCTCCTTATGCGCCGCAATATGACAGAAGACAGGCCATCAAATCTCAAGCTGTGGCAGACTTTTTCGTGGATTGGGCCGAGGTGCAATACGAACCGCCACTCCCAGATCCGAACTAGGCGAATGCACTTTGATGGATCAAAAACCAAAACCAGGATAGGTGCCGGAGTTGTACTCACATCGCCAAAGAAGGACCAGTTGAAATATGTGCTACAGATCCATTTCGCGGCATTGAACAACGTCGCTGAGTATGAAGCACTTGTGCACGGGCTCAAGGTGGCAAAAGAGATTGGAATACGTCGGATCATATGCTTTGGCGACTCGGATTTGGTGGTACAACAAGTGTCGGGAGTGTGGGGTGCCCTGGATCCAAACATGGCACTGTACAGATTTCATGTGCATAAGATATCTGGTTACTTTGAGGGATGCGAATTTCACCATGTACCCCGGGTGGAAAATGAGGCTGCCGACATGCTGTCGAAGCTCGGGTCAACCCGACAAGCAATTCCATCGGGTGTAGCATTAGAGTACCTCAGGAAACCATCCATCAGGCCCTCCCTAGAAACCGACTCAATCTATGTCCTGGAGGACACAGAATCCGGAGCTGTGCCCATGGACATTGACATGGGAAGTGGTGCGCGAAACCCGGGGACTGCCTCGGCAAACCTGGGGGCTGCTTCACTGAACTCGGGGACTGCTTCGCAAGACCCGGGGACTGCACAGCGTGATCCGGTTGAAGTTATGCCGGTGGATCAGATGGAGATTGATGAGGATGTGTTCCCTGTGCGAGCAATACCAGCTTGGGCACTACCTATATTTCAATTCCTGAAAGATGGAACGCTACCCGCTGAGGAAGTGCTGTCCAGGCAAACACAGAGGAGGGCAAAGGCCTACACGATCATCAATTCAGAACTATACAAAAGGAGTGTGACCAATGTCCTCCAGCGATGCGTTGACCCGAAAGAAGGGCTTGAAATCATCCGAGATATACATCAGGGGGAGTGCGGGCATCATGCCTTGTCCCGAGCCTTGGTAGCAAAAGCTTTCCGGCACGGATTCTACTGGCCAAGTGCCTTAGAGCAAGCAGAAGATTTGGTGAGAAAATGTAATGGTTGTCAGAGGTATGCTACCAAGACACATATGTCGATGTCGGAACTCAAGACCATACCAATCACTTGGCCATTTGCCGTATGATGCTTGGATATGGTTGGCCCGTTCAAACCAGCAAGGGGAAATATGACTCACATTTTGGTAATGGTGGACAAGTTTACCAAGTGGATTGAAGTAAAGCCTATAAGAAAATGTGATGGAGCTACGGCCGTAACGTTTCTCAAAGATATCATCTTGAGATACGGTTATCCTCACAGTATCATAACTGATAATGGCACAAACTTTGCGGAAGGAGCATTTGCGTGTTTTTTCCAGGATAAGAAGATCCAGCTGGACGTAGCCTCGGTAGCCCACCCCGCATCGAACGGACAAGTGGAAAGATCCAACGGATTAATATTATCCGGGATAAAACCCCGGCTCATTGAGCCGCTGCGAAGATCAGCGGGGTGCTGGATAGAAGAACTACCAGCGGTACTATGGAGTTTAAGAACAACTCCGAATCGATCAACAGGCTATACGCCGTTCTTTCTGGTATATGGGGCAGAATCTATATTACCAGCCGACATAGAGCATGATTCGCCTAGGGTCACCCAATACACAAAAGCCGAAGTGCAAGAAGCCCGGCAAAATGATGTTGATCTGCTGGAAGAAGCGAGAGAACTGGCATTGTCTAGATCCGCCATATAACAGCAAAATCTCCGACGCTATCATAGCCGGAAAGTATGCCCCTGAGTCTTTCAGGAAGGCGATCTGGTGCTCCGGTTGGTACAACGTACTGATGGCATGCATAAGTTATCCCCCCCATGGGAAGGCGTTCATCGTGAGCAAGGCATTGCACAATGATTCTTATTATCTTATAGATGCAAAGCCATAGGAAAAGAACAAGGCGGACAGGTCCGGAGAGGAATCTAAGCGACCATGGAATATAGCTCTACTTCGTCCTTTCTACACTTAACTAAGAAGTGTATGTATCCGAGTCGTCTCATATGTCGGTATGTGTGTCGGCAATGAGCTTATCAATGAAATGTTGGCACCTCGAGCAGTAACTCGGAGACTGCCTTAATAGTGTTTGTTGTTTTTTGTGCGTCAGCTGGAATAAGTTATTCTACTTAACTCGGATTAGTAATGTGTGAGCACCAAGAACCCAACTCTTCGACTTGCTGCTGTCCAACAAGAATTGGCTTCATGGCAAGCAAGAGAACAAGTTTGGAATTGCGTAGCACATGAAAAATGACTAAGGAAAAGAATGTATTCGAGCCGACGTTTGTTTTTCGGACTAACCCTGTATTTATTTTCAAGTTATTATGCAGTTTTATTTTTGAGCTAAGTCTAAAAGTTTCCCCGTAATGTTAAGACAATTTTTGAAGCTCGGATTCGTAAGTCGTAAAACCGAATCAAGGTAGACATGAACCGAGCCAAGAGATTGAATGAACAAGAAAAAGAAACTTGGGGACTACGCCCAAGTTAATCCGGCATAAGAACTTAGTAGCAAAATATCACATGTATATGGGATACAACTGCACCTGGCATACCGGGGATCTAATAAATTTTTAAGTGTTTCTGCTCAAGGAGCTACAGGAGGAGGAGGAAGTTCGGCATCGTCTTTGCTGCCTTCAATGTCAGAGGCATCATCTCCTTCTTCATCGCCCGAGCCATCTTCATCGTGCTAAACCTCTTCGTCCCCAGCGGCTTCCAAGAAGCTCGGCCCCTCAACCCATTCATGAATAGGAGCGTATTCGATGAGGCTGTGGGCGCAAGCCTGGTGCCGAGCTACCCGCTCCGGGTCATTGGTCCATCTAGATCCTATGCGCAGACATGTCAGGAGGTTGAGATCGATCTTCTCATACCACGTGAGTATGTGGTGAAGAATGGTATCAGCTGCGGCACGTCCAGCGGACTCTCTCCAGAGGTCGAGCTGAGTCTAGGTTTCCATTAGCTTCTCAATGAGAAGTGCGGTGGTCTCCGGGGCATCTTCGCCGGGCCAAAACGTGTTGAAGGTGCGAGCTACAGCGCCGAGGATGTCCTTGCCGTAATTTTTGATAAGCTCCACACGAGATGACAAGCTGACCAACAAGTCCTCCAGATGATAAGGAATCCCTTCACCATCAGGAGCGGCCGGAGTACCCCTTTCTCGGCGGAAGTTGGCAACTGCTGCGCTCACAATAGGAGTGCCCTCTAGAAATTTACCTGGAAACGAGGCAACGGAGGAAGGTCAAGAAAAGACATATGGAGTAACCCGGAAAAGTAGGTCGGAAAAGGGAAAGGAACTTACGTGATATATGGCTAAGGATCCGAGTCAGCTCCTTGGTGCAGTCATCACGTCTCTTCCGAAGCTGCTCAAGCTCAGCGTTCGCCGACCCAAGCTGGATGCCGGACTCCTTGAGAAGATCCTGGTCCTTGGCGATCTGGAGATTGAGGCGCTCACGCTCTTCTGTATAATTCTGACCAGCCTTTTGAAGTTCGGATTGGTGTTGGGCCTTCATCTTGTCCATCTCAGCCTTGAGCCTGGCAATCTCATCGTCCTTGGTCCGGAGAAGGGCAAGCTCGTCATCTTTCTTCTTAAGCTCGGCTTGGTGCTGCCCTGCTTGTTTGAGAAAATGCAGCATCATATCAGGCACGTGCACACTATCTTCAAGCGATGCTGAAATAGTGTGTTGGCCCGGCAAAGCCGAGGTATGAATGTTTGCCGAGCCAGGGAGAAAAGGAAGTGGAAAGCACTGCAAGGTCGGACATAAATGACTTACCTTTGATCTGCTCCAGATTTTTCCGCATAATAATGTTCTCAGCCTCCACCCCAGCTGCGGAAACCGAATGATGAGATTAGTTCGGCAAAGGAAGATGAAGAAAAATGAAGAAGCGCTAAGGAAGAAATTTACCCCTTTTCTTGTATTCCGCGATAAGTGCAGCCTGCTTTGCGCGTAGCATCTTGTGGGTATCCAGCAAGCGTTGGAATTCAGCACTCTGGCGATTGGTGGTCACCTGAAAGGGATACAGAAACATAAGTTAGCTTGGTGCATATTCAAAGTGTACTAAAATCCGGGCCAAGTGGAACTTAATCCGGCTCTAGGTGTGTCCATATTCAAAGTGTACTAAAATCCGGGCCAAGTGGAACTTAACCTGGCTCTAGGTGTGTGCATATTCGAAGTGTACTAAAATCTGGGCCAAGTGGAACTTAACCCGGCTCTAGGTGTGTGCATATTCGAAGTGTACTAAAATCCGGGCCAAGTGGAACTTAACCCGGCTCTAGATGTGTGCATATTCGAAGTTCTCCTGGAGCTATGCTAGTTTTCTAAAGAGCATCCGACCGAGTAACAAGTTACTCCCCCGGAGGCTCGGGGACTAATGGTTATTATCTACAGCATGTAAAGGGGAAGCAACATACCTCCATCATCCGCCCGGCGAGGTTAATTGCCTATGCGGCTGTGTTCATTTGGGCGGAAAACTCGGCGGGGCCGAACTTCTCCGAGAGATCAGCGTCTTGAACTACCTCTGCCTTATTCCAATTCCTGACAAATTCTATCAAGCTCGGAGGGTACCGTTCACCGGTGGGCATATGGGGCGCCACCAAGCCCTTCGCGTGTGCTTCTTTCCTTTCAATCAAGGCAAGGGCTGGGCTGGTGTGCAGAACCATCTGTTGTGCATCAGTTGGCTTGGCAGGGGCGTCCTTCGCTGCTGGAGCTTTCTTGGTAAGCATTGTGTAGCATCCCAATTGTCTAACAATTGTAATGCTACTTGGTCTAACAAGTTGTTGCTTATGCCTCTCGACAGTTGAAGACGCATGAGATCAACTATCCTACACATGACCTTGAACTCGCAGCAGTTGTCTTTGCTTTGAAAGTATGGAGGCATTACTTGCTTGGCAACCGTTGTGAGATCTTTTCTGATCACAAGAGTCTGAAGTATATCTTCACACCGCCTGATCTCAACCTTTGTCAGAGGAGGTGGATTGAAACAATCAATGATTTCGATTTTACCATCAACTACACCCCGGGCAAAGCCAATGTCATGGCCGATGCTCTCAGCCGAAAAGCTTATGTCAACAATCTCATGGTGGAAGAACAACAACCTCTCTTGTGCGAGGAATTCCGCAAACTCAACCTTGAAATTGTGGATCAAGGTTATCTTCTGAACCTTCTAGCAACACCTCTCTTGGAAGAAAAGGTCCGTTCCATTCATCTTGGTGATCCTTACACTAAAAAGATCATTTCCAACATTCAGCTTCCGAAGTATGAGTCTTTCCATGTAGATGACCAAGGCACTCTTTTCTTTGAACACCGGATGTTTGTTCCGAACTACCCGGGTTTAAGAGAGCAAGTTCTCAAGGAGGCGCATGATTCTGTTCTTTCTATCCACCCTAGGAGCACTAAGATGTACATGGACTTGAAAACACAATATTTGTGGCCTGGTTTGAAACGATATTGTGCCAAGTATGTCTCGGAGTGTGATGTTTGTCATAGAGTTAAAGCTGTCCATCAGAAACCTTCCGATCTTCTACAGCCATTGAAGCCTCCGGAATGGAAATGGGAGAAAGTAGAGATGGACTTCATCACTGGTTTTCCAAGGTCGCAGAAGGGCAACAATGCAATCTTTGTTGTCATTGACAGGCTTTCCAAAGTAGCTCACTTCTTTCCAGTCAAGGAAACAATTTCTGCAATTCAGTTGTCTGAGCTCTATATCAACAAAATTGTCTCTCTGTATGGAGTTCCTCTTGAGATCAGTTCAGACCGTGGAAGCATCTTCACTTCCAAGTTCTGGGGAAGTTTCCAAAATGCTTTGGGAACAAAATTGAACTTCAGCACAACTTACCACCCTCAGTCGCAAGGACAAGTTGAAAGGATCAATCAGATTCTGGAAGATATGCTCCGTGCTTGCGTTATCTCTTCCGGCATGAAGTGGGAAGAATGTCTTCCTTATGCTGAATTCTCTTACAACAACAGTTTCCAGAAAAGTCTAAAGATGGCACCATTTGAGGCTCTCTATGGTCGCAAATGCAGAACTCCGATTGGTTGGTCGGGCGCAGGTGAAAGAATATTGTTTGGCCCCGACATTGTAACTCAAGCGGAGGAGAAAGTTCACATCATTCTTGAAAATCTGAAGATTGCTCAAAGTCGCCAGAAGAGCAATTATGATAGAAAGCACACGGACATGGAGTATGTCCCTGGTGATCTCGTTTACCTTCGTGTCACTCCCATGAGAGGCACACACCGCTTTGGTATCAAAGGAAAGCTGGCTCCTAGATACATCGGTCCTTTCAAAATTCGTGGAAGAAGAGGAGAAGTTGCTTATGCCCTTGAGCTCCCTGAACAACTCAAAGTCCATGATGTTTTCCACATCTCTCAACTCAAGAAGTGCTTCAAGGATCCCGACAGGACCGTGGACCATGAACTCATCAATCTCCAAGAAGATCTGTCTTATCAAGAACACCCCACAAAAATTCTTGAAGTCGCAGAAAGAAGGACTCACAACAAGTCCATCAAGTTCTGCAAGGTGCAGTGGTCGCACCATTCCGTTGATGAAGCCACTTGTGAACGTGAAGATGAGCTTCGTTCCAAGTATCCTACCCTCTTTGAGTCTTCTTCTTCTTCTTCCTAGAATCTCGGGGCGAGATTCCTGTTTAGTGGGGGAGAATTGTAGCATCCCAATTGTCTAACAATTGTAATGCTACTTGGTCTAGTAAGATAATGGCTACTTCCTATATATAATTGTTGCATCATAATTATATCATGCTCATGTCATCATGCCACATTACATTTGAGCATCATATAAAACCCTTTTTCATTTGGTTCTTATCTCATATGCACTATTAATTGTATTTGCCTCTTGATACATTGCATTTGGTTCTGACTAAATCCTACTGGGCTTTTGATTTATGTTAAATGTCCAAGTGGAGTTGTGGGCATATCTTTTACTTCCCATTCCATCTACTGACTTGCCATACATCTCTCCTTTGATATCATCTATTTTCCACCATATACATGTATGTGGCCTTTTGTTGTTAGTATTTTAAAACCAAGTCACATATATGTGTATGGATCCAAATCTACCTACCTCATTCATTCATACATATGTGGTATGTTTCACCACCTTAATACATCATGCATGCATGGATGTAATCTTGCATGACTCATGCAAATAAAACCCTCCACCTTCCCTTGTACCTCAATCTTTTATTTTGGGTGTGGTGTCCATTCTACCTTGCCTTCCATCTCCTTCTATGCAATTCTAGTGCTTGCCTCTCTCAAATATTCATATGTGCATGTGGCATACATTTTATTCAAATCTAGTGCTACATGCAATATTAGCCCCTAATCACATGTGATATCAATGCCACTAGTGACCTCTCTTTTATTCAAATTCTTTTGCACTTGTTTGATTGTTCAAATTTTTGATCAAATCCTATATCTATATTCCATCTACCAAGATTTCCTAGCTAATCTAGCTATCTAAATAAAGACTACATCCCTAATATTTATTTAATTAATTATTGTCTCTTGGTCTCTGTCTAAATATTTAACACTATTTTTTTCGTCTAAAGTTTTGTCTAAAACTAGTCTCGCCTACTCTAGTTTAGACTAGATAAAAACTCCTATCCCCTTCTTTTTTTTTCAAAATCCGAATCACCGTACTTATACACACACCTACACACCCCAGCTAGCTAAACCTCAACCGGGTGCATCGATCTACCTCAAGGAGCTCGCCACATTGTTCCAACCTGGCTGTTCCTTTCTTTTTTTTCTTTTTTCTTTTTACCTTCCTTGCAACTAGAACCAACCGCAGTGTATGTCTCGTCCCAGCCCAACCGATTTACTAGGTCCTGTTTGTCGTCTACCTTGAGCACGAGGAGGACGGGAGTCCGTCGTCTGCTCTGGGTGCCCGAGCGCTTTTCTTTTCCCCCTCCTTATCTAACCCTGGTCGAATCCCCTCTTCCCTATCAGCGCCGCCGTCTGCTCGGAAGCCACGGGAGTAGCCGGAGCAGCCACCTCGCCGGAGGAGCACCTCGCCGCCACGACCTATCCCTCTCCGGAGCATCTCCACAGCCGCGAGCTCAACGAACCCCGCCAGCAACCCTCGGTGAGCCACAACCGCGTCCTCCCTTCTCTCTCCCTGGCTCTCTCCCTCTTCTCCCTCTCGCTCGCCCAGCTCGTCGTCGCACCGCGCTCGCGCGCACTATGGAACGCGTCTGGCGTCGACCTCGAGCAGCGGTTCCATCACGTACACCTTACATGTTACTTTCTCGAAATTTTGCAGGCGTCTCCGTCGCTCTTTTGCGAAAACTCTTTGAACAGAACTTGTAGCCTCATCATCCCTCTATCCACAGGAACAAACGGCACTCAATTTGGAGCTCCACCGACGAAGAAATCTTCTTCTGAAGATCGCTTCGAAAACTGTTTTTCTGAAATTTCGTTAGTGCAATCTGAATCTGCTCTGTTCTTCAACGTTTGCCGGTGCATACAATCTCCTATTGGAAAAACTTACTTCAGCAAAGTTGTATATCTTTGCGAGATCTACAACTTTCGTTTTTACGATATCTTCAAAATCGTCCCAGATTCGTCGTAATATTCAGTTGAACTCAGGTCGTTTTCCTGCATTCCGTCCGGCAATCTCGGATACCGTTTTTCGTCCCTGTTCTTCGTCAATTTCCGGGCTCCACATTGCTCCACCGAAAAAACTCCGTACATGAAAGTTGTGCACCTTCCTGCCCTCTTCAACTTTGCTTTTTGCAGAATCGCAAAATTTCCAAGGGATAGCTCGCCACCGTCTTCCGAAAATCAGACGAGCTAGCCCCATTTTTGGATCGAATTCAGATTCGCTGGCCCATTTTGCACAAACCCCCCTAGGAGAAGCCAGCCGGCACAGACCAGTCCCCTGCGCCCCGGATTGCCCATGTGTCCAGCACGGGCTGGCCGCGCGTGCCCTGTGGCCCCGCCACCGGAGGCCCACCTGTCATTCTCTGTGGCTAGGAAACCTCAAGGTGAGAAAAATCTAGAGAAACCCCCCACCTTATCCATCGCCAGCTCCCTGCGCTGAGTCAGCCGGGCCCCACGTGTCAGCGTGTGTGGCTAGGTTCAGTTGTGTGCAAAAGACCTGTGACCTTTCACTATAATAAAAGTAATTTCAGAATTTGTTTATATGATTTTAAAATCCAGAAATTAACAACTTTATTTTGGTAAGTCCAGATAATACAAATAATATATGTTTTTGAATCAGAAAAATGGGAGGAATTCAAATATGCCATTCAAATGTCATTTGAACACTTTAAATTTCGAGATGATTAAAATTACGATAAAAATGCCCTTTTCTTAATAAATTAATAACTTTAATTGTATAACTCCAAATTGGGCAAATAATATGTCTAAATCGATCAGCGCGACGAGCCTGTTCTATCTACGCAGTCCTTGTTCTGATTTGAAGCATGCATCATGTTATTATTAAAAATCTGAACTGTTTATGACAATAAAACTTGGTTAAATAAATAATAAAATGCTTTAGTTCTTGTATCCACACCTCACCTTTGCCATGCTACTTTGATGCCATGTAATTTGTGCATCATTCATTATGGCATGTTTGTTTGCTTGTCGCATTTTAATTCATATGCTTGTGCACTTTATTTATGTTGGCCCTTGTTTGTTTGGTTCTTCTTCGAATAGACGCCCAACAGGAGAATTACCAGGATTCACAGGAGTACTACCCAGATCCATCTCTGGCTTCAACTGAGCTGCCAGGCAAGCACTACCACATGCTTGCATACATACAGTACCTATTGCCTCTATCTTATTCTTGCATCATTGAGTCGCGATTGCATTAAATTGAATTCCAAGTACTGCATAGCCTTTACTTTTAAACCCCACCAAAGCTTGTTCCTCCATCCCATGAGCCATTACTACAAGAGTTGTTTGAGCCATGTGAGTCGTAGAAAAGCATGTATAGGGTATGTGAGTGTCTGATGGATCACGAGGTACCTAAACAACTTAACCTGAGTAGTAATGGGATAACTAATGAAAGATGCACCGGTGAGCAATATCTGCTATTTGGTTTTCCATGCTCACTTGTGTCCCGAAGGACCCCGAGTACTTGATTCCTGTTCCTAGACTATTCACACTATCCACATCCGGGAGGCCTTATGGACCCCCCTGAGCCAGAGCTTGATTCATACTTATTTCTTGGGGCCACAAAGTAGTTTGGGGCTTTATTACTATCATGTACTTATGCCATGTTACTACTTTATTAAGATTGTGCGTGGAGCACCTGTACTGTTTTGGATCGTGGAATGTTTTCGCGGTATCGACAAGCCCAGTCACATTTTCGGGTTCCCCGTCGTTTATAGCCATTGACACAAACCTTGGGTCCGTCTCGGAGCCGGCCAACTTCGTTGTGGGTAGCTTAATGGGGTGGCCCCCTGAAATATTTCTGAATCCTGTGATTGCTTTGTCGTGAATGCCCCATTGGGTTTTGATTTGGTTTTTCCGAGGTTGATCGAGTGTGTGTTGCTATTCGTGCACCCCTGTAGGGTAAATCTTTCTGAAAGCCGTGTCCGCGGTTATGGACGACTTGGAGCACAGTTTCTCGATCATAGACAAGAATAACTAAAGTACCGCTTTTAATTGGACTAAGTACTTGACTAGTAAATAGTGCAACGCTCATGGAATGGTTAATAAAACTGCCAACGGATGATGGGGGTTGTTCGTCCGCTTCCTCGTTGGTAAGCGAGGAGGAGGATGGATCTGGTAATTATACTGTTATAACTGTTGTTCTTAATTTACGGACATCCGTCTATCATTGGTTAAGCAGATGGTTAGCGAGTTCTATAGAATTGTTAGGTATTATCTTTTGCTGCAATTGCGTCACCCCGGGTTGTGTCCCCTTTAGTGGCATAAAGACTTGCTGAGTACCCCTAGGGTCTCACACGATAAATTGTTTGATTCAGATGAACAGGTGTACCCGCAAGACTGATACTGGGTGGAAGAGACAGATGATGTTGGCAACGATCATTCGGTGTAGAGATTCCGGGAAAGGGGATCCGTGAGATCTGTGGGCGGGATGTGTTTATTTATGGGGCATCTTATGCTGATTTGCTTCTTATCTGTACTCGGATCTTGTTTTCCGCTTCTGTCTGATACTCTGATGTGTGATGTATGAGGAGCTATCCTAAATTATTATATCTATCTAGGACATTTGAATCTTGCCGTATGGCGTTGCAATATTTCTATTTCTTTTAGATGGAATGGCTCTGAGGACTATTGTATGTTGCTTGCATACATACTCATTTGTGTATGTAGTTGATCCCTTCGCCTGCCGATTACGCCGCTCGTTCTTGTCCTGATGTCTGAAAGTGGTTAGGACGGCCGAAAGGTCTACCGTGAGCGGCCATAGGCCCCACCGTACTATTTTAACCACTTTCGTTCATCCAGGCATGTAACTAAGAGCGTAATTCACCGAGGTAGTTACACATTGATGCGAGGGTACGCTACCCAGCCTCGACGAATGTTGACTTGCTAGCGTCCGGAGCCTTCTTGCCCTTGGCTTGCTGGGAAGAGGAAGTCATCACAGCGGATTTCCCCTTAGTAGTTGTCGGGGTAGTTCCTCGCCGAAGTTGAGAGGACTCGGACGAGGCAGAGGAGCTAGGCGCTGGTGCTCTTGTTGCTGGACTTGGTGCCGCTGCTGATGTTTTTGCAGCCGGAGTTGGTGCTGGTGCCGGAGTTGGTATTCTTGCTGGTGCTGGTGCCGAGGTAGCTTCGGTGGCTGCTGGTTGTGGCGAAGCCGAAGTGGTGGATGTCGTCGCCTCGGCTAGGCCAGTCTCCCCCGCTCCAAGGTTACCCTCCTCTTGCCGAGGTGGAGCAGAACCCGGAGCAGCCGCAGAACCCTCTAGAATAGGGCTCAGCGGACGTGACTCGTCGTCAGCGGTGAAGAGATGCTAGATCCACTCTGGGGGACCTCCACCGGAGCCCTGCAAAAGAGAATAATGTCAGAAGAGCAATCACAACGATGCAAGGAAGAGCAAGTTACAGAAGGAAAAATGACTTACGCATCCGAGATTTGGGCCTCCTTGGGTTTCCGAGCCCTTCGTGCTGGGGCCTTGCCTGCTGGCTTGGATGCAGTCTTGTCCCCGGACTTCTTTCGCCTTTTAGCAGGCTGAGAAGGTCAGGAGCAGGAACTTGGAGCAGCCCCGCGCTTCTTCTTCGGCGCCACCGAAACTGGTTCGCCCGTAGCGAGCGGAGGATCCTCATGGATGTGACCACCGAGGTGAGCTGATGCCGGAAAAGCAAAAGAAAGGGGGACAGCCTCAACAGGTTCAATCACCTCGAAGTCCGAGTCATCTTCATCATCGGGCCAATCTCTAATAGAAGAGGATTTACCCGTGGGTCGTTTCGTGGCGTCGGTCATTGGGAGAAACATCTCCTGGTCCGGCTCTTCCTCATCCAGAGTCTCCCGGTCCGGCGCCCACTTAAGGGTCAGATCAGTGCCGTCCTCGAGGGTCTGCTGAAGAAATTGCTGAGGAAAAGAATGAACAAAAGAGTAAAAAATGCAACAATAACCGTCACGTAATTAGTCCAGGGTAAGTTTGCAACATGAAGCTTACCGCGGGAGGAAGCCTATCGCGGAAAAAATGCTCAATTCCCCAAATCCACTCAGAGGAGAAGTCCTTGTGGGTGGTGAAGAGAGCCTTAACCCGGCGATATATCTCCGTGTTGCTCAGTTCGAAGGATGAGGTCCGGTTGGGGTCACGGACGAAGCTCATGTGGCACACCTTGTGGGTGCGCTTATGGAGGGGGGAAATTCGGTTGCGCACGAAAGTGATCATAGCATCCTCGTTGCGCAGCCCGAGCTTCTTTAGCTCCGCGAACCTTTTGTTGACCTGGTTGGCCAAGGCCGTGGGCTTCTTGGGAATGGCATCCCACAGATCCGGGTTAGGTGCACCGGAGTATAGGGGAGCAGCCGGATTAAGTCTTCGGTGCCTGTATTTCGGACGTAAAACAAAGTCCGGGCCCACCCTTTGCAGGACTCTAATCCGGTGACCCGGGCGAAAACGGAAAACCTCCGAGGGGAAATAGGAGCAGCTCCGAATTGAGTGAGCTGCTTGTCCTCCGGATCGGTATTGATGTTTGGGATGACGTTGCGACGAAGGCCAAAAAACCAGATCCATAGCTCCTTCGTGGGCCACAGTCCGGCATAGCCTTCGATCGTGGAAACAAAGGTAGAAAGAGAAGTGATGGCGTTGGCTGGAAGATGGTGCGGCTGGAGTTGGTATGTGCTAAGCCAGTCCCGGAAAAAGTCGCTCACCGGCAAACCGAAGCCCCGTTGGAAGTGGGACAAGAACACGACGTATTCACCCGGATTGGGTGAGGGGGCTAATTCGGAGGAGGCAAGACAAGCCGCAACACCGGCGGGGATGCGCCTGGTGCGGTAGAGCCAGTCCAGGTCATCTTCGCAGACCCAGGACCCGGCCCATGCACCGCGGTCCGCCGCCGCGGCATCCTCCTCCATTTCTTGCTCAGCGACGATGAGCTCCTCCTCCGTCATCTGGTCTTCGCTGCCCTCGCTGGCGCTAGCGGCGTCGGGGGGCAGAGGCCTGGATTGGCGAGGACCCGTGGTGAGGGAGTTGCGTAGCGGTGGCTGCGATGCAAAGGTGTGAGGGAGAAGCACGGCGGCGACGCTGCTATTTGGGAGCACTAGCGGCGGCGCGGTCGAGAGGAAGACGAAGGAGAAGAGCAACGGGCAGAGGGGCGCGGAAGGAGAAAAATCCTAAGGGATGCGCCCCTCCGCTATTTAACCACCCCCTCAAGGGGTGAGTGGGATCGCATCCTGCGGATCGGCCACACGTAGTGGACGTGTATCACCTGCCTCGACCAATCAGTGGGGAGCCACACGGAGGGCCACAGAGCGGAGATGATCCCATGACGTGACACTGTGATGCGATAAACGAGGAGGCAGGCATGACGTGACCCGCGCATAGTGATAACTGACAATTACTGCGGCAGTTACTGTGCAGGCTCTTAAAATAAGACAACATAATGATTACCCTTCACATGGGTTGGCGTACGAGAGAAGGAAACAAGAACCGGATGGAACTGTGGTAACCCGGCCAGCAAGTGAAAACTTGGAATGTGCAGAGGGAAAGTAAAACCATGAGGTCCGAGTTAAAGTGGTAACCCGGCCGGCAAGTGAAAACTTGGAATGTGCGAAGGGAACATAAATCCATATAATCCGAGGTAAAGAGGTAACTCAGAAATAACGAACGGAGCTCGAAATTGAACCTAATGTGGCCTTAGCGGCCAAGGCAGCTAAGACCGCACCAGCTTCGGGGACTAATGTTGGGGGGATACCCCCGGGTAGGGTCACGCCGGGGTATAAAGGCCAAGTTAGCCGAGGTTCTGCAAGGCCAAAGCGGATGCTAGCCGGGTCACCTCAAGGCAGGCTGAATCACAGGGTAACCCGGACTAGGGGGCGTTCGCCTAACTAAGTCTCAACCGACTTAAGAAGTAAGTCGGAAGTGCATGTTTTACTTGATGCAGGAACAAGTGTGTCCGGATCAACTATGATCCGGGTCATATCTGGCTTCAAGGAGAAGAAAGGAATCTCGCTGGTCAAAAGAAATCCTGGTACGCACTACCTGAGCGAAGCAAGCAAGGACAGGACCACCGTGGCATGGCCAACAAGGGTGACGACGCCCATGTCGGCTGACGCGGGTGCCGCAGAGGCTCACGTAGCCTCTGCATGTGTGACGCGGGGAAAAAGCACCTCGGTCGGCTTACTACTTTGGGAGGAAGCATATTCTCAGGAATATGCTTCCACGTATGCCCTAGGCAGAGACCGAGCTCCCTCTATAAAAGAGGGGCTAGGGTTTCGGTAGAAGGGGTTACTTTTTTACTATTCTGGTTTGGCTAGGGTTTTAGGTGCGATCTGTGGGTAAGAATAAGAGAGCTTCTTCTTCCTTCTCTCGCCAATACAGCTCTAGGAGCACCTGTAATCTTGGAAACTGAGCAATACAAACTTTTGTGTGGAGAATCACTTCACTATCCCTCCCTGGATTCTCCTAGCGTGTATTAGTCCCCACCTTTAGCCTATCCATGTCATTTGCCGTGACACCACCATGGCAGGTCCACTACGGTACCCGACATAACACGGCCCTACTTCTTAGCACTTAACGGCGAGGGTCCACTATGGGAAATGACTGAACATGGCCCCACTTGTCAGCATGTAATGGCAAGACTAACGGACAACTAGTTTTTAGACCGTGTGAGAGTTTCGTATAAGGAGATGGGCAAAAGGGAGGAAAAGTTAAGCGGCTGGAGAAAACTGAGTACAACTAACAAACCGAGGGCACAAAAATAGAAATCCCTAGAAACTTTAGGTGTTATATTTTCTAATGATTTTATTTTTGCGGTATAAAATTAATATTTTAGTAGTCAAATTGATAACGTAGATATACGCGCAGGACTTGTAAACCAAAACAGAGGGAGTATTATAGATTTTGGAGTGCGTCCGAGGCAATAGTATAATACGTCAATGTTTACACAAAACTACCAAAATATTTGCCCATCAAACATTTAATGCTTTATAATAAACTTAATTTTGAACATAAATTTATGTTTGGTTTATTATAGCTCTCACAAAAGCAACCAAAATTTATGTTTTGCAAACAATAAATAGAAAAATAATTATGATTAAGTATTTATTTTCTTAAGATCTCGCATAGTGAATATGGCTTGGAATGCCACATGCCCAGTTTCTAGACAAAGTTTGGACCATGTTTCACTTACGATTACCAAATTTTATGAGTTCGCAAGCTTCCCAGCTAAAATCCCACACTTAAACTAATTTAAGTCCATTTGTCAATGTTAGGTAACATTTTAAATACGAGTAAGGGGTATATTGCTCTTAAAATTATACGAGTATCTTTTTAATGTACCCACTAGATTTTCAATATTTTTAAAACCAACGAACCTACTGAAAGATTTTACTGATTGCTAAAAATTTGTATGTATAAATATTTTAATTTGATTTGAAAAAAATAAAAAAAGACATCGCATGACGTCCTCTGACCTGCATTGCTTGTCGTGAAAATGATAATCATGAGCGTTCACAACTTTTAAAAAAAACAAGCTGCATCAGAATATGGCCTAGTACAATGTATGGATATTCTTTACGCTCCAAGCCAAATGACAAGGGTAAATGGCCCTATGGACATCATACTTTATATGGTAATGTTCCCATATTTGGTAGATGGTTGCATCGTGGTATGGTGAATAATAATACTACCTATAATGGGAGTTTCCAGCTTTTAGGAACAAAAAACCAATTGGAATATTCGAAATGAAAAAAATGTTTTCCTTAAAATTAAAGCAAGCACGGAGAATATGGCTCACAATACCACAAGCCAAGTTCTCATACAAAGCATTGACCATGTTTCACTTACAATTACCAAGTTTTATGGATTCTCAAGATTCCTATCTAACTTCGCCCCCTTAAACACACTTAAGCCAATTTATTGGTGTTAGGTAGAATTTGAACCTAAAAGTAAGTGTTAGATTGCTCTCAAAGTTCTACAAATATATTTTTAAGGTACCCACTAGACAGTCAGTATATCGAAAATAACCTGGTTTTTTATAGATTCATCTTCTTGCAATAAAGTTGCATGTAGACAAATTTGACCTTGTTTTGAAAATAATCAAATAAAAATAATACTAATAATAAAAGGATCTGCATGACGCCTTCCTATCTGCACTACTTTCCACGAAGAAATTAAAATGAGTTTGGACAACTATCTGAAAATAAAAACGAGTCTAAACATTCTTGAACTTTAAGCCGAACGACCAAGATCATGGCCATATCTACATCATACTTTATGCTAATGCTTCCTATAAAACAATTGAATAAAAATGAGGTGGACAACTTTTTGAAAATTAAAATGAGAATGAACATTCTTAGATTTCAAGCCGAATGAGCAATTTCAATATTCCGAGTGACACGAGTGTATTTTCTTAAGAGCAAGAACGGTGAATATATGGCTAGGAATGCCACGAGCCGAGTTTCCATACAAAGTTTTGACCTTGTTTCACTTAAAATTACCATATTTTATGAGTCCTCATGCTTCCTAGATAATTTCACACACTTAAACCAATTTAGGTTGATTCACCGATGTCAGGTAAAATTTGAACTACGAGTAAGTGGTATATCGCTCTTAGAGTTCTACAATTATCTTTTGAATGTACCCACCAGACAGTCAATATACCGAAAACCAACCAGATTTTTGAAAGATTCTTTTTGTTGGTGAGAATTTGCATGTGGAAAAATTTGACATTGATTTGAAAAGGATAAAATAGAATACAATGCACAACGTCCTTTGAATTGCACTGCTTGTCGTGAAAACGATAATCATGAGCATTCAGAACTTTTGAAAAAAAAACAAGTTGCTTCAGAATATGGCCTACCATGTATGAATATTCTTAGGCTCTAGCCCGAACGACAAGGGTAAATAGCCAATTGGTCATCATACTTTATGGTAGTTTCCCATGTTTGGAGATAGGTGCATCGTGGCGTGGTGAATAATAATACTACCAAAAATGGAAGTTTCTGACTTTTAGGAACAAAAATACCATTTTAAATATTCAAAGTGAAAAGAATGTTTTACTTAAAATTAAAGCAAGAACGAAGAATATGTCTCCCAATACTGCAAAACAAGTTTTCCTAGATAAAGTTTTGACCATGTTTCACTTACGATTACCTATTTTTATGAGTTTCCAAGCTTCCACGCTAGCTTCACCTCTTTAAACATATTTAAGCCAATTTGTCAATGTTAGATAAAATTTGAATCTAAAATTAAGTGGTAGATTGCTCTCGAAGATCTACAAAAATCTTTTGAATGTATCCACTAGACAGTCAATAGATCAAAAATCATCGAGTTTTTTTGAAAGATTCAACTTCTTGCTAGTAATTTGCATGTAGACAAACTTTACCTTGATTTGAAAACAGTCAAAGAAAAATAATACTAATAATAAAATAATTTACACGATGTCTTAATACGTGTACTACTTTCCATAAAGAAATTAAAATGATTTTGGACAAATAAAAATTATTCTATAAAAAAAGAAGAGTGAAAAGAGCTATGAGAGCATAGAGGACGAAGCGCCTAAGAGCAGGGAAGAGGAGAAGTTGAAGGCGGTGTGATATCATATCAAAGCTAATGAATTCCTGACACAAGGTACAGGGTACATTGAGTAGTATTACTACTATTACAGAGTATTAGAAAATTTATATGCAAAACAAATTATTTGTTCTCTCTCCTTTGCTGCCTCATCAGTCTTCACCATCCACATACCGACCGGATCATCTATGGCTCGTCCTCAACCGGCACTGCGCACATGTGTTAACCTGCCTTGTAAAAGTGGCTCCGTGTCTATGTCTAGCATGTTCGTCAGCTGTGTGTGAAAAATCACATCATAAGCCTAAAAGTACACATTTTTTGGGAAAAACAGACAAAAAAGGACGCCTTATTCCTTTCTATGGATGTAGTACATAGTTGGAGGTTATCCACAAGCCAAAAATCTTAAGGGTGACTAAGCTTATCCACTATTTTTTCCACAAGCATGTCTACATGCAAAAAGTGCACCTTAAGGACTTCCCGATACATATACAAGCTATCAACAAGCTTGTCAACTACTATAAGGAATATATAAATACTACTTATAGAGCTGCCCTATCTACTATGGGTCATAAGGTTCACTTTTTGACTACTTTTCTGACATGTGGATCCTATCTTAAGGTATGCTTTTGCAACATACATAGAGTACTCCCTTTGGTATAAGACTACTCAGTGGGCCCCAGATTGTGGTGTGGTTTGGTAACATATATAGGTATCCACAAGCACTAAAATAATAATATCTAGTACATATAGAATTATTACTAATTTCAGTCACAAGAATGTGTATTGTTAGCTCTTACATATAGGTCCCAACTTTTGGTGCCTAGTCGATCTCGTATTGCTCACAAGGCGAGCACAGGCTCCTCCACCCAAAATTTTGTCTTGTCGCTGCCTCTCATGAGAGCAAAGGGTCCTAGATGAAGGAGAATCATCTTCCCTCTCTCCTCTTTAATGCAGCATTATCTATGATGCTCCACTCAATGGCACCTGTTTAGGTGGGTAGCATCGCAGAAGGCACCTCTTCCTTCTCATGTAGATTTCCACAATACAGTGCAATCGAGCAGGCACAACGGTGTAGATAAACTTGGAACCCGTGGTGGTTCAGCCCAACTTTCCTTCAGTTTGCCTCGTGCTTCCACCCAAAAATGAGCTCTGGATGTTTTCCTTCCCATATTAGAGCAAATTAAGTAAAACCAACATGCTAGCTATTAATTTAATTGTTTGGCATGTACTACAATTACTACTATTATAGCCAACTTACAATAGCCAACTATAAAAAATAGAATTTATTATGACATGGCCCACCCCACATACTCACAAAGTGCCTTTAAGAGCACTTGCTGAGCTAGCTCTTGCATGATGAGAGTCCACTCCTGTTCTCTCTCTTCTACTCTCTCCTCCATGGGAGCATTGGGAGGGGGAGCGGTTCAGCATGAGAAGGGCAGGAAAAGTACCATGTTCTCTGCTTACCGGGTCCTAAGAGCCGAGTCTAAATGGTGGAGCTACTTTGAACCTGGTTTCGTTGACTCAACTCCACCATTTTCTTAGCTCAATCTACACGGTGTACATGCCCTAAGCAAAAATACAGTAGTAGTACTATTTTATTACTGATAGACTGCTAACTAGGCCTATAACGTTTAGCTATAACTGAGCAGAAGTAAGACTTGAGTTGAAAATTTCACTCTACTGTTTACCCCATTTCGTGGGTCCCATTTAACATGAAAATTGTAGCTTTGCAAATTGTTTTTATATTCTAGTCATACACTACCATGTCTTCCATGTGGGTCCACATTAGCTTCCCATGTCTAGTAATACAATACTCTGTAGATAACTAGCACCACCCTCTCCACCGTACTAGACTCAGGTTAAATGCACACACTTCACATGCCCATAGAGCAATTCCAATAGTATAGCCCACAACCAGGTTGTACAATAGTTACCTACGGAGTACTATGTTATGTGTAAATGGCCCACCATAAATACTCACAAAGTGTCTAAGACCAATATGGCCTACCATGTAGGAACTTACCTTGATTGCCACGAGAAATGATAAACATAACTTTTGATCACTTCCGAAAAGAACTTCCTTCTCAATATGACCTACCATGTAGGAATATACCTCGGTTTTAAGCCAAACAACCAATGCCATGGCCATGTTTTCATCGTACTTTATGATAAGGTCCCCATATTCGGTAGATGGGTGCAGCTTGGTATGGTAAGAAATTCTTATTTTCCAACTTTTATGACTAGAAAAATAATTTACAATTTTTCAAGTAACTGTGTTTTGTAAGAAAGCCCACGCGGAATAAGGCCCATATGACAACCACATTTTCACACATAGTGCAGACAATTTTCTGGGAATTTTTCATGTTACATGAATTTGCGAGCTAGCTAATTTTTCCATTTTCACACATAGTGCACACAATTTTCGGGGCATTTCTCATGTTACATGAACTTGCATGCTAGCTAATTTTCCACACTTTTTAACTCCGTGTGTCGATTTACCAAAACTATGTCAAACTTTAAGTATGATCACATAATAGCCTGCTCACTCCTAAGCTTTACCTAAAAAGTGTAGGATCCAGAGGGTGGCTAGGGCGGTGAATGGACCACCGTACCCTATGATTTCTATATAGCCTATATATTATATAAAAAATAAAAAAATTACTAAATGAAAATTTGCACTATTGGACCACCCTAACATGTTAAGATAGATCCGCGAAATTGTTTGAATGTACTTAAGTTAGTCAATACTATATCGAAAAGAAATAAGAGGTTTGAAAGATTCAACTTGCAAAGAATTTATATCTTGGATGACAAATTTCGGTGAGTTCTCACAAAAAGGTACTAATACTTAAGCATGACTTCCTGCCGCGTGTACCTGTTTTCCATGCAAAATGACAAGCATTAGTTTGGATAACTTATGACAATCTTTCTTTGCAATATAGTATACCATGTACAAACATGCTTGGGTTTCAAACCAAATGACCATGTTTATATGATAATATGCACGTATGTGGTAGATGTGCATCTGGCCATGGTAAAGAATGCTTACATATTTATAGATTATTTAGCAAGTACACGATGAATAATTAAGGATCATATAGACACCCTTCCATTTTTTCATACAAAGTGGACCATATTTTATGGACAATTTCTCAAATTACATGAACTTTTGAGTTTTGTAGCTAATTTCGACAACTTAAACTACTTAATTTTGATTTATCAAAATACGATTAAATTTTAACTATCACTGCATGATAGATTGCTAGATCTCGAATTTTGCATAAAATCGCTTTAAGAGGTACTCAGGTAGTCAATATATAATAAACAACTAGAGGTTTGAAACAATCAACTTCTTCCAAAGAATTTCACATTGGCTGGCCAATTTGAATGAGTGTAGTTTTTTCAAGAAAATAAAGAAATATCAAAATAATTAAAAGGTGTGCTTGGTGTTCTCTTGAGCATACTAGTTGGCATGCAAAATAATAAATATGAGTTCTAATTACTTTCAAGAAACTTGCTTCGCATGGCATACCATCCATGCAGGGAACATGCTTAGCTTTCAAGCCAAATGACAACAGTCGTGACTATATCAACATTGCAGTATATTAATAGTGTGCCCATACTTTTTAGATGAGCACATCGGAACAACGTCCTCTAACTTACACAAGGAAAGTTAGATAACCTAAAGTACCCTAACTTCACTTCCTCCAAATCATATGTATTAAGAGCAATATGACTTAAATTAACTTGTATAATCTAATTTTATGTTATGCATTTAGATTAACTACCCATAGAAAAAAATTATGGCATAATAAAATTTTGTTTTTTTATATCTACAGTAATTACCTACATTAATTAATTGTAGTGCATAATTGGGTACTTATATTCTACAGTATCCTAACTTTCCTTCTTTCTTTTTCGCGACTTGCCTCTTGAATGTTAGAGGAGCTGGTTCCCATCTTGGCAGGGTAAAAGTTGTTTACAACCGTAGTTCCCAACTTTCACGTACAAAATTTAGTTTTCATTTTTGTAAGTGATAGACAATGTTTATTTGCTAAGCTATTACACAAAGAATAAAAAGCACATAATGCTAATTCCCATTATTCGTACATAGCGGATCATGTTGTTTATGTGCTAGTTTCAAGATACATGAATTTTCTGTCAACACCCGGATTTTTAATCCCAGATGCATGTTATGCCATACCTCACAATCCCAGAATTACCATTTTTGCGAGACATAACATATTTATATCACAGTACATCATCCATTACAAACCATAATAAGGTCTTACAAATAAAGGATCTCATGATCGAGACTTAATACAATCAAAGCAGTGGAATAATAAACGTAGTAGTGGGCTCCATCTTCAGGGTCACAGGTAATGCTAACGATGGGAGATGATCCTAGTTGTTGTGGACATCCTGTTGTCCATCATTCTGGTAGTCCTCCTCATAGTCTGGCCACGGGAATAGCCAGGGACAAAGCCATGAGTAATCTTTATGTACTATGTCATTATATTCTGGAATAGCCAGGAACCTAGCTCTATGTCATTGTGTTCTGGAATTCAAATGGTGTTGTCAAATATTTATAGTTGTTTAGATTCTATCTGCTGTTTCATTTTGCACCTACTGGGAAAATTATCTTATTTAATATATGTGCGTGTTCTTTTAATTAGGCTATTGAAACTAAAGAGGCCAAGGCCCAAACTGTATTTGCACTATTAAAAGGCTATATTTGTATTTTATTAGACTAGTTCTGCAAAAAGGCCTACGAGGCTGAGACCCATACAATTCTCAATAAAAATGCTCATAATAGTAAAATGAATTGACGTAAAAAGGCCAAAACTTGCAAAAAAACATCCTAGAATGGCGAAGGAAAAAGGCTGAATTAATGGGCTTGGCCAATGTAAGCAACCAGAATGGACCGGTCTGAATTCACACTACGACGATTTCATTTCGTCACAATTTTTCCACATAGGATTGGCCATGTAGGATTTGACCTGGCCATGCTAGTTTACTCGTGACGATATCAGATCGACATAATGGTTATGGCGATCCAATATCGGCATAGACGGTTATGACGATTTTACAAAAATCGTTGTTATAGTTCATTTGCAACGCCCAACTTTCGACAATCTCATTTTCGTCATAAGATCGTCACAGATGGACTATTATGAAGATTCTGTGACGAAAATGGATGGTCATAGAAGCCCAAATTCCTTGTAGTGGAAGTAGCCACAAAAGTAGCAACGATAGCCGAGAAGACAGCTACCGCTGAAAGGGACCAGTTGATGGTGAGTACTGTCTAGGAGGCTGTTGTGTCCAACGATGGCATGACGGGAATCAACCGAGGTGTTACCCCAACGTATTAGATCTGGATCTGTTTGTAGTTGTCATCAATTTTGTTAATAAAATTGTATTTGTTTGTTTTAAGATTAAGATGTGTCGGGGACTTGAATTTGCGAGCGATATGGTGGTATGTAGCCTATGTCTCGATCACAAGCTCTAAGAGATCTACAAGCCCTTAATTATGAAGACTGATTTTGCATGAAGTTCTTTTCATTTTTTCTACTTTCAAGTATGTCTGCATGACTATATATACGTAACTGCCTAGACACTGTTTTTTCTTATCTATACCACTATATAATATGCTAGTTTTGAATCCGGCCTAACACATCAATTTGAGCCCTTGATCTTCTAAATCCAACGACCGGAAACAATGAGATTCGCTACGAATAGTACATTGGAGCTGTTCCCCATGTTTTAGAATTATCTCACTTATTCACGTAGCCCTCTCCATAAAAGGGGATGATGTATGTGGGCCATGCTGCAGCATAGTGAGCGTGTATTCATCACAAGGGGATGACCTGGTAGGAGGACCGAGAGATAAATGGTAGATTGAACAATTAATTGTACGGATCCCACCGTATGTACATATGTAATTTTTTTTTAATTTTCTCTCTATCACCGAACCACCGAACAATGGTATTTGTTACTAATTTTCTACTTCCTTAATCCTTTATATATTGTACATTGATAATATTATTTTTTCTCAGATCTATATTGGACTTTAATAATATTATTATTTCTCAGATCTCAGATTTTTAGCTCTAGAGCACCTTTAAAAAATCAAAAATCTTATTTATGTATTTTTTATATGTACCTAGATGTACTCCCTACGTTTCAAAGTATACAAGGATTTAGATTTTTCTAAAATACACGTATCTAGTGTATAGGTTCACCTATTTCGTTCCAAACCTACAAACTAAAAGTCATTTAGATAAATGGGTTTCAAAAAATGCTAAAATATCTCATATTTTAAAACAGAGGAAGTAGTTAATGATTTTATCACGAAGTGGAAAGCATCATTTTAAAATTCTTTATATTCTAAGATACACAAAAAATAACAGAAGTCTGAATTTGTCCATATATTTTTCAAATACAAAACTTTATCCGATTTTGTGGTTCTTATGTAGCCCATAATAAAAATAATTTTGTGTTGCAATTTTTCATACATGTAGAATACAACCTTGATTACACTCAGAACTATTTTCATTTTTAAAAAAACTTGTAAATATGTTTTTTTAAATAACTGAATCTCTAATACTATAATGGAGCAGTTTTGAATTTGATACATACACCAATCCTGACCATTCGGTTGTTAGATCCAATGGTACAAAGCAGCTAGATTCGTGTCAAAAAGTACCAAGAAAAACTTCACCATGTTCTAGAATCATCATGTCACACCGCTCCCCAACAAAAATTCAAAGCACTGTAGGTTGAATTCTCAATATGTGTAGATAATTATTATTAATAGATTTAATGTATGCCTTTTTTCTCTAACAAGACTATTGATTAATAAAAAGTTAATGTTCTTTAAATCATATTTCATAAAGTATATACGTTTGTGGCACGTGACTTTTACTAATAGTTTAAATAAATTGAGCACTGGACAGTCTCCGCTTTTATCATTAATAAAATTTATTTATAATGTTAAGACGTGCATTGCATGTGCTTATAGATTAGTATAAATGTAACCGGTGAGTTTGTCTCAACTCAAATTACTTCAAATTTACTAGAAAAATATAGAGCTCCGTATAAAAATTCACAACACCAGTCTAGTTTCGTTTGACTCACAACAATCACCACTTGTATAGCGAATAGATTTGATGCTGGATGTGTATAGACATATTTTCTTCAATTAAGTTCTCGTTCAACTGAGGTACGTTGTACACTTACATATTTATTTTGTATCCTTGCAAAAAACCATATTTATTTTCTAAGGGAGTACATACTGAAGGAAATATGACCTAGAGACAATCATAGAGATGATTGTATTTCATGTGTATCCATGAGTTATTATAATGTTCCTTGAATATCCATATACCAGACAACTTGTACTGATTGGTAATTATGTGAATTATTTGTGAAATTCTTTACTTGTATGGTTATCTAATAATTGTCCCTAGTCGGAGTTCATGTGGGGACACACGTGAATATTAGAATAGCACATCGATTGGTTGATGACTATGTTTCACAAGTCATAGACATAGAGATGTCAAACCAACGATGTGGACACATGTTATAAACATGGGGTTAGACTTACCCAACTTGAGACTAGCAATAATACTTGCAGCTCTCTCTACACATCGTGTACGTTTTGTCCTTAGACCTGAGATTGTCACATGTACTTGAGATGTGGATCGACCTACTTTGGGGCTATCAAACACTACTCCATAGCTGGGTAGTTATAAAGGTAGCTTTTGGATTTGTCCTGATACATGCTGCAAGGCATCGGTCAATCAAGATGGGATTTGCCCCTCTACTTGAGAGAGATATCTCTGGGCCCCTCGAGTGATCGGTTCCAGAAATGCATGGTCGTGCTACATATGGTTAAGAGTTAACCTAGTAAAGGGATTCTGAATCACAGTATCGAGAAAGAGAGGTCAGCTTGGAGCTAGACCAAATATCGTGAGGCAAAGGGAAAGACATGTACTCAACCTTGTGATGGTTCGTCCGAATGATCTTTATATGCGTTTAAGAGTTGACACGTCTTGCTAGAGGCCGCAACCAACTATTGACGGAGTAAGTGTACTTGTGTCATGACTATACGTATATGAACCTATAGGGTCACACAATTTAGGGGCTGGAAGCCTAATGAGGATTGGATCCGAATTAGACCAGGCTTAGGCTGCTAATGGGCTGCTAATGTAGAAGCCCACCAGGGATACCTATATAAGAGAGAGTGAGGCGAGCTGAATAGGGTTGAGCATTCCACCCAGCCGCCACTCCTCTTCCGCCTGTATTGCACGTGCAGACCTAGCAGTCTGGCATGTGACGGCTTCCACTCTGGATATATGGATACCTCGGAGGTGCTGCAGTTGTAGCACTTGGACGAGCCGCACAAAGAGGAGCTGCTCGAGGGACGAGGATGAGGAGGAGACGTAGAACATCTACACTGCCCTGACGTGCTTCATCGAGTTCCGCAACTGCGCGTCTAGTGGTAATCCCGTGATCTATGACCACAGCATTCTTGGTTGGCGTGGTAGAAAATTTTGATTTTATGCTAGTGTAGCCTACCCGTTCTCCTATAGTGGTATCAGAGCCAATGTTGTTCAGTCATAGGTTCGGGAAGTTTGCATATGGTGATATGTAGATTGATATTGATAATGTGATTGTCTATATGGCGATGGTTCTAGATTGATCTATGATCTTATTTTCCGTGATTGTGATTCTAAGGTCGTTGAACGACTTACCCCTACCAGTCGGTTTCCACCATCGCGGTAGACAGTGACACATAAATCCTTTTGAATCACGCGAAGATCAATATGATTGATCGAATCGGCAATTAGATCTGAATCGACGTACCGTGATCAAAGGAGTTTGGTTGAATCGGAACTATGGTCGGTTTATGGTAAATTTGATTTGCCCATCAAAATCCTTAAAGAAAATTGTATAGATTTGATCTCTCATTTTTCACAAATGTCCGAACGCCCGGAATTACCGCGAGGGGCACTGCCCCTTCGAACCCCGCAGGAGGAGACCCCCTAGACCCCCTTAGTCGTAGCCCCTTTTGTATCACGTTAAGGTTCATAGGTGCTACGATTTTACATGATCCGGTAGAATACGATTCTATGCACAACTTGTTTTTGCAGGATGTATGTGATCAGTATGGCCCAAAAATGTATGTGATGCATGTATGTATTTTTTCATGACCTACGTGTCGTGAGTAGGGCAACACGGCTGGAGCCATATGTGTTGTCAATTATTGTAATGGCTTGCCTTCCAACTTGTGATGATCCCAATACCATGTAATTTTGATTACTAGCTGTTAGGAGTAATAGCTTGTATTAGTTATTGGAGAACTCATCACTTGGACGAAGGCTCGCATAGAGCATGAAGATGGAGATCATCACGGTGGACAGGTTCTATGGCGATGGAGATCACCATGAGAAAAATGGACCATACTGTATCACATCTATGTGAATGCTATTCTTATATGTTTTACTACTATGCATGCTAGATGATAGAAGTAGAACGATCCCTCACAAAGTTTAAGTCAAACCATGCCCTCCCAACCAAACCTTGCACCATCCTATGCCATCTACAATCGTTGGTGGGTCTATGAAATTAGGGTTCCGCGGTTTTCCTTGGCTAGATGGGTTTGTATCGGATACCCTCACGCATAAGGGTTGGTGAGCTTAACAAGGTCATCTTAACAGTTAAGGACCTTGGGGAATAAAGGTTGGGCGCCTAGTTTTGACATAGAGATGTCACCCAACAATAAGAGTCATATGTGATATGATTAGCAAAGGTTGCTTACCGATTTACCTTGTCTTCTAGCAGTGATGCTAAAGCTCACTAGTCGACTTGTTAATTGTGGATCTTGAATCACTTAGTATCAATAAAGGGATGTTGATTTAAGTGGGAGTATATGCTATTAAATTGTTTAATATGTTTTACTCTTTCATGGTTACATGGCTTAGTATTTTGCATATTTTTGTTGTAGATCAATGGCACTGAACAATTCATCACCTTTTGCTTTGTGTTCGATTCTTGAAAAGGATAAACTAAATGGAACAAACTATTCGGACTGGATCCGTAAACTGAGAATTGTTCTCAGGGATGAGAAAAATGAAACTGTTCTAGATACCCCAATCCCGGATGAACCTGCTGATAATGCAACTGCTGCCCTTAAGAATGCCTGCAAGAAAGCATGTGATGAATCTCTTGAGGTTAGTTGTCTTATGCTTGCATGCATGGAACCTGATCTTCAAAAGCAATTTGAGGATCAGGAAGCGTACGATATGATCGTTTCGCTTAAGGACATGTTCAAGACTCAGGCTAGGACTGAGAGGTACAATGTCGCTATGTCCTCTGTGGAATGCAAGCTGGCAGAGGGAGCAACTGTAGGCCCCCATGTGATCAAAATGGTTGGTTACAGTCAGACTTTGGAAAAGCTTGCTTTTCCATTAGGCCAAGGGTTGGCCACTGATTTCATTTTGGCATCTCTTCCATCTAGCTATGGGCATTTCATTTCGAACTACCATATGCATGGGGTGGAGAGGGGCCTTAATGAATTATGTGGGATGCTGAAAACAGCAGAATGTGACATTAAGAAGTGTGCAGGTGATGCGCTCGACTTTCAACGTAGAGCTCGTTGGGAACCCCAGGAGGAAGGTATGATGAGCACAGTAGTAAGTTTTCCCTCAGTTATGAAACCAAGGTTTAATCGAACCAGTAGGAGCAAGGAAACACCCCAAAGGTGTTACTAGCTGAGCTTTGGTAGGGCGTACTACCGGTGCTAGTAGCAACGTGGAGCCTGCACAACACAACCACAAAACTTTGTCCCCAACTTGTGATGAGGTTGTCAATCTCACCGTGTTTTGCGGAAAACAAAGGATTAAACATATCGAATGGAAGGAAGTAATAGTTTGCAGAAAGTAAACACAAAGCAGAAACAGTTTATAGATTGTATGTAAAGAAAAAGAACCAGGATCCATAGTTCACTAGAGGTGGCTCTCCTTAGATAGATAACATGTTGGGTGAACAAATTACAGCAGGGCAATTGACAAACACCGAGAAAGCAATACATGCATATACTAATCATCTTGACTCCTCTAAGAGTTGATTGGGCATTACAATATAATACATAGACCGCCATCCAACTGCATCTATGACTAATAATCCACCTTCAGGTTATCATCCAAACCCCCTCCAGTATTAAGTTACAAGAAACAGATTATTTCTTTACGAACTGCGTGTAAAGTAAACAATACGATTGTTCTATGAACAAAGGATTGTTGTTTTCTCCCTAGTAGCAACAGCACATCTAGTACCTTAGAGATTTCTGTCACTTCCCCAGATTACCAGAGGCATGAACCCACTATCGAGCATAAATACTAACTCTTGGAGTTGCTAGCATCTACTTGGCCAAGATAGCTACTAACAACGGAAAGCATGCAAGATCTCAAATAACAAAGACATGATAGAATCAATAATCAATCTGAAATAGCATCTCAATATCCATCGGATCCCCGCAAACACAACATGTATGAATTACAAATAGATGATCTTGATCATGAACGGAGCTCACAAGATCTAAACATGAAAGCACAAAGGAGGAAAACTAGCCATCTAGCTACTACATGGATCCGGAGTCCAAGGATGAACTACTCACGCATCACATCGGAGGCTTGCATGGTGATGAAGAAGGCCTCCAGGGTGAATTCCCCTCTCCGGTAGGGTGCCGGGAAGAGCTTTAGATCCCTCCCGATCTAGGGATGGAGATGACGGCGGCTACAGACCCTTTCATGGATTTTTGATCGGGTCCCTAGGGTTTTTGTCCCGAGGGAAATGTATAGGCGGAAGGAGAGGCCGAGAGGGTGCCAGGGCTGGCCTCACCACCCCCTGGCGCAGGCCAGGCTGGGCCACGCGGCCAGGTGGTGTGGTGGCCCCCTGGTCCCTCTCCGTCTCGTATTCTGGCACTTGATCACTTCCGGAAAAATAGGCACTTTGGCTGTTGTCCCGTCCAATTCCGAGAATATTCATTTTCTGACTTTCTTGGAACCAAAAACAGCAGAAAACAGTCGGCTGGCACTATGGCTCTTGTTAATAGGTTAGTCCAAGAAATCATATGAAAAGTACTCCAAAGTTGGAACAAAACACAAGAAAGTGGATAAAACCAAGCATGGAACATCAAAAATTATAGATACATTTAGAATGTATGAACATCCGCAAGCTTAACTCCTGCTCGTCCTCGAGTAGGTAAGTGATAAAAAGAAAGAATAATATTTGAGGTGACATGCACCATCATAGACTTGATCAAAGTATTTGCAAAACATTCAAAGCTGGGATCATAGTACTTCAATCATAACATGAAAGACAAAGTTCTAGCAATAGGCAAAGAAACTATGATGCAACATTAAAAGGCACAAACAAAAGATTCATGAATAACAATGCTTTGCAAGACGTTTGTTTGTTTCACATAAAGAAAACATAGCATAATAGTATTTAGCTTGTCCCTCAATAGAGTAGCAAATATAAATGCATAGGACACCTTCAAAGTTCATAAGAGTGACTAGATACAATAGTTTAAAACAAGCAATATCAAGTTATGCATCAATCAACTAGTCTTGGGACAATGCACATAGAACTAAGAATGGCCACTATGCTCTCAAAGTAGGTGCATAAAGATAGAAGGTGGAGACTCAATATAATGGTGGAAGAAAGGCCTTTTGTAAAAGGAAGTAGGGATTCAAGTCTCATAAAGAGCTTCCAAAAATTATGGTAGTTGTAGTTTTCAGCTCTCATTGCCCTATCATAAGCATCTTGAAGGTGATTAAGGTTAAAGTGACACAACTAAGAGGATATGCTTGACAAGTTATAAACCGAAATCTCATGCCCCTTACTTACGAAGACCGATCCTCATGCTACTCAACTTTAGTCACGAGTAAGCTCTTGTCATTGTAAGTATATGCGTATCATTAAGAACTGCCAACGGGGTACCCCTTGCACATGATACGGGAGCTTTCCCATAATCAAAATGACAAGGCAAGCAGACAATGAGCATCTCAGCGATCTTTTTATTTCCTATTTGCATAGGTTTTTATTGAGGATGCTTCATAGAGTGCTCATTATGGTGATGCTGCAAGTTTCCACGATGATTAGGCATGGCTTAGGCTAGCGGCCCAGGCGTTTCTCTAACACACATACAAACTCCATGATCTTACAAGTTCCACTTTTATTTCACACCGCCAGGATCCGTAAGCAAAAGAACATGATATCAACGGGGTACAAAGTACAAGTGCAATGTTGAAAGCGTTCCCCATGAAACATGGTTCTGCTAATTTCAACTTATAAAGCGCAAGCAAATACGCAACAAAGAAGGACCCAATGGTTCAAGTTTATTAGAGGCAAAAAGTAAAGTGTGCCATCAAGTTTGTGAGAGCTTTAATCACTAGTTTTCTCATAACAAGTGGAAGGTAAACAAAAGAATGAATATACTTGGAATAGCATAAGCTAGTAGGTAGGTCTGGTGGGCTCTTTAGAATAACTTGGTTTGGGGAGTGGGATGCATGAGTGGAACTCATACTTTGTTGTGGAGGCTAGCAAAAGACTAGGAGCGACAAACTAAGAGAGCAATAATGGCCATAATCATGCAGAGAGACAAAACATCATTGATCAAAGCATAAAGCGATACTACAAGTTGAAAACTAAAGGATGATACAGGCTATGATAACTTGAGATAGTCATAACATGGTGTGAGCATGCGCCAAGTCAACCCAAATAAAGCATCAAAGGAGAATACCACTATACTATGCTTTAATATGCTAAAACAACGCATGATTCATCCAAGGCACATTAAGCAATATAAATTGTTTATAACAAGTCATGATACAGCTAATAATACTAAGCATAAAGCCAAAACAATATCAAGCATGGCATGACAAAGCATAGGCCACAGTCAAAAACGAGCTCTTTTTACCACAAAAGTATGAACTTTCCTACTCTTTTCCAAACCAAACCAAACCAAACTATTTGCAAACCAAATGTATGAAAGAGGGGGTCCAACCAAATATATTCAGAAAACTAAGCAAACCAAGCAAACTAAAAACCAAAACAAAAACAAAAAATAAGACGCTCCAAGAACAACACAACTGTGCATGAAACAATAAAAATGAAGCGTTTGGAAGAAACCTGAGATTTTTATTGATGAAGAAGGGGATGCCTTGGGCATCCCCAAGCTTTGAAGCTTGTACTTCTTGGATATTTCTTGGGGTGACACGCGTGGCATCCCCAAACGTGAGATTTAGTCCATCCTTCATCTCATTACTCATTCCTTCCATACACTTGAAAATTTTCCTTCATACAAAACTTCACACAATCTCATTAGCAACATTAGTGCACTTAAGATAAATAAGTCTCAAGGTTCAGTTCTAAGACCAAATAAACTTCCATTAGAACACTAGCTACTGTAGCACTTCCCACAAAAATCTAAATTCCCCAAAAGAACTCAAGAAGGAACCAACAAGAAGCAAATGCAGAAAATGGTAGAAATCTATCAAAACAGACCAGCAGGTAAAGACGAATTTTTTCGAAGACCTCCTATTGCTCAAATCAAAAAGTGTTGAACTAACGTAAGTTACATAACAACCTGGGGCAAAAGCACAAAACATTACAGCTCAATCCGACATACAGAGCTCTCTCATGAATGTTTACGGTGAAGCACATAAATCTGTTTCGGAAAGCAACTTTCCCAATCATTATTTCTCTCTCATTAGAGGTTACTCTTGGCACAAAAAGAAAATAAAAAGGACAAGGAGAGGTTATTACAGGGTAATAACTTCCAAGACTCATCTAAAACTTTTGGGTTATCTCCCAATAAGTACTTTTCTTTAACGCCTTTAAGTTAGGCATAAGAAGCAAAGAAAGAATCAAGTGTTCTCAAATGAAGAAGGACCGAATTTTGTTTTCATAAGTGAAGCAAAAGAAATATTTTCTCTCTTTTTAGGGAAGTGTTCTATACCTTTCTTGAGTGGGAGTTGATATTTAATGGTGCCTTCTTTCATATCGATGATGGCACCAACAGTTCTAAGAAAAGGTCTTCCCAAAGTTATAGGACGAGAAGCATTGTATTCAACATCCAAAACATAGAAATCAACGGGGACATAGGAATCGTTAACCATAATAAGAACATCATTAAGCTCCCCATGAGTTTCTTTTTAGCATTAGCATCAAGTGGGAGATTCAAATAGCAATCTTCAAGAGGAGGCAAATCAAGCATATCATAAATCCTTCTAGGCATAATGGAAACACTACTATCAAGATCACACAAAGCTTTGAAATCAAAGTCATTCAATTTCATATTAATGATGGGTTCCCAACCATCTTCTTGCTTTATAGGAATAGATGCTTTATGTTTCATCTTTTCTTCTTTAATTTTTATGAGAGCATCAGTAATGTGTTTTGTAAAAGCCATGTTCATAGCACTAGCATTAGGACTTTTAGCAAGTTTTTATAGGAACTTAATAACTTCAGAGATATTGCAACCATCAAGATCAAAATCAACTTTATCATCTAAAGTATTAGAACTATTACTAGCCTCAACACTAGTGGTGGTGATAGTAGAAACACTAATGTTTCTAGCAATTTCATCTTCTCTTTCCCACTTAGCATGTAATTCAGCTAATAGTCTAACATTTTCATCAATTCTTACTTGTATGGCATTAGAAGCTGCAAAGGGATTATCATTAGTTCCAGGTTTAGCAGCCATTTTATTCAAAGTAGATTGAGCTTCAGCCAAAGATGCTATATTTCTTTCAGCATTAGAGAGGTTTTCCTCAATAGTTTTATTGAAAGCAGTTTGTTTACTAATAAACTCTTTAAGCATAACTTCAAGTTCAGAGGGAGCACTCTTATTATTGTTGTAAGAATTTCCATAAGCATTACCATTGTTGGGAGGATATGGCTTATAATTGTTGTTACCAAAATTGTTCGTATAAGCATTATTACCATAGGCATTGTTGCCAAAGTTGTTATTTCTTATGAAGTTCACATCAACTTGCTCTTCTTGAGCAACCAAAGAGGCTAAAGGAACATTATTTGGATCAATGTGGGCTTTCCCATTAACTAGCATAGACATAATAATATCAATCTTATCACTCAAGGAGGAGGTTTCCTCAACAGAATTTACCTTCTTACCTTATGGAGCTCTCTCAGTATGCCATTCAGAATAATTAACCATCATATTGTCCAAAAGTTTTGTTGCAGCACCCAAAGTAATGGTAATAAAGGTACCTCCAGCAGCAGAATCCAATAGGTTCCTTGAAGAATAGTTCAATCCTGCATAAAAAGTTTGGATGATCATCCAAGCAGTCAGTCCATGAGTGGGACAATTCTTTACCAAAGATTTCATTCTTTCCCAACCTTGAGCAACATGCTCATTATCAAGTTGTTTAAACTTCATTATTTCACTTCTTATGGATATAATCTTAGCAGGAGGATAACATTTTCCAATAAAAGCATCTTTGCACTTAGTCCAAGAATCAATACTATTCCTAGTTAAGGAATTCAACCATTCTTTAGCTTTTCCTCTCAAAGAGAAAGGAAACAATTTCAGCTTAATAATATCACCATCTATATCCCTATGCTTTTGCATCTCACAATGTTCAACAAAGTTATTTAGATGGGAAGCAGCATCTTTGTTACCAATACCAGAAAATTGCTCTCTCATAACAAGATTGAGTAAAGCAGGTTTTATCTCAAAGAAAGTATTTTCAGCCACAGGTGGAGCAATAGGTGTGCTCATAAAATCATTGTTGTTGGTGCTAGTGAAGTCACACAACTTAGTGTTTTCAAGAGTAGTCATTTTTTGGGTTTTCAAATAATAAAGCAAACAAGTAAAACTAATTTTTTTGTGTTTTTGAAGAACAAAACAAGCAAACAAAGCAAAGAGAAAACTAACCAAAACAAAAACAACAAAGTAAAGAGATTGGTTATGAGGGACTCCCCTTGTGAAGATGTCCTTGACTCCGCGGCAACGGCGCCAGAAAAGATCTTGATGCGCTCGACTTTCGACGTAGAGCTCGTTGGGAACCCCAAGAGGAAGGTATGATGAGCACATCAGTAAGTTTTCCCTCAGTTATGAAACCAAGGTTTAATCGAACCAGTAGGAGCAAGGAAACACCCCAAAGGTGTTACTAGCTGAGCTTTGGTAGGGCGCACTACCGGTGCTAGTAGCAACGTGGAGACCTACACAACACAACCATAGTACTTTGTCCCCCACTTGTGACGAGGTTGTCAATCTCACCGTGTTTTGCGGAAAACAAAGGATTAAACGTATTGAATGGAAGGAAGTAATAGTTTGCAGAAAGTAAACAGAAAGCAGAAACAGTTTATAGATTGTATGTAAAGAAAAAGAACCGGGATCCATAGTTCACTAGAGGTGGCTCTCCTTAGATAGATAACATGTGGGTGAACAAATTACAGCGGGGCAATTGACAAACACCGAGAAAGTAATACATGCATATACTAATCATCTTGACTCCTATGAGACTTGATTGGGCATTACAACATAATACATAGACCGCCATCCAACTAAATCTATGACAAATAATCCACCTTCAGGTTATCATCCGAACCCCCTCTAGTATTAAGTTGCAAGCAACAGATTATTGCTTTACGAACTGCGTGTAAAGTAAACAATACGATTGTTCTATGAACAAAGGATTGTTGTTTTCTCCCAATAGCAACAGCACATCTAGTACCTTAGAGATTTCTGTCACTTCCCCAGATTACCGGAGGCATGAACCCACTATTGAGCATAAATACTAACTCTTGGAGTTGCTAGCATCTACTTGGCCAAGATAGCTACTAACAACGGAAAGCATGCAAGATCTCAAATAACAAAGACATGATAGAACCAATAATCAATATGAAATAGCATCTCAATATCCATCGGATACCCGCAAACACAACATGTATGAATTACAAATAGATGATCTTGATCATGAACGGAGCTCACAAGATCTAAACATGAAAGCATAAAGGAGGAGAACCATCCATCTAGCTACTACGTGGTTCCGTAGTACAAGGATGAACTACTCACGCATCACACTGGAGGCTTGCATGGTGATGAAGAAGGCCTCCAGGGTGAATTCCCCTCTCCGACAGGGTGCCGGAAAGAGCTTCAGATCCCTCCCGATCTAGGGATGGAGATGACGGCGGCTACAGACTCTTTCGTGGATGTTTGATCGGGTCCCTAGGGTTTTCGTCCCGAGGGCAATATATAGGCGGAAGGAGAGGCCGAGGGGGTGCCAGGGCTTGCCTCACCACCCCCTAGCGTGGGCCAGGCTGGGCCGCGCGGCCGGGTGGTGTGGTGGCCCCCTGGTCCCTCTCCGTCTCGTATTCTGGCACTTGATCACTTCCGGAAAAATAGGCACTTTGGCTTTTGTCCCGTCCTATTCCGAGAATATTCATTTTCTGACTTTCCTGGAACCAAAAACAGTAGAAAACAGGCAGCTGGCACTGTGGCTCTTGTTAATAGGTTAGTCCAAGAAATCATATGAAACATACTCCAAAGTTGGAACAAAACACAAGAAAGTGGATAAAACCAAGCATGGAACATCAAAAATTATAGATACAATTGCAATGTATCAGCAGGGCATAGCCATGTGCTGGCTGTGCAGAACAAGCCTAGCTTCAGAAAAAGGGCACTTCTTGGCAGAAGAAGAAGAGCAAGGCTAAGGATACGATCCCTAAGCCAAACCCTGCACCCAAGCAAAAGGCTGGACCTGCAAGAGACACTGAGTGTTTCTTTTTGTCATGAATATGGCCACTGGAAGAGAAACTGCAGCAAGTACCAGGCTTCTTTGAAGAAGGGTGGAAGTAAGAGTACTTCCCACTCAGGTACACTTGTTGTAAATGTTGTGGACATTTTTCACGTAGATTCTTACGTTAACTCTTGGGTATTTTATATCGGATCGGTTGCTCATATTTGCAATTCGATGCACGGGCTAATAAGAACTAGAGAAGTGCAGAAAGGCAAAGTGGATTTTCGCGTTGGAAATAAAGCAAGGGTTGCTGCATTGTTCATCGGCGTCATGCAACTTCACCTTCCATCAGGATTTATTATGGAGTTAAATAATTGTTATTACATTCCTAGTATGGGTCGAAACATTTTATCACCTTCATGTTTGATGAGGGATGGTTATTCATTCGCGAGTACAAACAATGGTTGTGTAATCTCTAAGAATGCCATGTTTGTGGCTGATGCTCCCATTGTGAATGGGTTATTTATTTTAAATCTTGACAATGCATGTGTTTACAATGTTAGTGCTAAAAGGCTTCGGCCAAATGATTTGAGTCCTACCTATTTATGGCATTGTCACTTGGGGCATATAAGTGAAAAGCGCATGAAGAAGCTCCATGGTGATGGTCTTCTAACTTTGTTTGGTTTTGAATCATACGAGACATGTCAAGCTTGTTTACTTGGAAAGATGACCAAGACGCCTTTTACAGGGTTTCCTGAGAGAGCGACAGACTTGTTGGAACTCATACATACTGATGTATGTGGACCAATGAGACGACAGCCAGAGGAGGATATCACTACTTCATTACTTTCACTAATGACTTCAGTAGATATGGCTATGTCTACTTGATGAAGCATAAGTCTAAAACTTTTGAAAAGTTCAAAGAGTTTCAAAATGAGGTAGAGAATCAACGTGGCAAGAAAATAAAGGCCTTGCGATCTGATCGTGGAGGTGAATATTTGAGTCACGAGTTTAGCAATCATCTTAAGAGTTGCGGAATTGTTCCACAGCTCATGCCGCTCGGAACGCCTCAAAGAAACGGGGTCTCTGAACGGCGTAATCGAACTTTGTTGGATATGGTTGGATCGATGATGAGCCAGACGGATTTACCATTATCATTTTGGGGTTACGCACTAGAAATAGCAGCTTTCACACTAAATAGGGTACCGTCTAAATCCGTAGTTAAAACACCATATGAGATGTGGACTGGAAAGAATCCCAGTTTCTCTTTTCTAAAGATTTGGGGTTGTGATTCATTTGTCAAGCGACTTTAGTCGGACAAGCTAACACCCAAATCGGATAAGTGCATTTTTGTGGGATACCCAAGGGAAACCTTAGGGTATTACTTCTACAACCGAGAAGAGGGCAAAGTGTTTGTCGCTCGTAGCGGTGTTTTCCTAGAGAAAGAGTTTCTCACAAAGGGAACAAGTGGCAGGTCGGTGCGACTTGAAGAAGTTCAAGATGAGCCAGTCGGGGATGCTTCTACGAGTGATGCTATTGTAGCAGAACAAGTTGAGGAACCCGTGGCAATAGAAGAACCATAGCCACGAAGGTCGGCGAGGCTCCCCGAAGCGCGAGAGTTATTATTGTTAGACAATGATGAGCCTGCGACCTATGCAGAAGCGATGGTGGCCCCAGACTCTAAGAAATGGCTGATTGCCACGAGATCCGAGATAGAGTCCATGGGAGACAATCAAGTTTGGAACTTGGTTGACCTGCTTGATGGTTTTAAAGCCATCGAGTGCAAGTGGATCTATAAGAAGAAGATTGATATGGATGGAAATGTTCACATCCATAAAGCTCGACTTGTTGCGAAAGGTTTTCGACAAGTTTAAGGAGTTGACTACGACGAGACTTTCTAGCCATTGTTGCATATTTCAATTATGAGATATGGCAGATGGACGTGAAGACGGCTTTCTTAAATGGAATCCTTACTGAGGACATGTATATGATGCAGCCCGAAGGTTTTGTCGATCCAAACAATGCTAGAAAGGTATGCAAACTTCAAAAGTCTATTTATGGGCTGAAGCAAGCATCTCAGAGTTGGAACATTCGATTTGATGAAGTTGTAAAGGAGTTTGGCTTCACCAAAAACGAACAAGAACCTTGTGTGTATAAGAAAGAAAATGGGAAATCACTTGTGTTTCTAATCTTATATGTGGATGACATATTACTGATTGGAAATGACGTCTGTTAAGACCTCATTGAAAAATAGTTTTTCTATGAAGGACTTGGGAGAAGCGACATATATTCTGGGCATCAAGATATATAGAGATAGATCAAGGAGGCTAATTGGATTAAGCCAGAGTACGTACATTGACAAAGTGTTGAAATGGTTCAGCATGGAAGAGGCTAAGAAGGGGTTCTTGCCCATGTCTCACGGCATTAAACTTAGCAAGACTCAGTGTCCTTCGACCACTGAAGAGCGAGAGCGCATGAGTAGGGTTCCATATGCTTCGGCTATTGGATCCATCATGTATGCGATGACATGTACTCGCCCAGATGTTTCCTATGCTCTAAGTGTTACGAGCAGATACCAGGCTGATCCAGGTGAGAGTCACTGGACACCGGTAAAGAATAACCTTAAGTACCTGAGAAGGACTAAGGATATGTTCCTAGTTTATGGAGGTGAGATTGAACTCAGTGTAAAGGGTTACACAGATGCGAGTTACCTTAGCAACTCAGATGACTCGAAATTGCAATCATGTTATGTTGTTGTCATGAATGGTGGTGTTGTGAACTGGAAAAGTTCCAAGCATGATACAATGGCCTCCTCTTCAACAGAAGCTGAATATATTGCTGCCTCGGAGGCTGCAAAGGAAGCTGTTTGGATTAGGAATTTCCTGATCGCTCTTCGTGTGGTTCAGGGATCGTTCAATCCCGTGGACGTTTATTGTGACAACAATGGTGCTATTGCACAAGCCAAGGAACCTAGACAGCACCAGAAGAACAAACATATTCGCATGCGTTACCATCTGATTCGTGAGTTCACTGATGATGGTAGTGTCATGTTATGCAAAATACATACGGACTCAAATGTTGCTGATCCCTTGACTAAGCCACTCCCGCAGCCTGCGCATGAAGCGCACACAAGAGCAATAGGTATTAGATACTATCTAGATTAACTCTAGTGCAAGTGGGAGACTGAAGGAAATATGCCCTAGAGGCAATCATAGAGATGATTGTATTTCATGTGTATCCATGAGTTATTATAATGTTCCTTGAATATCCATATACCAGGCAACTTGTATTGATTGGCAATTATGTGAATTGTTTGTGAAACTCTTTACTTATATGGTTATCTAATAATTGTCCCTAGTCGGAGTTCATGTGAGGACACACGTGAATATTAGACTAGCACATCGATTGGTTGATGACTATGTTTCGCAAGTCATAGACATAGAGATGTCAAACCAATGATGTGGACACATGTTATGAACATGGGGTTGGACTGAACTAAATTGAGACTAGCAATAATACTTGCAGCTCTCTCTACACATCGTGTACATTTTGTCCTTAGACCTAAGATTGTCACATGTACTTGAGATGTGGATCGACCTACTTTGGGGCTATCAAACACTACTCCGTAGCTGGGTAGTTATAAAGGTAGCTTTCAGGTTTGTCCTGATACATGCTGCAAGGCATCGGTCAATCAAGATGGGATTTGTCCCTCTCTACTTGAGAGAGATATCTCTGGGCCCCTCGAGTGATCGGATCCAGAAATGCATGGCCGTGCTACATATGGTTAAGATTTAACCTAGTAAAGAGATTCCGAATCATAGTATCGAGAAAGAGAGGTCACCTTGGAGCATAGACCAAATATCGCGAGGCAAAGGGAAAGACATGTACTCAACCTTGTGATGGTTCGTCCGAATGATCTTTATATGCGTTTAGGAGTTGGCACGTCTTGCTAGAGGCCGCTACAAACTATTGACGGAGTAAGTGTACTCGTGTCATGACTATACGTGTATGAACCTATAGGGTCACACACTTTAGGGGCTGGAAGCCTAATGAGGATTGGATCCGAATTAGACCAGGCTTAGGCTGCTAATGGACTGCTAATGTAGAAGCCCACCAAGGATGCCTATATAAGAGAGAGTGAGGCGAGATGAATAGGGTTGAGCATTCCACCCAGCCGCCACTCCTCTTCCGCCTGTATTCCACGTACAGACCTAGCAGTCTAGCATGTGACGGCTTCCACTCCGGATGTGTGGATACCTCGGAGGTGCTGCAGCTGTAGCACTTGGATGAGCCACGCAAAGGGGAGCTGCTCAAGGGACGAGGTAAAGGAGGAGACGTACAACATCTACACTGCCCCGGCGTGCTTCATCGAGTTCCGCAACTGCGCGTCTAGTGGTAATTCTGTGATCTATGACCACAGTATTCTTGGTTGGCGTGGTAGAAAATTTTGATTTTACACTAGTGTAGCCTACCCGTTCCCCTACACATACCTTCATAGTAGCATACTCGTACATACATATAACATTACATCAAATCACATGATATAGCATGCATACTATATCTTGGAACAATAAGGTAGTGGTGTACATTAATATAGAAGTACATACACTAACACAGGTACATATTTTGGAAGGGAGTACATAGCGGCAGAGTCAGGGGTGACCAGCAGGGGCCTTGGCACCCCATACGATGCTGCAACAACATATTTTCTATACATAATAATCTTGATGTAGAGACTAATTTTAGTGAAAACCACCATGTTTTCCCACTAATGGATAATTACCATGTTTTTCCCTACCCCAAGCTTAATTCTTTCCTCAGCCCCATGCATGATACTCCTATAGTATTTACATGCATTAACTTATAGTACAAGTATGTAACATTAATTATGATCTAACATTAATGGATAGACGCAAACATATACACGATCTAGAACTCGTAGGTCACATGGTGAACCATTCTTTATCTATGTCTTCTTCTTCTTCTTTGGTCTGCCTGTGCTTGCCCTTGCCCTTTCCCTTCTTCTTTAGTTTCTTTTTCTGTTGAACATTTTGAGAGTTTGTTGAACCCTCTCGAAGTTCACTATCCTCCTGTATACCTCATAGGTCGCATATGCGTCGAGAATCGCATACTGGATCTGCTCTTCGGTCAAGAGCATGTTCTCCCACTTCATGTGATCCACATCCTTCTTATGCTTCTTCATGGCTTCGTAGCTACTGTCTATGAGGTACAAAACATAGTCATCCAAAGAATCCTTCTCATTCATGGAGCTGACAGGCTTTCACCTCTTCTGGATGTCCATGAAGTTCATCACTGACACTTTAGAATGCCTAAGCCTGACATTGTTGTTGCCAATGTCGAAACCTGCAAAGGAAATGTTAGGGTTAGCGAGGAAGTCTGCTAGGTTGGGGCATGGCTTGTTGTCCTTGCAGATCAGGTACAGAAGACAATCTTTGCCCAAGCATAGCTGGACAACGGCAGCCTTCTGCGTTGATGCTTCCTTGTTGGTGTACTCAACGTCTAGACCAACAATCTTGTCGTCCGCTTCCTCCAAGGGCATTTGGATTTTCTCGATATAATCGTTCACTACCAACGCTGTGTTGCTATACGACACCTGAATTTTTGTGGTGTTGAATGGGTCCAGGATGTTGAGTTTAGGAGCAATTTACCCAAGATAAATGCTACATAAAACATGAATAGAATAACAGAAAATAAACTAATCATATGATTTAGCAGATATGAACTAAGATAGATATCAAAGAGAATTGCAAAGCATACAACTTGAGATAATATCAGAGCAATTTCTGTAGCAATCCAAAAAGAAGAACATAGTATCTGACTGAGATAAACAAGATTAAGTAAGAAGATGTACATCATAGCAGAGGGACCGCTGGAGGAACCGCTGGGGTTGGCGTTGGCACCGTCGTTAGCCATGTCATCAAGGAAGAGGTTACTGATGTCGGGGAAGAAGTCCTCGTTGGGGAAGACGTCGCTGTCGTAGTCTCTATCCGTGAAGGAGTTTGTGATGAAATCACCAGTAATCGCGCTGACAGAGCTCCTATACATGACTCGAAGCTGCGGGGTCTCGGAGGCCTACTGTCCAGGCTAACGATGCACGTCATGAGACGGGATGGAGAAGAATGGAGCAGTAGCTCGATGCTTTGGAACTAGAGGCGAAGCTACTCTCAGGAGACGAGCGACCTCTCACTTTTATAGGCACAGACGAACAGGCAGCGCGGGGAGAGGAAACGGCCTCCATTAAGTCCAAATTAAACCTCAGAGGAAACGGCCGAATTAAACCTCATAAAGAAAGGGAAGCTCTCAGCTCGAGGCATTCCCGCAAACCGCGGCGCGCGCTTCATGACGAGACGAGGCATGGTGAGACGGGCGGTGGAGGAGGAGGAGTGCGTGTGTGCATCTCTCTCCTTCTCATCCTTTTACCAAGTGGTGGAAGAACCCCCCTTATAAGGTGGTGAAATCTTCCTTCAACTAGCAATGTGGAACTAAACATTTGTCCCACCTATTGCCATGCATGAATGGGCCACATGGGCCTCTAGGATTTTTTAGGAATTATTAAACTGGAATATGGGCTGGGCCAATTAGGCAAGAGTTCCAACAATCCCCCACCAGATCCCAGAGGCACATGAAGTTTGCCTTTCATTCCAAAACATTGTTTGTATACCGGTACTATAGTGGAGACTATTAAGTTGAACTTCCACCTAGAACTCTATGCTACACTAGGCTGCAACTTGTACAGTGGACTATGCCTTGAACTGCAAGTTTGCTGCAAACCTAGATTCACACCAAGTCTTGACCGATACTAGGCTGCCGTGGGACTTCCCCGTGGGTGGAGCTTATGCGTCATACTCCATGGCCTTTCATGAGTTTATTAGAGAGCACCCTACTCTCATAGACTGCGACATTTAACAGTCAGACTCATATAGGTGAGTTCTTCAAAAGATGTTCAGCAGGACAACATCTCTGCTTAAGATAAGCCATTTAGAACACATTAAGATAATAAATAAACCTGCCGTGAAGAATAGGAGAGTATTGCATCTTCATGGAGTGGTATTAATTAAAGTAAGGATACTTTCCTCTCAGCTAATCAACATCTTGTCTCCCAATTCTAATTCACGGGATCTCTGATCACATAGAATGGTTTACCACTGTGAAAACTCATACCGTGGGTCTCATACCCATCTCCTTCGATGCATTTTCTATCACATTGCGTGATAGACCCTTTGTGAAGGGATCTGCCAAGCTTTTAGATGTTTGGATATAATCCAATGCAATAACTCCGGAGTTTCTCATTTCCTGACAGATTTTAGTCTCCTCTTCACATGTCTTGATGACTTCATATTATCCTTAGAACTATTTACTTTGAAAATCACTATTTGATTATCATAGTTCATAAGGATTGTGGGTATTGGTTTTTCAACAACAGGTAAGTTCATCAAGAGTTCACGAAGCCACTCTGCTTCAACAGTGGCTGTGTCTAATGTTGTGAGTTCTGATTCCATAGTTGACCTCGTTAATATGGTATTCTTGCAAGACTTCCAAGAAACAGCGCCACCACCAAGTGTGAATACATATCCACTCGTGGCCTTTATCTCATCAGCATTAGATATCTAATTTGAATCACTATAACCCTCTAGTACCCTCGGATACCCGGTATAGTGAATGTCGTAGCTCGCAGTGCCTTTTAGATAGCGCATAACTCTCTCAAGAGCATGCTAGTGATCATCTCCTGGATTTGAAACAAATCCACTGAGATTGCTCACAGCAAAAGCGATGTCAGGCCTAGTGGCGCTAGCTAAATACATAAGCGAGCCAATAATTTGAGAGTATCTCAGTTGGTCTCTAGTATTTCCTCGATTCTTTTGAATAATCACACTAGGATCATACGGTGTAGGAGAAGACTTGCAGTCACTATACCCGAAACGACTCAAGACCTTTTCCACATAGTGGGATTGAAGAAATGTAATTCCACCATCATCATCTCCCAATAGCTTGATGTTTAGGATAACATCAGCTACCCCCAGATATTTCATCTCAAAGGAACGAGATAAGGAATCCTTCACTTATTTAATTGCATAAGGTCGGTTCCGAAAATCAGTATGTCATCAACATACAAACGTTTGGGTTCGCAGCATAGAAAACAAAAAAATTCCTATGATGGGAACTATACGCCAAGATCTATCTACTAGATACAAGCAACGGGTGGATATACATCCATAGAGAACTTACCCTCAAAGACAACAAAGCTTTGTTAACAAGTTGGAACTCGTGGATGATGTAGTCGTACACTTGCCGATCTCAAGATCGTGATGAAGTCCAGCAGGTCTGGCTCCAGCATTTCCATCAGATCTAGCTCCAGCAAGTCCAGCACCACCAAGTCTAGCACCGCAAAGAAGCGGTGCATCCATGATCACACACACGTCTGGTACCTCGAAAACCTCCGTCCCTCGCTCCAGCAAAGCAGCAGAAGCAGCAACTCCTATCTAGATAAAGCCACCGGGAACATGTATCTCGCTAATCCGAGACCATGGGGAATAATACTAGAGGGGGAGAGAGATCCTTCACGAGGAGGTGTTGGTGTGAAGGTGTGAGAGGTGGGGCCTTTTATAGGAGGAGGGGGGGCCCCTCCCCATGGCCGGCGCCCAAGGGGTGACCCCTCACCTCCTCATTCATGTGGTGGTAACTCCCTCCACATAAATTTGCCCCTTCACATTCTCTTTTAAAGTCTCCACTTTAAATGCATTAAATTTCTCCAAATTTAATGCTCTCTCATTTAATAAAACTCTTTTATTAATTTTATTTAGAATTTTGTTAATTACTTTAATTAACAAAATTCATATAAAACCCCCTGCAACATTTCAATATTACATGCAGAACCAATTTTAGCAATTTCACCCGAAACAGTTTCGGTGTCTATTGAAATAATTCCAGCGCTTTCTTAAATCTTTATGTGAAACATATTTGCTCCAAATGGTGTCGGGATCCCTTAAGTGTGTCACCCTACTGTTCGCGAATAATGCAGACATGGTCGAGACCCCTCTCCGATCAATAATCAGCAGCGGGACCTAGAGATCCGTACTGACTCCCACATATTCAACGATGACTCTTGTGATCGTGTGAACCTTTAACGTCATACCTAAATCCTTTTGTCTCGCGATATATTACATGTCCAAGATTCGATCATCAGCATCTCCATACCTAGTTTGATCTCGTTGCCGACATGCACTCTTTTCTCGTTCCCGTGATATAACATTCTAGTGATCACATCACTTGCTTGCAAGCTATCTTAATGTGATATCACCGAGAGGTCCCAGAGTATATCTATCCGTCATCGGGATGGACAAATCCCACTCTCGATCCATGAGCCTCAACATAACACCTTTGTAGCACTGAACCCATCTTTATAGTCACCCTGTTACGGTGTGACGTTTGATGTTATCAAGATACTCTTCCAGTGTGAGCAATTAACATGATCTCATGGTCTAAGGACTAAGATTACTTCGTATGATGTTATAGCAATATAAACATAATGACTTTGATCGTAATACTATACTTCGGATGAATATTCATCACATCATTCCACCAATGTTGTGACCTTATTATTAACAACATCCAATGTCCATGATCAGGAAACCTTGATCATCTTGTTAATCAATAAGCTAGTTTATATGAGAGGTAGTACTAGGAACTTTGTATTTTGTTTATTAAACAAACATGTATTAACATTTCCAATTAATACAATTATAGCATGCAAAATAAACATTTATCATAAACATGGAATAAGATAATAACCATTTTATTATTGCCTCTCGGGCATATTCCCTTCAGTCTCCCACTTGCACTAGAGTCAATAATCTAGTTTGTAAACTTGTATATACAACACCTAGGTGTTGAATATACGCGTTTGCTAGTGGTTAACATAATCTCTGGATCTGGCACTTTCAGGTCCGTGTGTATTTGCATGTCTTTGTGTCTCTATGCATCACTCATTCTCAAATGAGATGGCATTGTATAAATTTGGTCCTTTGGTGAGACCTTTAGTTCGTTCGGGTTAAAATATGTTGATATTATTGTCATACAATATATCTTCATAGTATTAGACCACTTTGAACCACACCTAGTTTGATAACAAACTACTTAACACAAATGCCCTCCTTTGCTGCTACTATTGCAGTGATATACTTAGCCTTTCGTTGTAGTATCCGTCACAATGTCTCAACTTTGGAACTCATCCAAATCCATCATGGAACATCCTTTTCATTACATTGTGCCACCCATAGTATAAATTGAGATAAATTTTAATTTGTATCTTGTGACAAAACTAGTATCAATCTAACACTTTACAATGAACTACGTTTAACTATTTGTCACTTATACATGATATATTCTTAGTTCTTCCAAAGCTCATAAGAATATCTTTAGTATCGTCCAATGATCATCTTATGAATCATTCTGGTATGTGCTCATAACATTTAGAGCATAGGACATTCTGGATATATATATCACGGTATAATCGATCAAAATCTTCATGTGATTTTACTCACCAAGTGTTGAAACACTTGAATCTTGATACAATCCTTTCCATGCAGCAAGAATCTTTCTTGTTGTTTCCATATTGAACCCTTTCAATATCTTATATATGTATGTATGGCACAACCATATTAGCGCCTCAATCTCTCCATATAGATATTGATGCCAAATATTCCGGTTTTTCCCAAGTATTTCATCAAAATCTTATTTTAATGAAATTCTTAACTTGTGTCAATACAAGATACATCATTTCCAATCAACAGTATGTCCTCTACATAATGTATTAGAGATATGTCTCAGCTCTCCCACTTAATTTCATGCAAATGCGAGCATCTTCATCATCTCTGATGAATTTAAACTCTTTTAACAGTTTCATCATGGTGAAAATTCCAACTCCGCTATGCTCACTTCAACTATTGAAGTTTGCATTGTAGGGGTTCCACGCATAAAAACAATAACTCTACGCCCCTGAACCCCTGAAGCTGCTCGGACCTATCTATTAGTAATACAGTAACGGGAGGGGCTTTTCGCGAACTTACCCTTGAAGACCGAAAAGTGTTGTCAACGCTCAGGAGAGCATGGTTGATGTAGACGAGCCGAAGCCGACCTCGAGGTCGTGATGAAGTCCTTGCGCTCCTTCTGGCTCCAACGACTTGAGTGCCTCAAGTGCGACACCTCGCGGGGAGTTACACAAGTCCGGTGCCTGACGATGACTCCCGCTTCCCGGATCCAGCAGTAGTTGCGGAAGTAGAGCTCTCGAATCCGAATCCCGCAGCGCGACGGCGCTTCGCGGTGAAGATGTTTCTCGCTCGTGTAGTCCAGACTTGGGACCACGGTCACGAGAGAGAGAGGGGGAGAGATAAAATATCAATTAGGGGTCCTCCCAAAAGTGGGGAGACCTTTATTTATTATTGGGTGTATTTTTCTAGGCTAAATACCCCACTTTATATAGGGGGAGGGGAGGTACTACCTCCCCTTAAGTCCCGGGGTGGGACTAAAGGAAAGGAGGGGGTGGGGTGGGTGCCGGCCAGCCTCTAGTGGGCCCCGCGGGGGGGGGGGGGGCAAGGCCCAGCCGGCCTCCCCCTTGGTCCCTTCTCCCTCTCTGCTTTCCCCTAATGGGCCCTCTCCCTCCGGAATTGGCCCATTAAGCCTTTTTGACCTTTAATTGATTTTCTCTTTATTAAATAATTATGAATAAATGATTGAATCAATATTTATCATTCATCCACATATTATTCAATCTCCGTGGCCAAGGAACACCTTCCACCTCCACTCCGGACATCCTCCGGACTTACCGAAACCCTTCCGGTTTTCTCCCTTCTTTTCTTCGGCGATTCTACCGATCCTATAAACACTCTCTAAGCATCATCAAGCCCTTAAGCGTGATACCCCACGGTTCGGGAACACTCCAGACATGGTCGGGACACTCCCGCACCAATCATCAACAGAGGGACCTGGATGGCCATGTGACCCCTGTGCGTTCCACGAAGATCTTTCGTCGTTTGAACCTGGACAGTCATGTCTTATTCCCTTTGTCTCTCGATACTTGCATTGCCCGAGATCTGATCAATGACATCGGCATGTCGTCTTCAATCTCTTTACTGAACAATGCTACTTGACTCGTTCCGACAAGTGATATCCCCGTGATCAAATCACACGCTGCGCAGCTATTGGATATAACTTCTCCAAGTGGGCCCTTGAGTATCTTCCCGTCACATGGACGGACAAATCCCGCTCTTGACATAAGTTATTAAGGACCAGTTCCTTAATTAACTTCTATTCCGAAACCCTTTTCAGAATCCCTTAAGGAATACTACATAATATTATAATACACCTATTATCAACTTCTACATCTTATAAATCATTATTTATAAGTATTTGCACTTTCATCCTTAACATATTTAAGAATTACTCCTATAATCTCCCACTCAAAATATGTTCCTACATATTTGAGTTTGAGACTCATATTGCTCCGACTTAAAAATATGTCAATCACATATTGTTTTAGGAAGACTTTCATAGCTCCCACTCAATTTTATGCAAATTGCATATCTCCTTACTATTTTGAACAGCTTCAAAATCTTTTGATCAAATATCAAACTTGAAGATTTACTATGAGATACTAGTACCTTACTAGTTTTAAATCCACTAGACATTCAGCACACTTGAATCAAATTCATTTGAACTTGTCCAATACTTGAAAAATTGTGCTTTTGTCATTCACCCCCCTTTTTTCTACTACGGCTTTGCAGTCATTTGGGAAAATTGCAAGTAACTCCTTTTACTTGTGAGATTCAGCAACTAATTGCTTTCTAATCTCAAGGGAATTTTGCTATTAGGATTTCTCATAATTTAGTTTACCATTATTTCCTTTGTAGTTCGTAGGTATGTCATATTCCAAAAATCATGACAAGTGATTCACAAATGTCTCCATACAAGATACGGATTTACATTTTTAATCCTACTTCATGTAGTGAAAAACAATAGTGGAGGGAAAAACACAATGATCAAAATCATTGATTCTTTCCTTCTGTGAAGAGAATCATTCAGGAACGTTATCCATTGCGCTTCTCAACACTCTGATGCATGGTTTTCAATCCTCATCGTGTTTTACACTATTTTCCATTTGCTCCATAATTGAGAAACTTCACTAGAGGTGAGCTTTCTCAAGAAAACACCAAAATCCAGGCAATACGAATCTTGCTTTCCTTTTGTTTTGAGCTGTGGGTTTCGTATTCAAAGTTTCCAATGAATACTCTACAAGGACTTATTCGCTATTGTTTTGGTTATATCGAATAACCCCAAAACTTTCACGAATTCAAATGGTTCACTACATTCTAATTGAGTGCTAACTATTTCTTAACTAATGGTCTCTACATCTACACTACAACGATTTATTTGGTGCCTTCTATTCAACCCCCTTTGATATCTAATATCATATTGTGATGCTTTACATTTTGACGTTTCAAAACACTTTGGATTCCACAATTTCTTTTATGCCATTCTTATAAAGTTGAACTTCATTACCATTGATCAAGTCATAGTAATTGGATTCTCTTTTATATTTATACCCTTTGTTGATGAAACACTTTGATCAAATCAAATAGTTTAATATTCATGTTTCCTTTGGTAAACTTACTTTACACATTTAAACAATCATATAATGATAATTACCATTTTCGTTAAAACACAATACATCGAATATGTATTTATTTTTAACAATTCATTAAACACTTTGTATTCAAGTAATACACGGTGTTCAAGTTATTTTGCCGAACTTAGGCATGATTTATATGTGATAAGAAATCGAATGACTTTCACATATTATCACATAACTTTGAATTTAAACAATGGTTTTTCATTCACTAATGAACATATCATTAAGTTGGGTATTTTAAACAAGGCATTTTAATGTTTTACAAATGTTCATGCATTATCAATTAGTTTCATAACAATAAGGATAATTCACAAGTAATCAAACAAGACATGAACATGAATAGAGATCATTCATCAAAGTAGAACAACTGTTTGTTACAAACTCATATGAATAACCGTCTCACGAAGTGTGAGACACACTAAAGAAGTTCACAATCTCTTGATTACAAAAATCATCCTAAAACACAAACTAAATGATAAATGTCGAGGGAGAGTGTCGTCGGCTGTCATCATCATGTTCGCCATCAACACACAACGTCACCTCCTCTCCAGCAAGCACCTCTCATGCAGAAGGACCTGTTTTCAGTAAAACAGAACAAGTATTAGATATACTTAACACTGCAATGTGTTTGCAAGATTATAACATTTATAAAACTGTATATCAAATATATACCTTTGTCGTTGACGACTCCAGCGATGTTGGGTTCATCTATCACATTTCTGAAATGTGATATGAACTCAAGGAAATCCAGTGTTTCCGTGTCGCCTCTCATAACGCAGATCCTGACTTGTGCTTGGAAGCTTGGAGGAAGCGACCGTAGCACAACTCCCATCGCAAATGAGCTTGAGAACCAGTTGTCCAGGTAGTATGCCAGACTCATGTAAGCATCGTAGAGGCGCAATAAGTGCTCATCTAGTGAGGAGCCCTCCTCCATCTTTATGGAGAGGAAGTCCCCCATCAGCTCATACTCCCACATGTGCATTTGTTCCACGAAATGTGCTCTCAGATGAGCCATGACCACCCGGGGCTTGAGACTCCCCACTATTGGCCATAGCCCATCCTCCATTCCGAGGCGCATGGTCACTTATATGAATGTGGCGATCACACGACGACGATAACACAGATCTCGCTGCTCCTGGGTCTCATGAGAATAGGGTGACTCCAAATACATCTCGCAGGTCATGTAGTCAGCTACATTGTTCTCCCCAAGGAGATCAAATAGGCGTATGACCCATGCAGAAAAGTTGGATCCATCTAACTTGAGCTTTTCACCTTTTAACCAATCGTCAATAGGAAAGGTAATCTTGGGAAGAACCATTTTTTACATTTATAATTGCAAAAGGAATTTAGACTAAGTTTATAATTAAACGAGTTAATAATAACTCCACTCAGAAACACCTATCCCCAAAAGGGTTCCTAGTGATAACACGACCCCTATCAGCCACATCTCCCCCGATCATCACGGCCATCAATGTGGGTTCAAGGGTGGACGCTAAACGTCGGTCACATCATTCATGTTACTCGTGCTCGATCTTTCGACCATCCGCGTTCGGAGGCCATGTCTGTACATGCTAGGCTCGCCAACACAACCTTAGTGTTTTCCCTGTGCAACAGGGCTTACACCCACTGTATGTGAACGTAGATATGTCTGACACCCAGGCATGTAACCCTGGATCGCCTCATACCGAAGAACTTTCTTGGTGGTGCACACTAAGGGGGAACACAATCATTGGTAATTTTAACAGGGATCATCTTATTAGGCTACCGTCGAGTATCTAATACTAGCACATAATAAGACATACAAACAATAACATTGAATGTAAATGCTATGTGATATGGTCCTTCATGTCGTGATCTCCATCCGTCGTCGCCAGGTTCCGGCGCCAGGGTTCCGACGCTGTAGACACCAGGGTACCAGTGTCATTCCGGCGTGGTAGTTCGTCACCTCCGTGAATATCTACTACTTCGTAACAAAGGGTAATCACTTTACCTTTGCCACAACCATATCACAAAGCAACGCCCTCCTGCAAAACAAAGTTAGATGCCTCTACTTTATCTTTGCATGTTTTACGTGGCTGAATGGGCTTTCGCACAAGAACCGTTCTTACCTACAAACTTTCAGCACAACGCTGATCAAGTAGTTTTCTATACTACACCCCTTTCAGGGCCCTCCGTTGCAAATGGTATACCAACTAATGCGAGAGAGACATGCAGCCCCCTAAGCCACTTTATACGGTACAAGCCGTATGTCAAGCGTGGACCAGTCTCGCGAATGAATGCGTAAAGTCGGTTGGGGGCCGCTTCATCAAGCATTACTGCGGTATACACAAGTACACGTGGGAGGGTAACAACTAAAAGATCAATGCCCACATGCTACATCTCGTGTGTTCTACCCGTACTAGCATTACTACGCATAGATCTAGCTCCAATACCACTGTAGGGGTTCCGCGCATAAAATCAATAAATTTTACTCTACGCCCCTGAACCCCTGAAGCTGCTAGGACCTATCTATTAGTAATACAGTAACGGGAGGGGCTTTTCGCGAATGTACCCTTGAAGACCGAAAAGCGTTGTCAACGCTCAGGAGAGCGTGGTTGATATAGACGAGCCGAAGCCGACCTCAAGGTCGTGATGAAGTCCTTGCGCTCCTTCTGGCTCCAACGACTTGAGTGCCTCAAGTGCGACACCTCGCAGGGAGTTACACACGTCCGGTGCCTGACGATGACTCCCGCTTCCCCGATCCAGCAGCGGTTGCGGAAGTAGAGCTCCCGGATCCGAATCCCGCAGCACGATGGCGCTCCGCGGTGAAGATGTTTCTCGCTCACGCAGTCCAGACTTGGGACCACGGTCACGAGAGAGAGAGGGGGAGAGAGAAAATATCAATTAGAGGTCCTCCCAAAAGTGGGGAGACCTTTATTGATTATTGGGTGTATTTTTCTAGGCCAAATACCCCACTTTATATAGGGGGGGGAGGTACTACCTCCCCTTAAGTCCCGGGGTGGGACTAAAGGAGAGGAGGGGGTGGGGTGGCCACCGGCCAGCCCCTAGTGGGCCCCGCGGGGGGCAAGGCCCAGCCGGCCTCCCCCCTTGGTCCCTTCTCCCTCTCTCCTTTCCCCTAATGGGACCTCACCCTCCAGAATTGGCCCATTAAGCCTTTTTGACCTTTAATTGATTTCCTATTTATTAAATAATTATGAATAAATGATTAAATCAATATTTATCATTCATCCACATATTATTCAATCTCCGTGGCCATGGAACACCTTCCACCTCCACTCCGGACATCCTCCGGACTTACCGAAACCCTTCCGGTTTTCCCCTTCTATTCTTCTACGATTCTACCGATCCTATAAACACTCTCTAAGCATCATCAAGCCCTTAAGCGTGATACCCCACGGTTCGGGAACACTCCAGACATGGTCGGGACACTCCCGCACCAATGATCAATAGAGGGACCTGGATGGCCATGTGACCCCTGTGCGTTCCACGAAGATCTTTTGTCGTTTGAACCGGGACAGTCGTGTCTTATTCCCTTTGTCTCTCGATACTTGCATTGCCCGAGATCTGATCAATGACATCGCCATGTCGTGTTCAATCTTGTTACTGAACAATGCTACTTGACTCGTTCCGACAAGTGATATCCCCGTGAGCAAATCACACGCTGCGCAGCTATTGGATATAACTTCTCCGAGTGGGCCCTTGAGTATCTTCCCGTCACATGGATGGACAAATCCCCCTCTTGACATATATTGCCTCTACGGTGTCCTCCAAATACCTAAACACACCTTTATAACCACTGTTTTACCAGATGGCGTTTGATGCTATCTAAGCACTCTCGGGAGACAGTGATTGATATAGCCTCACGGTCTAAGGAATAGTCTACGAGGATCCATTTCTAATCATCGTAACTTGAACTTTATGACATGATCAGGTCACGATGTTTAGGATGGGTATTGGTTCATCATCTCATTCTCAGAATGAGATGACCTCATTTCTAACTGGCATAAATGCCACATGATCAGGAAACAAGATCATCTGTTGACCAATGAACAAGTGACTAGAGTTTCACTGGGAACCCTTGGTTGTTTGTATATCACACGTGTATTGATGTTTCCACTCAACACAGTTATAGCATGATATATAACCTAATCATAAACTATATGAAATATGATAATATTCATTACTACTATTTGTCTCTAGGGCATATTTCCAACATGCATGCCCTTTTAGCACCCTTTGAATTAACAAAACCCTTCGGACCATGTCATGTACACGTCCTAGGTAACCGTTCTATTAGAAGAACCTTGTTTTGTTTATTCAACTACCATATACCAAATTATATCTAGTGGTTGCTACATTAATCCGTCAAGACTAAATATCGCTATGAAAGATCAAATCTTGTCATAGTCAACTCCTTGAACATTGTCGTAAACTTATTTCTCACATGTTGACTATTTCATAGATGTTAAACATCCATGTCTATTTCTTTATAGATCCAAACACGACTGGTAGGCTTTACGCCTTTTTAGAGGGTCTTCCAAATTCAGAAACTTGATTTCTCGTGTATGGATACTATCACGGATTCTATGACTTCTAGTCATTTTATGGAGTCAGGGCCCATCATCGCTTCTTTGCATGCAATCGGTTCATCATTGTCAAAACAATAACGACTTGTTTATCAAATCTTACTATTTGATTCTTACCGACCCACACGGTTCAATAGGAACTCTAATCTCCGAGATCATACCCTTTGTAATCACGAGAGCCATGAGAAATGTGGTCGCTACTGGGACACTTTCCGGTGTTGCGCTACTTAGCACATATAGCTAAGGTTCAACAACCTTATCAAAGTTCTATTGTCCTCCCACTTAACTTTTCACGAAAAGTTCCTTCTCAAGAAACTTGACGTTCCAAGCGACAAACTCTTTTGTCCTTGGTGTTATGGAGAAATTCCCAACAAATTCTTTGGGATAACCTATAAAGACGTGCCTATCTGACTTTGGTTGTAAACATTTTACTTATGCATAGCATACCAAAATATAAGAAAATACAATTCGGGTTGTATCCCAAACCATAACTCATATGGTGTCATTTCAACGGATCACGATGTTGCTCTTTTCAGTGTAAAAGCGTTAGTCTCTAAAGCTTTAATCCTTAAAACACAATGGCAGTTTTATAAATGACACCTTTGATCTTACCATGTCAAACATGGTTTGATTTCATCTCTCAAATATGACATACTCCTATGGTTTATTGGGAAACACAAATCATGGAACAATTCCGCAAATCTTAGGTGTTTTGCTCAACATGTAACTCAAATATTTTCCCTTATGATCGAATCATAATCTCTTTATTTTCTTGTTACAATGATTTTCCACTTCATCTTGAAAGTCTTTGAACAATTTTCAAATGTTTCATACTTCTTCCTTATTAAGTAAATATATAAATATATTCACTCAAATTTTTGGAGAAAGCATATGAAGCAAAAAGATCCATCGCATATGGCTACACATAATGGACTATGCACATCAGCATGTACAATTTCCAATAAGCTAGTCATCCGTTCCTCTTTGGCCTATGAACGGAGTTTTAGTTATCTCGAGGAAAGTCTCACAAGCGTCAATTGATCAAAATCAAAGACTCCAAAAATCCATCAACATGGATTTTCTTCATGTTTTGTTTCCAATATAATTTAAACAGCGATGTCACTTCATAAGTGATCTTTCAATCATTTGTCTTGCGACATTTTAGCAATAGTGTTTATGGATGTGATTTCTCCCACTACACTTGTAAAAGTTCATCCATCCTTTATGGAATACGGTAATTATTTGAACAACCATTGTTCTCATAATACCGGAACAAAATAACAATTATTAAAACAAATCTTGAAGGCTAGGTTTGAAGACAATGAAAAACACAATAATACTTTATTTGTTTTCGATGAACATCATCACTTATTCTCTTGACAGTTACTTAGGCCATTGCAGTTCATGAATTGTGTTGTTCTGTATCATACTTCACACCAACCAATTCGGTATTCAATACCTAAGAACCTCATTGTTTAACAAGTAAGGAATACACCCATAACATGTATATCTTCTATATACCTAAGTTGGACATCTCCAACCTTTTATTTTCTGCCAAATATTTTATAGATTCTCTTTCAGCAATTCCTTTTCTTTTAAAAGAATCTATCAACATCAATAGTGGTGTCATTCACATGACACATGGTACAAAGCGTGTATAGTCAAATACTAATACCTTTGGACTTGCACTTTGAAGTGGATCACCATCATCAAATGTTTGGTGTTCTTTCAAAAATCCATTCTTTAGTAATCTATTAGTGTAGTAAACATTTTACTTACATCTTCTATTCATCCTTATCATGACAACTTTCATGATCAAGATACTATAGCATGTAAGAAAGAATCGCGAGTATAATGTTAGTTTCCAAAACCTTTTTGGGAGATCCGGATGCTTAGCATCTCCATCCTTCACAAATTCTCATACAATATGAGAAGATGTATTTTGCTAAATTATACTCTATCATAATGCAACCAAAAAACAGTGTTTTAGATATCACAATATCTTCCACACATGATGGTTTCTGAAGCAATTTTTCAGCTCCTAGATAATCTTGATATATAAAACAACTTTTGAATATCAAGAATCATGGAGGCAAACATGATACTTTAGATACCAACATTGGAATTCTTACTCTTGATTTAATACTACTTATTAAACTTAATGGAGTAAATAGATTTTGCTGAAAGTTTGCAATAGGACTTCTAAACTTTAAATTGACATTCAAAACAATACGATACCAGTTCGTAAAGTAAATATCCAGAATCCTATAGTTCCATTATCTCAATTACAACTAAGCATGAGGTAGAAAACGAATGCCAATGACTACAACAAATTATGCAAATTCACTTTGATTTAGTTTATGACAAATTGAGTTTGACTAATCCAAATTAGAAATGAACTCCCACTCAAAAACGACATCCCTCGTACCTTTTTGGTGATTACATGAACCAAATCCACTACACCAAGTCCGATCATCACGTGAGTCGGTGTAGCTTCAAAGGCGAGCATCAATATGGGCATCACATCAACTATATGACTCATGCTTAACCTTTCGGTCCGTGTTCGGAGGCCATGTCTGTACATGCTAGGCTCGCCAAGTAAGAACCTTAGTACTCGCGTGTGTAAAACTGTCTTACACCCGTTGTATGAAAGCGTAGAGTCGAGTACACCCGATCATCATGTGATGTCTCGAAACACGATCCATAGAACGGTGCATACTTAAGGAAGAACACATTTTATTTTGATATTCAAATGATGGATTATCTTATAATGCTACTAAAACGCCAAACTAGCAATGTAAGATGCAAACATCTAATGTGTAAAGTGGGATGATATGGTCCACGCATTTGATCTCTATCATATGCATCATGGTATGATCTCTATCATTCCTTTGTGTATAAGGCCAAGGTCTATGGAACTTACACGTTAGGTGTGTTGTAAGAGTATCTATCATACATCTACTTACAACATTACCATATCATGACACTAGCCCAGCAACGATCAAACTAGACGCCTCTAATTTATCAATTGCAAGTTTTACGTGGCTTAGGGATTTCGAAGATAGAACCGTTCTTACCTACGAATATGGAACCACAACGATGATAACCAAATTATTAGCAACTCATTGTAAATCAGATATTGACTATAGTAGGAGAGACAGACACCCGCCAGCCACTTATGCAAAACTAGTTGCATGTCAGTCGTGAAACCGGTCTCATGTGCGATGACATATAAGGTTGGTCCACGCCGCTACATCCCACTATGCCACCAATATCCAAAATACATGAAAGAAGTAATAACATGATCATCATCGCCCACATATAAACATATGTGTACTACCTGTGCAAAGCACCTACGCATAGATCAGGCTCTGATACCACTGTTGGGTTCGTTGCATAGAAAACAAAAAATTTCCTACGATGGGAACTATACGCCAAGATCTATCTACTAGATACAAGCAACGGGTGGATATACATCCATAGAGAACTTATCCTCGAAGACAACAAAGATTTGTTAATGAGTTGGAACTCATGGATGATGTAGTCGTACACTTGCCGATCTTAAGATCATGATGAAGTCTCGCAGGTCCGGCTCCAGCACGTCCATCAGATCCAGCTCCAGCAAGTCCAGCACCACCAAGTCCAGCACCGCAAAGGAGCGGTGCATTTGGGATCGCACACACGTCCGGTACCCCGACAACCTCCGTCCCTCGCTCCAGCAAAGCAGCAAAAGCAGCAACTCCTTTCCAGATAAAGCCACCGGGAACATGTATCTCGCTAATCCGAGTCCATGGGGAATAATAGTAGAGGGGGAGAGAAATCCTTCACGAGGAGGTGTGAGTGTGATGATGTGAGAGGGGGGCCTTTTATAGGAGGAGGGGGTGCCCCTACCCATGGCCGACGCCCAAGGGGTGACCCCTCACCTCCTCATTCATGTGGTGGTAACTCCCTCCACATAAATTTGCCCCTTCACATTCTCTTTTAAAGTCTCCACTTTAAATGCAATTAATTTCTCCAAATTTAATGCTCTCTCATTTAATAAAACTCTTTTATTAATTTTATTCAGAAATTTGTTAATTACTTTAATTAACAAACATTCATATAAAACCTCCTGCAACATTTCAATATTACATGCAGAACCAATTTCAGCAATTTCACCCGAAACAGTTTCGGTGTCTATTGAAATAATTCCAGCGCTTTATTAAATCTTTATCTGAAACATATTTTCTCCAAATGGTGTCGGTATCCCTTAAGTGTGTCACCCTATGGTTCGCGAATAATGCAGACATGATCGAGACCCCTCTCCGATCAATAATCAGCACCGGGACCTGGAGATCCGTACTGACTCCCACATATTCAACGATGACTCTTGTGATCGTGTGAACCTTTAACGTCGTAACTAAATACCTTTGTCTCGCGATATATTACATGTCCGAGATTTGATCATCGGCATCTCCATACCTAGTTTGATCTTGTTGCCGACATGCACTCTTTTCTCGTTTCCGTGATATAACATTCTAGTGATCACATCACTTGCTTGCAAGCTATCTTAATGTGATATCACCGAGAGGGCTCAGATTATATCTATCCGTCATCGGGATGGACAAATCCCACTCTTGATCCATCAGCCTCAACATAACACCTTTGTAGCACTGAACCCATCTTTATAGTCAACCTATCGGTGTGACGTTTGATGTTATCAAGATACTCTTCCGGTGTCAGCAATTAACATGATCTCATGGTCCAAGGACTAAAATTACTTCGTATGATGTTATAGCAATATAAACATAATGACTTTGATCGTAATGCTATACTTTGGATGAATGTTCATCACCTCATTCCACCAATGCTGTGACCTTGTTATTAACAACATCGAATGTCCATGATCAGGAAACCTTGATCATCTTGTTAATCAACAAGCTAGTTTATATGAGAGGCAGTACTAGGAACTTTGTATTTTGTTTATTAAACACACATGTATTAATGTTTCCAATTAATACAATTATAACACGTAAAATAAACATTTATCATAAACATGGAATAAGATAATAACCACTTTATTATTGCCTCTCGGGCATATTCCCTTCACAAACAAAGGATGACTCCTTCACCCCCATCATGGCGATGATACACACATTTATCAGCTTCATTTACAGCAAACCCTGCAGCGGTTAAAGTTCTTTCAAACTTCTGATGCCACTGTTTAGGGGCTTGTTTTAGGCCATATAAAAGACTTCAACAATTTGCACTCCTTTCCTTCTTAACCATTTACCACAAAGCCATCTGGATGATCCATGTAAATTTCCTCATCCAACTCTCCATTTAGGAAAGCTGTCTTGACATCCATTTGAGGAATGATAAGACCATCAGAGGAAGCCAATGAAAGTAGTACTCGAATGGTGGTCAATCTGGCAACAGGTGAGTAAGTGTCAAAGAAGTCTTCACCTTCTTTTTGAGTGTATCCCTTGGCCACTAGACGTGCCTTGTACTTTTCAATAGTACCATCAGGCCTAAGCTTTTTCTTGAACACCCACTTACATCCTACAGGTTTACACCCATAAGGACGATCAGTGATCTCCCATGTTCCATTGGCTAATATGGAATCCATCTCACTACGAACAGCTTCCTTCTAGTAGTCAACATCAGGAGATGCATAAGCTTCTGAAATAGAAGTGGGAGTATCATCCACGAGATACACAATGAAATCATCACCAAAGGACTTTGTAGTCCTCTGTCTCTTGCTCCTTTTAGGAATTTCATCACTACTGCAGAAACCTTTACTAGTGACAGACTCTTTTTGTTTATTAGTGACTGGCAAGGCGCCAGTCCCTAGTATGTTGTCACTGGTATTCCGTTACTAGTGACAGGCACACTTGCCTGTCACTAGTATATGTATAACAGTGATAGGCAGAACATGCCCGTCATTAGTATTGATCAAAGGCGCAACACCATATAGTCTTATTGTGGCTGGCCTATTATTCAACCTGCCACTTTAATGCATTTCGATTATAAAAAAATAATACATTTTCCACTTATATTCCAGATAGCACAATAAGATGGTGTACCAATGATACATTAACATAATCCAATAGATCCAATATTTGCACAAATCATATAACGGCATAAGAACTTGCAAATTGCATGATCCAAATTACAATGTGACATTAACATTATAGAGGACAATCCAAAACACAAAGCACAATCCAAAAATATTCCCACGATGGTGACAGTCCCATCATTATGTCCAGGCGTCCTCTTCATAATTTGGCGTCAACTTCATTCCTGAGGATAGAGCATTGTTATTAGAAGTAATACATTGGAGTTGTTTACGACCCAACTTTTAAGATTTGATCACATAAGTAACATAATGATTCAGTAGGTTGTTTTTATGACAGAATATCAGATGATACTAGCTCTCCTTTGATACGATAAACCAATGCAGTCGATGACTTTGCATCTAAATCTTCTGAATAGGATGGATATAATGCAGAATATGCTAAAAACAATTGATTCTAGGCGCAATTAAGAGCTAAGGTACCCTTCCTTCTTAGCTATGCCAATCGCAGCTTATGTGGTCATGAACTAGGATTTTAACTTTAAAAAATCAGATAACTACTGACTCTACTTACTAGGCAAAGAAACCAATTCAAAACTGAACACACTTAATCGGAATGGATAGTGACCAACCTTTATGTAATATTTTTTTTTCCTGCTGTTCTTGTCCAATCCTCATAGTAAGTGGGGATATCTTAGAGTGTGTGTGTTTAGTGACATTCTGGTCATACTGGCATGTTCCTCTTCCTCTCAAACTCAAATGTGAAATCCTAGCTGTTTTAAATAATGATGATTCCATTGGGATCTTAACAACACACTAGTCACTATGCCCACAATAAAGAAAATACACAAGCTTACCTGCATCATGTCCTTGCCGCGCAAGCCCTGTATGCCTTAGAAGATCGTACATTCACACAATTTGGTTAATTCACTGTCATGGGACTGCTGCAGTAGTAGTTTTATACAAGTCAATCTCTTGCAAAGAAACTCGAGTTATCAAATAACAGTACATTAACAACATCCTCATATAATCAAGTAATGGTAAATTAACAACATCTGAATTGCAGACATACCCTAATTTAGTTTAGGGAATCTTTCTAGTCTGGAATGTATATGCGTGTGACACTCATCACATAAAAAAACTGGTTATCTCAAGTATGGCTACTGCTAGCAGTTCCTCGCTACAATTATGGTTATTAATGTAACATGTTGAAAACTCAATTTGACTAGAAACAAAATTTCTGCTTCTCTGCTACTAAATTCATGTGTCCCTTATGCTAATAGTCAAGTGATCAATTCATGCAAAGAACATGGGCAGTGACATTCTAAAAACAAAATGAACAAACATGTCACATAACTAGTGAATAGGAAATTAACTAATAATTCTTTTAAATGGCTATTAACTAAGTGGCAGTGGTGTCCCCTTTACCTATATGTATTCCATCTGCACTCGTGGTTCAGACCAGGAAATATCATACACAGTTCATGGACGAAGGATAGATACACGCACAAATATAGGCACCACAAGTACACAACAAAAGAACTCACATCCGTTGGCTCAAGAACCTTAGCTACGAAAGAAAAAGAAATAGGAACGTATCGGGAGAATCTCACTGGTGGAAGAGAGGGGATGGCGACCGAGGGTAAGGTGTCGCGTCGCGATCTCCTTGTACATGCTGGTGGCCCTTATTGACCAAGTTGGCTGCGGTGTACACGAGATCTGATCCCCTCGAAACATGGCGAATAGTTCTGGCCATGTTCATCGTGGCCGCCTTAGCAAAATCCTCCTACACGGTTGAAGTATGATTCTTAAATGAAAATAATCAGATCTCATACTCCAACACGAGTAGAAGTAACTGCCATCAAGATGCAATTAAATGGAAAGCATAAAATGGAGCGGCAGATCTAGGCCAACGCCGTCGGGCGGTCGCCATGTGGAGAGAAAGAGCGTGGGTCCTGCAGCCCATCACCGTACGCCGAGGTGAGGAAAACGAGCATCGGCTACAGACCACCGCCGGCCGCCAGGTGAGAAGGAAAAGCGTGCACCTGTGATTAGGGTTAAAATATGGGTGGAGATTGGGGAACCGGGAGTGGATACAGAAACGTGGATGCCTTTTTTTACGGAAGAAGGCACTGGATGTTGGAACGAAAGGGATTCATGGCCAGCAGTTGGAAGTATTGGGTAGCTATCTACTGGGTTGCACTTTTGGCCCATGTGCACGTCTGATTAGTTTCTTCGGTACTTCATCAGGTAACTATGGCAATATGGGTGATCCGGCCTCCATGAAAAATACTAATGACATGCAAATTTTGAGTCTGTCACTTATCGTAATGTTAGCAGTGACAGGCATTTATAGATACCCATCACTATGTAATTTTTCAATTGAGTCGGTCTTCAAAATGAAAACTAGTGACAGTCACTTTTTTGCGACCGTCGCTAGTGTTTTGTATTAGTGACAGGCTTATCTGTGCCCGTCGCTGGTTATACTTACTAGTGACAGGCACAGTTTTTGCCCGTCACTAACCACCTAGAGGCTATAAGCATTTCTGCAGTAGTGCATTATTATCCTCCTTAGGATTTTCAACATGTTCAATTGGAGTGATGGGTTCATAATTTGTACCAAAATCCTGACTGGATGAACTAGGCATCTCCTGATTTGATGAGCTAGGTATATCCTTCATAGGAAAGATATCCTCAAGGAAAATCGTATCAGTCGACTCCATAATTGTACCGACATGCATGTCAGGTACCTTAGATTTTACTATCAAGAATCTATAACCAATGCTATGGAAAGCATAACTCAAAAATACACAGTAAACGGTTTTAGGCCCAAGTTTGCGCTTCTTGAGAATTGGCACATAAACTTTTGCCAAACATCCCCAAGTCCTTAGGTAAGAGAGTTTTAACCTTTTCTTCTCCCATTATTCAAATGGTGTAATTTCTCTGTTCTTCGTGGGAACTCAGTTTAGGACATGACACGCAGTCAATAGAGCCTCCCCCACCATTCCTTAGATAGACCCGATGTATCTAACATGGCGTTAACCAAATCTGTTAGAGTTTGGTTCTTTCTCTCAACTACCCCATTTGACTAAGGTGAATAGGGAGGCATCCTTTCATGGATTATACCGTGTTCCGCACCGGAATCAAACTCGTTGGAAAACTACTCTCCACCACGATCAGACCTAAGCCTCTTAATCTTTCGATCAAGTTGGTTTTCTGCTTCAGCTTTATAGATTTTGAAAAAAACTCAAAGCCTCCTCTTTTGATTCCAGAAGATATACATGACAATATCTCGTAGAGTCATCGATCAACGTCATGAAATATTTATTTCCACCTTTTGTCAACACATCATTCATCTCACAAAGATCAGAATGTATGAGCTCTTGTGGTGTTAAATTTCTCGCTTCTACAGTCGTATGTGACTTACGATGTTGTTTTGCTTGCACGCAGACTTGGCACTTAGATCCCTTAACAGTAGTGAAATCAGAGATTAAATTCGTGTAAATATGATTAACAACTTTATTACAAACGTCTGATAGAGATAAGCAGAACAAGCCTCCACACTCATAACCTTTACCAACAAAGGTTCCATACTTAGAGATTACAAATTTATGGGACTCAAATACAATCTTGTAGCCGTCTCGACACAAAATAGACCCGCTAACAAGATTTTTATTTATTGAGGGAACATGATGCACGTTCTTCAGGCGCACGGTCTTTCCCGAAGTGAACTTCAGATCGACCATACCAACACCATAAACAGAAGCATGCAAGCCGTTCCCCATAAGCACGGATTGAGTCCCTCTAACCAAACATTTTTCATCTCAACATCCCCCATGACAACATTAGCAGTCTTGCTGCCTTTTCCATGTTGGCGCTTGTCAAAGCGGTTGGGGCAAGCAGGAGCCCAATGATCAGGATCACCGCACACATGGCAAGCACCTTTCTTCTTATCAGTATTCTTCTTGAAGTTGGTAGACTGTGAAGCCTTGTTCTTTCCATCGAACTTTCCTTTTCCATCAAACTTGCCCTTGTTCTTGAACTTGTTAGGCTGGAAGTTCCTTTTCTGTACCAGATTAGCATTAGAGCCTCCCTCGGTACCGCGAGCACGTGTGTCTTTTGCTCTCGCCTTCTCTTTCATATCAAGAGTCCCAATGAGATCCGTCACGGAAAATTCTTGTCTCTTGTGCTTCAGAGAAGTAGCAAAATTCCTCCATGATTGGGAAGCTTGGCAATAATGCCTCCAGCAACAAACTTGTCCGGTAACACACAAGTGAAGTGCTCAAGCTCCCTAGCAAGTGACATTATTTCATAAACCTGCTCCACAATGGAGCGGTCATTTACCATATTATAATCATAGAATTGTTCCATGACATACAGTTCACTGCCAGCATCGGAGACTCCAAATTTTCTCTTGAGCGCACCCCACATATCCTTGCCATTGCTAAATGACAGGTATGAATCGACAATATTGTAGCCAAGGATGCTGATCAAGGCAGCCTTAAACGTGGTATCACGTTTTTGAAAAGCCTCTTCCTGAGCAGGATTAAGATCTCCCTCAGGTGCGCCATAAATGACGTTATAGAAGCTCATGGTCTGAAACCATAGCACAGCCCTCGCACGCCATCTTTTGTAATTGACACCTTCAAACATAGGTGGCTTCGTGGATGCAACAAAACTACTCGGAGCAAATTGCCTATAATAAGGTTTTTGGATTGCTAAGTTTAGGAGAAATTTATCCAAGATAAATGCTAGATAAAACATAAATAGAATAACAGAAAATAAACTAATCATATGATTTAGCAGATATGAACTAAGGCAGATATCAAAGAGAATTGCAAAGCATACAACTTGAGATAATATCAGAGCAAGATCTGTAGCAACCCAAAAAGAAGAACATAGTATCTGACTGAGATAAACAAGATTAAGTAAGAAGATGTATATCATAGCAGAGGGACCGGTGGAGGAACCGCTGGGGTTGTCGTTGGACCGTTGTCAGCCATATCGTCAAGGAAGAGGTTGCTGATGTTGGGGAAGAAGTCCTTGTTGGGTAAGACGTCGCTATCGTAGTCGCTATCCGTGAAGGAGTCCGTGATGAAATCGCCAGTAGTCGCGCCGACAGCGCTCCCCAAAAATCTTATCGCTCTTCTCCCGTACAGGACTAGAAGCAGCGGGGTCTCGGAGGCCTACTGTCCCGGCTAGCAATGCACGTCGCGAGACGAGATGGAGAAGAATGGAGCAGCAGCGCGATACTTTGGAACTGGAGGCGAAGCTACTGTCAGGAGAGGAGCGACCTCTCACTTTTATAGGCACAGACGAACGGGCAGCGCCGGGAGAGGAAACGGCCTCCATTAAGTCCAAATTAAACCTCAGAGGAAACAGCCAAATTAAACCGCAAAGGTAACGTCCGAATTACCGCAGAGGAAACGTCCGAATTAATTCTCAGAGGAAACGTTCGTATTAAATCTCCACTTACGCAGACTGTTCAAATAATTAATCAATTTATGCGTGGCAAAAAAAAGGGAAGCTCTCGGCTCGACATTCCCGCAAACCGCGGCACGCGCGCCGTGACGTGACGAGGCGTGGCGAGGCGGGCGGTGGAGGAGGAGGAGGGCGCATGTGCATCTCTCTCCTTCTCATCCTTTTACCAAGTGATGGAAGAACCCCTTTATAAGGTAGTGAAATCTTCCTTCAACTAGCAATGTGGGACTAAACATTTGTCCCACCTCTTGCCATGCATGAATGATCCACATGGGCCTCTAGGATTTTTTTAGGAATTATTAAACTGGAATATAGACTGGGCCAATTAGACAAGAATTCCAACACAGGAAGGAGTACTTCTAGTGGAAAGGCGGTGCCATGGATCTTCAGCGGCTTCTTTTCCTTTGAAAAGGTCTGACCGGTTGAGAAAATGACAAAAAAGGAATGAAATCATGAAGATGAAAGGAACCATTGCAAAGAAGATGTGGGAAGATGCATGCATGAGCGATTGTGGAGTCCAGGCAAGAAATCAATAATATCTATAATGTTCATCCCCACTTCCCCACTGAGGGCATTTAATGTTAGCGAGCTCAATTCTAGTGCAGCCACGTCATTCCAATTTTTCCTATCCGTCTAATTGTAAATATGTGGTCACGAAATATAGCTTTACCTATTGCCGCGCCATCTCACGAGTCACGACGCATGTGTGCATTCCCTTGCAGAGCGAGTGCCGCTTGATGCAAGCTCAGCCGCGTATGTGGTCATACGTTATTTATTGTTCTGACTCACCCACTTGGCTTCAGTTGCTTCCCTTTCCTCTTCCCTCCTGTAACCGGCGACGAAAACGCAAACGTCTTATGTGTCTCCTCTGCTGCTTTCCCCACCACGTCAAGTTGTGCGACGGAAATGCAATCGTCAAACTGGAGTACAATCTACAAACCTACTAAACATTACAAATAACCCCCATGACACAGCAGGCACAGCTCCGCATGTAGCACAGTCGTTTCCGAGAACAATGGACCCACCGAGATGTGTCATTTTGCTTCCGCCGTGGTGAAGAGTCGCATGCATGTTCTCGCCCGCTGATGCCGCATGAATCTCTCTAGCCAGCATCGGCCTGTACGTTTACTGTCACTGGCTTAGGTGCTGACCATCCACTACAATGGACTGGCAGATTTCATGTTCGGTAATGCCGTCTGCAATAAGGTTATTAGCTGTCTTATTTCATGTAGTAGTAAAGTTTCTCCCTGCCCGATCTGTGCTGTTGATCTCAGATAACTCCATCTGTGTCTCATTCTTTTTGCTTGCCAGGTGATTGATAAAATTCCCATGTAAACTTGCATACCTTCGTGCATCAAAGAATAAGATAAATGTCCTCACTGGCGTGGGTTCTGACTGTGCATCTATGACAAAAAAGCATTGCTAGCTATTTAACCTTTTTTTGGTTGTTCCAAGTTACAGTCAAAAGAGCACATAAAAAGAGAAGAAACCCTGTAGTGGCCGCTATCTGTTATTATGTGAAGTCATTGATTCTTTGACACCGGCCCTCAAGCTGCATGAACCATCAGTCCAGTTCATCAGAGTTCTTTAAGATATCCCTCCCGCTGCATGTATGATCGTCATTCGCGTAAACATATGAAGATGCGAATTCAGAATACAACTGAGATGACAGAATATCGAATACATCATTGTGTAATTCACATGGAAAAGATAGCAGCCACATGATCTTAAAGACTATCTGTCTAAAGAGTAGAAAAATCCCAGATAGTGCAGTATAAATAAATTCTTTTGTGGCAAATAAAATAATTATTGTCTTTAGAAATATAGTGATAAGCGGTGCACTATCACCGACAGAAAGGGATGGCAAAATTAAAAATTATGAAATTGATTTTTTTAAATGAGAATTAAGAAATTGATGAGACCATCATGTAGTATTTTGTCAGTATAATATCCTCTAAAGGAGTTATTTTTTTGGGTATATGATTCCAGCGGCAACGTTCAACCAAAGCCAAGTAAGTAGCAAGTAGCTATATGCTTGCACTTTAACGATATATGCAAATGAGCATCATTTTCGTAGAATGTTCAGGCTATTTTTACATCCAAGAAAATCATCTCTAATGTCCGCAGCGACACGCTGGGTATTAACTAGTATATTAAATAGCCAACACAATTAGCACACGTACACCTACAAAATTTACGGATAAGTTTTATTGTACGCGGCTTACTCCCTCTATTTCACTTATAAGTCCTACGCGTTTACCTAGATTATCAATTTACTCAATAAAATAAAAATTACGTAGAAAATAAATTATACCATTATAAACTTTAGATATTATATTTTCTAATAATATAATTTTTTATTATAAAATTAATATTTTAGTGGTCAAATTGATAACCTAAATATACGCGCTACACTTGTAAACCGAAATGGAAGTAGAACATTTGTGTACGGAAGTAGTACGTACACTATCTTCCATTCTTTCTTTTATAATTACTAGTAAGTTACATATGTCATATGTCTTCACGTGAGACTTAGATAATAGACGTATGACATATTATCACTATATTAAATTATAATATGTATGGTTGTTCAAAAAATAATAAATTTGATTGACATCTATAAAGTATGGGTGTATATTTGGTTGTTATACTTTGTATCATTTAGAAGTCAATGGTTATTAGCTACCTAACACTTGAAAATTTTGGTAACATGGTCTACATAAACGACGGAGAAGATTCAACAATGATGTAGAAGTATTTTTAGGTTTGTGCACAGTGTTCATTATGCTAAAGACTATCAATAGAATCATCTAGATGGTAGAATGGAAAATAAAATCCAAGGGCTAGAAATATTGGGATTCGCGAGTCTTGATCCAACGGCCAATATTCAAAGTTATTCGTATACACTATATAGTGGTGGTATGGTAAGAGTGGTAGGATTAAATCAGTGGTGCATGGTGCTTGAGCATAACGTGTTTATGTATTTCATCACAATAATGGGAGTCTCTTGGCACAGTACCATAGGAAAATTGTAGCTACCAATAAGGAGGAGTACTTAAGAGATAATCTATTAGAGAGGTTATTTCTTAACCATTTTTACCTAGTAGTACTACTAGATACTACTAGTACTGTACTAAGGCCTTGTTATTAGAGTGAGAGGTTCTAGTACTTAATTAAGCCGAAGACAAAGACAGTAAACTATATTTTCTAGTCCTTAGACTATAGCTATTCCTAGGATAATATATTATTTTTCTATATCTTTTGTACTGTATTGCCAAATTTGAAATCACAGAGCGTCAAATCCTCCCACCTCACCTCCACCAAAATATTTCGTGTGGTCATTGATGTCTGCAAGCGCACGATCGTTTGTAGCTAGTTTCGAAGTATAGATATCGATCTCATAGGGAGCCCAAAGATAAGTGTTTATGAATGAAGTATCTGTCACGCTCAAAGTTGTCACATGTCTTCGAGTGAATTGACTACAAGTGTGGGAATGAGAATGAAATTTAGATTAAACTGGATGTATTTAATAAAGCTAAAATGTAAATTTAGGAATAAAAATCATAAAAGTAAAGAACGATTCGATTGTTTATGGTTTTGTGCAGCTAACAAAGAAGGCGCGGGGAGATACAGTTCATGGTGATAGTGACTATGCCAGGTGGACGAATGATGAGTGTAACAATTATAATCTTATAGGTATATGTGTAGACGAGCAACCCATAATTAGCCGGGACTCCTTTTGGTAGATTTCATCCCAACTTCAATAATCCTACTAGTCTGTTACCAAAACCATGGTTGTTGGGGATATACTTTCCTGGTATCCTCACTATGTATCATTGACCAGGGTGGTCCACTTCGGGTTAGAGCTTCGCTTCATGGGCATCCCAATCAGGGAGAAGAGCCGGAGTCCAGTCCAGCTATGGGAAGACCCAGAAGACTTACTAACATAGGCCTATAGTGTTACTTGTAGTTCAAGATGTACTCTGTAACCAACTCTTAGTCGTAGTCGGATAGGTCTCTCCTGGAAATCCTAGGCCGTCTATCTATATAAGCCATCCTAGGGACCAACCTTTAGGGAACCCCACAATAGTCTACAATCTCAACTCGCACAAGCGAAACCCTTGTAACCCATATCCGGCTCTACTGTACTACTGGATTGCTAGCAAGAGTAGGATCCATCCAAAGCTGGCGGATTCGAAACTTTGTAAACTTGCGTGCTCACCATCCTGGAACACCGTACGTGTCACACCCCTCTCTTCCACATGTCTCGAGGACCCCCTCATGGCGTACTCATTATCAATCCGATGACAGTTGGCGCCCGCCATGGGGCAAGTGATCTTCAGATGTGCGTTTCGAGCGGAATCTACAAGAATCAGAATCAGTGAGACAATCGCATCGGTCGCGTCCTCTACGCCAGCAACATCCCTCTCATCGTTCTCGACGAGACCTAGATTCCGGCTAGGGAGGCCGTGATTGCCTACACCATCATGTCTTTCGTTGAGATCGATGTTTACATCGGTTTTGTTGAACCGACCCCACCCACCCAAGTGGTGATGATAGAGGCAGAAGAAGCTGCTGGGTCCACTTTGTCCGCGGAGGCGGCAGAGTTCTGGATCCCAAAAAATCCTAATCCCACCCAGCCCGCGCCTAACACGAAGATAGTGGAGAAAGCTGAGCCTGAAGAAAATCTTACGATGAACATCAGATCTAGAGTGGATCTCCCTAAGGAGGCCGAATCCTAGATCGATCTTCCCATCGAGGTCGAAATCTAGGAGGAGCAAGACAACAACTCTGGTTCCGGCTCTGCCAACACCGGAATGGATCAACCTTTCCTGAGGCACATGATGAGGCGTATAATGATGCATGATGCCAGCATGGATGAGATTCTCGAGACCATCAGACGTTTCGAGGAAGCCCACGAGGAAAGCCGCAACTACCTTAGGATCCACGCATCGCACTTCATCAGATATGTTGGACCTGGATCTGGCTCCGCCGATGCTAGATGCAACAAAGACTCGGTGCTGGAGGCAATCGGAACAAACACCGACTTACCGGCATCTTCAGATGGTTTAATGACGTCGGTGGATTCCCGAAACTTCTCTGCGGAATATGAAGAGGAGTACAACTCCAAAGCTGCAGAAGAAGGAGAAGCCATGGATGAAGGATCCGGAGAAAACTCTCCCAAAGTGCAGGATGATATGGATCTCGGAGATAATCCCAACGTCCAGATGTCTGAAAGTACTGATTAGAGCTTGACTCTAGGAAACGGACCCAAAGCTATCTTTTCTACCGGCACTGCCAAGAAGGCAAGGAAGAAGAACAAGAAGAAAACTCCGGCAAAAGACCCTCCGATTGAGGAAGTAGTCACCGAAGAATATGAAGAAGACTCGGATGGAGCCCTAATCCCAGACGAGCCAAAGGAAACTTCGGTGGATGGACACGTAGTTACCCCTCGTGCCCGTAAACTCATCGGAGATGCGTTAACTATGCCAATCCCTAATGCTGCAGAGCTTACACCTGTAGAATTGGAAGATAGGGCCCAAGACCTAGAAGCGCGTCATCAAGTACTCCTAGATGAGGCTAACAACCTCATGGAAGAGAAGAAGCACATTGCATCTGCGGGGCAGTTCAACTCCCTGCACCACTAGAAGACCCGGAACGGCCCCGTTCGGGCTAACAAATATCCGGAGATCCACAAGACCCTCTTTGAGGGAGATGACACCGTCAAGGGAGAACCTCGACTCGATAGCAAGGGAGACCTGGTGTATTGAACACCAGTGGCAAACACTGCTGCAGCCTGAGATATCTTGCTGAAGAATGCAAACCCAGGTCAAATCCGGTTAGGCGTAAAGCTACTTACCAAGGGTCTGGAGCAACAGAAGGCCGCGAAATCCGGGAGAGGAAAACTGGTCTCCAAATCTGACCAATGTCGCACGGATCCAGCTTGGCCTGACATAAGGCCCCGACGGGCCCGGAACAACATCACCGTCCCGACCGTTAGGAATACAATTACTCAAGAACCGGATCTTCAGGGCAACGACACAGAACCGCACGAGACTAGAGCAATGTCTCTCCAGCCGCAAAGCGAAACACAGTTGCAACACTGGTTCTAAGGCAGTCTCCCCAGCGACAGTCAAATAATCGTAGTGGAGATGAAGAAAAGCGACATCGGGAGGAGGTCCGGCAAAGAATGCCACCTCCTAGACATACAAGCCGTCCGGTTGAACCTCATCATAATGGGGGAAACGACGGACGAAGGAACGACGGACACCATGCCGAGTCAAGCTGACAGGGGGCTCGTCGTAATCAAGACGTTCCTTGGAACTAGAATAACGATGCTCTGGATGGAGGCCAACACTCATCCGGAAGCAATCCACCTTCACCACCCTCTCCACCAAGTAGCCATCATAGCGGCTCTCGAGGAGGTCAAGGAGGACGTCATGGCGGAGGAGGTAGTGGTAGAACCAGAAGTCCGGCTCCAAGGCACCACATCCGCAGTGAACAACCAAGACGGTGTTCGCTGTCACCAAGTGACGTGAGACACCGGATCAACTCTAACATAGAAGTGTGGTGCTACGAGTCCGGGAATATCTATGTGGGTCCAAAATGCTTCGAACCGCGCATTCGACCAACAAACTTCCCGGAAGGATTTGCTATCTCAAGACACATCCAACCCTACCACGGTGTGGCCCGGCCAGATAATTGGCGTCAGGATTTTTTCTAGGCTTGCTGCATCGCCAAAGGCAGAAATAGCTTGATCGCGACCCAGTATCTCCCACTTATGCTGAGGAAGACGACACGATTCTGGCTCAATGAACTTCCGGAAAACACCATCCACAACTAGTATGACATGCAAAGCGCGTTCTTTCGGAGTTTCAAAGGCACATGTCGGAAGCCCTGTACGATAGGAGACCTACAAAGTTGCACCCAGATAGTCGGAAAACTTGCCGAGATTATCTCGGACGATGGATCGACACCAAGAACTCATGTGAAAGAGTAAATGATCAAAATGCGATTAAAGCTTTCATTGCAGGACTCCCAATTGGTTTACTACGTCACAGTTTTAAGTGCAACAAGGTCACTGATCTAGGAGAGATGATAGAGGCGGCGAGCAAATATGCAGACACCGACGATGATGCAGAAGGACTACTGAACGTCCTGGCTGTACCATAGTCAGCAAAATAGCCGAAGCAACAAACTCAGAAGCGCAAGAACACCTTGGAAGAAAAGCCCAACGTGGAAACAACGGTTGACAATGCTACTTTCGGGTCTGGAGGACGAGGAGGGCGCGGAGGCGGCCGCGGAAGTGGTCGTGGGACATCAAGAGTCCAGGGTAGAGGAGACCAGCAACCTGGCAAAACCTACTCTTTGCCCGACATTGCCAACAATCCGTGCAAAACTTAGATGCCAACGAGGGCTCATCCCACACAAATGCCGAGTGTCGTTTCAATGACGACATCATGAAAGACGAATCCGCTGGCTACAGGGCCAAGTGAAGAAAGGGAAAGAAGAATCCCAAAAAAGAAAAAGATACCAAGGAAGATTCCAACATGGAGGAAGCAGAGCCTTCAAATCCCAAGTCGGATGGAATGAAGAACTTCCCAACAAAGAAATACACTTATGTCACTTTCCTTAGGTCTCAACCAGCTAAGGTCAAGAAGGCGGTTTTTATGAGCTCAACGCAACTGTTCCAGCTGTCCCTCAATTCTTGGACTGGTCGGAACTGACAATCACCTTTGACCACGCTAATCATCCGCCTAAATTGCACAAGCGAGGATACACTTTAGTCATCAATCCACTTATTGACGGCTATGTTTTCTCCAAGACCCTCATGGACGTCGGCAACAGTATCAACATCCTCTACGTCGAAACGCTGTGTCGGATGAGGATCTCGGAAACTCAGTTGAATCATAGCTCTGTGATCTTTCACGGAGTTGTGCTAGGAAGACTATCAAATTCCCTGGGAGAGATCACTTTGGGTGTTACTTTTGGAACTCCAAAGAACTAATGGACGGAAGAACTTTCCTTCAAAGTGGTCCCGTTCAACAGCGCATATCATGCTATCTTTGGACGGCTGGATTACTGGGCTTTTATGGCCCGTCCGTGCTACATTTCTAATACGATGTAAATTCCAGGTCCCAAGGGAGTGATCACCATCAGAGGGACCCGAACAAAGCACAAGAGTGCGAGGACAGAAATGCTGCCTTTGCTGAAGCTGTACAGCACGCCCAGGAGTACCAGGAGATCAAGAAGACCATCGTCCCGTCCGAGATGCCCATGACGAAGAAGGAGGTTACAAAGCTGACTCCGGAGTTCAAGGTATTAGAAGAGATGAAGATGATGCCGTTGAAGGATGATGACCCCTCCAAGGTGACCCATATAGGTGTAGGTTTAGATAGCGGATAGGAAAGTGTGCTCGTCAAGTTCCTCCAAGCCAATCAAGATATCTTTGCATAGAAGCCATCTGACATGACCGGAGTACCTAGGGAACTTCCCGAGCACTCTCTAAATTTACACCCAAACGCTAAACCCGTCAAATAGTCCTTATGACCTTTCAGTGATGAAAAGTGCAAAGCAATAGCTAAGGAACTAGCCTGGCTCGAGTTAGCTAGATTCATGGAAGAGGTCATCTATACTGAGTTATCGGCCAATCCTGTAATGGTCCCTAAAAAATACACCACTGAATTAAGGATGTGTGTTGATTATACCGCCTTGAACAAGGCTTGTCCCAAAGATTTGTTCGTTGTGCCTAGAATTGATAAAGTTATCTACTCTATGCCAGGCTCGGAACTCCTATGTTTTCTCGACGCATATTCCAATTATCACCAAATCCGGATGAAGGAATCAGACAAAGTCAAAACTTCATTCATAAGCCCCTTTGGAACCTTCTGTTTCATTACGATGCCCTTTGGGCTCAAAAATGAAGGAGCTATGTACAAGTGCACTATGCAACGTTGCCTCCACGATCAAATCATGCGCAATGTACATGCATATGAGGATGACATAGCAGTAATGTTCAAAAAGAAGGAAACCTTAATTTCTGACTTGGAGGAAACAATCACGAATCTACACAAATAAAACATAATACTTAATCAGAAGAAGTGTTTCTTTGTAATACTAGCCAAAAAATTGTTAGGTTTTATCGTGTCTCAAAGAGGCATATAGGTGAACCGTGACAAAATTAAGGCTATACTTAATATTTCCAGGCTGACTCGCCTGAAGGACGTTCAAAGAGTAACTGTTTGCATTGCTGTAGTCAGTCAGTTTGTAAGCCGACTCGGTGAGAGAGCCGCACCACTCTACAACCTTTTGAAAAAGACTAAAAAATTCGATTGGACTGATCAAGCTGAAGCTACACTACAAGACCTGAAAACAGTACTCTCGTCCACTCCTATCCTTGTAGCACCGGAACCTCACGAACTGATGTTGCTCTATCTGGCTCCGACAAATAGAGTCGTCAACATCGTCATGGTGGTGGAAATACCAAAGGAAAAATAGGAACACCTGATGCAGCGTCCGACTTACTACCTCAGTGAAGTCCTAACTGAATCAAAGCAGTGGTATCCGCATTATCAAAAGCTGACTTATGGTGTGTTTTTCGCATATAGGAAGCTACGACATTACTGTTAGGAGCATCTAATTACCGGGGTGAGCACAGCTCCCATGAGAGACATAATTAACAATAGCGACGCTACATGACGTGTCGCGGAATGGGGATTAGAGCTTTCAGCTTTTGACATTGAGTACAAACCTCGCACAACATTAAGTCCCAAATTCTTCCTGACTTTGTTGGTAATTGGACAGAGACAACATAAAATATGACCCTCCCAGAGTCGGAATACTGGACCTTGCATTTTGACGGGTCTAAAGCGCTCGAGGGCTCAGGGCTGAGGTGGTGCTAAAATCACCCCAATGATATAAGCTTTTTTATGTGTTGCAGATCCACTTCACGGCAATAAACAACATTGCCGAGTATGAAGCACTATTGCACGAAATCTGTATTGCTAAGGATATCAGCATCCAATGACTTAAGTGTTATGGAGATTAAGATCTTGTTGCTCAACAAGTGTTGGATCATTGTAATGCGAATAAACACATGGCAGTATATAGGGCGATCGTGGATGAACTATCGAAATCATTCAAAGGGTTTGTAGTTCAACACATCCCTAGAATAGAAAATGAGGAAGCAGATGCATTATCTCGAATAGGCTTTGCACAAAAGAAGGTCCTGGATGGCGCTTTTTTAGAGAACCTCAAAGTTCCCTCTATAACAGGAGTTGATGAGGAATATCTGACCAAGTCCGACTCACCTTTAATGGCAGTTCTGGTTCCCAGCTGGACAAAACCCTACCTAGATTTCCTCGTAGATGGAAAATTACCCGAAGACGAGGTTTTGAGCCGCAGATCGTCCGACGAGAAAAAACCTATACAATAATAAATGGTGAGCTCTATAAGCGGAGTGTATCTGGGGTTTTTCAGCATTACATATCTCCAGAAGAAGGAGTGGAGATCCTAAGGGAAATTCACGAAGGCGAATGCAGCCATTATGTTGCAGCCAAATCTTTAGTGGCAAAAGCTTTCAGACATGGATTTTTCTGGATTACACATAAGAGCTGTCGAACGGCTAGTCAAGACATGCAAAGGCTGCCAAAAGTACGCCAAACAAGCTCATGTTTTGGCTGATCAGTTGCGAACAATTCATATAACATGGCCCTTTGCGGTCTGGGGGCTTTACATGATATGACCATTTAAACGAGCTCCAAGTCGATTTACCCACCTTTTATTGATGGTGGACAAGTTCACAAAATGGATTGAGGCTAAACCCATCACAAGTTATGATGGAGCAATATCCAGAAGATTTGTCGAGGATGTTATAATCCGATACGGTTATCCACATAGTATTATCATAGACAACGGGAGCAATTTTTCTATGGGAGAACTTGCTGAATTCTTTGATGAGCAAAAAATCCAGCTTGACATTGCGTCAGTCGCACATCCACATGCCAATGGACAAGTTGAAAGGGCAAATGGTTTAATCCTACACGGCCTCAAACCAAGACTCGAAGCACCACTTCGTCGTGTTGCGGGGGCTTGGGCAGACGAATTAGCATTTGTAATATGGAGCTTAAGAACAACTCCGCATAGGTCAATCGGATACACACCTTTCTTCTTAGTTTATGGTGCAGAAGCAGTTCTTCCTAGCGATGTAATCCATACTTCTCCCCGAGTTACGGCGTATATCAAAGAGGATGCTGAAATTTCTCGACAAAATGATTTGGATTTAATCGAAGAAGTTCGCGTCATTGTTGAGCAAAGATCAACAGCCTATTAGTAGAAGTTACGCAAGTATCATAGTCAGAGAGTCGGAAAACGGTCTTTGAATATGGGTGATTTGGTTCTCAAGCTTGTGCAAAAAAGAAAGCAAAAACTTTCCCCATTATGGGAAGGGCCCTTTTTAGTTAGCCGAGTATTGCAAAATGGTTCTTACTATCTAACTGATATGCGGCCAGTCAAAAAAAAACCTTCTACTAAGAAGGGAAAGAGAGCTGGAGGTAGTACAGACCCGAAAAATTAGATAGACACTGGAATATTGCTCAGCTATGTCCCTTTAATTCTTAAAATTTCTTTCTTTGTAATCATATATGTGTGCATGTTCAATGAGAAATAAAGTGTTGGTTGCCTCAATATTTTCTGTGAAGTTTTATATTACCATCTTATTTCCGAATGATCTTGTCACAGTCGAAAATCCTAGAATACTTGAAAGTACTTTATGCTCATGTTTGTTCTGGTTAGATTTCTGATTCTAAAAATGCTACCTTCGGGTATAAATTTAAAATTTTCTATTTTATACTTTGGTTCTTTATCTGATTGCCGGATGCAGGTATTTTCCGAGTAGTGAATTGTTGGTACTGGAAACTAGCTTTGTTTCTGAGTTTCAACTGGTTTAGCAATTGAGCTCCATTGCTCGGCCAAGTTTCCATGTTGAAGGTTTGCCGACTCACGAAAGGGACGAGGAGGAAATCCAGATAAGCGATAAGTATAGAAAAAACAAAAAGTGCTTATGTAAAATCTCAAGGACAACAAAGCCAAAAGTGCTAAAAGGAAGTAAAAAGCATCAGTTCTTACAGACCTTAGCACTAGCAAAAATATTACACTACTTATTACAATCCGATTGTTTCAGAATAACACATTGTTTTTTACGATACTCTACGATGCAGGAGAAGAGGTAGGAGATGTCGGCTCACTGGTGACATCGCCTTCGTCTTGGTATCTTTCGGAGATAGGCAAATCAGATTTGGTTTGCTCGTCGTCGGAAACTTTGGTTGTTTCTTCGAGAGGTAGAGGAGGCATTTCCATGCGAGTGAAGAATGGAGTGTCATAGCTGGTCAGATCAGCTGCGTGGCATCCATAGCCGGTGCAAGAGTACATGATAACCTTGATGCTTTGCTCCTTGTCGTATTCATCCACAGTTGAATAACCCCTGGTTACATGCCAGATCTCCATGCTTCCATGGTGTCTCATAACCATTGTGAGGGCATTCTGTGTTGCGGTTCGCGCATAGGACATGTTCCAGTCCTAGATGAACTGGGGCATCTCTTTTGCCTTATCTCGCACTTCAAAGGCGGACATTCTGTTCATATCGAAATCTTTAAGGCTTTGCCAATATCCTCCATTGACTAGCGGAAATCATGAAGTAGATCTCTGACTTCATTAAGCCGGCTAGTGCGAGACTCGGATGAAGAAGAATCCAGCAAATTTAGAGGACCTGCGTACATAAAGCAAAGGTCAGAAAATATATCCGAACTCCTAGAGTCGGAAGAATGAAAAGTCAGAGACACGAAAAATAACGAAGATGACATCATCAACTTTGGTTTTCTCTGCCCTAAGGCTATGGAGTTCAGCCCGAAGTTCTTGGGTGATGTCCTTCTCCTTGGCCATCTCATCTCAGAGATCTGAGATTTTCTTATCCTGGATAGCAATTTTGCGATCATGTTCTTCGTTGGCCATGTTGGAAGATTCATGAACGCTATTAATACTGCGCTCATGATCTACCTTAAGCTTTTCTAGCTCTCTCCTTAAATCGGTGTTCTCCACCTCTAGGGTTTTGAGATTATCGGCATCTTCAATCAATTTACATGACTGTTTTACTAGTTTTGTAAGCAAAAGAAAACATTCGAATAAGAATTCGACTATGAAATAAAGCAAAAAGAGCAAGGATAAGGACTGAAATGATTACCTTCGGCCTCATCCTTGGAAATCTTTAGTTGAGCATTTTCAAGATGGAGAGCTCTGATCTCTCTCCGCTTATTATAAATATTCTTTAATAATCCTGGTTATAAGAATTAACTTTCTGTCATTCAGAATAATACCCAGAGTCAGAAGTCTAAGGATGACTCGGGCTAATATTTTAACTAAGTTAAATATCAGCACGAGCCTTGGGGGCTACACTAGTTTGTTCTTTGGCATCCTATGAAAGCCTAAATCCAGATTTTCTATCCAACTTCATGCTTGGGGGCTACAGGATATGAAATAAAGTAAATGAGAAATTCAAATTCCGACTTACATATTGTTCATGGGTAAGCTTACTTAGACTCATGTTCACCTCCGAAGTAACCTTCTCGGTGAGAGTCAGCGGGATCACTAGTGGTGGCGGAGCCATGCCAGCCTTCATCTTTTTGTCACGAAGACGAACTTTGTCAAGAAACTCGGAGAATTTGACATCCTCGGCTTCTTGCGCCTCTTCCTTGGCGGTGATGTTCCGGCTCTCCAAGCATTGCTGAGCCAGGTTTTGGATCTCTACTGGAGTTTTCTGAGTAATGCCAAGTTTGGTAATACCCGAATTACTAATAATGTTGTCTGCGAAAACCACTGCCGAGCGATCATTACCTTTTGAGCGTTCACCCTTATCAATTGCCGAGTCAGCCATGGTGACGTCGGTCTGTGAACCAAGGTTCGCTAGCTCTTGAGCCGGATCTTCTGCAGCACGGGGAGATGAAGCAACCTCCGGTGTTGTAGAAGGCTTCGGGGTAGGAGTCGGAGGCGGAGCAGCATGCGAAGTCAAATTTAACTTTGACTGTCGCATAGGCTTTGCCAGGATTCCCTTCCCCTTGCCCTTGGTGAGTTGTTTAGCTCTGAATAAGTTACAGTACAAGATCGTTACGCTTCAGAAAGAATAAGAGATAAAATACAAAGACCTTATGAGGAAAGATTACCTCTTCACAATGGGCACTTCCTTCATGCCAATAGAGACAGTCAGAGTCTTACGCTTTTGAGTAAGCGCCTCCGGTAGTGGTACAAGTTCTCCATCCTCCTGAGAGATTCCAGGAGGATATCCCTCAAGAGGAGCAAGCTCCGACTTAGGGAGGTTGGCAAGCTAAAAGAAGAATTACCTCAGTATTGCAAAAAGGTATAACAAAGTATGGATGAGCACATATTCGAGTAACTATTGGACAACTGACTGGTGTCACAGGATCGTCAGCCGTGTGCATGTCCAAGGAAAGATCCGGAATCTTCCTCTCGATCCGCCCTTTGATCAACCATTTGATTTGGGACTCATAGTCTTTGTCCGGATATGATTTTGAGCAGATCCGGAGAGAATCCGTCTTGCTCTTGGTGATTGAATGCATGAGCCGATCACCATGGTGTTGGAGAGGCTGGATCCGGTGCGCTAGCTAGCAGTGGATCAAGTCGGATCCTTTCAGATCCTTTTGCTTCATCAAATATTCAATTCGCCTCTTGGGAAGAAGCAGATCATCGGTGAGAGCTAGAGCTTCTGTGTCCAAGAAACTTGGGGTGTGGCGGTAGCATCGACGAAAGCCAGCAAAACAATTGCTTTCCCAGAAGCTGGTTTGTCCTTATGGTAAAAGAACATGGACGGCCATTTCTTCATGGACTCGCTAGCTTTAATCCTAGGATAGACTCATTCTCTCCTAACAGAAAGGCAGAAAGTTACGGTAATGTAAGGATTACCAGAAGTGATGGAATTCCTCTGGGTACCAAAATAGTACCAGAATAGAACAAGACTTGGTCTAATTCCAAGATACCCCTCACATAACGATGCGTAAGCACTCTTTTCTAAAATTGAGTTTGGGGGTAGATTGTGGAGTTGCACTCCGTAGTGATCTATGACCTTAGAAAATAAATCTGAGGGAGGAAAACTCAAACCTCTGTCGAGGTGGGTGTCCAAGTGCACTTGCTTGTCGGTGTTGGGGGTGGGGATGGTTTGACCAAAGCCGCTCCGCCAGTCGCCGACATAGAGGAGGCCTTCCTTCTCGACGATACGGAGCTCGTCGTCATCAAGGAAACAGGGGATCCAGACCTCGAGGAAGTTATCCTTCTCCGCCGAAGGGGCCGTCACCGTTGTCGCTGCCGTGCCGGAGGACGAAGCAGCAGCCATTTTACGGGCGGGGGTGACCTAGGATGGGCGGCGCTATGTGCTTGGGTGGAGGCAGAAGAGCTTTACGCAAAAGTGTTGAGAGGAAGGGAAAGACAATGGCGTTGGTAAGGAAGAAAGATGAAATCTTGACCCCTTATATCCCTCATCTACGCTAAGATTCATTCTAGATGAACAGTAATTGTGCCACGCATCATGGAAGGAGCTGGGTAACCTCCTCGTGAGGATTACGCCGCCTCAATATCCACTAACGCATTAAAACGATGCCTCGGTTCTGTGAAAGGCGTGATGTCTACGCACTTCTATTCTTGTCGACGGTTGTTGGGCCTCCAAGTGTAGAGGTTTGTAGAACAACAACAAGTTTTCCCTTAAGTGGATCATCCAAGTTTTATCCAACTCAGGGAGGAAGTGGTCAAAGGTATTCCCTCTCAAGCAACCCTACAATCAAGATACAAGAAGTCTCTTGTGTCCCCAACACACCCAATACACTTGTCAGGTGTATAGGTGCACTAGTTCGGCGAAGATATAGTAAAATACAAGTGATATAGATATAAGATAACTGTGCCAGAAAATAGCTTGCTGGCATGTGGTTGACGTGGGAAAACACTAAAGGCAGACTGAAATAAAGATGGAAGCAAGCAAACATGTAACATATCTAATTGTAAACGGTGTATCAATGCTAAGAAACAAGGCCTAGGGATCATACTTTCACTAGTGAACACTCTCATATAAATATCTTCCCTTTATGATAGTACTCTTAACTACTCTCCGGTTGGACACTCTAATCCATGGTAGGGCTATAATAGCACACCTCAAAGTAAGACTTTCGCATCTATATAACCCCACACTGTCACCTTGAGCACTAGATGGTTCCAACAAACACCACAATTTCATAAAGACATCCAACACCAAATATAACTCATAACAAGTATTTGTAATCTCTAGCCTAAGTGCCTCCATGGTGTGCACACTTTCAACTTAACACACATGGGGAGAGCAAAGATCTATTAAAGCACTTGAGTAGCAAGGTAGATCTATAGATTACAAGCTCATGATCTCAATAAAATCATGCATAGAGAGAGATGAACACATAGCTACCGGTAGAACCCTTAGCCTCGAGAGAGAACTACTCCCTCCTCATCATGGGAATCAACAATGGTGATGGAAATGGTGGTGGAGATCGATGGAGATGGTGGTGGAGATCGATGGAGATGGCTCCGGGAGCACTTCCCCGTCCCGACAGGGTGCCGAAACAGAGACTTTATGTCCCCTGAATCTCCCCTTCGATGGCGGCGGTGCTGCGGAACTTTTCGTGGATTTCTGATTGACTCCTTAGGGTTTTGGTATAGGAGGCATATTATAGGCGGAAGGAGAGGCCGAGGGGGTGCTGGGTTGGCCAGACCACTGGTACATTGCAAATGTATCTATAATTTTTGATGTTCCATGCTTGGTTTTATCTACTTTCTTATGTTTTGTCCACACTCTGGAGTACTTTTCATATCATTTCTGGGACTAACCTATTAACAAGAGCCAAAGTGCCAGTTGTCTGTCTTCTGCTATTTTTGGTTCCAGGAAAGTCAGAAAATCAATATTCTCGGAATTGGACGGGACAAAAGCCAAAGTCAGTATTTCACCGAGGGGAACACAAAGCTAGAAGACGAGACGGGGAGGGGTCGGGGGCCAGCCACACCATAGGGTGGCGTAGGTCCCCCTTTACCGCGTCACCAGGTGGTGTGGGCCTCTCCGGCCTCCACCGACCTTGCCTCCTTCGCCTATAACATCCTCCCGATGCATAAACCCTAAATCATCAAGCCTCCAGCCACGAAAAGTTCCGCAACGCCGCCACCACCGTAGGGGAGATTTGGGGGACATAAAGGCTCTGTTCCGGCACCCTGCCGAGACGGGGAAGTGCCCCTGGAGCCATCTCCATCCATCTCCACCACCATCTCCATTACCATTGCTGATTCCCATGATGAGGAGGGAGTAGTTCTCTCTCGAGGCTAATGATTCTACCGGTAGCTATGTGTTCATCTCTCTCTCTATGCATGATCATATTGTGATCATGAGCTTTGTAATCAAGTAGATCTACCTTGCTACTCAAGTGCTTTAATAGATCTCTGCTCTCCCGATGTGTGTGAAGTTGACAGTGTGCACACCATGGTGGAACTTAGGCTAGAGATTACAAATACTTGTTATGAGTTATATTTGGAGTTGGATGTCTTTATGAAATTGTGGTGTTTGTTGGACCCATCTAGTACTCAAGGTGATAGTGTGGTGTTATCTAGATGGGAAAGATGAACTTTGAGGTGTGCTATTATAGCCCTACCAACGATTAGAGTGTCCAACCGGAGAGTAGTTTAGAGTAGTATCATGAAGAGAAGATATTTATACGAGAGTGTTCACTAGTGAAAGTATGATCCCTAGGCCTTGTTTCTAAGCATTGATACACCATTTGAAATTAGACATGTTACATGTTTGCTTGCTTCTATCTTTATTTCAGATTGCCTTTAGTCTGTTCCACGCCATCAATCTATTTTCTATCACTGTTACCACTTATAATTATCTATACCACTTGTATTTCACTATCTCTTTGTCGAACTAGTGCACCTATACACCTGACAACTGTATTGGGTTTGTTGGGGACACAAGAGACTTCTTGTATCTTGATTGCAGGGTTGCTTGAGAGGGAATACCTTTGACCACTTCCTCCCTGAGTTCGATAAACCTTGGGTGATCCACTTAAGGGAAAACTTGCTGCTGTTCTACAAACCTCTGCACTTGGAGGCCCAACAACTGTCTACAAGAATAGAAGTGCGTAGATATCAAGCTATTTTTTGGCATCGTTGCCGGGGAGGTAAGGTAAAAGGTACTCACATCCTCCGGTCTGAGTGCTCGAAGTTATTTCCTTTAGATTCTGCAATTTTATCTTTTTGTTTCTTGTTTTCACTAGTTAGGCTTAATGGAAAACAACAACAAAATTAGAGAGCTTTATAGTATTTATCTTGAGTTAGGACATGAAGTGTTTGAAGAGAAAATTAAAAAACCTATGGAACTTTATTTGCATGCTAATAGCAATGTTGTTAGTATGAATTCTTCGGACACCATTATTGCTAATTCTATGGAAACATCTAAGCTTGGGGAAGTTAGTTTTTATGAAAATAATCTTTTTAATTCCCCATCTTTAAAGAAGAAAATTTGCTCTGATGATACTTTATCTCCCATATGTGGTAATTCTAATGATACTTGTGATATTTAAATCCACATACTGAAAGCATCTCTATTAAAATACCTATAAAAATTGTTGAACGTGTTATAAACACCTAATATGTTGGAGATGGAACTGTCCATCCCGGTGATCATTTGCTCTTTATACACGAATTATGCGGGTTGTTCAACTGTGCAGGTATTACAATAGATGAAGTTAAGAAGAAGTTATTCTCATTATGACTGAAAGGAAGAGTTGAAGAATGGTACAGGCTGCTGAAGAATGGTCAAGCTCTTGAATGGGAGGAAATAGTACCTCTCTTTTACTCTAAATTTTATCCTCCTCATGAAGTTCATAAAGATAGGAATTACATTTATAATTTTCATTCACATGATGGAGAAAGTATTGCCCAAGCATGGGGGACACTGAAGTCACTAATGCTCAAATGTCCCATTCATGAGCTCCCTAGTAATATTGTTATTAATAATTTCTATGCAAGGCTTTCAGGACATTACAAGGACTATCTAGATACTTGTTTAGAGGGATCCTTCACAAGTAAGGAGGTCAAAGCTAAGTGGGATCTTCTTGAAACAATTCAAAGCAATACCGAAGATTGGGATAACAACAAAGGTAAATAACCAGGTATAAACTATGAGTATGATTGCATTAAGTCTTTCGCTGAAACTGCTGATTTTCAAGATCTTAGTGCTAAATATGGTCTTGATCCTCAAATTATTGTTGATTGTTATAGAACCTTTGCTTCACATATTAATGCTCCTAAAGAAAAATGGGACATGTATCATGAGCCTTTTAAAGACACTTGCATGGAAAATGAAATTGTTATTAATGATAGCAATAAACATGCTCAAACCTCTGAAAGTACTATTTCTTATAAGCATGTTAATTTTTGTGGAATACATAGACCTTGTGAGAATAATCAAATTGAAGAAGAATATTGTATCACCCATAGGAATGAAAAAACTAGAATGTGGTATAGGGCTTTAAATGATCTTGGTAAAAAAGTTTGTGCCCTTTATCCTTTTATTTGTGAACTTTGCTTCGAAGTGGGTCATTTCAATTTTCAATGCTCAGGCCATAATAATAGCCCTTCTAATCCAATGAGTACTGCAAGTTTGTATTGTGATGACATGATCACTCCTAATCAGCATGATGAACTTATAGTTTTGGGGTGTGAAGAGTTATCAAGAAAAACCTCTTTGGTAGATATGGGTGCTTTTGATATGAATAGTGTCCTACATGGTTGTCATCTTCATTGTGTTGATAATTGCCACAGAAATACTTACATACAAAATATTATAGAAGATGAGATTTTACCAAAATATGATAGGACCAATATGCGTTTTGATCTTATTAATGAAAAGAAGGAATCCTCCAAAGTTTCTACTATTGTCTCTAACAATGAACCAGGGTATATGGAGAAGCTTCCTTTCAAGCCCCTCCCTCCTAAAGAGAAGAAGAGAAAGAAGATGAGGAGGAGTAAAAGGAGAGAGGAAACGATATTTTCCCCTAAGCATTTTGCTCCTATTATAGTTTTTGATGAGTCTGAACTCGATGATGTTCCTATGCCTATTACCTATAGTAGTGATCATGATTGGGAAAAGCACACTTCTTTTGATATTGAAAATCTCTTCGGTACCAATTCTGAAAATGATCATAATTGTTGTACTATTAGTGCTATCCATGTTCCTTCGAATGATGATATGTTTACAAGTGAACACACTTTGGAAGATAACTATTCTATTGCTTATGATGATACTATACCCCCAATATATGATGATTACAATGATGAATATGATATTTTCAGTCCACCTACTATTGAGGAGGAAATTGATTATGATTACAATATGCCTCGTATATTTGATGATTATGGTGATGAAAATAATAATGATAGCTATTTTGTTGAATTTTCTCCCACTACAATTAATAAGAATTACTATATTTATGTGGGGAGTATTAATTCTTTTATGAATGTGGCTCATGATAAGAATGTTTTGTGTGATAGTTATATTGTTAATTTTATTCATGATGCTACTGAAAGTTATTATGAGAGAGGGAAGCATGGTTTTATGCATCTCAATAATATTAAGTTTCCCCTCTTTATGTTGAAAGTCCTGAAATTGCACTTGTTTTGCTTTACTATGCTTATTGCTTTGTGCTTTCATGACTTGTTTCTTTACAAGATTCCTATGCATAGAAAGTGGGTTAGACTTAAATGTGTTTTGAATTTTCTTCTTGATGCTCTCTTTTACTACAATTCATATTTCTTATGAGAGCATCTTCTCAAACTATCATGCCTAACTTAAAGGCGTTAAAGAAAAGTACTTATTGGGAGATAACCCAAAAGTTTTAGATGAGTCTTGGAAGTTATTACCTCTGTAATAACCGCTCCTTATCCTTTTTATTGGCTTTTTGTGCAAAGAGTAACCTCTAATGAGAGAGAAGTAATGATTGGGAAAGTTGCTGTCCCGAGACAGATTTATGTGCTTCACCGTAAACATTCGTGTAAAATCTCTGTACGTCCTATTAAGGCGTGAATATTTGTGCTTATGCCCCAGGTTGTTATCTAACTTTAGTTAGTTCAACACTTTTTGATTTGAGCAACAGAAGGTCTTCGAAAAAATTCGTCTTTACCTGCTGGTCTGTTTTGATAGATTTCTGCCATTTTCTGCATTTGCTTCTTCTTGGTTCCTTTTTGAGTTCTTTTGGGGAATTGAGATTTTTGAGGGAAGTGCTACAGTAGCTAGTGTTTTAATGGAAGTTTATTGGTGTTGGAACTGAACCTTAAGACCTTTTATCTTAAGTGCACTAATGTTGCTAATAAAGATTGTGTGAAGTTTTGTATGAAGGAAAAATTTCAGGTGTATGGAAGGAATGAGTAATGAGATGAAGAATGGACTAAAGCTCAAGCTTGGGGATGCCACGCGTGTCACCCCAAGAAATACCCAAGAAGTACAAGCGTCAAAGCTTGGGGATGCCCAAGGCATCCCCTTCTTCATCAATAAAAATCCCAGGTTTCTTCCAAACGCTTCATTTTTATTGTTTCATGCACAGTTGTGTTGTTCTTGGAGCGTCTTCTTTTTCGTTTTAGTTTTGGTTTTTCGTTTTCTTGGTTTGCTTAGTTTGCTGAATAAATTGGTTGGACCCCCCTCTTTCATACATTGGTTTTCAAATAGTTTGGTTTCGATTGGAAAAGAGTAGGAAAGCTCATGCTTAAGTGGTAAAAAGAGCTTGTTTTTAACTGTGGCCTATGCTATGTCATGCCATGCTTGATATTGTTTTGGCTTTATGCTTAGTATTATTTGCTGTAGCATGACTTGTTATAAAAAATTGAGATTGCTTAATGTGCCTTGGATGAATCATGCGTTGTTTTAGCATATTAAAGCATAGTATAGTGGTATTCTCCTTTGATGCTTTATTTGGGTTGACTTGGCGCATACTCACACCATGTTATGACTATCTCAAGTCACCATAGACTTTATGATCCTTTAGTTTTCAACTTGTAGTATCACTTTATGCTTTGATCAGTGATGTTTTGTCGCTCTGCATGATTATGGCCATTATTGCTCTCTTAGTGTGTCGCTCCCAGTCTTTTGCTAGCCTCCACAACCAAATATGAGTTCCACTCATGCATCCAACTCCCTAAACCAAGTTATTCCAAAGAGTCCACCATACCTACCTACTAGCTTATGCTATTCCAAGTATATTCATGTTTTTTTACCTTCCAAATTAAACTTGTTATGAGAAAACTAGTGATTAAAGCTCTCACGAACTTGATTGCACACTTTACTTTTCTTGCCCTTAATAAACTTGAACCATTGTGTTGTCTATGTTGTATATGCTTGCACTTATTTGTTGGGAATTAGAAGAACCATGCTGTCATGGGGAACGCTTTCAACATTGCACTTGGTACTTCTACCTAGTTGATATCATGCTCTTTTGTATATGGATGTCGTCGGTGTGAAATGAAAGGGGAGCTTGTAAGTCCATGGAGTTATGTATATGTGTTATAGAAACGCCTGGGCCGCTGGTCTAATCCATGTTGACATGGTGGAAACCTACAGCGTAACCATAATGAGCTGTCTATGAAGCATTCTTCTTATAAAAAAAGAGTCCTATATTGAGAAAAAAAGAGAAAAAGAAAAAAAAGAGATTATGAAAAGAGGAAAGAGAGAAAAAGGCACCATATTCCCATGGTATATAAGAAGATTGCTGAGATGCTCGTTGTCTGCTTGCCTTGTAATTTTGGTATGGGGATTCTTCCGTATCATCGGGCAAGGGGTACCCCGTTGGAGGTTCTCTATGATACACATGTACTTACGATGACAAGAACTTACCAGTGACTAAACTTGAGTATCATGAGGAGCGGCCCTCGTATTCAAGGGACATGTGATTTCTAACTTATACTTCGTCAAGCATGTACACCATAGTTTGTTCGCTTTAACCTTAATCACTTCAAGATGCTTATGATAGGGGCAATGAGAGTTGAAAGCTAATAAGTACCATATTTTTTGGAAGCTCTTTATGAAACTTCAATCTCTACTTCCTTTTATGAAGGCCTTTCTTCCACCATTGTATTGAGTCTCCACCTTCTATCTTTATGCACTTACTTTGAGAGCATAGTGGCCATTCTTAGTTCTATGTGCATTGTCCCAAGACTACTTGATTCATGCATAACTTGATATTGCTTGTTTTAAACTATTTGTATCTAGTCACTCTTATGAACTTTGAAGGTGTCCTATGCATTCATATTTGCTACTCTATGAGGGACAAGCTGAATACTATTATGCTATGTTTTCTTTATGTGAAACAAACAAACGTCTTGCAAACCATAGTTATTCATGAATCTTTTATTTGTGCCTATTCATGTTGCATCATAGTTTCTTTGTCTTATTGCTAGAACTTTGTCTTTCATGTTATGATTGAAGTACTATGATCCCAGCTTCGAATGTTTTACAAATACTTTGATCAAGTCTTTGATGGTGCATGTCACCTCAAAAATTATTCTTTCTTTTTATCACTTACCTACTCGAGGAAGAGCAGGAGTTAAGCTTGGGGATGTTGATACATTGCAAATGTATCTATAATTTTTGATGTTCCATGGTTGGTTTTATCTACTCTGTTATGTTTTGTCCATACTTTGGAGTACTTTTCATATGATTTCTAGGACTAACCTATTAACAAGAGCCACAGTGCCAGTTGCCTATTTTCTGCTGTTTTTGGTTCCAGGAAAGTCAGAAAATCAATATTCTCGAAATTGGACGGGACAGAAGACAAAGTCAATATTTCACCGAGGGGAACACGGAGCCAAAAGACGAGACGGAGAGGGGCCAAGGGCCAGCCACACCATAGGGTGGCAGGGGTCCCCCTTGGCCACGCCACCAGGTGGTGTGGGCCCCTCCGGCCTCCACCGACCTTGCCTCCTTCGCCTATAAGAGCCTGCCGATGCATAAAACCTAAATCATTAAGTCTCCAGCCACGAAGGTTCCGCAGCGTCGCCACCACCGTAGGGGAGATTCGGGGAACAAAAAGTCTCTATTCTGGCATCCTGCCGGGACCGGGAAGTGCCTCTGGAGCCATCTCCATCGATCTCCTCCACCATATCTATCACCATTGCTGATTCCCATGATGAGGAGGGATTAGTTCTGTCTCGAGGCTAAGGGTTCTACCGGTAGCTATGTGTTCATCTCTCTCTCTCTATGCATGATCATATTGTGATCATGAGCTTTGTAATCAAGTAGATCAACCTTGCTACTCAAGTGCTTTAATAGATCTCTGCTCTCCCCATGTGTGTGAAGTTGATAGTGTGCACACCGTGGTGGCACTTAGGCTAGAGATTACAGATACTTGTTATGAGTTATATTTGGAGTTGGATGTCTTTATGAAAGTGTGGTGTTTGTTGGACCCATCTATTACTCAAGGTGATAGTGTGGGGTTATCTAGATGGGAAAGATGAACTTTGAGGTGTGCTGTTATAGCCCTACCAATGATTAGAGTGTCCAACCGGAGAGTAGTTTAGAGTAGTATCATGAAGAGAAGATATTTATACAAGAGTGTTCACTAGTGAAAGTATGATCCCTAGGCTTTGAAATTAGACATGTTACATGTTTGCTTGCTTCCATCTTTATTTCAGTTTGCCTTTAGTCTCTTCCACGCCATCAATCTATTTTCTATTACTGTTACCACTTATAATTATCTATACCACTTGTATTTCACTATATCTTCGCCGAACTAGTGCACCTATACACCTGATAAGTGTATTGGGTGTGTTGGGGACACAAGAGACTTCTTGTATCTTGATTGCAGGGTTGCTTGAGAGGAAATACCTTTGACCACTTCCTCCCTGAGTTCGATAAACCTTGGGTGATCCATTTAAGGGAAAACCTGCTGCTGTTCTACAAACCTCTGCACTCGGAGGCCCAACAATGGTCTACAAGAATAGAAGTGCGTAGACATCAACCATCCCCTGGCGCAGGCCAGGCCTGGCCGCACGGCCAGGTGGTGTGGCCAGGCCCCAGCCCTTCTCCATCTCGTATTCTGGCTCTAGATGACTTCCGGTAAAATAGCGACTTTGGCTTTTGTCCCGTCCAGTTTCGAGAATATTCATTTTTTGACTTCCTGGAACCAAAAACAGCAGAAAACAGGCAACTGTCATTGTGGCTCTTTGTTAATAGGTTAGTCCAAGAAATCATATGAAAAGTACTCCAAAGTGTGGACAAAACACAAGAAAGTAGATAAAACCAAGCATGGAACATAAAAAATTATAGATACATTTGCAATGTATCAACATCCCCAAGCTCAACTCCTGCTCGTCCTCGAGTAGGTAAGTGATAAAAAGAAAGAATAATTTTTGAGGTGACATGCACCATCATAAACTTGATCAATGTATTTGTAAAACATTCAAAGCTGGGATCATAGTACTTCAATCATAACATGAAAGACAAAGTTCTAGCAAGAAGACAAAGAAACTATGATGCAACATGAAAAGGCACAAACAAAAGATTCATGAATAACAATGCTTTGGAAGACGTTTGTTTGTTTCACATAAATAAAACATAGAATAATAGCATTCAGCTTGTCCCTCATAGAGTAGCAAATATAAATGCATAGGAAACCTTCAAAGTTCATAAGAGTGACTAGATACAAATAGTTTAAAACAAGCAATATCAAGTTATGCATCAATCAACTAGTCTTGGGACAATGCACATAGAACTAAGAATGGCCACTATGCTCTCAAAGTAGGTGCATAAATCTAGAAGGTGGAGACTCAATATAATGGTGGAAGAAAGGCCTTCATAGAAGGAAGCAAAGATTCAAGTTTCATAAAGAGCTTCCAAAAATTATGGTACTTATAGCTTTCAGCTCTCACTGCCCCTATCATAAGCCTCTTGAAGTGATTAAGGTTAAAGTGAACAAACTATGGTGTACATGCTTGACGAAGTATAAGTTAGTTATCTCATGTCCCTTGAATACGAGGGCCACTCCTCATGCTACTCAAGTTTAGTTACCGGTAAGTTCTTGTCATCGTAAGTATATGTGTATCATAGAGAACTGCCAACAGGGTACCCCTTGCCCGATGATACGGAAGAATTCCCATATCAAAATGACAAGGCAAGCAGACAACGAGCATCTCAGCAATCTTCTTATTTACCATGGGAATATGGTGCTTTTTTCTCTCTTTCCTCTTTTCATAATCTTTTTTTTTCTTTTTCTATTTTTTCTCAATATAGGACTCTTTTTTTTATAAAAGAATGCTTCATAGACAACTCATTATGGTTACGCTGTAGGTTTCCACCATGTCAGCATGGATTAGACCAGCGGCCCAGGCGTTTCTCTAACACATATACATCACTCCATGGACTTAAAATCTCCCCTTTCATTTGACACCGATGACATCCATAGACAAAAGAGCATGATATCAACTAGGTACAAAGTACCAAGTGCAATGTTGAAAGCGTTCCCCATGACATCATGGTTCTTCTAATTCCCAACAAATAAGTGTAAGCATATACAACATAGACGACACAATGGTTCAAGTTTTTTAAGGGCGAGAAACGTAAAGTGTGCCATCAAGTTGATGAGAGCTTTAATCACTAGTTTTCTCATAACAAGTTTAATTTGGAAGGTAAACAAAAGCATGAATATACTTGGAATAGAATAAGCTAGTAGGTAGGTATGGTGGACTCTTTGGAATAACTTGGTTTAAGGAGTGGAACTCATTCTTGGTTACGGAGGCTAGCAAAAGACTAGGAGCAACAAACTAAGAGAGCAACAAGTTTAATCATGCAGAGTGACCAAACATCATTGATCAAGGCATAAAGTGATACTACAAGTTGAAAACTAAAGGATCATAAAAGCTATGGTGACTTTGGATAGTCATAACATGGTGTGAGCATGCGCCAAGTCAACCCAAACAAAGCATCAAAGGACAATACCACTATTATGTGCTTTAATATGCTAAAACAACGCATGATTCATCCAAGGCACATTAAGCAATATCAATTGTTTATAACAAGTCATGCTACAGCAAATAATACTAAGCATAAAGCCAAAACAATACCAATCATGGCATGACAAAGCATAGGCCACAGTAAAAATCAAGCTCTCTTTAGCACTTAATCATGAGCTTTCCTACTCTTTTCCAATCCACACCAAACTATTTGAAAACCAATGTATGAAAGAGGGGGTCCAACCAATTTATTAAGCAAACTAAGAAAACTAAGCAAATGAAAAACCAAAACGAAAACGAAAAAGAAGACGCTCCAAGAACAACACAATTGTGCATGAAACAATAAAAATGAAGCGTTTGGAAGGAACCTAGGATTTTTATTGATGAAGAGGGGATTCCTTGGGAATCCCCAAGCTTTGATGCTTGTACTTCTTATATATTTCTTGGGTGACACGTGTGGCATTCCCAAGCTTGAGCTTTAGTCCATCCTTCATCTCATTACTCATTCCTTCATACAAAACTTCACACAATCTTTATTAGCAACATTAGTGCAATCAAGATAATAAGTCTTTAGCTTCAGTTATAACACCAATAAACTTCCATTAAAACACTAGCTACTATAGCACTTCCCTCAAAAAGGTCAATTCCCCAAAAGAACTAAAAAAGGAACCAACAAGAAGCAAATACAGAAAATGGCAGAAATCTGTCAAAACAGACCAGCAGGTAAAGACAAATTTTTTCGAAGACCTTCTGTTGCTCAAATCAAAAAGTGTTGAACTAATGAAAGTCAGATAACAACCTAGGTTGAAGCACAAAAATTAACGCCTCAAAACGACGTATAGAGATTTTACACGAATTTTTACGGTGAAGCACAGAAATCTGTTTTAGGACAGCAATTTTCCCAATCATTACTTCTCTCTCATTAGAGGTTACTCCTGGCACAAAAAAGCAAATAAAAAGGATAAGGAGCGGTTATTACTGAACTAATAACTTCCAAGACTCATCTAAAACTTTTGGGTCATCTCCCAATAAGTACTTTTCTTTAACGCCTTTAAGTTAGGCATAAGAAGCAAGAAAAAAGAATCAAGTGTTCTCAAATGAAGAAGCATTAAGACCAAATTTTGTTTTCATAGGAGAGGCAAAATAAATCTTCTCTCTCTTCTTAGGGAAGTGTTCTATACCTTTCTTGAGTGGGAGTTTATATTTAATGGTGCCTTCTCTCATATTAATAATAACACCAACAGTTCTAAGAAAAGGTCTTCCCAAAGTAATAGGACAAGAAGCATTGTATTCAACATCCAAAACATATATATCAATAGGGAAATATGCATTGTTAACCATAATAAGAACATCATTAATACTCCCCATGAGTTTCTTTTTAGCATTATCATCAAGTGGGACATTCAAATAACAATCTTCAAGTGGAGGCAAATCAAGCATATCATAAATCCTTCTAGGCATAATAGAAACACTACTACCAGGATCACATAAAGCTTTGAAATCAAAGTCAGTCACTTTCATATTATTTATGGGTTCCCAACCATCTTCTTGTTTTATAGGAATAGAAGCTTTATGTTACATCTTTTCTTCTTTAATCTTAATGAGAGCATCAGTAATGTGTTTTGTAAAGGCCATGTTCATAGCACTAGCATTAGGACTTTTAGCAAGCTTTTGTAGGAACTTAATAACTTCAGAGATAAGCTTTTGTAGGAACTCAACACTAGTGGTAGTGATGGTAGAAACACTAATGTTTCTAGCAATTTCATCTTCTCTTTCCCAATTAGCATGTAATTCAGCTAATAATCTAACATTTTCATCAATTCTTACTTGCATAGCATTAGTAGCTGCAAAGGGATTATCATTAGTTTCAGGTTTAGCAGCCATTTTATTAATCAATGAAGATTGAGCTTCAGACAAAGATGATATATTCCTTTCAGCATTAGAGAGTTTCAATTGTAAACTAGGAATCTCCCTATTTAGACTCTCAAGCTGATGGCTAATGTTCTTCAAAATGGTAGTAGTAAATAGTTTATTTTGCTCATATTGCATTTGCATGAAGTTTTTAGTGGATCTTTCAACTTCTAAAATTCTTCCTTCACTAGGTAATTCAGGTTTACCATTATAACCATAAGTATTATTAGGAGGGTAGGGCCTATAATTGTTATTACCATACGCATTGTTGCAAAAATTGTTATTCCTTATAAAGTTTACATCAACTTGCTCTTCTTGAGCAACCAAAGAAGCTAAATGAACATTATTTGGATCAATATGGGTTTTCCCATTAACAAGCATAGACATAATAATATCAATCTTATCACTCAAGGAGGAGGTTTCCTCAACAGAATTTACCTTCTTACCTTGTGGAGCTCTCTCAGTATGCCATTCAGAGTAATTAACCATCATATTATCTAGAAGCTTTGTTGCAGCACCCAAAGTGATGGTCATAAAGGTACCTCCAGCAGCAGAATCCAATAGGTTCCTTCAAGAGTAGTTCATGAAGGAGATATGCCCTAGAGGCAAATAATAAATAGGTTTTTATTGTCATATCTCAATTAGTTCATAATAGTTTCTTACCGTGCTATAACTGTATTAATACGAAACGTTAATACACGTGTGGTATGTAAACATACCGTGTCTCTAGTTACCTCTAGCGAACTAGTTCATTGGTCATGAGGATGATCTAGGGTTTCGAGATCATGGGCATTTATGCCAATTGACAATGAGGTCACATCATTAGTTGAATCATGTGATAGACAAACAACCCAACCAGTTGTATCTTAATGAGATCTAGTTACAATGTTCACCATTAATGATAAAACTAAGGAAACCTCGCAACCTGTCCCTAGACTGTGAGATAATGCAAATCACCGTTCTGGAGGGAGCTTACATGGTTATCAAGTATCATTCCATGACTGGGTGATCAAAAAGGTGCTACTCATGTTTCCCAAAGGAGCGCGTAGAGGAGTACATATCAAGACCAGGATTTTCCAATCCATGTAACGGATAGATACATATGTGGCCATCTCGGTGATGTTGCATTAATGAAGCTTGCAAGCGTGTGACTAGGTCAAAAAATGCAACGACACGGAAACGAGAAAACAAGTTCATCAGTAACGAGATCAAATGAAGGTATGGACATACCGTAGATCAAATCTCGGATAAACTAGGTATCAAGAGGCCAAGGGAATGGGAAACGACTATTTACGGTTCAAACGACATTATCATCGTGGAATGCACAGGGGTCAATATGGGCATCCCGGTCCCGCTATTGATCATTGATGGAGATCATGTCTATGCTATTCCCGAGCCGTGGGGAAATACACTTAAGGGTACGATGAGCTAGAGATCCTCTGTATGTTGGAATCACCATATGAAAGAGAAAAGAAAACCGGAAAAGTTCCGTGAGAGAACCGGAATCGTTCCGGGAAAGTTCTGAAGTCGTTCGGAGGAAATCGAAAGGGAACCGAAAGGTGTTTCGGGTCAAATCAGATTTTGTAATATGTATATAGATATTAATTAATGTAATTAATATTAAATATAATATTAAAATCTAATTTGAAGGGGTATTCCACTAATGGGCCAAACTTCCTAGGGAAAAAGGGCCCATTAGGGAAAACCGAAGGAGGGAAGGGCCAAGGGCCAAGGCCCAGGCGCCTCAAGGGGGCCCACCCGGCCAACCTAGGGCTGTGCGCGGGGTGGGGCCCACCCCAGGCCGGCTGGCCCATGAAGGCCCATGCGCCACCCCTTTCCCTTGTTTAGTCCCACATGGGAAACCCAAAGGGGAGGGCGCACCCCCTCCCCCTATATAAAGGGGTGCCCATGGGTGGGAATAGACACACCAATATTTGGAGAAGTCCTTTGGTTGACTTTCTCCTTCCCTCTCTCTCTCGTCTCCATGCGTTGGTACGGTCCCAAGTAAGGACTGTCTGAGCATGAGACAATGCACCTGCAGCACGCCGTTGCGCTGCAGGGATTCCAAGCTGGAGATCTACTTCCGCACTCCCGGCAGGGATCAAGGAGTCGGAGGTCGTCATCGTACACCGTATGTGTAGGAAACCACGCGGGGCCTCGCTTGAGGCACCTTGGATGTCATGAGCCGGAGCTGCTGTACGATGAAGAAGGAGCAAGGGGTGACCTGTGAGGAGCATCGCGACCTTGAGGTCGGCTACGGCTTCAGCTACTTGAACCACGTTGCCCTCGGAACATTAACCGCGTACGGTCTACAAGGGTATGTATTCTATACGCCCGGCCGTTCCTGCATTACTACATAGATAGATCTTGGGCGTTAGGAGGTTCCATCATAGGATTTTTTTTGTTTTCTGCTGCGGAACCCTTCAGTTCAATCCTGCATAAAAAGCTTGGATGATCATCCAAGCAATCAGTCCATGAGTGGGACAATTCTTAACCAAAGATTTCATTCTTTCCCAAACTTGAGCAACAAGTTCATTATCATATTGTTTAAACTTCATTATTTCACTTCTCATAGATATAATCTTAGTAGGAGGATAGTATTTTCTAATGAAAGCATCTTTGCATTTAGTCCAAGAATCAATACTATTCCTAGTTAAGGAATTCAACCATTCTTTAGCTTTTCCTCTCAAAGAGAAAGGAAACAATTTAAGCTTAATAATATCACCATATATATCCCTATGCTTTTGCATCTCACAAAGTGCAACAAAGTTATTTAGATGGGCAGCAACATCTTCATTACCAACACCAGAAAATTGTTCTCTCATAACAAGATTGAGTAAAGCAGGTTTTATCTCAAAGAAAGTAGCTTCAGGCACAGGTGGAGCAATAAGTGTGCTCATAAAATCATTGTTGTTGGTGCTAGTGAAGTCACACAACTTAGTGTTTTCAAGAGTAGTCATTTTTTTGTGTTTTTAATAAAGAAAACAAACTAGTAAAACTATTTTTCTGTGTTTTTGATAACTAAACAAGCAAACAAAGCAAAAAAAAAATAACAAAGTAAAGAGATTGGTTATGAGGGAATCCCCTTGTGAAGATGTCCTTGACTCCCCGGCAACGGCGCCAGAAAATAGCTTGATGTCTACGCACTTCTATTCTTGTAGATAGTTGTTGAGCCTCCAAGTGTAGAGGTTTGTAGAATAGCAGCAAGTTTTCCCTTAAGTGGATCACCCAAGGTTTATCGAACTCATGAAGGAAGTGGTAAAAGGTATTCCCTCTCAAGAAACCCTGCAATCAAGATACAAGAAGTTTCTTGTGTCCCCAACACACCCAATACACTTGTCAGGTGTATAGGTGCACTAGTTCGGTGAAGAGATAGTAAAATACAAGTGATATAGATATAAGATAACGGTGCCAGAAAATAGCTTGTTGGCATGTGGTTGACGTGGGAAAAGACTAAAGGCAAACTGAAATAAAGATGGAAGCAAGCAAACATGTAATAGATCTAATTGGAAACGGTGTATCAATGCTAAGAAACAAGGCCTAGGGATCATACTTTCACTAGTGAACACTCTCATATAAATATCTTCTCTTTATGATACTACTCTTAACTACTCTCCGGTTGGACACTCTAATCCATGGTAGGGCTATAACAGCACTCCTCAAAGTAAGCCTTTCCCATCTAGATAACCCCACACTGTCACCTTGAGCACTAGATGGTTCCAACAAACACCACAATTTCATAAACACATCCAACTCCAAATATAACTCATAACAAGTATTCGTAATCTCTAGCCTAAGTGCCACAATGGTGTGCACACTGTCAACTTCACACACATGGGGAGAGCAGAGATCTATTAAAGAACTTGAGTACCAAGGTAGATCTATAGATTACAAGCTCATGATCTTAATAAGATCATGCATAGAGAGAGAGATGAACACATAGCTACCGGTAGAACCCTTAGCCTCGAGAGAGAACTACTCCCTCCTTATCATGGGAATCAGAAATGGTGATGGAGATGGTGTTGGACATCGATGGAGATGGCTCCGGGGGCACTTCCCCATCCCGGCAGGGTGCCAGAACAGAGAGTTTCTGTCCCCCGAATCTCCCCTTCGGTGGCGACGGTGCTACTGAACTTTTCTTGGATTTCTGATTGACTCCTTAGGGTTTTGGTATCGTAGGCATCTTATTCGCGGAAGGAGTGGCTGAGGGGTGCTGGGGTCGGCCAGACCATCCCCTAGCGTGGGCCAGGCCTGGACACGCGGCCAGGTGGTGTGGCCTGGCCCTAGCCCTTCTCCGTCTCGTATTCTAGCTCTAGATGTCTTTCGGTAAAATAGCGACTTTGGTTTTTGTCTCGTCCAATTCCGAGAATATTCATTTTCTGACTTCCTGGAACCAAAAACAGCAAGAAATAGGCAGCTGACACTGTGGCTCTTTGTTAATAGGTTAGTCCAAGAAATCATATGAAAAGTACTGCAAAGTGTGGACAAAACACAAGAAAGTAGATAAAACCAAGCATGGAACATCAAAAATTATAGATACATTTGCAATGTATCAAGGCAGACCCACCAATGGTCGTGTTGACAGGAATGTCTGTCAGTGATGTGACTTGACCTTGACTGATGTTAGGTTACGTCAGAGACCAAGTTCCGGCGGAGTTTAAATTTCAAGTTGGAAACCCAAATAACATACTCAAAGGTCCGGCTTATTTTAAGACTCAGATCCTATCCTTTCTTTTGAATTTTTAGGAACCTTTCAAGATTCTGCAAGCCGAAGACAGATCAAGCTAGATGATGATGAAATCCGACTCTAGATCTTGGAGGCTTCTGGGGGCTGCTGTTGGGGATATACTTTCTGGGTATCCTCATTGTGCCTCACTGACCAGGGTGTCCCACTTCGGGTTAGATCTTTGCATCACAGGAGGCCCAGTCAGGGAGAAGAGACAGAGTCTAGTCCAGCTACGGGAAGGCCCAAAAGACTTACCGACATAGGCCTGTAGTGTTACTTGTAGTTCAAGATGTAGTTTGTTACTGACTCTTAGTCGTAGCCGGATAGGTCTCTCATGTAAACCCTAGGCCAGATATCTATATAAGCCATCCTAGGGACTAGCCTTTAGGGCACCCCATAGTAGTCTACAATCTCAACTCACATAGGCTAAACCCTTGTAACCCATATCCGGCTCTGCCATATTACTGGATTGCTAGCAGGAGTAGGATCCGTCCAAAGCCGACAGATTCAAACCTGGGTAAACTTGTGTTCTCACCATCCCGGAACACCGTACGCCTCACACCCCTCTCTTCCGCATGCCTCGAGGATAGCCTCATGGCGTACTTGTCATCAATCTGGCAACAATGGTCAGTCACTAGACGATTAAGATCCTTCAGGTTGCTTGGGAATTAAGCTCCTTGGATCGAACTAATGTAATAAGGACAGTGGTTCCTCATGATCCTCGAGTCAAACTAGTTTCCCATTGATATCCCTGTGTCACTCGGCGGTCGCCGGTTTGCTAGCAAACAAAATCCTATCTATGTAGAACAAAGCATCATGTTGTGTGGGCCCTTAATTGGACAACACGCATTAGGCATCCCATAGGTAGTCAAGGACACATAATATAGTAATTAAAATCAATCACAAACTAATGGAAAATATATGGAGGCACATCACATCTCACCAATCCCTTACATCTCCCACGCCCAAGGAACATACTCACACATGAGAGAAGAAAGCATCATCGATATAATTAAATAAAGGGAGTTCTTCTCGGTATTACCATTGAGATCCACAATAAGAATACAAAAGTAATCCAACACAATTCAAGATAGGAAGAAACAATCTCAAACTCTAATCTTGCAGAGCGAAGATCTCTCTATCTCTCAAGTACAAGTAATGGCTATGAGAGTGTGAGGGCTAGGAGGTCAAAGATCGTGGAGCAAGATGAAGGACGTCTTCCCCTTCTCCTCCGAATCTCTTCTTTCTCCTTTCTGGATGGGATGTCGGCTACTGCGTTATGATTTCGCTCCCCGTCTCTTCATGAAAGTTGTCTCTTTTGACAAGAAGGAGGCGGCGACAACTATACGACGGCAACTATACGGCCAGAAAAATATTCCCGTCGTAGAGTTTCTCGTTAAAGCTTCTGTATGCCTCCCTTGATTGCTTCCAAAAAGAGACTTGCTTGTTTTCGCCTGAATATTGTGTTTCTCTTGTTAAAACCTTTTGTTGATTTTCAGAACCTGAAACACACATTAAAAACCAAGTTTTCTTTGCTACCAAAGTATTAACGTTAGGTAAAGCTAGAAAACGATCAAATCCAGAAGAAAAGCATCAATAAAAACCATCAAAAAATATGTCGAATCTCACAACTATCAAGTCCCCCAAGCTTAGATGTTGCTCTCCCTCGAGTGACAACAAAATAAGGAAGTATAGCGGAGATTCGAGACTGAAATAAAAGAACTTACAAGATCGAAATGGTGTCAAATTCTTTCTTTCGCAATTCCTACAATATTAAACATGATCATAAAAGTATTCACAAGATTACACTGAGTCCACTTCCTAACCGCATATATATTGCTAGCAAATAAATCATATGCCCAAGCAAGTGTCAAAAGTTTAGCTAAGAAAGTGAAACAAATTCTTTTGGTGTCTCTTTATGTTGAGAGATGAAATTTGTTGCTCTTGTTTCTTTAATCAATTAAGAGTACTCAAGTTGGCACCAAAAGCATTCAATTTAAGAACAACTCATCTATTCCCGCGTAAAAATTTCAAGACTCTCAAAGCACCATTTTCCTTTCCTTGTTTTTTGAAAACTTTAGCCCTTTCAGAGAGAAACCATGCCACTGTTTTTAACATCTTAATTGGGACTGTGTTCTGCGCTCGTGACCATGCCAATAGATAAATGTTGAGAAATAGTGGGTCAGAGGAGTACTACAAATTCACTTGGAATGTGAAACCATAAGGAGACTAAAATTTTACCCGTCATAGCATTGCAGCTACAGACGCTTACATAATTCAATAGCCAAAATCAAGTGGTTTTCCACATTGAGATTGTTTGTTGGCCAGTGGAGTTAATAGTTCCCCATGGAGCACGACAGTGTTGTAATGACATGCGTAAAGCAATATCTTACTGTAATTATTAGAAAAAACAATGGCATAATCTCTACTACTTCGCACCATCCATTTTATCAGACAGTTTCATTCAAGAGTGTTATCGAGTCTATTTACATTAAGTTCAAATGGGGTTGAGTAGTTCTAAAATCAAATCCTTTGGGCTAAACATGGACTCAAGTCATGTTTTGGATGCTTTTTCTTGTTGTAAAAATGTCGGAAATATTTTTAACCAAGTTCATTTCTCATTATTTCAAAGATAAAAAGGAGGCACTCGCAAAGGAATAGAATTTATAGGATAACAAGCTAAGTGGGGAGTGGCTCAAGTGCAAGCGAGTAAATAATTGTAGGGTCAATTTAAATTTGCAGAAAAGGTGATGAAAGGAATGTGATACCTCCTCTTACTTGCTTCATTCTCGTACTTGAGTCGAACTCCCTCTATATTTCCCTATTGCCAAGTCACCTAAAATTGAGCAAACTCCGAGAGAAACAAAGAAACAAATTTGCAATAAAAGTTACAACTATTTTTTATGTTTTTGGTTTAGGAATGAAAAATTAAGTTACACGCAATTTTGAAGAAGTAAAATAAATCAAAAGAAGAAATAAAAATATGAATGCAAGGTTTGGAGGTTTTCAAACCGCCCGCAAGCTTAGGCTATTGCCAGGCTCAGTTGTTGCCATCGTTCAACGGCGGATGTGGATACTGTTGGTAGTAGTCGGGGAAGTGAGTAATTAAGTGACTGAAGTTGTGAGTTAAGGCACTAAGATCCTCATTCACTCCTTGTAGCATGTGGTCAATCTCCCCAACACGTAGGTTGAGCTGTAGAAACTCTTGATAGGGGACATTGTTGAACCCCCTGCTGCTACTGATTGGGCCATGGGTCCCAGGATCCCTCCTATTGCTGATGTTGTCCCTCACAAGCAAGGTTGTATTCCTGCTCCTGCTCCTGCTCATCCTGCTGCTCTCCTTCTTCATCTTCTTCTTGATCAGGCTAGAATTCAGCCATGATCTCCACCAGTTGATCCTTTGTGAGGATCTAGTTGTCCTTCGCCACAATCGAGAAGGCTTGTGGATAGGGCAACAGAACTTTCTCAACATGTGCATCACCAAGATAACCAAACTGATATGGTCGGAGCCTCTTGTCAGGTCGGTAAACACCGAGGAAACCACATGCAGTTAAATATTTGGCATCTATAAGTTTGGAGCCGTCAACAGGTTGCATAACAGGTAATGGAATTTCCAATGCTAGGACAAGGTGGGTTACCAATCCACCAATGCGAATGTGACCTTTCTTTTTATTGCTCTGGTGGCGAAGGTGCTAGACAAGTAGAGCCGCATGACTGGGGCTTTGCGGTGCATTGGTGAAGAGTACCTTGGTGATCATGGACATATCCGCATTGGCCATGGAACCGATATCTCCTCTTCCCAATAGTGTATTGGCGAGGAACAAGGCGAAGTAGCAAATTTTTGGGTTCTAAATGGTGGACATCTTATTCTGGTAGAAGTCCCTGCCACCGTTAACAGGAAATAACCACCCAAGTTTCACCACTTGAGACGCTATATAAATTTGTAATGGTTGACCCCCCACCGTGGGGGAGGTCGAAAGCATCACAAAATTGTTGGGAATTTATTTCATATGGCTGCTAGTTTATGGTGAAGCTTACCGTGCATGCATTAGCTTTATCCTTGTGGTCATCGTAGAAAGAGGCAAGGAACCAATAGGTGAGCTTGGTGTAGGTATTGTGGCCTACGTAGGTGAGTAGTGATAGCCCTGCATTTCCACACATGAGGTCAAAGTCCACCCTCAACCCTGCCGCGGTGAGAAAACTATCATCGACCCAACATGTGGGCATCACCCTCCTTGATGAAACCATGGCCAACTTGTTGTTGAGCTCGACCCGGTTCCCTGAGCTCTCGCCATGTTGGCACTTGCTCTTGCGAAAAATGTTACCAATTTTGTTCATCTTGATGCACTGAAAAATTTCACCATGAAACCTTAGGCATATAGATTCTACATGATATACGAATGATTCTAGGTGGAAAAATTAAATCCTAACGTGAGAAATCAAAAGGAAAAACAAAATAAGCTTAAGTTCATCCACTAGATCAATGTGAGAGTTTCAACCATGAAATTCTGAAAATAAAGCATAGATAGGGAGATAAACATACCGATCTATTGATTCCCAAACTCAAACGAACGAAATCCATGAAGAATTAAGAATTCTAGGAGGGTTTTGAGGGGTTTGGAGAGAGACTATGAGAGAAAAAGTGAGGAGGAGGAAGAACCATAGCCGCCCTGGTGCGATTAAGTGGTCACGCCGAACTATACTGCCGCAACTATATGTGTGGGAAAAGTAGTTCCCGCCATATAGTTGCGGCGGAGTCGACAATTAGGGTTTCTTTATGCCAGATCATAGCTATACGGGCGCAACTATACGGCCGGGTAGGTCTTCAAACCTTTTGTGTCCTCGAGATAATTTTTCTTAGACAGGCATCGATAACTATACGGCCGGATAAAAAATGGTCCCGCCATATAGTTGGTCGTTAAACCTTCAGTATCCTGGGAACGAAAATTTACAAAGCCAACAATAACTATACGGCCGGAACTATACAGCTGAAATTTGTATTCCCGCCGTATAATTGGTCGTTAAACCTTCTGTGTTTTGGAAAAGAAACTTTATAGAGGCAACGATAACTATACGGCCGGAACTATATGACAGGAATTTTTATTCCCGCCGTATAGTTGGTACCACGCTTTTTCACCCAAAATTTTCAGAGATCCACTTTTTTTATCTGGACAAAATGATTAAGCTAGTTTTAATACATATTCTACGCTTGTTCAATCAATATTTCTACTACTTTTTGATAGCTGCATCTTCACGGGCACGCTTCCGCAAGAATGTCTACGAAAAAGTTGTAGGAATGCGATGAACATTTTATTCTTTAATTTATTTTATTAATGTGATGGGTTGACTCCCATTAAGCATTTTATTAAGAATGGTTGATTAATTCAACCCTTTCTCTGTTCTCAAATTCTTACCTTGGGTTGCCCGTTATCAAAGGCACTTACCACATGAACTCATTTTGTCGGTGGAATATATCTTTCTCCTGCTTCTAGCTTCTAGAAAATACCGTATGATTTCAGCATAATAATCATTGAAGATTATTTTTCCCTCAGCACAATCAACTAACGCTCCTGTAGTACTAAGGAAAGGTCTTCCAGGTATTATGTATAATTTTTCATCCTCTGGCATTTCAAGAATAATAATATCAGTGGGAATAACATGCTCATCTATTCTAAATAGAACATCTTCAATCATACCAATGGGTTGTTTAGTGGATTTGTCGGCCATCTGTAAATTGATAGTAGTAGGGGAATACTCCCCTAATCCTAACCTTTTATAGAGGGAATATGGCATTACACTAACTCCTGCACATAAATCACATAAGCCATTGTGAATATCTGTTTTGCCAATTGAGCATGAAATAGTTGGTATTCCAAGATCTCCCGATTTAGACAATAGGTTCCCACTAGCAAGATAACTAGTCACTATGGAAACGGTTTCAGTTATTTCTTTCTTTCTAGTAAGAATATCACGGATGAATTTAGAATAGGTAGGAACTTTTATTGCATCCGCAAATGGAATTTCCAGCTTAAGATCACCAAGTGCCTTTTTGAAAGAGTCATAGATTACCTGATCCGGTGCTTTATTTTTTTGATCTGGATAAGGAAGCTTTTGCTCACCTTTCTTATTCTTGTGTTTTACCTTTTGTGGGGGATCAGGCTTTTTTGTTTCTTTCTTTTGTTACTACTTATCGCTCTTCATATTTTCTACTACAACAACTTCATCTTCATTGCTTATCTCTTTTGCTTCACTTGGATCAACTGCCTCAGCATCAGAGTCATAACGGTCATCATGTGCATCCTTTTGCTCCTCCATGATTTGATCTTGTGTTTTTTGAGCAGTTTCATCTTGAGGATCCATCAGTGTATCATCTTCTTGGCTTGCTTTGAGCAAGGCTTTTTCCTTTCGATCTTTTTTAGCTTCATATTCTGGTGGTCCTAATGGTCCTGTAACAACTGCACCTCCCCTTGTAACAAAAATAGTAGAAACAAGAATATCTATATCATCTTGAAGAAAAATTTGATAACCAGATGCTATTTGTTCACATTGAGTTTCAATCATACTAAGGTACTTGTGAAATAATTTTATTTCTTGGCCAATCTCATCATAATTTTTTGTGAGTTTCGCCAAAATCTTCTTATGTTTTTGAAATTGCTTATGCAGGTTATTATGAGATTTTGCTTGTCGATGTTTTAAGTCTTGAAAAAATTTCTAGTTTCATCTTCTTCAGTAAAAACTTGTAACAAGTTCACAAGGTATACCTTTTTTTTCATTGTTTTGCGTAGTTCAGGCATAAGATCAGGAGTTATACGAAGTATCCCTTTTTCCAGCTTAGTGCCGAAATCAGGATTATATAAAAAATCATTCTTAGCCCTAGTAGACATCAATTCCAAACATGCTTTATTAGTTAAAGTATTTGCCGATCCTCCTGCTGATAAGTCACACAACTCTCTGCATTCAGTATTAAAACCATGGTAAAATAAATAGCAAATAGTTGATTGAGAATAGCCATGATTAGGAATACTATTGATCATTCCAAAGAATCTATCCTAGGCTTGTGGGTAGTTTTCACCCATGTTCTGACTAAAGTTGCCTATATTCTTTCTAATTTCAGTTACCTTTTTAAAAGGATTAAAGTTGTTTATGAATTTAACAATACAGTTTTCACAACATTTAATATAATTAAGAGAAATAACCAGGCTAGAGCCTTACCTTTAACAGACAAACAAAATAATTTTAGACGAGAGAAGTATCTTGGCAAACCTTTTGGTCCAAGTGATGTTATCACATCGTCATACTCTCTAAGATGTCTTCATGGGTCTTCATCTTCCCTTCCAGTGAAATCTTTTTCCTGCAAAATTTTAATAATTCCACCATCAAATCGATATTATCTAAGACCAGGATTAGGAAATTCTATTGGTTGTTTAAGAAAAGCAGAATTTAGAGCACTATATTCTCTAAGAGTTTTCTCAGGTTTCTTGGGAGTTGTCCTGTAAATGGACATGATTTCCATAAAATCACTCAGGTTTTCAACTTCAACCTTATTTGATCTTAAATTTTTTTCAATAACTTCCTCGCGCCTTTGAATAGGCACGTGCTCAATATAATCTGGTAAATAGGTCCTACTAGAGCGTGTAGACCCTTTGTCTCCTAGGGAGACCATTTTGTAGTAGTAACACCTGAAATGTCAAGAGACAAACACTTAGCGCTTAGCTCCCCGGCAACGACACCAAAAAATAGCTTGATGTCTGCAAGTGCACAGATCGGTTGTAGCTAGTTTCGAAGTATATATATCGATCCCATAGAAAGCCCAAAGGTAAGTGTTTATGAATGAAATCTCTGTCAAACTCAAAGTTGTCACAGGTCTTCGAGTGAATTGACTGTAGGTGTGGAAATGAGAATGAAATTTGGATTAAACTGGATGTATTTAAATAAAACAAAATGTAAACTTCAGGAATAAAAAGCATAAAAGTAAAGAACGATTCGATTGTTTATGGTTTTCTGCATATGACAAATATGGCGCGGGGAGATATAGTTCATGGTGATAGAGACTGTGCCAAGTGGATGAATGATTAGTGTATCAATTATAATCTTATAAGCGTATATGTAGGCGAGCAACCCATAATTAGCCGGAACTCCTCTTAGTAGATTTCATCCCAACTTCAATAATCCTACTAGTATGTTATCGAAACTATGGTCAGTCACTAGATGATTAAGATCCTTTAGGTTGCTTAGCAATTAACCTCCCTAGATCGGACAAATGAAATAAGCACAGTGGTTCCTCGTGATCCTCGTGTCAAACTAGTTTCCCATTGATATCCCCGTGTCACTCGGGGGTTACCGGTCTGCTAGCAAACAAGATCCTATCTATGTAGAACAAAGCAACATGTTGTCTGGGCCCTTAATTGGACAATAAGCATTAGACATCCCACAGATAGTCAAGCACACATAATATAGTAATTAAAATCAATCACAAACTAATGGAAAATATATGGAGGCACATCACATCTTACCAATCCCTTACATCTCCCACGCCCAAGGAACTTACCCACACATGAGAGAAGAAAGCATCACGATATAATTAAATAAAGGGAGTTCTTCTGGATACTGCCGTGGAGATGCACAATAAGAATAGAAAAGTAATCCAACACAATTCAATATAGGAAGAAACAATCTCAAACCCTAATCTTGGAAAGTGAAGATCTCTCTCTCTCTCTCTCAAGTACAACTAATGGCTATGAGGGTGTGATGGCTAGGAGGTCGAAGATCATGGAGCGAGATGAAGGACGTCTTCCCCTTTCTAGATGGGATGGCGGATGCTGTGTTATGGTTTCGCTCCCCATCTTTTCACTAAAGTTGTCCCTTTTGACAAGACGGTGGTGACGGCAAGTATACGACTGGAAGTATACAACCAAAAAAATATTCCCTGCATATAGTTGCTCGTTAAAGTTTCTGTACGCCTCCCTTGATTGCTTCCAAAAAGAGACTTGCTTGTTTTCGTCGGAATATTGTGTTTCTCTTGTTAAAACCTTATGTTGATATTCAGAACCTGAAACACACATTAAAAACCAAGTTTTCTTTGCTACCAAAGTATTAGTGTTAGGTGAAGCTAGAAAACGATCAAATCCAGAAAAAAACCATTAATAAAAACCATAAAAAATATGTCGAATCTCACAGCTATCAGTCATGCCCCAAGTTTTAGAAGTATGACACTCCTTTTCAACCCCTAACTATAGCCTAATACTAATGTCAATGCAAGTGTATCGTTCATAATGTTTCTCTCCCTAGTCCCCAGAACTCTGTAGCTTGGTAGTCCACCTTACATCGACGCCATTTCCCCTGTAGATCCTCTGAAAAACGCTAACCCCTATCTCACCTTCGACTCATGTACCACCGCACCGGAGCATCCCGACCACACTTTGCCGGCCTAAACGCCTCCAAGCCCCATCTTAACTCCAGCTCCTACACTACCGCACCACAACATCCCTGCCACACTTCTTCGGCCTACACGCCACCCCAAACCCCCTATTCTACCTCCAGATCCTTCACCACCTCACCGGAACATCCCTGACGCGCTTCGCCGTCCTACACACCATACATCGATACCATATACTCCTCACCAGTATACTGGATCCCCGACGTCCACCTTACCGAACCTAGTTTACCGGCACCCTCTTCCACACCACCTTCTTAGATTGCTGATTCCCTCGTCCACAACATCTGACGTGCTTCACCTACACCGATATGTGCTGCAATCGATCTGCTTCATGGATTCAATAGTCCACTACACCAGATTAGCTTCACCGATGATACTGAGTACTACATCGGATCTCCTTCATCGACCATCTTGTCCATCAAGCTAGACCCATCAATAAACTCCAGAAATCCGCTTCACCCACACGCTCTTGTGCAGCGTGCCGAATCTAGAATCTGTCGCGAGAGATCAGTGCACTACACCGGGTCTTCTTCATCGTCCATCTTGTTAAGCAAGCCACACCCATCAAAGATCTCCACAAGTCTGCTTCACTGACACTGCCATGACTGTTCTCCTTTAGCGCGACTCACCGCTACCGGGGCATCCTCGGCGTCATTGTCATGACCCGCAAAGATGTCATTTATGCATAGACGACAATATGACCCAGGTAAACTAGATCCCCCTGTTCGTTTCAATATAGCAGGTTTAAGCCGGCGACAATGAACTACATTTCTATATTGGTGGTTAATTTCTTCCTCAATAGTGGCTTAATTAATATCTGAACCTCCTTAATAAATTTGGCGTAGTCTATGTTAAATCATAGCATTAAGCTACTCCCTCAGTTTCAAGGAATAAGGTGCCCTCCTTTTGCGTGTTTTTTCTTTGACCAACAATTACTCTAAATATATAAACAATTTCGGTAGTAAAAAATTGGCATCATTGGTATTCTTTGGTATTATGTTGTTCATGGTAAATGTTAATTCCCTGACCATATAAAGCTGCCTACCTACTCTACACATTCACAAGTTATGTCATCATAATGTGTATTTGCTTCGTCGGTTGCTACAATACTGGCTGCATGTAATTGTGGAGTTCATTGGTAGTTGTATGCCACTCAATATTAGGTTAACATTCCCTACTCTACAAGTTCGCAAGTTATGCTATTTTAATTTCAATCTGGTTTGTACTCCCTCTGTTCCAAAATATAAGATGTTTTAGATTTTGTGAAACGAATGTATTTAGACGCCTTTTAGTGTGCAAGTTCACTCCGAATCACACAAAAAGGCGTCTAGATGCACTCGTTTCAGAAAAGCTAGAATATCTTATATTTTGTAATGGATGGAGTACTAAGCAATGATAGTAACTTCTTTCTCTGATGTGGTTCATCGCAAATTTATATCATTGAACTTGTTTGTTTTGCATCCCCTCTAGAAGTTATGCCATTATAGTTTCTATCTTATTTCAAGTTGGCTCTAACATAACTCCGACATAGCTCTGACGTGGCAAGTTTTAAGGCACTGAACTTGATTATCTGCATGCCCTGCTCTATAAATTCATGTTTCTCAATTCTAATTTCTGTAGCAGCAGTATCTACCTTCTATTATGTAGTTCATGAAATTTTAAGTCACTTTGCATGTGTGTTTGCATTCACTGACCTATAAGTTCACAAGGTATACTATTATCATTACCTATACTATTCACAAGGTATTAACTGCCGGCTTGTAGATAATGGCAAATTTTATGGAACTTTACATATTTGTTTGCAACCCTATTTCACAAGTTAAGCCATTGTAATTTCTATCTTGTTAGTGCTAAGGAGCAAATTTAACCGCACTCTATTTTGTCCTTAATGGAAAAATTTATGTCATTAAAATGTTTCTTTATATTCCACCATTTCTTGCTCTACGTGTTCACCAGTGCTTATACTATAATTTCTATCTAGTTCTTTGTAAACAACAACAACCACTATCTGATATTATTTCCTCTCTTAGGGAACACAGAGAATCATAGAGTGAATCGCCCCTAGAATCTTGTAAGTACTTATTCCTCTCTATTACTTAATACAAACCTGTATTTAATGAGTGGCCTGAACCTATATGCATAGGAGCAAAAATAAAGTAGATGCACAGTCTATCCAAGTACTGGATGCGGTGATGTCTTAAATGAAAAAACTGACAACAAGATTTCCTCCAATGCTATTGCACAAATAGAAATAGTAAGTCCCTTATTTTTATTTTCATGTGCTTAGGGTCAGATGCTTGTTCGTACGAGAGACCACATGAGTCGGCTAATGATTAAAACAATATGACCTTTAACAATACTGCACAAAAACCAAATATAAATCCCTCAATTTATAATTCAATATGCTCACTCGACCATGGTGATATCTATTTTTACAATACTTGAATCATGTTCATATATCTATCTATATATATACATTAACTAGAACATGATTAGGTGGTGGTGATTTAAGTATATCCACTTTTATGATATATTTTTCCACTATGTAACATTGTCTAGTGTTGGCACCACATGAGTTGGTCAATTATTGGAACAAGATGACCATTAACGGGACTGTATAAAGACCAGATGTAAATCTCTCGATTTAATTTAATTTTCTCACTCAATCATGGTAATGTCTTTTCTGTATTTGAGTCATGATCATATCTATCTATCTATCTATCTATCTATCTATCTATCTATCTATATATGGGTCAACTAGACCGTGATTAGGTGGTGGTGATATAAGTATATCCACTTTTATGCTAATTTATAGTCTATTATAATATTTTAACCTTTCTTTAAGAGCTTATATACACTTTGGAGGTAGTAACATATCCTAGTGTTATATATATGAGACTAGTCAATGTTACTCCCCAGCATGACCATGGTCTTGGTGGGGTGTAACTTAGACTAGTAAAAATACATATAATATACTAGTCCAAGTTACTCTACCAATATTGTGGGTACTGTCATAGATGAATCACGTTTACAATACTCTAATACTAGCTAGACTACTCATAGTGAGCGTGTCATAGCTAGTACCATGTAATATAGGTTGTCAGCATGGCTGCATGATACAATTGTTGATACACCTAATATGGATCCTAGTAAAAGATAATAGCTTGTATAGAGTGTACTTTTTGATTAAGACAAGTAACAATGTCCTCCCTAGATATTAAAAGCATATTCAAGCTTATATAATACTCGGTTACTATATATATCTACTATAATGATCTTAATATGATCTAGAAGTCTATATCATGCACCTGGTGTTTCACTTAATTCATTATCTCACTAGCTACTCCAACATACACAAAATATTATATTGCAAATTTGATTCTTTACTTTGCTCATGATTAAAGAGATGCCATGCTTTGCTTAACTTAAATGATGGAAAATTCTATGAGAAATACAATGTTTGATTACTAAGAAACATGAAACATTTTTGCACATGTTCCGACTCATGTCTATTGGATTTCATCTATACATGGTCAAATGATCTTGCTAGTTTATTGTTAGGCACCATATGTTTCAATTGGTTATGAGTCCTTTGCATTTTTAGATGAGTTGTGATTGAAAAAATGCGATATTATGTCATGGTTCCTATGGATATAATATGCATAACGGAGCTCATACACTTTTCATTGACATTATATATGTTGGATACTGTTTTCAAATAATCTAGAAGTTTATATGATGCATACGGTGTACGATTACTTAATTTTCTATCTACCTATTCTATATGCTGCACAAAATGCTTCTAAGAATGCACATTCTGCTTAATTTGATCTGTCACTTCATACGAGCCATACATTGTTTAAATACTTTATTGACCTTGTACATATACGTGTTTGTCTACTAAATTTTCTTAGTTGGCTTGGTATATGTCTAGTGATACTGTTAGCTTTTGGAAATACAATAGTTGTAGACATTACAAAGAAGGTTTTATGCTACTTTTTGGATGCATCCAACTATTGTCTTGGTAGCAAATGACTCGTCTCTTTATTTTTCAGAAATAATCCTGCTAGTCTATTTTAGGCGCCCACTTGAGCTATTACTTGTTTTTCGCTATTACTTCTTTTTCTAAGGCACTATCTTAGTTCGCCGATTATTAAAATAGTGCCACTTCTATGGTTGGAGGTGCAACCATAAGTTCTCGAACTACACAATGATCTGGCTAGTTCATAATATAAACCATTTTTAAATGTTATTTTTTTTATAGGTTAATGCTTGTTTTCTTGACCAGTTCTAAGCAGCTCAATGAATCGCAGCCACCCCTTCTTATCATATTTTATATATCTCGGTTGTGAAGTGATATGATTAGGTTAAGAGGGAAAGTGTCTAGTCAGCCGATTCACTACATTCATTGCCACAATTTAGTTTAGTTAGTCTGCATGAGACATGGATGTTGATTGCTTGATTTGTTATATTGGGACAATGCCGGTTTTGAAATTCCTTTACAACAAGCATGGTGTTTTTTGACTACTTTGCTGCTCTAACTTCATATGTTTTAGTTTCAGCCTGCAAATAATTTGTAGATTTTGTTTCATAGAGTGACAATGATTCTGGCACATGATCGCATCGGTCCAGGACGTCGAATGTTCCTCTTATTCCCGAAAGAGATGTACTAAGAACATCGTTGATTCTTTTCTTTGTTATGTCATGAATTATAAATATTTTACATATAAGATGGCCGAGCTAGTGTGCTATGCTAACTTATTATCTTTGTTTCAGGTTGCACATGAAGCTACGCAGGCAGAAGGGAGGACTCCTATGCTAAATTTGGAGGTAATTTTATAGAGCAGCATTGATAGTGGTTATTGCTTGCATCGGCTCACTATGACCACATTTCTAGTTTTTCAGCACAAAGAGATGTTGTGGCCGCACTCCAAAAAAGTGATTTAATTGAACAAGAAACAAAGGAAACATATGAAATAATCACCATTACATTCGAAGAGATACATGAACTGAAAGTTCGACAAGATTGGACTGGCCGTCTGCTTGATAAGCTCTTATGCAGCTGTCATGGTAAGCCAGTTGTTACATGTATGACAATGTAAGATCTATAGCAGAAACCCTTTTCCAACCCATGTCTAGCAATGCCTTTGTAATGCTTCATCTAGTTTCTATCGAAATTCTGGTCTGTAATAAATTTCTAAATTTTCTAGTTGATGTAATATGGTGTTCCCTACTCGACCATTAGCGGGTTGAAATAGTAATAGACCATTCAAAATAATAAATGTGCCATAATTGTAGAATAATTAAATGGGCTTCATGGGATTTCCATGAATAGCAACGGTCTGAAAATGTGATGAACAATTACAGGCCTAGCTAAGTTATGGGGCTTAATCAAATTGTCGGGCTTTTGTGGGCCAAAATAGTAGTCGATACTAAAACTGCTAGAACTAACTGGGTTGTATAGTAAAGTCCCAAAGAAATTGACCGGTCACATAGCAGGTGAATAGTATTGGGCCATATTTATAGCAGGTCTTCCGCGATGCAGGCTGTGAGCAGGACGAAATAGTAATGGACCAAAAAGTTAACAGGCCACACCTGGGCTGCAATATGATAGGCCCCCACTGAGAAGCACGAGACGTACACTGACTAAAACAGTAACGGGCCAGGAAGTTAATAGGCCGTAGTTGGGCTGCAATATGATGGGCCCCTACTGAGCAGTGCCAGTCATACGCAATCTGAAACAGTTACGGGCCAAGATGTTAATAGGCCGCAGCTAGGATGCAATATGATGGGCCCCATTGAGCAGCGCATGCCGTCAGTGGGTCGACATAGTAATGGATCGGAAAGTTAAAAGGCCTCAGCTAGGCTTCATAGTGGTGGGACCAATTCAGTCAGCGCAGGTCTTTGGCAGGCCAAAACAATAATGGGCCATTATCTTATTAGGGTTCTCTCATAGGCCGGCCCACTTAATGGTTAGTTGGCTGGTCCTTGGCTCCCACCATAGTTTTTGTGACCATTAAAGGCAGCAACTGGCCATTAACAGTGCTTGCCACGTGGCTGGTTGCATGACGTTAGTAGTCAACGGGGTTGGGAAACCTATCTATGATGTCAGAAATTTTCGTGACAAAAAGGTGTGATCTGCCACAATCAGGAAAAAACTATGGTAGATTCTTTGGTGACGGGGCTTTTACCACGAAGGACATCTGTCGCGGATGACTTTTCCACTACGAAAAACGGGCCTTCAACCACGAAAACCGTCCGTTGTAAAAGCCAAATTTTCTTGTAGTGACTTGAGACCAAAGGCAACTTACAAGAATCCTTTGGTAGATAGTGACAAGGGATATAATGACCTTAACAAAATATCTCTCTGTGGTTTCGATACTCTTATTTCCAAACTAGCTACAATTGATCTGTGCACTTGCAGTCATCAAGCTATTTTCTGGCTGTAGCACTCCGGAAAAATCCTTAAATTAGAATTGCCTATAGTTTGTAATTGTGTGCGTCATCATGACATCATGCATTTGTTTTTTTCTTAAAAATATTTTACTAAACCCTATTTTGTTTTCTGTAATATTCCTCTCCTATCATTGAAATTAAAACACTAGGTGTTTTCTGGATATTTCTATTTGCCTAAAAACTAATTCCCAAAAGGGTTAAAAATAAAAAATGTTTTATAAATAAATGAATAAAAACCCTAGACCTAAACCAGTCATGCCCAACCGGTTGGACCAAACCCTAACCCTATACCCCAACCGGGCCACCACACCACATACCAAACCCACCACTGCCACCGCACACACGCGACGCTGCACACCATCAGACCTAACTCACACCAACTCAGACGCAAGCACACACACGCAACCTATAGCTACACCTACACACACCCACCACCTTGACTCAACACGAACACACACATACACTCGACCTGGTGGACTCACAACACGCACATGACGCACACAGCAGCACACGCACGCACAACCGGGGTCGATACCCACCAACCCCGCGATCCCCATTCCCTTTCCCACACAAGCCCCGCAACGCACGCCATCCCGATCACCACCTACCACACCTCCGTCCTCCTATCTTGAGTGCCTCCCACGAGCCCTTAGAGCTCCCCTAGTCCAGAACCCCTCTCTGCATCATGCTTGCGCGCTCGTCCCATGCATCACACATGACCAGGTCCCGGGATATTGTGATGTCTTATGCCATCTATATCTTACTAGTAAATACCACAACATCAATGGAATGATTAATAAAATTGCTAACTATGTGAGTTCCTTGGGATGACTTCCTCGTTTTGTCTCGAGGGGGGAACTACGAGATGGGTTATGTTTGGTGTTAGTATCAGGTTGGATCCAAATAGGTCTATCTTATCCCTCTCTAATAGTTGATAGTTGTATCGAGTCTCTATAGGTTGTTTAGTGCATGCTCTGCTGCCGCTTCAGTCCACCATACCCATTTAGGTGAGAACCACCAAATTCTAAGACTCCCCGTGTGCTGGCCTCAATACTGAATGCTCCCTTTTTCCTTTTCCCAGTGGCGGCACCCCTTTTTTTGACAGGTATGAGTTCGACGATGTTAGCAAGGTTACCCTTCCGGCTTGGCCAAGGCAGGGTTATGGACGCCATTGGTTTTTCTTCAGGACTCTTAGTCCCATCTGCATATTGTCTCTACTCGGATGTTGTATCATTTTCAATATGGTTTGGATCTTTGTAATACATATTTGTATTCTTGACTCACTAAGTCATTGTTTTATATATATGTTCTTGTGGGTTCCATCATGGACTATTGTATAATGGTATTCCTTTGTTTTCCACCTGCACGCAAGTGCTTGGTGGGTATCATTGAATCGTTTCTATGCGAGTTGGGCGGGAATCGCAGAAATCTGCATAGGGTCGATTCGAGTGTGTTATAATGGTGTCGTTGCCAGGGAGCTAAGCATTTTTGGTATTTGTTCTTAGTTTCTAAATCTATTAATTGTTTTACTAAAGTTGATTTTACTAGTTTCAGGTAAACAACGAGACTTCACTCGGGCTTGATGCAACTAAATACCTCTAGAGGTTAAATAGAGCATTTCCTAAGGAATTCCCGACTGGACGAGAACAAGAATATGATGTTAACCCTTGTTTCATCGCTATTATTCATAACAAAACTTTTGCAAGAGATGATCCAGGTTAGGACCCATATGCTCACTCAATGCATTTTACAGAGTTATGTTGGACACTTAAATTGAAATGATATTCTGATGATGAATTAAAATTAAAATTGTTGAGCCAATCGCTAACCAACACTTCTCTACCTTGGTATACAATTTTCCTTGTAGAAAAAATTAATACTTGGGAAAAACTTAAAGGAGAATTTGTATTTTGATTCCTTCCCAAAGTAAAGATAACTAAAGTAACAAGGGCGATCACTAATTTCAAGAACCACCTAGGAGAAGGTTTGGTGAGAGCCTTCAAAAGGTATAAATCTATTATTAATAGATGTCCCCATCACGATTTACATGTTTCTTCAAAATAGAGAGCCTTCAAAAGGTTCGTTAGGGGGCTGAACACGCGGTTCCGAAGGAACTCATCGACGGTGGCGACAGCGTAGCAACCACAGGGCAGAGAGGTCACATCGGCTTTTTTTACCCAGGTTCGGGACCCTCGTGAGGAGATAAAGCCCCTACTCCTACTTTGTTGTATTGCTCGCGTGCTTCGTGAGGTTACAATGGAGGACGAAAGTTTAGGGTTTCAGATCTCAAGGATCGATCCCTTCTGAGGTATGGGAAGGGCTCCCTATATAGGGCGGTGTCGGGCCTCTTCCCCTGGTCCACGGGCGAGAAGCGTCACCACAGTGCCAATTGTCCAGGCTCTAGTGTACAAGATTGCCTTTTTGGTGGACCGAATCTTCAGATACCAGGTGCCTCCCATCCGCCAGTAAAGCAGCCTTCCTGCGCTCGTTTGTCCTTGTTGCTGTCTGTTACCCTTTGCACAAAATCGACAGGGTGGTGCATCAGCCATGCAGAAAATGGGGGTGGACCAGACCTTCCTTTACCGAGGCGAATGGAGGACAAGGGGTGACTACTCCCCTTGTCGAGACTCACTCCGCCCGCTGGTCATCCGGCGAAGCTATTGATAAGCCCCCCGAGTGAGCACCAAAGTATCCAAAGTTGGGTGCGCATGGCAGCACCCCATGGGGGTGGGGAGGCCCCCCACGGGAGGACATCCTGACGCGGCTGACCCTCACAAGGGATTACCTGGTGGTGCCTTCCTCTAGAGGTACCGTGGCCTCTTGATGGCACATTACTTCGGAATGCAGGGGTTCGCTAACCGTCGGAAAATGGCACGCTAGTTGCCAGGACCCCGACAGTATCCCCCGGGCGCTTGGTCTGCACGTGTTCCTTGATGGGCACGAAGGGTCAAGCAGCCCAGGACGGTTGGCGGGCCCCAACGCCTGTTGGCTTGATCATGGACCTGCCATGCCCCCATCCTGACCATAGATTTGAAACGTCCTTGGGCTCTTAACTGCAAATCTTGGGCGTGCTGCTGATGAGTGCAAGTGCACAAATCGTTTCTCACTAGTTTCGAAATAAAGATATCGATCCCACAGGGAGCAGGAGTCTGAAGTCTAATAACTCTTGAATTAAATACTACAATAGAAATGCTAAATAAAGTTCTAAGTAACAAGATAAAATGTGAGTATTGTGTAAAAAGGTTTTTTTGGGTTTTTGGTATAAGAGAACAATAAGTAAAGTAAAACAATTGAACACCAAAAGTAAGTATAGCGTATGTACAAGAGATTCGAACTGCAATAGGAAAAAGGCATTCTCAGGGAGTAGCAGATATAGCTCTAGCATTATAAAGAGCTAAGGTAAATATTATTATCATGAACATTCTCAACTATATATGTGTGGGAGGAACTCCGTATTTGAAAAAATAGGCAGCAACCACTGCTCACATCATCCTCATATCCATAACAGACAACAATCGACATCAATCGAATTACTGTGCTATTAAGGGACTTAATCCCGTAGGACGTATCCCATGGCATGGATAGTGTTCTGTGAGTTCGCTCAGTTCCCAAGTTGATACGTAAGGGGTGCCAATAGCTTTATAGTCACTCTAAGTGCTAACACACCTCTGTCTACCAACAAGTAGTTCCCTCCATCAAGTCCCCACAAGAGGCAAATATCGTGAGATCAACTTCTTCCAACATCAAGATGAAGACAATCTTACACATGGTCACAACGGTGAATATCATAATAAACTTTATATTATTTCAATCTCATACTAGGAAATTCCAACAAGATCTAGACAAGATGTAGATGGGATGGATGGATATGGTGGTGATGAAGCGGTTGATGATAAAGATCGATGCCTTAGCCTCCCGGATCTACGCAGGGTGAAGATGGACCCCTGGTGGACGAGTTCCCCCTCCAGATGCCTTCCGGAGGTGATGTTTCGTAGATTTATGGTTGTTCTATATGTCGTCTCCCTGATCTAGTTGCACGGGGTGAAACTATTTGAGTGCCTTTCCTAGCTTTTCCCTGATCTAGTTGTTCTATATGTCCTTTTGCCATAGAACAGTGCATTTCCTAGCTTTTCCCAATTCAGTCAGATCCCCTTCACCTGCAGGGAAGTCAAGTTTCTGGTCCTCAAATCCCTTCATAACTTCATCCACCTCGACAACATCGTAGCCATTTGAAACTAGAAAGCAATGGTAAGTTGGTATAGGTCCAGAAGGTAAGGCAAAGCCGACCGCCACCTTTATGGATATGTTCGTAACTATCACATGTAGTTCACAATTTTATGGACCCATGAAATCATCCACGGGGTAGCAACGAGCCATTGTCAGTGCATCATCATCTACCGGGAGCTCCATGGAAGCCACACTGCTTTTCCACCAAGATGGTGGGCCGGTAGCATCAAATATAGGATCTTTGTCCTACCGCTTAGATGGGCAGATATCTTGCTAGCTAAGTGCATTTATTTGCTCGTGTTGCATCCTTAATGTATTTTCTATATGTTGCATGCAGTCTGCCTCCTTGTCCTTTCTCCTCTCATCGCTTTTATCGGGATATTTTTTCCTGTCGTCGCGAAACCCGAGCATCCATGGAACAGAGCCTTCATTGCCTCTTGTTCGTCCTTTGTGTTCTTTATTATGAAGGGCGCGTGTCAGCTCGTCCTTCTCTCTGTCGGGATAGAACTTCCCCTCCTGCACTTCCATGTTTCTGGGTTCAACTTTCTCCCAAGCTCGTAGAACCAAGACTTTGCCCGATCGATCCACTCCGATGTCTTTGGATCGATACCTTTATTAATCAAGTCATTCTCACCCTTCTCCCACTTAGGCTTGGCAGCCTTGTAGCCACCTATCCCCATAACATGGTGATTTCTTCAGCGCAACATTTGCCTTGTTTATTGTCAACACCCGGATTTTTAATCCCAGATGCCCGTTATGCCATACCTCGCAATCCCAGGATTACCATTTTTGCGAGACATAACGGATTTGGATATCAGAGTACAATCATCCCGGACAAACCATACATAAGGTTTTACACAAATAAGGATCTCATGATCCAAGTCTTAATACAACAAGAAGCGGAAAATAAAGATAGCGTAGCGGTGGGGTCCATCTTCAGGGGCACAGGCAATGCTGACGAAGGCAGATAGTCCTAGTTATCATAGCCGTTCTGCTGACCATCGTCTTGATAATCTCCTTCATAGTCTGGCCATGATAATAGCCAGGGACAAAAGCCATGAGTACTCTTTAAGTACTCGCAAACTACTACTAACAAGGGTTATAATTCTAAGTTAAAGTGCTGAAATGAAAGAATAACTATCAAGTTAAGTTTGAAACCTAAAGTAAGTTCTGAAGCAAGAAAAGATAAAGTAAAGTTCTAGAATTACTTAAGTTGGGAAGCTAATTTCATTAACACAACCCTGTTGTGGTCAAGTCAAAGGTCATCATTCATTTCAAGGTATTTGGAAAACATCTGACAATGAAACAGTATGGCCATTCCAACTGTCCATAACCGCGGACGCGGCTATTCGAATAGTTTGACACTCTGCAGAGGTGGTACACTTTCACCACAAGATTCGATACATCTGTCAGGGATAACCCTGAATCATCATACTTAGTATGCAGATAATCAAACATAACCTTCCCTTTACACACCCTAGTATAAGCACCTCTCCTATGAGCATGGCCTCCCAACCATGACCATCTGTCATCTTGGGCACTGCATAGGTGGACAACATTAAGAGGTAGCCTCAGCTCAAACCTCTCCCGTGAGGGAACTAATACTAATGCATATAAATTTCCAGCTAAGCCTTACCCACTTCCGGTAATGTGGTTGTACGGTAAATTTGGAATGGTATCGCATCCGAATCCAACCATCAGTTTTATAAAAGGGTTAAGGCTCATGCCTTATCATTTTCCACATCAGAAACCAGTGGTGTTTCTCAACACATGTCAAAACATCTCAATAGAATGACTCATCATTCCAAGGTTTTCATAACTCATTTTCACCAAGTATTCCCATCTAAAGTGACTCAAGTTTTTGATCTACTCTAAACTACTAAGTTAAGAGTGTTCACTAAGGTGGAAAGATGGGATCAATCTCATGCCATATAATGATATCTAAAGGTTTCTAAGTAGGTCAAGTTTTATACTTTTTATGCTACCTTCAATTTTACGTAGAGAACTTTGTATAATCTAAGGTGGGTTAAAACTTATCCATGAGACTTGGGGCATTAATAGGGAAAGGGGGGGGGTGATCAAAGCATGCTTAAGGCATCTTTGCTAAACCATCTAGTTTATTCTAGCTTGCTAACCATAGCTTGCTAAGGTAAGTTTGCAAGGGTTAGCTTGCCCTGCTAATAGTGGCTTGCCTTGGTTGGTGCAGTGGTTGAAGTTGTCTTCTTCTTCTTCTTCCTGGTAGAACTCCTCCTCCTCGAGAGCTTGGTCGGTACTATCGTCTAGAAATACATAGGGAGTGCACAATCACCAAACAATACTTAACTAGGCTAAGTAGCATTCTAAAGCACATAATTGATGATCTATTATCATGACAAACATTACAAGTTTTAATTCAATAGTTCTAAATCTTTTTATTTTAGAAAAGTAATTTCTACTCATTGAAATGTTAACTAAAATTTAATATTCACCACCAAAATATGGGATCATGTGGACACATGTCCTCACCACATATTCCACAGGTGGGAATGAGATTTAAAGGTTGGATCAACATTACTTTGGTTTAAGTTTATTATTTAATGATTTAAAGTGACTAGAAATGCCTATATAGCATTATTTTGGTACTAGTCCAAAGTCACTGCATGTAAACCTTAATATTATTACATGTTTAGATAAATCTAATGAAATGTGATTTTTGAGAGTTGGAATCAACTCAAAAGCTAACTTGGTTGATTTTATAAAAATGTTGCAAGTTGTAAAAGCTTCTGTCTTCTTATTTTTATTTGGGGAGATCTATAAATCTAATTGAATTAACTCCAACGGGCTTGGATAGAGAATTTCAATACCTTTCAGACAAAATTAGATTCATGCAATTTGGATTTGTCAAACTCACAGAATTGATTTTTGAAACAAGGACAGAAACTATATTCTAACTAAAAAGAAAAATCCTAATTTAAATTTTAAACGCGCGCGGGAATGAAATGGGCCGGCCCACTGCGCTCCGCGCGGCGTCGCGGGCTAACTTAAGCGAGGACCCACCAGTTAGTGGCACAGGGGTGCGAAGAGGTATGGGCGAACGGTGGCCGTGCGATCTGGTTCTAATCCAACGGCTGAGGGTCATCGTCGACGTTAGGCAACGCCGGCAAGACAGAACCCTAGCACGGCCAGTGGGGGTCGTTGGGGGCTCACCGGCGTTCAGGCAAGGGTCGGCGAGGCGGGCGAACGACGAAGTCGACAACGGCGAACCTCCTGGTACCGGCAGCTTCTCCTGGGGCGGCCTGGATCTACAGCGCCCTTCTCCTTCCGAGGCGGCGGCTCCGGCTGCAATTCCGGCGCTCTGGTGCTCGAGCGGCTCCGGGTGGCGGTGGGGAGTGAGTGTGAGAGGTGGGGAGTGAGATGGTGTGCTCAAATTGGCTGGGGGTGGCCTCTATTTATAGTGGCAAGAGGGGACCGACGGGGCGCACGGTGAGCTCGTCGTGGTCGATGGTACAGATGGCTATCGGCATGGGCGACGGTAGGGGGCGGTGCGGTGCTCCCTGGCGATGTTCTAACGCTTCAATGTGGCCGTAGGGGCGGTGCGGTTTGGTCTGGAACACGCGATGCTCTGCGCGGCAGAGGCGGCGTCTTCGACGGCGAGCGGTGGCTGTGCGTCATGGGGCGGCGAACGGGGATGTCTGGCGGTCTCCTGGGTCGGTGGTGATCATGTATGCAAGCGGCGAGGGCGGCGCGCGGTCTGTGGGCATCGGTCGAGGGTGGCGCACTGGGCGTGCTCTCGGCATGGTTGCTGGCGGGCTGGGCGCGGTCCGTGCGTGTGGTCCAGGGGTTGGCAAGGCTCTGGCGCTGGACAGGGAGTGGCGATGGACGGTGGGCTGCCTCATAGACAAGGTTGGCACAGCTACAACTCCTCCTAGCTTGCTGTCGACACTGGGTGGCATGGTGAGCTTCGGCATGCTCACCATTGATGGCAATGCCAAGCTTACAGTGAGTCTAGTGTTTGGTTTCACTTGCTAGCTGATCTACTGGGATGGTTGTGAGCTAGAGAGGGAACAAGTTAGGCTTAAATCACTGCTCACAATAGTGTTTGATTTTTGTTTGATTTGTGTCTGCCACCTGTTCGATGAAATGGCCGCAAGAACTCAAGTTTTGAATTTTGAGAAGATTTTTGGTGGGTGTGCTAAGTTGGTGCTGGTGAGTCTGCAGATGCTTGGGTTTTGAAAGTTGAGTTTGTTTGAGTGGTTTTTGAACAAGTGGGATCTTCCCATATGATAAAGATTCAATTTTGAACTGTTATTTAAAATAGTTTACAGAAGGTTTTTAGAAGATCAAAAGGTGGGCCTTGGTACCTCATTATGTGTACTAGCAAGGGGTGTAAAGATCCAGAATTGTTCCGGTTAACTTTTGAGTACTAGGAATAGCCAAAGTAGGCATGGGAGTTAATTTTGCGTCAAAATGACCATTCCTTGATTTTAATTCTTTTTGATTTGATTTCTTTTAGGAAAAGTTTGGGAATGATTTAGATGATGTTTAAATCACCTAAGAAACAATTTACAAGCATTGTATCACTTAATCATGGCAATTCAAACAACTCCTCTTATAAATGCCCACATATATGAATGCTTTCATTTTAAAAATGGAAAAGTTTTTGTTAACCCTATTTTTGGATGATTTGATCTTTGGTAAACTTGGATTGAAGTTTTGGGATGTTCCATTTATTCTCGACCTTTTCAAAGCTTTAGACGATGTCTTGTACTCCACAAATTCGTCACAGTGATCTCTTAGCTTCTCATTCGCTCCGGTGAACTCAGGAGTCTTTTTTCCAGGACATACATTTTGTACAATATTTTCTTATGGTCTTTTAATTGTGTGGCCATCTTCTTAAGATCCCACTCCTTGACATTTGGCTCTATAACTTTGTTTTCAAGATCCACCTCTGGTGGTAGGGTGAAATTTGTCATGAGCGTATTCCAAAGCATATCTTTCTATTGGGTCCGCAACATAGAAAACAAAAAAAATCCTACGATGAGAACTACACTCCAAGATCTATCTACTAGGTACAAAGCAACGGGTGGACATACATCCAACAAGAACTTACCCTCGAAGACAACGAGTTTTGTTAACGAGTAGGAACTCGTGGTTGATGTAGTCGTACACTTGCCGATCTCAAGATCGTGAGGAAGTCCGAGCGCCGCAACTCAGCAGCGCATCCGTACTCGCACACACGTTCAATCCACCGGACAACCTCCACCTCCTCGCTCCAGCGATCTAGCGGAATAAGAAACTCCTTCTAGACGAAATGCCACCGGGAACATGTATCTCACTAATCCGAGACCATGGGGGAATAATTCTAGAGGGGGAGAGAGATACTTCACAAGGAGGTGTGAGGAAGAAGGAGGGAGAGGGTGGCCTTTTATAGGAGGGGGGTGCCCCTCCTCTCCATGGCCGACGCATGGGGGGTGACCCCTCACCTCCCCCATTCATGTGGCGGTAACCCCTCCACATTAAAATGCCTCTTCACATTCCCTTTTAAAGTCCCCACTTTAAATGCATTGAAATTCTCCAAGTTTAATGCTCTCTCATTTAATAAAACTCTTTTATTAAATTTATTCGGAATTTTGTTAATTACTTTAATTAACAAAAATTCACATATAACCCCTTGCAATATTTCAATATCACATGCAGAACCACTTTCTGCAAATATCATCCGAAACAATTTCCGGTTTCTATCGAAACAATTCATGCGCTTTGCAATTCTTTCGTCTGAAACATATGTGCTCCAAAATGGTGTCCGACAACTCTTAGGTGTGTCACCCTACGGTTCGCGAATAATGCAGACATGATTGAGAATCCTCTCAGATCAATAATCAGAAGCGGGACCTGGAGATCCATACTGACTCCTACATATTCAACGATGACTTCTGTGATCGTGAGAACCTTTCACGCTTGTAACTAAATCCCTTTGTCTCGCGATATATTACATGTCCGAGATTCGATCATCGGTATCCAAATACCTAGTTTGATCTTGTTACCGACATGCACTCTTTTCTTGTTCCCGTGATATAACATTCTAGTGATCACATCACTTGCTTGCAAGCTATCTTAATGTGATATCACCGAGAGGGCCTAGAGTATATCTATCCGTCATCGGGATTGAAAAAATGCACTCTTGATCCATGAGCCTCAACATAACACCTTCGTAGCACTGAACCCATCTTTATAGTCACCCTGTTACGGTGTGACGTTTGATGTTATCAAGATACTCTACTGGTGTTAGCAATTAACATGATCTCATGGTCTAAGGATAAAGATTACTTCGTATAGTGTTATAGCAATATAAACATAATGACTTTGATCGTAATGCTATACTTCGGATGAATGTTCATCATATCATTTCACAAATGTTGTGACCTTGTTATTAACAACATCCAATGTCCATGATCAGGAAACCTTGATCATCTTGTTAATCAACAAGCTAGTCTATAAGAGAGGCATAACTAGGAACCCTTTTTGTTTATTAAACACACATGTATTGACGTTTCCGATCAATACAATTATAGCATGCAAAATAAACATTTAGCATAAACATGGAATAAGATAATAACCACTTTATTATTACCTCTCGGGCATATTCCCTTCAGTCTCCCACTTGCACTAGAGTCAATAATCTAGTTTGAAAAACTTTGCGTATTGAACACCTATGGCTTTCTGGTGTTGCATATACACGATTGCTACTGGTTAACATAATCTCCGGATCTGACAGTTTCAGGTCCGTGTGTATATGCATGTCTTTGCGTCTCTACGCATCACTCATTCTCAAATGAGATGGCATTGTATAAATTTGGTCCTTTGGTGAGACATTTAGTTCGTTCGGGTTAAAATATGTTGATATTATTGTCACACAATATATCTTCATAGTATTAGCCCACTTTGAACCACACGTAGTTTGATAACAAACTACTTAACACAAATGCCCTCCTTTGCTGCTACTATAGCAGTTATATACATAGCCTTTTGTTGTAGCATCCATCACAATGTCTCAACTTTGGAACTCATCCAAATCCATCATGGAACATCCTTTCCATTACATTGTGCCACCCATAGTTTAAATTGAGATAAATTTAATTTTTATCTTGTGACAAAAATAGTATCAATGTAACACTTTACAATGAACTACCTTTAACTATTTGTCTCTTATACATGATATATTCTTACTTCTTCCAAAGCTAATAAGAATATCTTTACTGTCGTCCAATGATCATCTTATGAATCATTTTGGTATGTGCTCATAACATTTAGAGCATAGGAAATTTTGGATATATACATATCATGGTATAATCGATCAAAATCTTCATGTGATTTTACTCATCAAGTGTTGAAACACTTGAATCTTGATACAATTCTTTCCATGCAGCAAGAACCTTTCTTGTTGTTTCCATATTGAACCCTTTCAATATATCATATATGTATGTCTGGCACAACCATATTAGCACCTCAATCTATCCATATAGATATTGATGCCAAATATTCCGGGTTTGCCCAAGTCTTTCATCGAAATCTCATTTTAATGAAATTCTTAACTTGTGTCAATACAAGATACATCATTTCCAATCAAGAATATGTCCTCTACATAATGTATTAGAAATATGTCTCAGCGCTCCCACTTAATTTCTTGCAAATGGAAGCATCTTCATCATCTCCGATGAATTTAAACTCTTTTAACAGTTTCATCATGGTGAAGATTCCAACTCCGCTATGCTTACTTCAACTATTGAAGTTTGCATGCCCTTTTAGCACCCTTTGAATTAACAAAACCCTTCGGACCGTGTCATGTACACGTCCTAGGTAACCATTCTATTAGAAGAACCTTGTTTTTTTATTCAACTACCATATACACAATTATATGTAGTGGTTACTACATTAATCCGTCAAGACTAAATATCGCTATGAAAGATAAAATCTTGTCATAGTCAACTCCTTGAACATTGCCGTAAACTTCTTTCCGACATGTCGACTATTTCATAGATGTTAAACATCAATGTCTATTTCTTTATAGATCCAAACACGACTGATAGGCTTCACGCCTTTCCGGAGGGTCTTCCAAGTTCAGAAACTTGATTTCTCGTGTATGGATACTATCACGGATTCTATGACTTCTAGTAATTTTATGGAGTCAGGGCCCATCATCGCTTCTTTGCATGTAGTCGGTTCATCATTGTCAAAACAATAACGACTTGCTTATCAAATCACACTATTTGATTCTTACCGACCCACATGGTTCAATAGGAACTCTAATCTCCGAGATCACACCCTTTGTAATCACGAGAGCCATGAGCATTGTGGCCGCACTGGGTCACTTTCCGGCGCTACGCTACTTAGCACATATAGCTAAGGTTCAACAACCTTATAAAAGTTCTATTGTCCTCCCACTTAACTTTTTCCAAAAAAATTCCTTCTCAAGAAACTTGACGTTCCAAGTAACAAACTCTTTTGTCCTCGGTGTTATGGAGAAATTCCCAACAAATTCTTTGGGATAACCTACAAAGACGTGCTTATCCGACTTTGGTGGTAAACATTTTACTTATGCTTAGCTTACCAAAATTTAAGAAAAGACAATTCGGGTTTTATCCCAAGACATCACTTATATGGTGTCATTTCAACGGATCACGATGGTGCTCTTTTCAGTGTAAAAGCGGTAGTCTCTAAAGCTTCAATCCTTGAAACATAATGGCAGTTTTATAAATGACACCTTTGATCTTACCATGTCAAACATGGTTTAATTTCATCTCTCGAATATGCCATACTCCTATGGTTTATCGGGAAACACAAATCATGGAACAATTCCTCAAATCTTAGGTGTTTTGCTAAACATGTAACTCAAATATCTTCCTTTATGATCAAATCATAAACTCTTTTATTTTCTCGTTACAATGATTTTTCACTTCATCTTGAAAGTCTTTGAATAATTTTTCAAATGTTTCATACTTCTTCCTTATTAAGTAAATATATAGATATATTCACTTAAATTTTTGGAGAAAGCATATGAAGAAAAAAGATCCATCGCATATGGCTACACATAATGGACAATATACATCTACATGCATAATATCCAATAAATTAGTCATCCGTTCCTCTTTGGCCTATGGACAGAGTTTCAATTATCTCGAGGAAAGTCTCACCAGCGTCAATTGATCAAAATCAAAAGACTCCAAAAATCCATCAACATGGAGTTTCTTCGTGTTCTCTTTCCAATATAATTTAAACAGCAATGTCACTTCATAAGTGATCTTTCAATCAATTGTCTTGCGACATTTTAGCAATAGTGTTTATGCATGTGATTTCTCCCACTAGACTTGTAAAAGTTCATCCATCCTTTATGGAATACGGTAATTATTTGAACAACCATTGTTCTCGTAATACTGAAACAAAATAACAATTATTAAAACAAATCTTGAAGGCTTGGTTTGATGACAACGAAGAACACAATAACACTTTATTTGTTTTCGATGAACATCATCACTTAGGCTATTGCAGTTCATGAATTGCGTTGTCCTGCATGACACTTCATACCAACCAATTCGGTATCCAATATATCAAAACCACATTGTTTAACAAGCAAGGAATATAGCCATAACATGTATATCTTCTATATACCTAAGTTGGACATTTCCAACTTTTTATTTTCTGCCAAATATTTTATAGATTCTCTTTCAGAAATTCCTTTTTCTTTTAAAAGAATCTATCAACATCAATAGTGATGTCATTCACATGACACATAGTACAAAGCATGTATAGTCAAATACTAATACCTTTGGACTTGCACTTTGAAGTGGATCACCATCATCAAATGTTTGGTGTTCTTTCAAAAATCCACTCTTTAGTAATCTATTAGTGTAGTAAACATTTTACTTACATCTTCTATTCATCCTTATCATGACAACTTTCATGATCAAGCTACTATAGCCTATAGGGAAGAATCACGAGTATAATGTTACTTCCCGAAACCTTTTGGGAGATTCGGATTCCTAGCATCTCCATCCTTCACAAATTCTCATACAATATGAGAACATGTATTTTGCTAAATTATACTCTATCATAATGCAACCAAAAACATTGTTTCAGATATCACAATATCTTTCACACATGATGGTTTCTGAAACGATTTTCAGCTCCTGTATAATCTTGATATTAAAACAACTTTTGAATATCAATAATCATGGAGGCAAACATGATTCTTTAGATACTAACATTGGAATTCTTACTCTTGATTTAATACTACTTATTAAACTTCATGGAGTAAATAGAGTTTGCTGAAAGTTTGCAATAGGACTTATAAACATTAAATTGACATTCAAAACAATACGATACCAGTTCGTAAAGTCAATAACCAGAATTATATAGTTCTATTATCTCAATTAAAACTAAGCATAAGGTAGTGAACAGATGCCAATGACTACAACAAATTATGCAAATTCACTTTGATTTATTTTATGACAAATCGAGTTCGAATAATCCAAATTAGAAATGAACTCCCACTCAAAAACGACATCCCTCGTGCCTTTTTGGTGATTACATGAACCAAACCCACTACACCAAGTCGGATCATCACGTGAGTCAGTGAAGCTTCAAATGCGAGCATCTATATGGGCATCATATAAACTATATGACTCATGCTTAACCTTTCGGTCCGTGTTCCGAGGCCATGTTTGTACAAGCTAGGCTCGCCAAGTAAGAACCTTAGTACTCGTGTGTGTAAAACTTCCTTACACCCGTTGAATGAAAGAGTAGAGTCGAGTACACCCGATCATCACGCGATGTCTCGAAACACGATCCATAGAACGGTGCATACTTAAGGAAGAACACATTTTATGTTGATATCTAAATGAGGGATCATCTTACAATGCTACCAAAAGCGCCAAACTAGCAGTATAACATGCTAACATCTAATGTGTAAAGTGAGATGATATGGTCCATGCATTTGATCTCTATCATTTGCATCGTGGTATGATCTCTATCATTCCTTTGTGTGTAAGGCCAAGGTCTATGGAACTTACACGTTGAATGTGTTGTAAGAGTATCTATCATACATCTACTTACAACAATACCATATCAATACACTAGCCCAGCAACGATCTAAACTAGACGCCTCTAATTTATCAATTGCAAGTTTTACGTGGCTTAGGGCCTTCGGAGATAGAACCGTTCTCACCTACGAACATGAACCACAACGAGGAGAACCAAGTTATGAGCAACTCATTGTAAATCAGATATTGACTATAGTAGGAGAGACAGACACCCGCTGGCCACTTATGCGAAACAAGTTGCATGTCAGTCGTGGAACCAGTCTCATGTACGATGACATGTAAGATTGGTCCGGGGCGGTTCATCCCACTATGCCACCAATATCCAAAATACATAGAAGATGCAATTACATGATCATCATCGCCCACATATAAACATATGTGTACTACCCGTGCAAAGTACCTACGCATAGATCAGGCTTTGATACCACTGTTGGGTGAGCATCATAGAAAACAAAAATTTGGCTATGATGAGAACTACACGCCAATATCTATCTACTAGGTACAAAGCAACGGGTGGATATACATCCAACGAGAACTTACCCTAGAACACAACGAGTTTTGTTAACGAGTAGGAACTCATGGTTGATGTAGTCGTACACTTGCCGATCTGAAGATCGTGAGGAAGTCCGAGCGCCGCAACTCAGCAGCGCATCCGTACTCGCACACACGTTCAAGCCACCAGACAACCTCCACCTCCTTGGTCCAGCGATCCAGCGGAAGCAGCAACTCCTTCCAGACGAAATGCCACCGGGAACATGTATCTCGCTAATCCGAGACCATGGGGGAATAATTCTAGAGGGGGAGAGAGATGGGTGGCCTTTTATAGGAGGAGGGGGTGCCCCTCCTCTCCATGGCTGGCGCATGGGGGGTGACCCCTCACCTCCCCCATTCATGTGGTCGTAACCCCTCCATATTAAAATGCCTCTTCACATTCCCTTTTAAAGTCCCCACTTTAAATGCATTAAAATTCTCCAAGTTTAATGCTCTCTCATTTAATAAAACTCTTTTATTAAATTTACTCAGAATTTTGTTAATTACATTAATTAACAAACATTCACATATAACCCCTTGCAATATTTCAATATCACATGCAGAACCACTTTCTGCAATTTCACCCAAAATAATTTCCGGTTTCTATCGAAACAATTCCTGCGCTTTGCAATTCTTTCGTCTGAAACATATGTGCTCCAAAATGGTGTCCGGTAACTCTTAAGTGTGTCACCCTACGGTTCGCGAATAATGCAGACATGATTGAGACTCCTCTTAGATCAATAATCAGAAGCGGGACCTGGAGATCCATACTGACTCCTACATATTCAACGATGACTTCTGTGATCGTGAGAACCTTTAACGCTTGTAACTAAATCCCTTTGTCTCGCGATATATTACATGTCCGAGATTCGATCATCGGTATGCAAATACCTAGTTTGATCTCGTTACCGACATGCACTCTTTTCTCGTTCCCGTGATATAACATTCTAGTGATCACATCACTTGCTTGCAAGCTATCTTAATGTGATATCACCGAGAGGGCCCAGAGTATATCTATCTGTCATCGGGATTGAAAAATTCCACTCTTGATCCATGAGCCTCAACATAACACCTTCGTAGCACTGAACCCATCTTTATAGTCACCTTGTTACGGTGTGACATTTGATGTTATCAAGATACCCTTCCGGTGTTAGCAATTAACATGATCTCATGGTCTAAGGATAAAGATTACTTTGTATAGTGTTATAGAAATATAAACATAATGACTTTGATCGTAATGCTATACTTCGGATGAATGTTCATCATATCATTTCACAAATGTTGTGACCTTATTATTAACAACATCCAATGTCCATGATCAGGAAACCTTGATCATCTTGTTAATCAACAAGCTTTTCTATAAGAGAGGCATAACTAGGAACCCTTTTTGTTTATTAAACACACATGTATTGACGTTTCCGATCAATACAATTACAGCATGCAAAATAAATATTTATTATAAACATGGAATAAGATAATAACCACTTTATTATTGCCTCTCGGGCATATTCCCTTCACTTTCATCTATCCTTGACATAACTAACTCGATCCGCCTTTGCCTATTCCATTCTCAAATGGTGACCGGGAAGATGTCCCTTACAATAACTCCGCATTGACATACAAATAATCTTGCGTTGTGCACGGGAGCAATTGGGGCGCCATCTGCAGCGACTTCTTCGACCGTGAACCTAGCATAGGAGGCCAACTTTTGTGTCAGGCCTCATTTGCTTCCAGACGATTGCTTCCATCCGGATTGCTAAAAGAAGAAAGAATCGTTAATATATATACAAATCAATTAATGCATCTAGTGAGCAATAAATTAATTTAAATACCTCGCCAAACTTTGTAGTCAAGGTTCCCTCACCGGAGCCGTATCTTCGCTCACCGGAGTCGTATCTTCCCTCACCGGAGTCGTCTCTTGTCTCGAGGTCCTCCTCCACTACCTCACCAGAGTCGTTCAGATACTGCGAGGTGATATCTTCACCGGCTATCATACCCTGCAATATCTCTTCTTGATCTTCACCATGCTCCATAGTTTCTGCAAAGACTTGCTAGTTATTTCAATGCTATAAACACAACAAAGCGCTAATGAATTAAGGACACTGCGCGAAATGGTTGTCTCCACAGAGTTAAGAAAACCGTGTGAAATTTTTGCCGCACCTATCCATCGTACCCATATGGCGCGCTTTGTCGTGCCCTCCCTAACCTCAAACACCGGCAGGATCATGTAACTCCAATTTTCATAAGAAATAACGACCATGTACAAACTCATTTAAACATATAAAACACTTCTTGAAGTATTCAAAGTAATATATATAATTTCAGGACTAATAATAATGCAACATATGATTTCAGGACTAATAATAATGCAACATAAGCTTCTTCTCGTCCTGGAGCTAACCGTCACTAGGAAGAAGTATCGTCGCGAGCCTTCGTCTCCGACTCCGCATAGTCCTCGAGATCACAAAGACCCTCCCTCCTCCTGTACTATTGTTGCGGTACCTCATTCCCGAGTCACTTGGAGTGGTCGAGCGAGGTCTTCATCATGGAGTGGGAGTCGGAAAGGTCTAGCATGTGCATCCATGTTTACCTCTGCCAGATCGATCCACTCTGCGCTTAGGTTGTCAGGTACGATTTGGTGTTCGATTGGGCCATTGATGAACTACACTAGAGTTTTGATGGCTTGTTCTAGCTATTCGATTAGATGTGCTAAGCTTTGATTTGGTGCATAGAAAATATTTTACGTTCAAGTAGTTTGCTTGTTGTACAATAGCAAGCTCGTTCATTATTGAAATCAATTAATGTATGTACAGAAAATTGTATTTCTCTTGGATGGACGCCAACAGTATAGAAAGAAACAAGGAGCGATATGTCGCAAAAGATTGAGCAGCTAGTAAAAGATGCCTAAATTAAACTTGGTGGACATCCAAACATAAATTTGGAATTGTTACTCCCATGATTTCATCTAGAAGGGTTTTTTTAAAGAAGAAAGGCAATTTTTTTGTCTTAATTCATTAAAAAAGGAGAAGTCAAGTCTCCTGACCCCCTCCTCCTCCTTTCGACCACGTGCGGCGTCGCCGCCGCCGCACCGGGTCGCCGCTCTCGCCTCGGGCCAGCCACCCCCTCCCGCACGCCCCTCCTCTTCGCCGCCGTCGGTTCTGTCACTGGACAAAGCTCCACCGGCGTGGTTGCGGCGGGGACCTAGCCCTCGCATACGTCACTTCCATGGCAGCGGTGGCTCGAGATCCAGGCATCGGTGGCGGCGCTCCATGTTTGTGTTGTCTGAACTCAAGTGGCATCATGTTCTCATGCATTTCATCGAGCACCTCTTGTGCATAGAGGGGAAAAACAAACCAACATACAACACTTCTGCTATGAGAAGGAAAAATACAACACTTCTAGCGAGGAGGAACATGACCTGTCGTGGCGACGCCACAACCCACATCGATAAAGCCACAATTACGATACAGGTGATGAAATCACACAGCACAAAGTCGACAAGATGCACGCCAAACGCGTCTACTCAACATAGTCCGAAGATGAGGGAGTAGAGATCTGTGGCGCCGACTACTCTAGCAGAGCCATACGACAGATTTGGATGCCGAAAGGCTTCAAGCTTCCTTCTAAAAAACCCGAAGTTCGATGGCCTCCAGGATCCGAAAATCTAGCTGGAAGACCACGTCACCTCCGTCAAGTTGCACGGTGGGAACTAGAACACAATCATGCACTGCCTCCAACTGCAGCTGTAGGGCGTTGCTCGATCATGGCTCAACAATCTTGCCCGCGGTTCGATCCGCAGCTAGGAGGACTTGGTATACAACTTCGTTCGCAACTTCAATGGCACATATAAGTGACCCGCATCAACCGAAGAGCTCAGGGCCTGCTACCAAAAGGCGAGGGAATCCCTTCGCTCCTACATTCAAAGGTGATCCGTCATCAAGAATTATGTGGAGGATATCTCCGAGGATCGCGCAGTCGATGCGATCAACGGTGGCATATGCCGCAGAGAGCTCAGTTAGGAGTTGGGCTGCACAAATCCCAAAACCATCGACCACTTGATGGATATTTCGAACCTGTGGGCGGACGGAGAAAATTTTCTCAACGACAACCGTGCCCGCTCAGATGACGAGGATGACCTTGGCTGCAGACGCGACCGCCAAGGGAAACGTTAGATGCGCGGTTATGAAGACCGCGAGGAGGTCGACATGGTCACATCCGACTATGCTGAAAAACGAGATGAGGGTAACCGCAACAACGGATACTGTAGCGGCAGCTACTGCTAAAGCAGAAAAACTACGCAAGTGTGGCAACACCGCACCAACGACGACGCACCTGGCGCACCCAATGTCTTGGAGAAGCTTTCTGGGCTGTGCAACCTCCACTTCTACATCGACAAACATGATGGCAAGAAGAATTCTAGTCACCTCCTCAAAGACTTCCGTGAATTCTAGAAGCTCCATGAGGGATACGCCCAACTGCATCGTGACATGATGAACCAGGGGTATGGAGCCGTGTCAGGCGCCATAGCTTATGGAGCACCACCACCACCACCTGGAGGACCCGCGCAACCTACGGCTATGCTGATACCAAACAATGGAGGAGAGAAATACCCACGGCCACTCGAGAACATGGGTATGATCCAGAAGGGATGTCCTCCAACAGGACGCAGAAAACAATCACTCGCCAAGTCACTTTAGCAGTCAATGCTCCACCCTCAACCCCTGAGTATCTCAACGGGTCGGAGTGCTGCATCACCTTTGATAGGAGTGACCACCCACACTAGGTCCCTCGCTAGGCCATTCTCCCTTGGTGCTCGAGGCGTAGATCAGCGGATTCGAGATGATCAGAGTTTTCATGCAAGGGGGCAGCGTCATCAACCTCATGTTCGCTAGCACCATACGTGCCATGCGGATTCCACTATCCAACCTGGAAGCATCCGAAAAAACCTTCCATGACATCGCACCAGGGAAAAGAGTATACCGTCTAGGCAAAATCTGGTTGGATGTCATCTTCGACATGCCCGCAAACTTCCGACCGAGCGCCTTGAGCTTGAGGTGGTTGACTGGCCATCCCAATATCACGCTATCCTCGGGCATGTAGCATTCACAAGGTTCATGGTGGTCCTGCACTATGCGTACCTACAGATGAATATGCCGGGACCTAACGGCATTATCATCATCAATGGAAGATTCACCAAGTCCGACAACTCTGATAGGGACTTCAATAGAATCTCCTAGTCCTTCGGCATGCAAGAGGAGGTGGCAAGGCTCAAGGAGTCAACGAACAATAGTCTTCCTCTTGTGAGCAAGTAGAATACACCGGACCAGTCATTCGACTCCATGCTGAACAGCAAGGCGGTCCAAGTGCACCCGACGGACCCGACCAAGACGGCCCTAATCGCTAACAACCTGAGTTCTGCATAGGAACTTGCGCTCGCCGAATTCCTATGTGAGCATTGGGAAATATTCGCCTGGTGTCATGTGGACATGCCAGGAGTTCCCAGGTAATTCTCCGAGCATGCACTCAATGTGTCTCAAGATGCAAGACCAGTCAAGTAGTCGATGCGTCGACTATCAGAGCCAAGGGAAAAAGCGGTTGGCATGGAAGTCAACAGACTCCTCGACGCCAACTTTATACGAGAAATTAAGGAAAGCACATAGGTAACTAATCCCTTTCTTGTTCCCAAAACGGACATGGACATCCTGCAGATGTGTGTGGACTTTGATCACTTCCCATTACTGTGGATTGACTAGATAATCGACTCCACCACGGGATGTGAATGCCTTTGTTTCCTCGATGCCTACTCAGGCTATCATCAGATTCGAATGAAGGAATAGGATTAGGAGAAGACAACCTTCATCATGTCCTTCGGCGTCTACTACTACACCACAATGCCCTTCGGGCTAAAGAATGTAGCAGCCACCTACCAATGGTGCAGGCATGCCTGCCTCAGGAACCAGCTTTGCCGCAACATCCAGGTGTATGTCAACAACATAGTGGTCAAGACTAAGGAGGAAGCTAAGCTCATCGATGATCTCGACGATACCTTCGACAACCTCGACTGCTACAGGATCAAGCTAAATCTGGAGAAGTGCGCATTCGACATCCCATCTAGGAAATTACTCGGGTACCTTATCTCCACCAGGGGAATAGAGTCTAACCCAAAAAATATAAGGGCCATACTGGCCATGGAGAAGCTGAAGAACGTCAAGGGCGTCCAACAGCTAGCTGGGCGAATATCAGCGCTTAGTCGATTTATCAGTCGAATGGGCGAGAAGGCACTACCGTTCTACCAGCTCCGCCGCAAGACCGACAAGTTCGAGTGGATGGACGAGACGCAAGAAGCATTCGAAGATCTCAAGCACCTGATCCCCACCTCGCCTGTTTTGGTGACCCCCAGGGAGAAGGAACCAATGCTCCTATACATACCAGCGACCAACCAGGTGGGCAATACCGTTTTTGTGGTCGAACGTGCCGAAGAGAACAAGATCCACAAAGTGGAACATCCGGTGTACTATCTCAGCAAGGTACTGACACCCACTAAGAAGTTGTACCCGCACTACCAGAAGCTAGGCTACGGTGTCTTCATGACAACACGGCAACTGCGCCACTACTTCCAGGAGCACCCGATCATCATGGTGAACGATGCTACACTAGGCCATATCCTCAACAACCCCGAAGAAAAGGGGCACGACGCCCTTTGTGGCATCAAACTGTCCCACGAGACATTAGTTATGAGAGGTAGACAATGATCAAGTCGCAAGTACTACTGGACTTCCTCGTCCACTAGATGGTAATCCAGCTTCCAGATACACCTGACATGTCCTACCTATGGACAATGCACTTCAACGGATCCAAGCGTCGAGATGGAGTTGGTGCTAGCATCATCCTAACATCTTCTCAGGTTGACAGGATGCGATATATCCTGTGGATGAAGTTTCGTGCATCCAACAACAAGGTGGAGTACGAGGCACTAATTCACGGGATGCGGATGGCCAAGGTTTGCGGCGCAACATGGCTCGTCGTCTACAGTGACTCCAACCTTGTGGTCCAACACACCATGAATAGGTGTGATACCTTGAGCGACAACATGATCACATACCGTGACTTCTACAAAGCACCAGATAGTGTTGTTTTTCCCTAAGGCAGTTAACTAATCCCGATGCGTCGGATGAATTAGGCACGCATATCAACTATCCCTATGACATAAGCATGCACTCGATAAAACGTTCGGATGAGCACTTGAAAGACTTCATAGTATCTATCCGAATCTACAATTCAAACAAACAAGCATGCTTATGTCATAGGGATTACAGTGCAGCCCAAGAGAAGCCCACCGTAAAACCCAAGATGATTAGGGTTGCCCATGTCCAGGAAGGTGCGACTCCTTGGGAAGCATGACAAGGTGTAGATAGGAAACTTAAAGGGAAAACCCTAATCTATAACCGACTCGGCCTGCTATCCCAAGACCTAGCCCCCCTATATAAACGCTAGGAGGGGGTGTCGAGGAGGACAATCCATAACCTAGCTAAACACCGCCAGATTGCATATGCACACCTCTATACTTCTTGATTTTGTTGATAACAAAGAGCAAACAAGAAGGAGTAGTGTCCCTTCTTAGGGCCTGAACCTGGGTAAACCATGCGTCCCTGATGTGCTTGTTTGCTAGCCGATCGATGCCTCCATCGCTCCCAACTTCCTTAAACCCAAGTCCATCATCCATGGGAATTTTGGTGAGTTAACCCCTCATCAACGCCCAAATCAGGTGTTTTCATGGAGCCAATTTCTTCTCACGCTCGCGGGAGAAGAAGATGCATGTCCGCGTGCAAGGGAGGGATGACGAGAGCTCGCAAAATCTGGTGGGAGAAATTGGGGTTACCGCTCGTTGATTCGCACCGGATATTTACACCGCCCCTCCTTTGCGTCCAAAATCCCCGCCACCATTTCCTCCAATTTCCAGCTCTCCCTCCAAATCCTCTTCCTCACCGACGAGCAGGTAAGGAGTGCCTCCTACTCCGGTGGGTGTCGCTCATTTCCAGCAAGCCTTCATCCTTGGCTATTTCCGACATGTCGTCCTCGTCAGTCGAGATTGATATCATGGTAAGAGACACCTAACCCTAGCTCTCGCATCTTAGATGTGGACCTTTCGTGGTGCATTTTGGTAGTCAGTACTCATGTTCTACTGTTAGGATTGCCATGTGGTGTAGGTAGGATTAGTGTTACAAGCATAGTTCTTCCCCCAGAACTGAACACATTGCGTATCTCTGGTGCCGTAGGAGAAGGTTGTGTCCCCTGATCTATCCACAACCTCTGTGCAGCCTCTGCATTATGTGCCAATGTCTGATACGGTTTGCAAGAAGAAGTTAGCCATGTTAGGGCTAGCATTCCTGTCCACCTTCATCCTGAATCGGGTTTGCCAGTTGATCCATAAAGGGGTTCATTTTTTCGGGGATTTCGAGAGGCGAAAATGTGCTTGATTGCAGACGATGTCTTCAAGTTCTATGGCTAGACAGTCACTTCGAACCAGGTGTACAACCACATATGGCACTGGAGAGTTAGGTGGATTCAGGTGCCGAGGATCAAGAGGCTTGAGAACATGCACTGGGTTGAGGAGACCTCTGTTATCATGATGGATGATGATGATTACTATGTGCACATAAAGGTTCAATATATTTGCACTTGCATTAGTAGTTGTAAAGCTCACATATGAACTACATGTCTTGAACTAACTTTGATTCTCATGTAGGCTCAGCTGAAGGACACCGAGTTGATCAACAAGCCCATTGAGAACTATGCTCAGATGAAAATTATCTATTGTCCTTGCATTCCTGTTGCGCCTGTCTCTATGACTGCGATACATAATGATCTTAGCCACCTAATGAAGCATAGTGGACATGCGACCAGGTATCTTTTCATGACCCCTGACTGCAGGATGAGCTAGTTCATGGCGTTCCAGAACAAGCACTACCTCTGAGTAGAGGACTGAGATATTTGAGGAGGTATTGGTAGTTGTGCTACTGATAATGACCGTGATGTGTATTTTGCAGTAGCTAGGATGATGAACTTTGGTTGCGCTGACCCATGAACTTTGGTCTTTATATTTCGGGAGGTGGTATTCAGTTATAACCCCTCCGTTTGTGATGAACTTCTAAGGCATCACGAGCAGTTGTTCGTGAACTCGTGCTACAACACACACGCCATGACTGATTATGTCGATTCAGTCTTAATAGAAGCTAGTAGTTCTCTGAATTGCAATTGTCTAAACTTTGTTTTTCTTCCTTGCTGATGTTGGGTAAACTCACGTGACCAGCCAGGAGGTAAGGCTATCAGGGACAATGCAATTACCCAAACAAGTACCAATTTGCTGAAAACCAAGAATGTATAGAACCAAACAACTAGGGTTTGTCTTATAAACCTCCAGGGAAATGAAAATACAAGGAACCAGACAAATGGCCCTTTAGGGATGAGAGGTTGCATTTCCACGCACAGCTTCCATGGAGCCATGCTCTCCAGGTGCGACTAAAGAGCACGAGCAACCAAACACGCCCTAGAAAGTGCATGATTTGATACTATACATCTCTAATCTGACTAGTTCGAACCGACAAGTGTGGGTTTTCATGTTTCCATTGGCCTCTCTAGTATAGACATAAACTTCTGTGAAATTTAACACAGGGCAGTTTACACGCGTAAGTATGAAAAAGTATGATTCCTTCGATCCAAATTAATAGATTTAGATTTTTGGACGTAACTAAAACATGACTAGTTACATCCCAAACTATACTAGAAATGAGTCGCTAGACTCGATTGTGTACAATACCTACCTTTGCATGTGTGCATGATAACGTTGTAACATATACTAAAAAGTGAAATACAAACCATCTCTTTTTATGAAATTTTCACTAATTTATTAGTTATCATCAACAACAGTATAAAGAGTTATAAGATAATAAAATTACTAATAGGTCGATGTACCACCTAACAACGACTACAAATACTAACATGAGTGGAAAACACGCTACCGCCCTCTCCCTTCATCACCGGAGCTATGCAATGCTTATCCTACAAGATCTTGTTGTAGTAGACACATGATAAATTGTCATGGTAAGGTCACAAAGGACCAGCGCACAAGAGCAGCAACCATTGCCAATGACGAAAACCGTATATTAGAAGAGACTAATCTAAAAGCACACCAATGAACATGAAAGCTGACTAGATCCCAAGAGATCCACCGGACATAACTCTACGCTCTCTCCGTCGGAGCTAGATGCACCACCGGAGTTAGGATAGAGTGGGGATGACTTATCCTAAGTTTAGGATGTAGCCGCCGCCACACCATCTAGAAGAAGACACTGAAAATAACCTAAAAGAAAAAAATCTCCTCGCCGACAATGGTACGTGGTTCGCCGGCAATGTTACAAAGAAAAAGACTACCGGAGGTGGAGCGTCAGAGGTTGTCTTTCTAAATTTGATTGTGCCAACAACTTGCAAGTATAGTTGGATCTGTGTGAATATATTTATAATGTGAGGATTGCTAAAAAATTGGGAAAAGGAACCGATTATATGAGAAATACTTCCAAAAATTATACAGGGACATCCTTGTACTGTTAAATAGAGCACCTACCTTGTATAGATTAGACATACATGCCTTTCAACTCAATTTAGTAGAGAGGTGTATTATTTCTTTACACATATTAGTGTGTACGGTTTCATTGTGGGCATGTTTGGCTTTCTTTTCCCCTCGCGCCTTGTAACACCCCAAGTTGTTTCCTCTTATTTGTGTTTGATGGGATACTAAAATTTGGAAGAATAAAAAATATGTTAAAATGCATGAGTGTTTGTGATGCTAGGTTTAGTTGTTAGAATAGGTGAATTGCCTTGATATGAGATTTTAATGGTGTGATGGTTGTGTGATATTGATGGATGCTAGCCTAGATGATCTAGATCACCATGTCACTTTAAAACTTAACATTTTTTGAACCTAACAAAAACCCTAGAGAAAAACATCAACAAATCTGTTATTTTATTCAAACTTTGGATCTGAATTTATATTAACCCTAAACCTCAAAGGCCATGAAAGTATACCAACTTGTACCTGGTCATGTGCTCTTGCAAACTACACTACTGCCCTGGTTAATAACCCTGTTTTCCCCGCTAGTACTTGATGGTTTTGGAGGCTTGACACTAATATGTACATGGCACTGTCTATGGCACTCTTAAACAGTTCTAACTTTGGCAGTTGTTACTCAAGCCACCAAGGCTAGTTTAAATTCATGCAAGCCCTTCTCCGAACCAACATAACCTACTCTTCACAACCAACCACTCCTTGTTACCATTGGAGCTCTTAGTGTTTCAATCCATCATGGTTTGGTAGGCATCATAGTAATCTGCTACTAGATCATCTATCTTGCTAAATTTCGATTGCACCCACTTAAATTCAAACCCCGACCACCTTGCTAGTAACCACACATCCCCTGGTCGTGTGCACACTCCCCAACCCGACCATGTGGTCTTGAACATGCACAAGAGAGGCGAGAGGAAGATCTTGTGAGATCTTTGGTTGCATTTCTCACCCTCCCTCTCACTTGTCCCCTCCAACTAGACCTACTCTCTCTACGAGCTACAACTTCCAGGATGTACAACCCTCCCCTCTATCTCACTCCCGCATCCCAACGACCCCCAATGCTTGGTGACCACACCACCTCAAACATGACCACCTAGCGTATCCCACTCCCGTCCCCAGTCCGTTTCGACCACACCCACCAGTGGAGAGAGAACCCAATAGCAAAAAATAGAGTGGATGCCAACCCCTCCCTCTCTTGGTGCTGCCTGCAAAAGCTGGCGAGCTTACCATTAAATCGAGAAGCCCGCACATGTCTAGCTCTTTCACTGTCCCTCTCCCTCCCAATGGCTCCTAGACGAGAACATGCATCCAAAAGATAGTGACTGAGCGTGCAACCCTCCGCCATCGCCCCAAACAACCAATCCCTCGCTGACGCCCTCCCTCTTTGTCCCACCATATACGTGGTTGTAACATCCCAAAACTTTAATCCAAGTTATCAAGATCCAAATCACCCAAATTAGGGTTAACAAAAACTTTTTCTCATTTAAAATATTTAAGCATGCTTATGTGTGTTGCATTAAATAGGAATTGATTTGAATTGCCATGATTGAGTGATCTATTACACATCATCTAGATCATCCCAAGCAAATCCCAAAGAAAAAGAAATAAAAAAGAATTAAATAAGGCAAATGGTCACTTTTGCCACTTTAATCAACTAGGACACTTTGGGTGTTCCTAGAACTATATTTCCAACAGAGAAAATTGTGGATCTTTGCACCCCTTGCTAGTACAAGTAGTGATGTGCCAAGGCCCACTTTGAATTCTTCCAAAAACATTCAAACACTAATTTTAAATGACATTTGAAAATGGAACCAAGTGTATGCATCTGGATCACACTATTTCAAAAATCATATAAATGAACTCAATTTGACAATCCCAATCAACCAGAGATGCTTAAGCATGTGACAAACAACTCCACCAAATTTCATTTCAAAATTCCAAACTTGAATTCTTTCGGCCATTTTGTCAAACACTTGGTGTGCATAGATCAGATAAAAATCAAAAACACTAGTGTGAGTAGTGTTCTGGCCAAACTTGTCCCCCACATTGCAACCAAAACCTCTCCAGTGCACCCCCTACTCTTTTCTAGCCTGGCCAGCCACTGTGCCCACGACCAAATGGACATGGACATCAATGCCGAGCACCTTGCGCTCCCTCACCAGCGACAGCGTGCCCCTTACGCCGCCAGCCTCGCCAACCTTGCCAAACGCGTTGCTCGTGGTCCACCTCCCCCTCCAGGCTAGCCCCGGCTCGAGGACAGAGCGAGTAGAAGCCAGGAACCGCCACGCTCGGAACTTGTCTGCCATGGCGAAGCCGCCCGTAGAGCACACACGGTCCCCCTGCTCAACCAGACCCTGCCTCGCTCTCGCCGTCCACCTACATGATCACCACCGCCCCAGGAAGCTAGCAGACACGCCCATTTCCCTGACAGTGACCCGTAGCCGCCGGCCGCCGGGAAACTCGCCATTGACAGACATCGTGCGCGCCGTGCCGCTCACTTATCTCGACCACAATCCACTTCAGACGCACCTCTGTGACACTCGCCAGGGCACCGCCCACCGTCCTAACCCATCGCCCAAGCTTCTAGCTCACTGTGCCGTCATCACCGACGAGCTCCGCCCATGCCTCTCTGCACCCCTCGCCCCACTATAAATAGTGTGCCTCCCAGCACGATTACCTCACACCATTCCCATCCACTCCCCCTTAGAGCACTCCTAGAGCCCCACCGGAGAAAGCCGCAGCCCGTAGCGCCAGAATTTCACCAGAGTCTGCCGCGGAAGGAGGAGAAGGGTGCTAGTGATCCAGGCAATCTCTCGGGACGCTGCCGGTACCAGGAGAACTGCCGTCGTCGACTCGTTCGTTTGCCCGCCTCGCCGCACTCGCTGGAGCCCTGGTATGCCCCCACTGCACCCCCACCGACCGTGCTAGGGTTAGTCCCCATCAAGAACTATTCCGGGAGGACGATAGATGTGAGCCATTATTCAGGATCTAATCCTGCAGCCACCGTCCTCCCATACCGTTTCGGCAACCCCTGTCCCACTAAAAGGTGGGGCCCCCACTTAAAACTAGCCCGAGCGCTGCGTGGAGTAAACTAAGCCGGCCCATTTATTTCCCGCGCGACCCATTGAATTCAAATTTAGCTTTTTATTTTTAGTCTTAGACTTAGTTCTGTCCCTTACTTTAAAAATCAATTCAGAGAGTTTGACACATCCAAATTTATTGATTCCAATTTTGTTGGAACGATACTTTAATTCTGTATCCAAGCCCATTGGATTTAAATCATTTGAGATAGAGATCTCTCCTAGTAAAAATAACAAGACATAATCTTTTCCACATTCAAACATTTTTCTAAAATCAACCATTTTAGCTTTTGAGTTGATTCCAACTCTCAAAAATCGCATTTAACCATACCTATATGAATATGAAATAATATTAAGGTTTGCATGCAGTGACTTTGGACTAGTACCAAATAATGCTATATAGGCATTTCTAGTCAGTTTAAATCATTATTTTTTGAACTTAAACTTATTAAAATGTGATCCAACCTTTAACTCACATTCCCATATATTAGTATATGTGGTGATGACATGTGTCCACATGATCCCATATTTTAATTGGAGAATATTAAATCTTAGTTAATTTCAGTGAGTAGAAATTACTTTTCTCAAATAAAATAAATAAAACTAGTTCATTAAACCTTGTGATGTTTCTTATGATACTAGATCATCAAAGTGTGCCTTAGTGTGCTAAGTATACTAGTTAAGTATTATTTGGTGATTGTGTATTCCCGTATGTATTTATATACGGTAGTACCGACCAAGCTTACGAGGAGGAGGAGTTCTACCAAGAGGAGGAGGAAGAGACTTTCAACCACTATACTACACAGGGCAAGCCATCATTAACAATGCAAGCTAAACCTTGCAAGTTAACTCAAGCAAGATGCAATAGGCATGCTTGGTGATACATGTTGACTTATACCATCCCAAGTCTTATTTACAAGCTTTACTTTCTTTACTTTACCAAAGTCCTTTACTTTGTTTATAGATAGCATAAAAAGTATAAAACTTGGCCTCTCTAGTTAGATTTAGATGTCATTCTATGGCATGAGATTGATATTAGCACCCCACCTTAGTGAACACTTTTAGTTAGTAGTTCAGAGCTAAACCAAACTTGATCACTTTAGATGGGAGTACTTGGTGAAAATGATGATGAAAACCTTGGAATGATGAGTCATTCTATTGAGATGTTTTGACATGTGTTGAGAAACACAAATGGTTTATGAGGATGAAAATGTTGAGGCATGAGCCTTAGCCCCTTTATAAAAATTGATGGTTGGGTTCGGATGCGATACCATTCCAAATTTACCGTACAACCACAATACCTGAATTGGGTAAGGGTTAGCCGGAAGTTTATATGCATTAGTATGAGTTCCCTCGTGGGAGAGGTCTGAACTGAGGCTACCTCTCAATGTTGTCCACCTATGCAGTGCCCAGGATGGCATATGGCCATGGCTGGGAGGCCAAGCTCATAGGAGAGGTGCTTATACTAGGGTGTGTAATTGAAAGGTTATGTTTGATTATCTGCATACTAAGTATGATGATTCAGGGTTATCCCTGACAGATGTATCGAATCTTGTGGTGAAAGTGTACCACCTCTGTAGAGTGTCAAACTATTCGAATAGTCGCGTCCGTGGTTATGGACATTTGGAGTGGCCATACTGTTCCGTCGTTAGATGTTTTCAAAATGACTTATGAAATGAATGATGGATCTTGACTTGACCACAATAGGGTGGTGACTATGAAACTAGCTTCCCAACTTAAGTGATTCTAGAACTTTATTTTATCTTTCTTTGTCTCTGAACTTAGCTTAGGTTTCAAACTTAACTTTGCAAATAAACTTAGAGGTAGCATTCGTACTAGAACTACCTTAATTGTTAGTGATAGTTTGCGAGTACTTAAAGAGTACTCATGGCTTTTGTCCCTGGCTATTCTCATGGCCAGACTATGAAGAGGACTACCAAGATGAAGGACATCAGGACAACTATGATAACTAGGACTATCTCCCATCGTCAGCATTGCTTGTGATACTAAAGATGGACCCCACCGCTACGCTTATTATTTATTCCACTGCTTGTTGTATTAAGACTGGATCATGAGATCCTTTATTCGTGTAAGACCTTATTATGGTTTGTAATGGATGATCTACTGTGATATCCAATCTGTTATGTCTCGCAAAAATAGTAATCCTGGGATTGCGATGTATGGCATAACAGGCATCTGGGATTAAAAATCCGGGTGTTGACAAGTTGGTATCAGAGCCATCCTGACCATAGGAGACCCTAGTTAGAATGGACGTCCGAACAAAAAAACATAGTTCCCAAAACCAAAGTGAGTATTTATGAAAACTTATTTCCTCTCTTATCCTTGGGATTCTTTCTCTCAAAAAATACATGTTCCTCCAAATTCTTACATTACTACATAAAATCTTGACACACTTGATCACTTTCCTAACTTTCTCATCCTAAATTCTTATAGATGGAAGCTCAGTACAACAAGTTCTACCAGCTAGGCAACGGAGGCCAACTGATCTTCGAGAAGGATCTTGATGCACTATCTGAGTACTTGGAGCGTCCGCATCCGGAATTCCTTGGAGCTCAACTTCCTGGTCCCCCAGGAGGAGATTTACAATGGCTAGTAACTGCTGATCTTTGAGGCAAGATAGAGGCACCCACGTCCGGGAGGATTCAGTTCTCCGTGAGAGAGAACAGCTGGCTAGATGGATTAGCCAGGGCAATGCATGAAGCTCTCGCTCGCCTTTACGCACAGAATGTCAACATGATCCAAGGAACCCGCTTTGCCCACTATGCAAGGCATGATTCTATGGGAATGCCATTGGAGATGCCAAGTCACCCGGAGTTGAAGCGTCAAGTGGAGAACCTCGACTTCCTACTGTACGACAGACAGAAGGAATTGGACAATGCTAGAGAGTTCGCCAACCACAACCTCGCCATTGCTGCTCAGAAGGCCTAGACTTTCTCACTGCTGGTCAAGGATCATCAATCACTTCGTCATCAACGTGGAAATAAGGATCACACCATCGACCATCTTTGCAAGAAGGTGGCCGAACTCGAAAAGACCATCAAGGAGCAAGAAGCTCAGATTGCAGCAAAAGAGGAAGAAGAGGAAGGTGAAGACATCCAAGGGGATATTGACTCGTACCTTAGCAATGATGATGACTATCTGGAGGATGATGCCATGGACTTCTACACGGACGATGATGACTCCGACTTCATAGACGATGAGTAGATGCACTAGAGCACTATCATAGGAGTGAGAAGTATCGGTCCCATTGTATCGTAGCTCACAAAATGGTTCTTAAAACCATCTATTTTCCTTTGATGTTGTGGTGTGTGTGTGTGTTTGTATCGTGTGCCTTGCTTGAATGAATGAAAAGAAGTTAGTTGCAAAATCTAAGTCAAACTCAAAGTTTTAGCTTTGAAAACAAAACCATGAACCTTAGCACTTTCCCTCTTACCCCTTTATCTATCTCAATCTTCAGATGACTCGTGGAAATCCCGGAGGAAGCAGCTCATTGCAGGACACGATGCTATAGATTATGCAAAATGCTAGTTGCCGACCGTGAAGCTAGCAGGGCAGAGCGTCAAGCTAACCTAGCAACTCTGCAGCAGATTGCGCAGATGGCCCAAAACAATCAAGGCCATGGAAATCAGGATCATCCAGGATCCAAGCTTAAAAACTTCTAGAATACCAATCCCCCTATCTTCAGCCATTTAGAGAATCCACTAGATGCAGATGACTGGTTACAGACCATGGAGAATAACCTAGAAGTAGCCAGAGTTAACCCCAATGAGCAAGTTCTGTTTGCCACCCACTACCTGGCAGGAGATGCAAGAGCATGGTGGAACAGCACCCGCACAATGAACCACGGTCAAGTGATGACGCGGGAAGATTTCAAGACCAAGTTCAGCCGCACCCATGTGCCACAGGGATTAGTCAGCCGCATGAGAGATGAGTTCAGAGAGTTAAAGCAGGACAGAATGACTGTAGTAGAGTACTGTGATAGATTCCTGTCGCTTGCTAGGTATGCACGTGATGAGATCAACACTGAAGCCAAGAAGAAGGAAATATTCTTGAATGTATTGCATGATGAGATGCAAACGGTGTTAATCAACATCCGTTTTGATGATCTTGAAGAGCTACTCAACTCTGCCATTCAGATGGAAGGAAATATCAACCAAGCATATGAAAACCGCAAGCGCAGAATGATGCACCAGAGTGTATCCAACCATGTTCAGAAGTATCGCCCCAACCCGTCTGCAGGATATGCCCCAAGGAACAATCGACCCCAATGTCCCGTCCAAGCTACCCCAACCGTAGCGGAGGAAATGTGAAGTCCGGTGGAAATCACAACAACAAAAACCCCGGCAACTCCAACAACTTCGACCGTGTGCCGCCAAAGTCCAACCACAACAACAACAACAATACTGCACCCAGAACTGGAAGCAATGCTGTTCCTATTGCAACCAAGGACAAGTCTCAGATTACTTGTTTTGAGTATGGAGTGAAGGGTCACTACTCCAACGAGTGTCTCGAGAAGATTGCAACCACTGCCAATGTGAATGCCCCAGCTCAGCAGCAACGTCATGTTCAGCCTGGAGGAAGATTTGCCCCAGGGAACCCTCACAACCGCAACGGTCGTCTCTTCCACATGAACGCCGAAGAAGCCCAAGAAGCACCAGATGTCGTGCTAGGTATGTTTTCTGTGAACTTAGTTTTAGCAAGAGTGTTGTTTGATTCTGGAGCATCACACTCATTTGTCATCGAAGAATTTGCATGCACTAGTAAGATTCACCCAACCAACTTGAAGCATGTCATGATAGTTCAAATTCTTGGTTCAATCACCAAAGCTAGAAAAATTTGCAAAGCTGTACCTATCAGGATTCATGGGATAGATTTTTATGCTAATCTAATAGTACTTGGAACCAAAGGTTTGGAAGTAGTACTAGGAATGGATTGGATGTCAAAGCATAAAGGATTGATAGACTGTGCTAAGAAAGCCATCACCATGACCAGTAGCTCTGGAGTATTAGTATTGCATGTATCTGAAACCTTACCTCGTCAATTCAAGTGCAACAAGAGTTTAGCCCTACCCACCATTGACCAAGTCAGAGTAGTCTGTGAATACCTCGACGTATTCCCAAATGAATTTCCCGGTATGCCCACGGATCGGGATATTGAGTTCATTATTGACCTAATCCCTGGAACTGGACCCATAGCTCAGAGACCCTATATCATGAACCCCTCAGAGTTAGCGGAGCTGAAGAAGCAATTGGATGTTATGTTAGCCACATGTTTGATTCAACCAAGCGCATCACTGTGGAGATCACCAGTTCTGTTCATCGACAAGAAAGATGGAGGCAACCGTTTGTGCACAGATTACCAGAAGCTGAATGATGTCACCATCAATAACAAGTACCCATTGCCCAAGATGGAGGATATGTTTGATCAGTTGACTAGTACCAGTGTGTTCTCTAAGATCGATCTTAGGACTGGTTATCACCAACTTATGATTCGTGCAACGGATATTCCAAAGACCGCGTTTACTACCCGTTATGGATTATACGAGTATATGGTCATGTCTTTTGGATTAACCAATGCCCCCGCTTATTTCATGAATCTCATGAATAAGATTTTATGAATTTTCTGGGTAAGTTTGTCATTGTGTTTATCGACGATATTCTTATCTACTCCAAGTAAGAAGAAGAGCATGACCAACATTTGAGAATCATCCTTGAAACCTTGAGAGAGCATCGGTTGTATGCCAAGTTCAGCAAATGTGAGTTTTGGCTGAAGGAAGTAAGATTCGTAGCACATATTGTGTTAGCCGGAGGAGTCGCTGTTGATCCCACAAAGATCAGAGATGTTGAAGAACGGGAAGCCGCAACCACTCAAACTCAAGTCCGCGCATTTCTCGGATTAGAGGGATATTACCGCAAGTTCGTTGAAGGATTTTCGAGCATCGCAAGACCAATGACCCAATTGTTGAAGAAAGACAAGAAGTTTGAATTGACTGGCAAATGTGAAGCCAGTTCCAAGAGCTCAAGAAGAGATTGATTTCAGCCCCAATATTGATCATGCCAAATATCAAGAAGCCGTTTGATGTGTATTGTGATGCATCCAAGATTGGTCTCGGATGTGTATTGATGCAAGAAGGAAAATTCATAGCATATCTGTCTCGACAACTGAAGCAGCATGTGCAGAATTACCCCACCCATGATCTAGAACTAGCAGCTGTAGTTCTAGCGTTGAAAACATGGTGTCATTATCTTATGGGTAATCATTGTGAGATTTACACAGATCACAAAAGCTTGACGTATATTTTCACTCAGAAGGAGCTGAATATGAGGCAAAGGAGATGGATAGAGTTAATCAAGGATTATGATCATGACATTCACTATCGCCCAGACAAAGCCAATGTGGTAGCGGATGCTCTTAGCAGATTACCATGTAGGTTAAACACCATGATCAAGGAGAAGCAACCAAGTTTGTATGAGGAGTTAGAGCAGTTTACAATTGAGCTAGTTAGCAAGGGATTCTTAGCTAGCATTGAACTTCAACCCACATTGATCAGTCAAATCAAGGAATCTTAGAAGGGAAATGAAAGTATCGACGGAATCAACCATCGTATTGGTACATGAAAAGTACCTGGATTTACCGAAGACAAAGAGGGAGTTTTGTGGTACAAAGGACGTATCTGCGTGCCAGCAGATACGGAGTTGAAGCAAGTTATCATGCAAGAAGCTCATGATACTCTTTATTCTATCCACCCCGGAGGAACAAAGATGTATCAGGATTTGAAGGAGCAATTTTGGTGGCACAAGATGACGAGAGAAATCGGAAGCTACATCGCCAAGTGTTGATATCTATCAGAGAGTCAAAGTGGAACATCAGAGACCTGTAGGACTGTTGCAACCATTGCAGATTCCGGAATGGAAATGGGATTCCGTTGGAATGAACTTTATCACCGGTTTTCCTACTTCTAGTCAGGGAAATGACTCAATCTGGATCATCGTTGATAGAGTGTCCAAGGTAGCCCATTTTATACATGTCAAGACAACCTACCAGAGTTCGAAGCTAGTAGAGTTGTACATTGCTAGAATTGTTAGTTTGCATGGAACCCCCAAGACCATAGTATCGAATCGAGGAACCCAATTTACCTCAAGATTTTGGCAGAAAGTCCAAGGAGGATTGGGAACCAAGTTGAATTTCAGCACAGCTTATCACCCACAGACCGATGGACAGACTGAAAGAGTCAACCAGATCCTAGAAGATATGTTGAGAGCTTGTGTGCTTGAGTATGGATCAAAATGGGAAGATTGTCCGCCTTTCGTAGAATTCTCATACAACAACAGTTATCAAGCCAGTTTGCAAATGGCCCCATTTGAGTTCTTATACGGAAGAAAGTGTTGGACCCCTTTGAATTGGTGGTAAGTAGGAGAGAGTCAGATTTTTGGACCTGATATCCTACGAGAAGCCGAAGAGAAGGTTCACAAAGTCCGTGAGCACCTCAAGACCGCCCAATCCAGGAAGAAGAGTTATGTTGACAAGAGAAGGAGATACCTGACTTTCAATGCTGGAGATTTCATGTATCTCAAAGTGTCGCCATTGAAGGGAACACAACGTTTTAGCCTGAAAGGAAAGTTAGCCCCCCCAGATATATTGGGCCATTCAAGATTCTGAATCGTTGAGGAGAAGTATCTTATCAACTAGAACTACCCGAGGAGATGTCAGCCATCCATGATGTGTTCCATATCCCGTTACTTCGCAAATGCCTAGAAGTACCGGAGAGGACCGAAGTTTTCAAGAACATCGATCACCGGGCCGTTGATATCAACAAGGATCTGACATATTGTGAAGTGCCCATATGTATCTTGGAAGAAGCTTACAGAACCACTAGGACCCGGAGTATCAAGTTTCTCAAGATCCAATGGAGCAACCATACTGAAGAAGAAGCCACTTGGGAGCGGGAAGATTACATTAGGACAAAGTTTCCAGATCTCTTTAGTTCCTAGTTTTCTTTCTTAAATCTCGGGATGAGATTTCGTTTAAGGGGGGAAGGTTTGTAACATCCCAAAACTTTAATCCAAGTTATCAAGATCCAAATCACCCAAATTAGGGTTAACAAAAACTTTTTCTTATTTAAAATATTTAAGCATGCATATGTGTGTTACATTAAATAGGAATTGATTTGAATTGCCATGATTGAGTGATCTATTGGTTGTAAAATGACTCTAAGGTGAATTACACATCATCTAGATCATCCCCAAGGAAATCCCAAAGAAAAAGAAATCAAAAAAAATTAAATAAGGCAAATGGTCACTTTTGCCATTTTAATCAACTAGGACACTTTGGGTGTTCCTAGGACTCAATTTCCAATAGAGAAAATTGTGGATCTTTGCACCTCTTGCTAGTACAAGTAATGATGTGCCAAGGGCCACCTTGAATTCTTCCAAAAACATTAAAACACTAATTTTAAACGACATTTGAAAATGGAACCAAGAGTGTGTATCTAGATCACACTATTTCAAAAACCATCTGAATGAACTCAATTTCACAATCCCAAGCAAATAGAGATGCTTAAGCATGTGACAAAAAACTCCACCAAATTTTGTCAAACACTTGGTGTCCATAGATCAGATAAAAATCAAAAACACTAGTGTGAGCAGTGTTCTGGCCAAACTTGTCCCCCACATTGCAACCAAAACCTCTCTAGTGCACCCCCTACTCTTTTCTAGCTCGGCCAGCCACTGTGCCGACGACCAAATGGTCAATGCCGAGCACCTTGCGCCCCCTTACCGGTGATAGCGCGCCCCTAACGGCACAAGCCTCGCCAACCTTGCCCAACGCGTTGCTCATGGTCCACCTCCCCCTCCAGGCTAGCCCCAGCTCGAGGACAGAGCGAGGAGAAGCCAGGAACCGCCGCGCCCGGAACGTGTCTACCATGCCGACGCTGCCCGCAGAGCATGCACAGTCCCCCTGCTCAACCAGACCCTGCCTGGCTCTCGCCGTCCACCTACATGATCACCACCGCCCCAGGAAGCTAGCAGACACGCCCATTTCCCCGACCATGACCTGTAGCCACCGGCCGCCGTGAAACTCGCCGTCGACAGAGACATCGTGCGCACTGCTCCGCTCACTTATCCCGACCACAATCCACTGCACAAGAACCTCCGTGACACTCGCCAGCGCACCGCCCCCCGTCCTAACACACCTCCCAAGCTTCTAGCTCGTTGTGCCGTCGTCACCGACGAGCTCTGCCCATTCCTCTCTGCACCCCTTGCCCCGTTATAAATAGAGCGCCTCCCAGCACGAATTCATCAAACCATTCCCATCCACTCCCCCTCAGAGCACTCCAGAGCCCCATCGGAGCGAGCCGCAGCTCGTAGTGCCAGAATTTCGTCGGAGTCTGCCGCAGAAGGAGGAGAAGGGCGCCAGTGATCCAGGCCATCTCCCGGGACGCTACCGGTACTCGGAGTACCGTCGTCGTCGACTCGTTTGTTTTCCCGCCTCGCCGCACTCGCTGGAGCCACGGTACGCCCCCACTGCACCCCCACTGACCGTGCTAGGGTTCGTCCCCGTCGATAACTGTTCCGGCGAGGACGACAAATGTGAGCCGTTGATCAGGATCAAATCATGCGGCCACCGTCCTCCCATACTGTTCGGCAACCCCTGTCCCACTGATAGGTGGGGCCCCCACTTAAAACCAGCCTATGCACTGCGTGGAGTAAACTGGGCCAGCCCATTTATTTCTCGTGCAAACCATTGAATTCAAATTTAGCTTTTTTGTTTTAGACTTAGACTTAGTTATGTCCCTTAGTTTATAAATCAATTCATAGAGTTTGACAAATCCAAATTGAGTGATTCCAATTTTGTTGGAACGGTACTTTAAATCTCTATCAAGGCCCGTTGGATTTAAATCATTTAGAGTTAGAGATCTTTCCTAGTAAAAATAAAAAGACATAAGCTTTTCCACATTCAAACATTTTTCTAAAATCAACCATTTTAGCTTTTGAGTTGATTCCAACTCTCAAAAATCACATTTAACCATACCTATCTGAATATGAAATGATATTAAGGTTTGCATGCAGTGACTTTGGACTAGTACCAAAATAATGCTATATAGGCATTTCTAGTCACTTTAAATCATTAATTTTTAAACTTAAACTTATTGAAATGTGATCGAACCTTTAAATCACATTCCCATGTATTAGAATATGTGGTGATGACATGTGTCCACATGATCCCATATTTTAATTGGAGAATATGAAATCTTAGTTAATTTCAGTGAGTAGAAATTACTTTTCTCAAATAAAATAAATAAAACTAGTTCATTAAACGTTGTGATATTTGTGATGATGCTAGATCATCAAAAGTGTTCCTTAGTGTGCTAAGTAGACTAGTTAAGTATTTTTTGGTGATCGTGTATTCCCGTATGTATTTATAGACGGTAGTACCTACTGACTCGTGTATTAACGAGCTCGTTGGAGAACCCCAAGAGGAAGGTATGATGAGCACAGTAGTAAGTTTCCCTCAGTTATGAAACCAAGGTTTAATCGAACCAGTAGGAGCAAGGAAACACCCCAAAGGTGTTGCTAGCTAAGCCTTGGCAGGGTGCTCTACCGGTGCTAGTAGCAACATGGAGACCTACACAACACAACCACAGTACTCTGTCCCCAACTTGCGATGAGGTTGTCAATCTCACCTTTTTTTGCTGAAAACAAACGATGAAACCTATCGAATGGGAGAAAGTAATAGTTTGCAGAAAGGAAACACAAAGCAGTAAATAGTTGATTGTAGATTGAAAGTAAAAGAAAGGACCGGGGTCCATAGTTCAGAGGTGGCTCTCCTTCAGATAGATAACATGTTGGGTGAACAAATTACAGCGGGGCAATTGACAAACATCGAGAAAGCATACAAGCATATACTAATCATCTTGACTCCTTTGAGATTCGATTGGGCATTACAACATTATACATAGACCACCATCCAACTGCATCTATGACTAATAATCCACCTTCAGGTTACCATCCGAACCCCCTCCAGTATTAAGTTGCAAGCAACATATTATTGCTTTACGAATGGCGTGTAATGCAAACAATACGATTATTCTATGAACAAAGGATTGTTCTTTTCTCCCTAGTAGCAAAAGCAAATCTAGTACCTTAGAGAATTCTCTCACTTCCCCAGATTACCAGAGGGATGAACCCATTATCGAGCATAAATACTAACTCTTGGAGTTGCTAGCATCTACTTGGCTAAGATAGCTACTAACAACGGAAAGCATGCAAGATCACAAATAACAAAGACATGATAGAATCAATAATCAATCTGAAATAGCATCTCAATATCCATCGGAACCCCGCAAACACAACATGCAGAATTACAAATAGATGATCTTGATCATGAACGGAGCTCACAAGATCTAGACATGAAAGCACAAAGGAGGATAAGACGCCATCTAGCTACTACATGGACCCGTAGTCCAGAGATGAACTACTCACGCATTACACCGGAGGCTTGCATGATGATGAAGAAGGCCTCCAAGGTGAATTCCCTCTCCGGCAGGGTGCTGGGAAGAGCTACAGATTCCTCCCGATCTAGGGATGGAGATGACGGTGGCTATAGACTCTTTCGTGGATTTTTGATCTAGTACTTAGGGTTTTGGTCCCGAAGGAAATATATAGGCGGAAGGAGAGGCCGAGGGGGTGCTGGGGTCGGCCAGACCATCCCCTAGCGTGGGCCAGGCCTGGCCGCGCGGCCAGGTGGTGTGACCGGCCTCTAGCCCTTCTCCGTCTCGTATTCTGGCATCTAATGACTTCCCGAAAAATAGGCACTTTGGCTTTTGTCTCGTCTAATTCCGAGAATATTCATTTTCTGACTTTCCTGGAACCAAAAACAGCAGAAAACAGGCAGCTGGCACTGTGGCTCTTGTTAATAGGTTATTCGAAGAAATCGTATGAAAAGTACTCCCAAGTGTGGGCAAAACACAAAAAAGTGGATAAAACCAAGCATGGAATATCAAAAATTATAGATACATTTGCAATGTATCAACATCCCCAAGCTTAACTCATGCTCGTCCTCGAGTAGGTAAGTGATAAAAAGAAAGAATAAGTTTTGAGGTGACATGCACCATCAAAGACTTGATCAAAGTATTTGTAAAACATTCAAAGCTGGGATCATAGTACTTCAATCATAACATGAAAGACAAAGTCTCGCAATAAGACAAAGAAACTATGATGCAACATGAAAAGGCACAAACAAAAGATTCATGAATAACAATGCTTTGCAAGACGTTTGTTTGTTTCACATAAAGAAAACATAGCATAATAGCATTCAGCTTGTCCCTCATAGAGTAGCAAATATAAATGCATAGGACACCTTCAAAGTTCATAAGAGTGACTAGATACAAATAGTTTAAAACAAGCAATATCAAGTTATGCATCAATCAACTAGTCTTGGGACAATGCACATAGAACTATGAATGGCCACTATGCTCTCAAAGTAGGTGCATAACGATAGAAGGTGAAGACTCAATATAATGGTGGAAGAAGGGCCTTCATAGAAGTAAGTAGGGATTCAAGTCTCATAAAGAGCTTACAAAAATTATGGTACTTGTTAGCTTTCAGCACTCATTGCCCCTATCATAAGCATCTTGAAGGTGGTTAAGGTTAAAGTGACACAACTAAGAGGATATGCTTGACAAGTTATAAACTGAAATCTCATGCCCCTTACTTATGAAGACCGAACCTCATGCTACTCACCTTTAGTCACAAGTAAGATCTTGTCATTGTAAGTACATGTGTATCATAAAGAACCGCCAACAGGGTACCCCTTGCACATGATATAGGAGCTATCCCATAATCAAAATGACAAGGCAAGCAGACAATGAGCATCTTAGCGATCTTTTTATTTGCTATTTGCATAGGTTTTTATTGAGGATGCTTCATAGAGTGCTCATTATGGTGATGCTGCAAGTTTCTACCATGATTAGGCATGGCTTAGGCTAGCGGCGCAGGCATTTCTCTAACACACATACAAACTCCATGATCTTACAAGTTCCACTTTTATTTCACACCGCCGAGATCCATAAGCAAAAGAACATGATATCAACTGGGTACAAAGTACAAGTGCAATGTTGAAAGTGTTCCCCATGATACATGGTTCTGCTAACTTCAACTTATAAAGCGCAAGCATATACGCAACAAAGAAGGACCCAATGGTTCAAGTTTATTAAATGTAGAAAGTAAAGTGTGCCATCAAGTTTGTGAGAGCTTTAATCACTAGTTTTCTCATAACAAGTTTAATTTGGAAGGTAAACAAAAACATGAATATACTTGGAATATCATAAGCTAGTAGGTAGGTATGGTGGACTCTTTGGAATAACTTGGTCTAGGGAGTTGGATGCATGAGTGGAACTCATACTCGATTGTGGAGGCTAGCAAAAGACTAGGAGCGACAAACTAAGAGAGCAATAATGGACATAATCATGCAGAGCGACAAAACATCATTGATCAAAGCATAAAGTGATACTACAAGTTGAAAACTAAAGGATCATAAAGGCTATGGTGACTTGAGATAGTCATAACATGGTGTGAGCATGCGCCAAGTCAACCCAAATAAAGCATCAAAGAAGAATACCACTATACTATGCTTTAATATGCTAAAACAACGCATGATTCATCCAAGGCACATTAAGCAATCTCAATTGTTTATAACAAGTCATGGTACAGCAAAGAATACTAAGCATAAAGCCAAAACAATATCAAGCATGGCATGACAAAGCATAGGCTATAGTGAAAAACAAGCTCTCTTTACCACTTAAGCATGAGCTTTCCTACTCTTTCCCAAACCAAACCAAACTATTTGAAAACCAATGTATGAAAGAGGGGGTCCAACCAATTTATTCAGAAAACTAAGCAAACAAAGAAAACGAAAAACCAAACGAAAACGAAAAAGAAGACGCTCCAAGAACAACACAACTGTGCATGAAACAATAAAAATGAAGCGTTTGCAAGGAACCTGGGATTTTTATTGATGAAGAAGGGGATGCCTTGGGCATCCCCAAGCTTTGATGCTTGTACTTCTCGGATATTTCTTGGGGTGACACGCGTGGCATCCCCAAGCTTAAGCTTTAGTCCATCCTTCATCTCATTACTAATTCCTTCCATACACCTGAAATTTTTCCTTGATACAAAACATCACACAATCTTTATTAGCAACATTAGTGCACTCAAGATAATAAGTCTTTAGGTTCTGTTCTAACACTAATAAACTTCCATTAAAACACTAGATACTTTAGTACTTCCCTCAAAAAGCTCAATTCCCCAAAAGAACTCAAAAAGGAACCAACAAGAAGCAAATGTAGAAAATGACAGAAATCTGTCAAAATAGATCAGCAGGTAAAGACGAACTGTTTCGAAGACCTTCTGTTGCTCAAATAAAAAAGTGTTGAACTAACGAAAGTTAGATAACAACCTGGGGCAGAAGCAAAAAAATTCACGCCTCAAAAGGACGTTCAGAGATTTTACACGAATTTTTACGGTGAAGCACATAAATCTGTTTCAGGACATCAACTTTCCCAATCATTACTTCTCTCTCATTAGAGACTATTCTTGGCACAAAAAGCAAATAAAAAGGATAAGGAGCGTTTATTACTGAAGTGATAACTTCCAAGAGTCATCTAAAACTTTTGGGTTATCTCCCAATAAGTACTTTTCTTTAACGCCTTTAAGTTAGGCATAAGAAGCAATAAAAAGAATCAAGTGTTCTCAAATGAAGAAGCATTAAGACCAAATTTTGTTTTCATAGCAGAGGCAAAAGAAATCGTCTCTCTCTTCTTAGGGAAGTGGTCTATACCTTTATTGAGTGGGAGTTGATATTTAATGGTGCCTTCTTTCATATCAATAACGGCACCAACAGTTCTAAGAAAAGGTCTTCCCAAAGTAATTGGACAAGAAGCATTGCATTCAACATCCAAAACATAGAAATCAACGGGGACATAGACATTGTTCGACATAATACGAACATCATTAATACTCCCCATGAGTTTATTTTTAGCATTATCATCAAGTGGGACATTCAAATAACAATCTTAAGGTGGAGGCAAATCAAGCATATCATAAATCCTTCTAGGCATAATAGAAACAGTACTATCAAGATCACATAAAGCTTTGAAATCAAAGTCATTCGCTTTCATATTAATGATGGGTTCCCAACCATCTTCTTGTTTTATAGGAATAGAAGCTTTATGTTTCATCTTTTTTTCTTTAATCTTTATGAGAGCATCAGTAATGTGTTTTGTAAAAGCCATGTTCATAGCACTAGCATTAGGAATTTTAGCAATCTTTTGTAGGAACTTAATAACTTCAGAGATATTGCAACCATCAAGATCAAAATCAAAATTATTATCTAAAGTAGTAGAACTATTACTAGCCTCAACACTAGTGGTGGTGATAGTAGAAACACTAATGTTTATAGAAATTTCATCTTCTCTTTCCCACTTAGCATGTAATTCAGCTAATAGTCTAACATTTTCATCAATTCTTACTTGTATAGCATTAGTAGCTTCAAAGGGATTATCATTAGTTTCGGGTTTAGCAACCATTTTATTAATCAAAGAAGATTGTGCTTCAGACAAAGATGATATTTTCCTTTCAGCATTAGAAAGTTTCAATTGTAAACTGGGAATTTCCCTATTTAGACTCTTAAGTCGATGGCTAACGTTCTTCAAAATGGTAGATTGTTCCTCCATAGTCTTAGTGAATAATTTATTTTGCTCATATTGCATTTGCATGAAATTCTTAGTGGCTCTTTCAACTTCTAAAATTCTTCCTTCACTAGGTAATCCAGGTTTACCATTATAACCATAAGTATTACTAGGAGGGTAAGGCCTATAATTGTTATTACCCTAAGTATTTTTGCCCAAATTGTTATTTCTCATGAAGTTAACATCAACTTGCTCTTCTTGAGCAACCAAAGAGGCTAAAGGAACATTATTTGGATCAATATGGGATTTCCCATTAACAAGCATAGACATAATAATATTAATCTTATTACCTCAACAGAATTTACCTTCTTACCTTGTGGAGCTCTTTCAATATGCCATTTAGAATAGTTAACCATCATATTATCTAGAAGCTTTGTTGCAGCACCTAAAGTAATGGTCATAAAGGTACCTCCAGCAGTAGAATCCAATATGTTTCTTGAAGAATAGTTCAATCCTACATAAAAGGTTTGGATGATCATCCAAGCAGTCAGTCCATGAGTGGGCCAATTCTTTACCAAAGATTTCATTCTTTCCCAAGCTTGAGCAACATGCTCATTATCAGATTGTTGAAACTTCATTATTTCACTTCTCATAGATATAATCTAAGCAGGAGGATAGTATTTTCCAATGAAAGCATCTTTGCATTTAGTCCAAGAATCAATACTATTCCTAGTTAAGGAATTCAACCATTCTTTAGCTTTTCCTCTAAAAGAGAAAGGAAACAATTTCAGCTTAATAATATCACCATCTATATCCCTATGCTTTTGCAGCTCACAAAGTTCAACAATGTTATTTAGATGAGCAGCAGCATCTTCATTACCAATACCAGAAAATTGTTCTCTCATAACAAGATTGAGTAAAGTAGGTTTTATCTCAAAGAAAGTAGCTTCAGGCACATGTGGAGCAATAGGTGTGCTCATAAAATCATCGTTGTTGGTGCTAGTGAAGTCACCCAACTTAGTGTTTTCAAGAGTAGTCATTTTAGTGTGTTTTGATAAAGAAACTAGCAAACAAAGCAAAAAGTAAACTAAGCAAAACAAAAATAACAAAGTAAAGAGATTGGTTATGAGGGACTCCCCTTGTGAAGATGTCCTTGACTCCCCGGCAATGGCGTCAAAAAAATACTTGCTAACTCGTGTATTAACGAGCTCGTTGGGGAACCCCAAGAGGAAGGTATGATGAGCATAACAGTAAGTTTCCCTTAGTTATAAAACCAAGGTTTAATCAAACCAGTAGGAGCAAGGAAACACCCCAAAGGTGTTGCTAGCTGAGCCTTGGCAGGGCGCACTACCGGTGCTAGTAGCAACGTGGTGACCTGCACAACACAACCACAAAACACTGTCCCCAACTTGCAATGAGGTTGTCAATATCATCGGTTTTGCTGAAAACAAAGGATTAAACGTATAGAATGGAAGGAAGTAATAGTTTGCAGAAAGTAAACACAAAGCAGCAAACGGTTTGTAGATTGTATTAAAAGAAAGGACCGGGGTCCCTAGTTCACTAGAGGTAGCTCTCCTTAAGATGGATAACATGTTGGGTGAACAAATTACAGCGGGACAATTGGCAAACATCAAGAAATCATACAAGCATATACTAATCATCTTGACTCCTTTGAGATTCTATTGGGCATTACAACATTATACATAGACCGCCATCCAACTGCATCTATGACTAATAATCCACCTTTATGTTATCATCCGAACCCCCTCTAGTATTATGTTGCAAGCAACAGATTATTGCTTTACGAATTGCGTGTAATGTAAACAATACGATTGTTCTATGAACAAAGGATTGTTGTTTTCTCCCTAGTAGCAACAGCACATCTAGTACCTTAGAGATTTCTATCACTTCCCCAGATTACCAGAAGCATGGACCCACTATCGATCATTAATACTAACTCTTGGAGTTGCTAGCATCTACTTGGCCAAGATAGCTACTAACAACGGAAAGAATGCAAGATCACAAATAACAAAGACATGATAGAATCAACAATCAATCTGAAATAGCATCTCAATAGATGATCTTGATCATGATCCCCGCAAACACAACATGCATAATTACAAATAGATGATATTGATCATGAACGGAGCTCACAAGATCTAGAAATGAAATCACAAAGGAGGAGAACCAGCCATCTAGCTACTACGTGGACCCATAGTCCAGAGGTGAACTACTCACGCATCACACCGGAGGCTTGCATGATGATGAAGAAGGCCTCCAGGGTGAATTCCCCTCTCCGGCAGGGTGCCGGGAAGAGCTTCAGATCCCTCCCGATCAAGGGATGGAGATGACAGTGGCTAGAGACTCTTTCGTGGATTTTTGATCGGGTACTTAGGGTTTTGGTCCCGAAGGTAATATATATGCGGAAGGAGAGGCCAAGGGGGTGCTGGGGTTCGGCCAGACCACCCCCTGGCGCGGGCCAGGCCTGGCCGCCCGGCCAGGTGGTGTGGCCAAGCCCCAGCCCATCTCCATCTCGTATTCTGGCTCCAGATGTATTCCGGTAAAATAGCGACTTTGGCGTTTGTCTCGTCCAATTCTGAGAATATTCATTTTCTGACTTCCCTGGAACCAAAAACAGCAGAAAACAGGCAGCTGGCACTGTGGCTCTTGTTAATAGGTTAGTCCAAGAAATCATATGAAAAGTACTCCAAAGTGTAGACAAAACACAGGAAAGTAGATAAAACCAAGCATGGAACATCAAAAATTATAGATACATTTGCAATGTATCAGTACCGACCAAGCTTACAAGGAGGAGGAGTTCTACCAAGAGGAGGGGGAAGAGACTTTCAACCACTGCACTACACAAGGCAAGCCATCATTAACAATGCAAGCTAAACCTTGCAAGTTAACTCAAGCAAGATGCAATAGGCATGCTTGGTGATACATGTTGACTTATACCATCCCAAGTCTTATTTACAAGCTTTACTTTCTTTATTTTACCAAAGTTCTTTACTTTGTTTATAGATAGCATAAAAAGTATAAAATTTGGCGTATCAAGTTAGATTTAGATGTCATTCTATGGCATTAGACTGATATTAGCACTCCAACTTAGTGAAAAATCTTAACTTAGTAGTTTAGAGCTAAACCAAACTTGATCACTTTAGAAGGGAGTACTTGGTGAAAATGATTATGAAAACCTTGGAATGATGAGTCATTCTATTGATATGTTTTGACATGTGTTGAGAAACACAAATGGTTTATGATGATGAAAATGTTGAGGCATGAGCCTTAGCCCCTTTATAAAAATTGATGGTTGGGTTCGGATGCGATACCATTCCAAATTTACCGTACAACCACAATACCTGAATTGGGTAAGGCTTAGATGGAAGTTTATATGCATTAGTATGAGTTCCCTCACGGGAGAGGTCTGAGCTGAGGCTACCTCTCAATGTTGTCCACCTATGTAGTGCCCAGGATGGCATATGGCCATGGCTGGGAGGCCAAGCTCAAAGGAGAGGTGCTTATACTAGGGTGTATAATTGAAAGGTTATGTTTGATTATCTGCATACTAAGTATGATGATTCAGGGTTATCCCTGCAGATGTATCGAATCTTGTGGTAAAAGTGTACCACCTCTGTAGAGTGTCAAACTATTCGAATAGCCGTGTCCGCGGTTATTGATAGTTGGAGTGGCCATACTGTTCCATCGTCAAATGTTTTCAAAATGACTTATGAATGATGAATCTTGACATGACCACAACAGGGTGGAGACTATCAAACTAGCTTCCCAACTTAAGTGATTCTAGAACTTTATTTTATCTTTCTTTGTCTCTCAACTTAGCTTAGGTTTCAAATATAACTTTGCAAATAAACTTAGAGTTAGCATTTGTAGCACCCCGGTAAAACCACTACTAGAAAATCGCGTGTTGTTTTTGTTTTGTGCATCATCATGACCGCATGCTCATGTCATCATGCCACATTGCATTTGAGCATCATCATGTCATAATGCATGGTTTGCCTAAAACTATTTTCTAAAAGCCTAGTTTTGTTTTCTAAATACCCCTGTCTTTATTTCAAATCAAATCTCCGTCTTTTCCGGAGCTTTTATTTGTCTAAAAATTATTTACAAAAGGTTTTCTAAAAATAAAACAAATAAAATACATAAATAAAAATGTTTTTATTAGGGGAGGAAACCGGCCAGGCCCACAGGCCTAGCCAGCTGGCCTACTACCCCAAACCCGAGACAAATCTACCCTAACCAGTCCCACCCAATCCCCACCTACCTACTCCCTCCCTCCCGCCGCCACACAGAGGCAGCACACACACGCGCACATAGCCCTAACCCAAATGCCCTCTCCCCGCTCCCCTGGCCCACCCTGCTAAGACACGACCGCCCTTGGGTCCCGATCCCAACACACCTGGACCGACCACTCCCTGTCAACGCTCGCTCCACCTCCCGCACATCCCCACCAACCTATCGCCACGACTACTCCCTTCTGGCCCCACCTCCCACCAACCGCGCCCACGCGCACAGCGCCACTCCTCGACACGACACGCTTCCCACCTACCGCCGCCTGGCCCCACCACGCGACGCCATCCTCCTCGAGTCCACCTACCCCGCGCCCCTCTCTACAGCGAGCCCCGCTCCTCTCTGCCCAAGGAATGCGTCGCTGCCGTCGGCTTCGCCACTCTCTCCCCTGCAGCGAGCCTCGCCGCCAGCGGGCCCTCTCCTCACCGGATGCCACCTCGCCACCCTCTGTGCCCCGTCGTCGGCCGCCGGATCCCGAGCCCCACCGCCATCGCTCTACGCCGCCGCCCTCTCTCCGCCACCAGCGAGGCCTCCGCGCCCCGCAAGCTCCGTCACCGAGCCGGCCAGATCCTGCCGTGCTGCTATCTAGACCATCTCCCCGCAGCCCGTGCTGCCTCCGTGTTGCCCTGGTGCCCCTGAACTTCCTCGACCGCATGCTGCCGCCGGCATCTGCCTCCACCACCGAGCTCCCCTCAGGTGCCCGGCCTCCATCGTCGACCTCGCCAGCCGCCGGTGCTGTCCCGCGTCCAGCATCGGCATCCGGCTGCCATCCTCGTCGCCTCGCAGGCAGAGCCGCTGCAGCCGTGAGCCCGCCTCGCGAGCCCCCATCGCTGCCTCCTTCTGGGTTTGCCGCGTGTCGTGCGTGCGTGTCCAGCATCTGGGCTGTGCTCACCTCTTGTATGGATCTCTTGTGCACACACCTCACTCGAACAACTCCGTTTAACAACTTTTTGGTGCTCCTGTGCCCTGGTTTTGTCAAGTTCGGCCAACGCCAAGTGCTACCCCGACAAGTTGCGCAAGACCCTCGTTTTGCGAGACCGAGTGGCTATGTCGACTTGGTTGATGGTCCACGTTCGACACCAACAAAATACGGACGACAAGAACACCCACATGGAAACCGAAGGCAGTGATGCAGGATCCTCAAGTTCTCCTTCTCGGAACGACAAGATTGTTTCTCGGACGCCAAGTAATTCGGCCCTGGAAAACCGAGACCTCGAACCTGATGACCCGAAGACCGATCCCGCCGACACCAAGAGCTGCACGACCTCCACCGGCAAGTCAAGATCGACCGCCGACAAGACCGACATCAAACTCTAAGACCTGCTCGGGACATCGAGTTCTCCGATATGAGACCCGGAGGCGATGATGCCGGTTCGACAAGACCTCCTTCCCGGATCAGAAGACCAAGACTCGGCACGCCAAGATCTTCTCCTTGGAACGCCATGATCTCCTTCATAGATCCGAAGAGCCTGAACCCCAGACCCCCGGAACCCAAGATCTTCCGAACCCCATGTGTGACCCTAAGCCCCTATTTTTATAATATGACATTATCAACTGTCGCATATTAAATTGTTCATGCATGCATACCTGTCGCTGGGTTGGGGGCATTATGCTGATTCACCTCATAATTAAATATGGAGTCTATATGCGGGATACTTTTGTCTTATTCCGGACTCCATTTAAATTGGTGTAGCGAACTGAGGCCATGTTTCGCCTTGTTAATTCAACATTTAAATTGCGAGGGTTCTAAATAACTTGAACCGTGTAATTAATTGTCGGGACCCCGGTTCCGCTTAATACTGCCTAATTGCACCGCATTTGCATCATATCACAATCATGCCGGATCTTCTGCCGTAGCATTAAATATTACATCTGGTGTTTCTTCTAGTGTTTGCTTCTTCGCGGATTAGGCCAATGAGTTGATGCGAGTATCGACAAGTTCTCCGGATATGATCCTTCGGCAGTGTTTTCCCAGGTGAGCATTCTCCCCCTTTCTACCTATTTTTCATTTTAGTATTTACTTCCTTCCTGTTGATCTACTACTATCCGTGTTGTGGTGCTTTAGTTTCCGTACCATTTATATTCCTTGCAGCCTCTATATTTCCTTAGGCACATCCTATTGCCTGTTGTTGATAGATAGTCGGCCTTGCGAGTCGTAGTTGCTTGCTCAGGTGCTGCTTCGCGTCATTGTCGTTCCACCGTTGATGGCAAGTTGGCACATGATTAATGGTGGTGATGTTTAACGGTGGAGAGGATCATGACTTTAAATACAACTATTAAATTGCTGGGACAACTAATGAAAGAGGCACCGGTGGGCAATATATGCTATTTTGTTTTTATGCCCACTTGTGTCCCGTAGGCCTCGAGTACTTGATACATGTTCCTTGACTATTCACACTATCCACATACGAGACTCTATGAATCCCCCTTAGCTTGAGCTTGATTCATGTCTTATTTCTTGGGGCCACAAACTAGTTTGGGGCTTTATTACTATTCTGTACTTATGCCATGCTTTACTGCTTTATTTACGATTGTGCGTGGAGCACCTGTACTGTTTAGGAATTGCCGAGTGTTTTCGCGGTATCGACAAGCCCAGTCACACTTTCGGGTTCCTAGTCGTTTATAGCCATTGGTGCAAATCTTGGGTCCGTCTTGGAGCCGGCCAACTTCGTTACGGGTAGCTTAATGGTGTGGCCCCCTGAAATGATTTATGAATCCTGTGATTGCTTTGTCGTGAAAGCCTCGTTGGGTTTTGATTTGGTTTTTCCGAGGTTGATCGTGTGTGTGTTGCCATTTGTAAACCCCTGCAGGGTAAATCTTTCTGAAAGCCGTGTCCGCGGTTATGGACGACTTGGAGCACAGTATCTCGATCATAGACAAGCATAACTAAATTAGTGCTATAAACCTGACTTAATATATGATTAGTAATCAGATTCAACTATCACGGAATGGTTAATAAAAGTGCCAACAACTGGTGGATCTGGGGTTGTTTTGTGGCATGCTGTACCTGCCTAGTAAGTATTGCAACTCCAATGGTATGTGATAAAAGTGCCAACAATTGCTATGTTTTTGGGATTCCTCAGGACAATTATATCTGACTAGTAAATGTTCCAACTACAACGGAATGGTAATTAAAAAGGCCCACTACATATGCTTCAGAACGACTCATGTTATCTATACCTGACTAGTAAGTGCTGAAACTATAATGGAATGAATAAAACTGCCAATTGTGTGAGTTCCTCGGTTTGACTTCCTCGTTTGGTCTCGAGGGGGAATAACAGGATGGGTATGATTGGTGTTAGTATAAGGTTGGTTCCGAAGAGGTCTTTCTTATCTCTCTCTAATATCCGATAGTTAATCGAGTCTCTATAGGTTGTTTAGTGCATGCCGCGCTGCCGCTTCAGTCCACCATACCTATGTAGGCGAGAGCCGCCGAAGTCTAGCCTCGCCGTGTACTGTCCTCATTACTGACGCTCCTCTTTTTTCCTTTGCCCTTTGTCGGCACCCCTTTTGTTTTTAGCAGGTTTGAGATCGCCGTTGTTAGCAGGGTTACCCTTCCGGCTTGGCCTAGGGAGGGTTATGGACGCTATTGGTTATTCTTCAGGGCTCTTAGCCCCATTTGCATCTTGTCCGTACTCGGACACGGTATCGTTTTCAAGTTGATTTGGATCTTTGTAGTGTATATCTGTATTCTTGACTCTTGGAGTCATGCTGTATATAAATCTGTTCTGTGGGTCCCATCGAGGACTATTGTGTAATGGTATCACTTCGTTTTCCACCCGCACGGAAGTGCCTGGTGGGTGTCCTTGAATCGTTTCTATGTGGGTTTGGCAGAAAGGGCTAAAACTTGCATAGGGCTGATTCGAGGGTGGTACAGAGTGGTATCAGAGCTCAGCAGTTACGATACCCCACAAGTCCAGCCTGTAGGATAACCTAGCTTACGGCCGAAGTAGAGTGTCAAACCTATTTTACAGAATCGGTTGGATAGATCTGATTGGGTCTACTTTTACTCCTTACCCTCTGCTATTCTCCTCTTACCTCTACGTGTTTTGGATCTGTTCTCTTATTTTTTCTTCGACTCCAGGAATTCTCGTGGTTGGGTTTTTCGTCGTACCTTCAGGGTTTCGCTTCCTTCTTTGGTAACGGTGCTTCTACATCCGGTCTTTGTGCTATCTGAGGAATCCTTCATTTGTTGGACTTCTCTCTGTTCCTTCTTGTGCCTTCTGGTGTTTTCCGACGCGACAACATCATCTACATCAGATCCGATGCAGAGTCTGCATCACTCTTTTGTTCCAAACCTTGTTTGTCGAGATCTTCAGTCTAATTCCGACAATGGTTGCACGCTTTTCTACTGAATGTGCGGAGTAATAGTTTGGGTGCGTGATGGATTGGCAGAATGGATAATAAAAGTGCCAACAACTGGTGGATCTGGGGTTGTTTTGTCACATGATGTACCTGCCTAGTAAGTATTGCAACTCCAATGGTATGTGATAAAAGTGCCAACAATTGCTGGGTTTTTGGGATTCCTCAGGAAAATTATATCTGACTAGTAAATGTTCCAACTACAACAGAATGGTAATTAAAACGGCCCACTACTTATGCTTCAGAACGACTCATGCTATCTATACCTGACTAGTAAGTGCTAAAACTATAATGGAATGAATAAAACTACCAATTGTGTGAGTTCCTCGGTTTGACTTCCTCGTTTGGTCTCGAGGGGGAATACCAGGATGGGTATGATTGGTGTTAGTATAAGGTTGGTTCCGAATAGGTCTTTCTTATCTCTCTCTCTAATAGCCGACAGTTAATCGAGTCTCTATAGGTTGTTTAGTGCATGCTGCGCTGCCGCTTCAGTCCACCATACCTATGTAGGCGAGGGCCGCCAAATTCTAGCCTTGCCGTGTACTGGCCTCAGTACTGACGCTCCTCTTTTTCCTTTGCCCTTTGCCAGCACCCCTTTTGTTTTTAGCAGGTTTGAGATCGCCGTCGTTAGCAAGGTTACCCTTCCGGCTTGGCCTGGGCAGGGTTATGGACACCATTGGTTATTCTTCAGGGCTATTAGCCCCATTTGCATCTTGTCCGTACTCGGACGCGGTATCGTTTTCAAGGTGATTTGGATCTTTGTAGTGTATATCTGTATTCTTGACTCTTGGAGTCGTGCTGTATATAAATCTGTTCTATGGGTCCCATCGAGGACTGTTGTGCAATGGTATTACTTCGTTTTCCACCCACACGAAAGTTCCTGGTGGGCATCCTTGAATCGTTTCTATGCGGGTTTGGCGGAAAGGGCTAAAACTTGCATAGGGCTGATTCGAGGGTGTTACAGCATTCCTAGTAGAACTACCTTACTTATTAGTGTTAGTTTGCGAGTACTTAAAGAGTACTCATGCCTTTTGTCCCTGTCTATTCTCATGGCCAAACTATGAAGAGGACTACCAAGATGAAGGACAACAGGACGGCTATGATAACTAGGACTATCTCCTATCGTCAGCATTGTCTGTGAAACTGAAGATGGACCCCACCGCTACGCTTATTATTTATTCCACTGCTTGTTGTATTAAGACTGGATCATGAGATCCTTTATTCGTGTAAGACCTTATTATGGTTTGTATGGATGATATACTATGATATCCAATCTGTTATGTCTCGCAAAAATGGTAATCCCGGGATTGCGATGTATGGCATAACAGGCATCTGGGATTAAAAATTCGGATGTTGACAGTGGTAAACCGTGGGAACCCCTTTCTAGGTAAAACGCCCTAGGACACCTCGCGTCTCCCAACCATCACCATTCCACCCTCCTCCCACCATCTTGACTCAGGAGTAGGGTTCAGCCGATCGCTCTGTATCACCGTGGAAACCACATTTTCCACCCTGGTTTTGCAAGGTCATGGTTGAGGTTGCCATAACCCTGCTCACCCTCTCATCTCTCCCTCTACATGTACATGCTCTCCTGGGCATGGTGCTCCTGACCCAACCTTTGTTTTTCTATTAGGGTGACGGACTTGACTATGACACTATGAGCCTGAGCCGCCATCGTCACCACGTCCGAGTGGGCAACTAGAAGCGAAGTAGCTAGACTAGGACCTTGTTGGAACCACCGTCCACCGCTGCTTCACCTTCGGCTACCCCTAGCGCTTCCTCGGCCTTAGGTGAGCCTCACCTACCCCTCACCACTACATTTAGGGATTCCTCACTATCGATCTGTCTCGTGGAGATGATGACACGGAGTCGTGGATCTGAAGTAGATCGAATGGCCCAGATCCACCCATACCCCGTCATCCCGCCACTACCAATAACCACTAGGCCCTGCGCGTTCAAACCCCACGATTCCCATGCGCCGAGTAGAATATTTGGGCTGGCAAAGCGCCATGTTCGTCCGGCTGTCAGATTTGGCCCATGTAGTTTTTTCTGCTAGTTTTTCTATAATATTTTTGCTTGATCTGTTAGTTCATAAATTCCACACAAAAAATATAGGCATCCATTTGGGATGATTCAAGTTTTGCCAGATTCTACTCTGAATACCCTACCCAGTGGCCCAGGTCTCATTCCTAAGAAAAACGTCTAGAATATATGATCCATTAATCATGTTAATTAGGTTATTTACACTCTAAAATTGACAACTATTAATTCTTAACACCAAAAATGGCAATCCCAATTTTTGTATGTTACTTGCATGAGTACCCTGCATGTAAAATTGGTTTGGTAATGTTTAGACTTGTAGATCCTCTTCGAGGTTTTTCGCAAAGTAAGTACATATCTGATTTTAGGAATTTCTATAGGGATTTGTATGCATGATTTTGAGTTCATTAAAACTCCATGTGATGTGCTTATGGCAGGTGTATCACACATATTTGTTTAAGAAATTATTGAACTGCTGTGATTTCTGAGAAATTAACTACTACTGCAAGGGTTGTTTTAAGTAGAAAATCATAACAAATTAAATAAAATGATAAAATGATGAAACCACTTCTGGTGTCTTTGTCATATTATTATATATCCAGTGATATAAAAGTTTTGGACTGTCAATATACAGAACTTGGTCATGATAGAAACCCATTTTTAAACAATAATGTTTACTAAATAATTCATAATTAATGTTTCGAGTTAGTTTTTTGAGTGATTCAAGTTGTTGTGTGTGAATAGGTTCATAGAAGAAAACAAAATATTTCTTAGCTAATGCAACACATTAAGCCATTATCTATCTATGAGTTAAACAGTAACAGGGATGGAGTTTCGGTAACATACCCTTGTAACCAGAACGCGGTTAACGTCCTGTGGAGAACATGAATGGAGTAGTCGAACTTGTATCCGACCTCAAGGTCACGTTGCTTCTCGCACATCACCTCCTGCTTCTTGCACGACAACTCCGGAACAACATGTGGAAGAACCCCTGAGGTATCACAGACATACGATTTCCAATGACGACTCTCGTTCTCCTTGGTCCAGTCGGGATGCGGAACTATACCCTTTGGAACTGGGATCCAGCAGAGCGATGGTGTGCCGGTGGTATGATCTCTCTCGTGTGCATTTCTTCTTGGAACCGCACTTGCAAGATTCAACAAAGAAAGAGAGAGAAAGAGGGAAGAACTACTAGTATAGGTAGAACACATATTGAATGTGGGTATTGATCGTATAGTTGGTACCCTCCCCACGTGTACTTGTTCATATTGCAGCACTGTGAGATAAAGCAGCTAGACCAACCTTACGTGTAATATTATGCGAGACTGGTTCCACGCTTAACATATGACTTGTACCGTATAAGTGGTCGGCAAGTGTCTGTCTCTCTCACAGTAGTAGATATGACATTTAGAACAGAGCACCTGAGAAGGGTGTAGTAGAGAAAACTATTTGATCAGTGTTGTGGTTGATATTCGTAAGTATGAATGGTTCTATCTCGAAAGTCCTACCAGCCATGTAAAATCTACAACTCATAAAGTAGAAGCATCTAACTTTATGTTGCGGGAGGGGCTAGTAATGTGATGTGGTCATATTCACATATCCTTCTGGGATTCATGTAAGATGACCAACTAGTGGCGTCACATGAGTTGTGTCATAGTGATGGCGCGTGATAGGGATCAAGGTGCAGCGTGTGACGGTGATCATGGCACATGACATGAAGGACCACATCATATCACTAAAGGGGTTCAAAGCATAAAACAAAAAAAATATAGCTAGCGGAACACCCTATGCTAGGATCTATCTATGAGTTAAGTAGTAACGGGGATATATAAATGCATATTGTAAATCTCTATTAATCTGAAACACCTTTCGGTCTTTTCCTTCTTTCGAACCACTTCAGAACTATTCCAACAATCATCTCTCAGAATGATTCTGATATTCTCTTTCTCATCGGTGATGCCTTCACTTCCATAGCGATCTTAGAACGTCGTCATACCCTTAAGTGTGTTACCCTACAGACCGAGAATAGCAAAGACTTGATCAATATCACTCCGATCAATGATCAATAGCGGGACCAAGATGTCCATAATGACCCCTATGCATTCCATGAAAGTCTGTTGTTTTTGAAGCACAAACTCTGCGTCCTATTCCCTTTATTTCTTCTGATATTTAGTATCAAAATTTTAATCTCGTTAGCGACAAGTTCACTTATCTCGTTATCGTGATATTGTATCCCCATGACCTAGTCATATGCTAGAACTTATTGGATACAATTTCACCAAGTGAGTCCAGTTTATCTTCTCGTCACGCAGATGGACAAATCCCAATCTTGATGCATAGACTACAACATGTTCCTGTGGAATACCCAACACACACCCTGATGGCCACTCAGTTACGGTCATAATAGTTGATGTGATCAAAACATCCGCATGAGATAGTGATTAGTATGATCTCACGGTCTAAGGAGAAGGTCACTTCTTTTCTAAATATCACAATGATGAACCATGTGACTAGATCATGGTGTAATACTTATGTGGGTAACGTCTATCATAACATTCTCCAATGACATGAGTTCGTTGGCAACTGGCATATATGCTTCATGAATAGGAAACCTTGATCAATTGTTTCCCAACGAACTAGTTGGACAGAGGCTACTAGGGACTAGGTTTGTTTGCATACCATAACTATATTAATATCTCCTCTTGATATAGATATAGCATAGTATGAAATTATTATGAACTAGTTTGAGATATGATAATAAACCTATTTATTATTTTCCTCTAGGGCATATCTCCTTAAGTCTCCCACTTGCACTAGAGTACAAATAATCTTGTTGCATTTGTTTACTGATCGTAAACACATGTGTTTTAGATCATGATTGCTCATGGAAAACATCCTATCTCTCGATCTGGTTTACCAGATCCGTATGTCTTCTACAAATCATTAGTCTGTCCTAATTTTTACACTTGCACCATTATCACATAATATGCCAACGTATTTTGTTTGGTAACAAAGTGAGACTTTTGTTTCTAGGTATTATAATGATGGTTGATCACTCACGAGAACTTTCGTTGTTGTCATATACAATAGCAACACACTTATTTGAAGTCAAACTTCATTAACAATGTTTATACCCAATGTTTCATCTAGTTTTACAAGCAAGACCCGTTCTTTCTTGTTCCATTCTGAACTCTTTTAGAATCCAAACTAGTATATCCTGAACTTATACTTTTAGAATTTGAGCAGAAATATATTGACTTTAATGTTCCAATCTATCTTCATAGATTTCAAAGCCCAATACTTGGATCAACTTCATTCACACAATATTTGATAATATTACTAATATCAATTACTTCATTCATTATATGTCAAGCACATATGAATATTGTCACGCTCCCACTCAAATATGATATCCACATATGAGACCTTTGTAATATGCTCATAGCTCCCACTCAAATATTTCATCCACACATTTGATCAAGAAACTATTTAACTCCCACTTAAATACTTCATAAGTGTAGGACTCCTTGAAATTTTGCAAATTCCAAAATCATTTGATTATTTATCAAATCAAGAGTTTCACACTATGAGATGTTAGCTTCTGATTGCTAAGCATAAATCCACTAGACATAAGGCATTGATATATTATTGTTGTTAACTATTGAATTTGTCTAGACAATTTTCACGACCAACCAAGCTTTGTGTCTTCTAGAGTTGCATTCTTTCTATATAACTTCTTAGTTATCTAGGAAGCATCAAGTAACTACTTAGATTGACAAGATCAAGTAATGCTTTACTTGCGTGATCATAAATGTAACTTTATGGATTTCATGACTCTTAGTTAAATCTCGTACTTAGGTCTATCATTGCTTCTTCCTAGTTCATGGGTATATCATGTTCATTCAACATGACAAGTAAGTCGCTAATGTATTTCCACCATGTGGGAAATGCACTATTGAATCCTACCTTTAAGTTAAGTACTTTAATCAAAACATTATTATCCTGATCATTAGTTTCACATCCTTTTGCAGAGTTTTGTTTTATGGAACATATTTTGTTGCGCTACTCAACATTTGGGTAAGATCGAATATCTTGATTTTGAACTTTCACTTTCTTTCATCGGCACTTTATCAAGAAACAACAATTCCCTTAGGAACAACTAATTTGTCCTTGGTTATGAAAGACCATATTCGTAGTTGCCTACAAATATCCTACAAAGGCTTGTATTATTCGTAACTAATATATTTAAGTCTCTAGAAACTCGAACGTGCCATAACTCCTATGGTGGTGTTTCCACAAATCCTAATGATTCCATATATTTGTAAGTGTTTGCTATAGTAGACTTATAACTCCATCCTTTCTTCAATAAACATTGTAGAGATACTTTGGACCATATGTATTATGATGTTTTAAAATATATAAATATGCTTTGGCATATTGTATTCATCACAATCTGCGAATAAGTCCTTTTGTGAATGCTAAATTATAATTCAAATACTAGTAAAATGATCAAATCATAGAGACTTGTGTATTTCTTGTTAATTTCATATCCATGGTATTCTGAAGGTCTTTTGAACACTTCAAATTGATTCAGAATCATGTGTCTTTGAGTAAATACTTTTATTTACTTGAATCCACAATTATACTTAAAATAACTTCTACTATATTGTTGACTCGTAATACATCACTCACATATAGTTTTCAACAATGTAGTATACATATTCTGTTTTACCAGAACATAATCTGTTATAGTCATATTTCCAAACGAGGCATGGTATAACATGTGTCAATAGATCTAGTATCTAATGATTTCCAGCTATTCATCAATATGAATTCATTGCATGCATATGACGTATTTATGACTTAAACTAATAGTGTCATATACACTAATGGATCATTATTAAGTTGGATATCCTTTTAGCTTTCAGTGTATTATAAATGTATGCATATTGTCATGAAGATCACAATAAGAACAAAACATTCATAACCTAAAATGTGACCATGATAGAAAGCATTCATAGTAATAGAACAATTAATTTGTCACTTATATATATATATGAATAACTGTCTGGCGAAATGCAAGACACACTAATTGTCGGATAGCTGGTATAGGGGGTACCCCCGATTTGTCCATGCATGGCTTGCACTGTAGGGCTCAGGTCGTCCTCGTGAGGGAAGTGATACTTCCCTCTCAGTGAGCGCCTCACCAGACCCCCCACCCCGCGAAGGCTTCCAGAGGGGAGAAGCGCTTGGGATATCGCCGGCTAGACCGGGGCGGAGGCGCCCATCGAGGGAAGACGACAAGAACAACAGTGGCATTGGATGCCACCATCCCACGGTCCAAAAGGCAGGGCCTCAGTGAAAGTGAGACCAACAAGGCCCTAACCGGCGGGGTAGGTGACCTCAGCAAGCATAGGACAAATCTTGGCGACTTTGGTGGAAGAGAGACAACGGGCAGCACTGAACAAGGATAAACGAGGAAAGGGAAGGCAACTTTTCATGTGGACGGTATAGGGCCTGGCACCAAAGACTCGGTCCACCAAAAAGAAACCCTCTAGACCCGAACCTCGGGGGGTGATGACTGCAATTGTATAGATCCTTTGTAGCTAGTTTTGAAATAAAGATATCGATCCCACAAGAAGTAGTAGGCAAAATACTAAAATTCTTTTAACTACAACTAAGCAAAGTACTTAAGAAATAACTTTAATATGCAAGATAAGTAGAGTTGTTTTTGGGTTTTGGTTGAACAAGGTAATTTAAAGTAAAGCAAAACTTAATGCAGAAAGTAAGAATCCCATGTGTAATAGAACTCTGGAACTACAATAGGGAAAAAGGCATTCTCGGGAAATAGTGGATACACCACTAGCAATTTAGACTAAGCAATCAAGATTATTATAACGCATATTCTCAAAATGTGTATGTATGTGGGAGGAGCTCCATATATGGACGATTAGCCAGCAACCGCTGCGCACATCATCCTCATAACCACAGCTGATAGCAATTGACATCAATTGGATTACTGCGCTATTAAGGGATTTCTCCCGTGGCATGGACATGGCTTTATGAGTTCTCCTTGATAGCCCTAAGTTAGTACGTAAGGATTGATAACAACTTTATAGTCATAGTAAGTGTTATCATCCATCCATCTACCAACAAGTAATCCCCTTCATCGAGTCCCCATAAGAGGAAAATATTAAGGAGGTGCACAACTCCCAATATCAAGATGAAGACAATTAACACATACACATAATAATGTATAACATAATAATCTCTATATCATCTCAATCATATGCTAGGGTTTCTCCATCTTCCCAAGAACTAGAGATCTACTCAGACATGGAGGCAATCAACATCATAGCAATGGTAATGGAAACAATCATAGATGAATAATACTTGTATATATCCACAACGAGTACAGGAATTACAACAAGATCTAGAGAAGATGTAGATGGGATGGATGGAGATGGTGGTGATGCAGCGGTGGATGATGAAGATCGATGCCTTAGCCTCCTAGATGTGCGCAGGGCGAAGATGGATCCCTAGCGGATGAGTTCTCCCTCCAGATGCCTTCTGGACGTGAGGTTTCTGCGATTTCTAGGTGTTCTGTATGTCGTATCTCCAAACCAGTTACACGGGGTGAAACTATTTGAGGCGGCGGAGGCATCACCAACTATAGGGCCGGAAAATTTGCTCCCGCCGTATAGTTGGTCGTTGAACCTTCTGCCTCCCTTGTTCGTTTCTGATTTTCTTCTGGTATTATTAATATTTCCCAAATAAACTATTTACGTTGTTTTTGACTCCTTTTCTCCACAGTACAACTGCTCCAAGAATTGTATCCATTGGATCCATCATCTGTCCTGATCCTGGTGAAAACAAACATAAAATGTGTGCGTGAGCGCCGTAAAATACCAAGATCCTACATCTACAATGCAAAATAATAATGTAAAACATGGTGCAAATATGCACTCATCATCGTCCCCAAGCTAAGACTTTTGCTCGTCCCGAGCAAGTTTTAGCTTAATGGATGTGACCCTCATATTCATGAAGCTGAGTCAATTAAAATAAATGATGCGGTTGCAACATGTGTTTATCATATACGATACATACGAATAAGTTCATGAATAGTACCTTACTCAAACCATCTGAATAGTATTAGCAGGCTTCCACACCTTAGTGATCAACAATTCATAAAACATGAATCTCAACATAATGTAAAAGTATCCGGTTCAACCGAATGAGTTGACGAGGTAGTCCCAAGTGTTTTAGGATCAACTGTATTCACTTGGGATTCAAAATCTCGAAAGTGTTTCTTTGTCATACTACAATACAATGGTATATGCCTATTTTCTCTTTGCACACTCTCTCTTTTTCTTCTTTCTTTTCTTTTCTTTTCTTTTGCATATATGCTCACACTTTTGTTTTAAGTGTTGTGCAAAGGAGCTAGCCATATATTCCACATTATGTAGGAATTCAAAGTTTAACGATCTCAATTATAAAATTCCAACTGTATATGAAGCATTCTTATTACTTGGAGATTCTATCTCGACTTGTTCTCACTCTATTTTGATAGCACTTTCATTTCCTTTGTTCAAGGTTTCTTTTTCAACTTAATTGTATAGATAATTTTTCTTTTTTAAATCAATCTATAGACTTATAGCATATTGACCAAATTATCTTTATGTGTTCCATTAATACCAATGGTGCGGAAGACTCCTATTGCTATCATCAAGTGCAAGTAAAATAATACTCAAGCCATTCATATATCATTAAAGCAACCACAAACTCAATATTGCTCCATATATAATAATAAACTTGGAATTTCATTAAAGAGATTTACTATTCCTGAAGGGGATTCTAATGATGCAAACTTTATTTCTAAACTAATGCAAAAATAGTAATAGAAAATTTATAAGATAGATTACAAGGTCTTTAAAGATCTCCCCAATCTTGGAATCAAGCCAGGCGGGATCAATTAACTCCTTGTTGGTACCCATTCCTCCTCCTCGGTAGAAAGAGCGTCGCCCTCTTATTTTATGTTGCCATCTATAACTATGCTTGCAAAGCGGATGCTGAGCTCGGCCATGTCGTACTTGAGCTTCAACATTTTCTTCTTGAGGAATTTCTTCTCCTCTGTCAACTCAAAGACAGTTTTAATCAAGAAACCAACTCTACCATCGATTGCATCGACCTTCTTCTCAAGGTCTTTGCTCATCATCCAGTAGGAGTCAATCCCTTCTCCAATTGTTTCAATGCATGCCTTTGAAGCTTTTTATAACTCATACATCTTATCATGAATCTCATCTTGTTTCACCTTCTTAGGTTTAAGAGGCGATCGACTAAGAGGAGGTTTATAATAGGATCCTATGTTGTAACGATAAGGATTATGGAGATACTCATCCTTGTTCCTTCCTCGCTCAGCTTTCCTCATCATATCCATCCTTTTACGGGGACATGTCCTCCCAATTTGGGAGAGGCTTGATCTCCGGACTGGATGATGATGATGGTCCTTTGGGTTCTAATTCTTTGATTCTCTTCACGGGCTTCTCTTCTTTCTTCTTCCAGATCTTGTTGACATGCAAGGGCTACATGGCTTTGCCGCACGGGTGTTATTAGAGGGCTTGTATAGGGATGGCCAGGATTTTTCGAGGATGGAGGCTGTAGCTTTGCGAAAACTTAATGAAAAAGGTTACATGCGATCAGCTTTAAAAGGAGGGTAATAAACCCTAGTCATCTTTCGTAACGAACAACTATACGGACGCGGCCCGTATAGCTCCCGCCATATAGTTATGAACCGGCTATAGATTTACATCTATGGTGGAACCAACTATATGGCCGGAATTATATAGGCGGGAATTTCTACTCCCGCCGTATAGTTGGTCGTTAAACTCTCTGTATTCTAAATAAATGTTTTGGAGATGGGTCGATAACTATATGACTACAACTATACGGGCAAAATTTTTAATTCCGGCCATATAGTTGGTCGTTAAGCTCTCAGTACTCTAGAAATTATTTTGTCAAAGGTTGACAACTATACGACCGCAACGATACAGGTGGAATTTTTAGTTTCGGCTGTATAGTTGTTCGTTAAACTCTCAGTACCTTTCGTGGATGGAAAGGATGATGTCGCAATAACTATATGACCGCAACTATATGGTCGGAATTTTTATTCCCACCGTATAGTTGGTCGTTAAACCTTCTGTGTCCACCAAAAAAAATTCTACTTCTCCTAGGATTCTTATTAATCTGAAACTTAACGAAATATCATGTTTTGATAGAAAAATGTCATCTTAGATTTTTGACCAACTTTGGCTTTATCAATGTCCCTTTTTCTTTGCTAGAGCATCAAATGTTTCTTATTTAACACACTATCCAAATAAAACTTTAACTAAAATTTTAAAAACTTACTCAAACCTTATTTTGCATTGGTTGCCTCCCATGAAGCGCTCTTTTATGGCGAATAGCTTGACCGTAGCATTGCTCATTCCTTCTTGAGTCCATTCTTCTTGCAGTTCCCATTCCTTGTATATTTTTGCTTAATCACTTCTTCTGGAGCGATCAATTCTATGGTGACTACACTTATATCTTCTCTTACTCAATAATTCTTCAAACATTTTTCATTTACCACCCATGAAAGAGAGGGTGCTTTTCCTTGGAGCTTCACTGCTCCCGATGGGTAAGCTTCTTCAACTATATATGGGCCTTCCCACTTTAGTCTGAGCTTTCCTGGAAACAACTTAAGACGAGAATTATATACAAAACATTATCTCCACTTTTAAAACTCTTATTCTCTATTTTTCTATCATGCCATCTTTTCACTTTTCCTTAAACAACCTAGCATTCTCATAGTCTTCACTTCTAAACTCATCTAAAGCATGAATATATAATAAACGCTTTTCTCCAGCTCCTTTAAGATGATAATTTAGGTTCTTAATTGCCCAGAAAGCTTTGTGTTCCAATTCTGAAGGTAAATGGCATGCCTTACCATACACCATCTTGTAAGGTGTCATACCCATTGGATTTTTAAACGCAGTACGGTATTCCCATAGAGTGTCATTTAACTTGTATGACTAATCTTTTTTTCCACCATCTTCTCGAGTATGGTCTTTAATTCTCTATTAGAGAGTTCCACTAGACCACTCGTTTGAGGATGATATGATGAGGCAAGACGGTGAGTTACTCCGTACTTGTTGAGGATTTTCCTGAAAGTTCCCTTCATAAAATGAGAACCACCATCAGTAATTAAAAATCTAGGAACTCCAAACCTGGGGAATATGACATCCTTGATATTCATTACTGAGGTAGCTGCATCTGCATTATTTGTTGGAATATCTTCAACCCATTTGGTAACATAGTCAACAACAACAAGAATATGAGTATAACCATTAGACTCTATAAAGGGTCCCATGTAATCCATTCCCCATACATCAAAGGGTTCAATTATGAGACTATAATGCATTGCCATTTCATGTCTCCTACCTATATTACCTCTTCTTTGGCAAGCATCGGAGTATTCCACATACTTGTGTGCATCCTATAGCAAGGTGGGCCAATAGAATCCAGATTGAAGTACTTTTGCAGCAGTTCTCTTACCTTCATGATGCCCTCCATACAGACTTTCATGACAAGCTTTCAATATCACATTCATCTCATGGTTAGGAACGCACTTCCATATCATTCCACCAAGTCCATGATGATATAGATACGGATCGTCCCTAAAGTAATATTTAAGATCATTAAAGAATTTCATTCTTTGATTTCTTGAAATACTAGGAGGTATAAATTTTTTTGCTAGATAGTTAGCATAATCTGCATACCATGGATTAGCGATTTCAACGTTTGCTACATATTCTCCGAAAAATGATTCATTAATAGGCACGGGGTTATTGATTATTCCCTCCATCCTAGAAAGATGATCTGCTACCGGGTTATCTTTACCCCTCCTATCTACTATTTGCAAATCATATTCTTGTAGTAATAAAACCCACCTAATCAACCTGGGCTTAGCATCCATTTTCACAATGAGGTGACGCAAAGCTTGGTGATCCGTATGAATTATTACCTTAGAATTAATTATGTAAGATCTAAATTTGTCGCAAGAAAAAATTATAGCTAGAAACTCTTTTTCTGTAGTAGCATACTGTTTCTGAATCTTATTAAGAGGTTTACTAGCGTAATAAATAACATTCAAATTCTTTCCATCTCCCTGTCCCAACATAACCCCTAAAGCATAGTCACTAGCATCACACATGAATTCAAAAGGTTCATCCCATTTTGGAGATTGTATAATAGGTGCTGAAACTAGTTTATTATTAAGGTTCTGAAAAGCGGCAATGTATTCATGATCTAAATAGAATGGAGTTTCTTTATCAAGAAGATTGGTGAGGGTCATAGCTATCTTAGCAAAATCCTTTATAAACCTCTTATAAAAATATGCATGTCCCAGAAACATTTTTAGATTTTAATGTCCTGAGGTATTGGAATATTTTCTATAGCATTTATATTAGTTCTATCTATTTCTATTCCCTTCTCCGAAACTTTATGCCCAAAAACTTAACCTTCTCTTTCCATGAAAGGACATTGTTCCCAATTCAAAACCACGTTTGATTGCCTGCATCTCTGCAAGACTTTGGTTAGATTGTAGAGACAATTATCAAAAATTGTTCCACAAACATGAAAATCATTTGTTAGAACTTCCATAGTCTTCTCAACCAAATCATCAAAAATCTTTAGAACACATTCCTAAAAGTTGCTGCTGCATTACATAAGCCAAACGGAATTAATCTATAAGCATATGTGTCATAAGGACAAGTGAAAGTTGTTTCCTCTTGATCTTCTGGCTCTATGGCAATTTGAGAATATCTAGAATAACCATCAAGAAAACAAAAGTAAGAATTATTATTAAGTCTTTCTAAAATTTTATCCATGAATGGTATAGGTTTATGATTTTTTTGTGCCTCATGGTTTAGCTTCCTAAAATAAATCACATACGACATCCTACTATGGGCCTTACAGGAACTAGCTCACCATCCTCTTTCATAGCAGCATCAAGACCACCTTGTCTTGGAATGCAAGGAGCTAGGCTAACCCACTTACAGTCGAAAATAGGATATATTATGCCAGCATCAAGTAAGTGTATAACCTCTTTTATTACTACTTCTTTCATCTTCGGATTAAGCCTTCTTTGTGTATCTACTATAGGTTCAACATCATCAAGCTTGGTAATCTTATGTGTTACGATAGATGGATCTATTCTTTAAGATCACTCAATGTAAAACCAAAGGATTCACGATGCTTAACCAAAACTGAAATGAGTTTATTTGTTCATTTTTCGATAAATTCTTACTAATAATAACAGGACATTTATTTTCTTTATCTAAAACTCATACCTCATATTATCTGGAAGTTTTTTCAATTCTATGGTGGAGGCTCTTCATCTCCTTTTCTTACCAGTTCCTCATAGTCATGTGGATTGTGTGCTTTCGGAATTGATCAAGGTAATCATCCAGGTCTTCTTTCTCCTCATCACCTGGTGCTTCCTCCCAATTAATCAGACTCCTCTCTAGTTCATCTTGTGGAGTACTGAAATGAATTTCTTCTAGTTCGACAATCGTCCTCTCTTCCTTGATATCCTCCACTTCATATGGCCTGTTCTTTAGTTTGGCGAAGTGGAATGTCATTTCCTCTTCTCCAAACTTTAGTGACATAGTCTCCTTCTTAATATCAACTTGAGCTTTGGTGATGGAAATAAAAGGCCAACCTAAAAGGATAGGAAAAAAATAATCTCTAGGCATATCAACAATATGAAATTCAAGGGGCTACATGAGTGACCCAATAAAGACATAGATATTTCTGATTACTCCTTCGGTTTTATATTGGTTCTATTGGAGAACTTAATAGTAGTTCCTGCCGGTTCCACATCTGGATTATTTAAATTATAGCGGAGGTCCTCATAAAGTGATGAAGTCACAATATTTATAGTGGAAATTGGCTCACAAATTCCATATAATAAAGTTTCTCCACAATATATAGGGGTCATTAGTTTAGAAGTTTTGTTACCTCGAACCTTACCTTTGATGAATTCCGAGGTTTCAAGGTCTAGCTTAACCACTTCATCATCCACTATTCATGCTTCCATAAGATCCTTTAATATAACATTATTTATATTGGTAGCTTCGTGGTTCCTTCCTAGTTTCTTTCATCTCTTCTTTATTTGTTCTTCCTCCTTTTGCATTTTTTTGATGATCCCTTGAATAGGTATTGAGGAGAACTCTTCCAGCAGCACTCTTGCACGCTTATTTTCTTCATGGGGTTTACGGGTTTCCCATTATGTAAATACCTACGAGTGTCCTGCATAATTCTCAATAATTTTATTTACCGAGTAAGAATCAATACCGAGGGTTTTAATCATTGCATATGGCCTCTCATCTACAAGGAAATCGTTAATGCAAGCATATTCTAAAAAAAACTATTTGTAATGTTTTCTTTATCTTTTCAATATTTAGAAAATTGCCATTAGAAGCAGTGTATAGATTGATCCTATTTTCAATATTTAGTCCTCCATATAAGGTATGAGTGATTAACCAATCAGGCAAACGATGATGGCGGCAATTATCTAGGTAACTTTTATACCTTGGATATCCTTCATATAAGCCCTCACTAGGATTATTTTTGAAACCGATAATAATACCTCTCATCTTGTGAGCTTTGCTTTTAGAATAATATTTTGATAGGAATTAGGCTGTCAATTCCTCCCAAGTCCTTGGTGGTTCTGCACAAAAAGATCTGTACCACTCGCAAACATTATTAAAGAGAGTCTGTCTCAACAACTAGGTTTTAACCATATCGAGATTACAGTTGTCGAAAATAAAGGAACTGAGAACATCTTCAAAGAATTGTAAGTGTCCATATGGACTTTCTCATTGGTTCCTGCAAATTTCATAGAATGCAATAATTCAAATAATAAAGGGTGGATCTCGATTCCATCTAGATTTATGCTTTTATTGATAGTTATAAAGGCATCCATGGGCGAACCCATTTTCCTTATTGCCTCAAGCGTGTTTAAATGCTGAGTGTTGTCCATTGTTGTGGTCCTGCAACTCGAGTAAAAATTAGTACAATGAAAGTAAATAACTAAAAGTAAAGTGACTTATAGTGCTAAACTCCCCGACAACGGCGCCAGAAAATAGCTTGATGACTGCAAGTGCACAGATCGTTTGTAGCTAGTTTTGAAATAAAGATATCGATCCCAAAGGGAGCATTAGGAAAAATAATAAAATGCTTTTAACTACAACTAAGCGAAGTACTTAAGAAATAACGTTAAGATGCAAGATAAGTAGAGTTGTTTTTGGGTTTTTGGTTGAACAAGGTAATTTAAAGTAAATCAAAACTTAATGCAAAATGTAAGAATTGCGTTTGTAATAGAACTTTGGAACTACAATAGGGAAAGGTGCGTTCTTGGGGAATAGTGGATACACCACTAGCAATTTAGACTAAGTAATCAAGATTGTTATAACGAATATTCTCATAATGTGTATGTATGTGGGAGGAGATCCATATATGGACAATTAGCTAGTAACCACTACACACATCATCCTCATAACCACAGTAGACAGCAATCGACATCAATCAAATTACTGCGCTATTAAGGGATTTCTCCCGTGGCATGGACATGGCTTTATGAGTTCTCCTTGATACCCCCAAGTTAGTACATAAGGCTTGACAATAGATTTATAGTCACAGTAAGTTCTATCATCCCTCCGTCTACCAACAAGTAATCACATTCATCGAGTCCCCATAAGAGGAAAATACTAAGGAGGTGCACAACTCCCAATATCAAGATGAAGACAATTAACACATACACATAATGATGTATAACATAATAATCTCTATCTCATCTCAATCATATACTAGGGTTTCTCCATCTCCCCAAGAACTAGAGATCTTTCAAACATGGAGGAAATCAACATCATAGCAATGGTAATGGAAACAATCATAGATGAATAGTACTTGTATAAATCCATAACGAGTATGGGAATTACAACAAGATCTAGACAAGATGTAGATGGTATGGATGGAGATGGTGGTGATGCAGCGGTGGATGATGAAGATCGATGCCTTAGCCTCCCAGATCTGCGCAAGGCAAAGATGGATCCCTAGTGGATGAGTTCCCCCTCTAGATGACTTCTGGAGATGAGGTTTCTGCGATTTCTGGGTGTTCTATATGTCATCTCTCCGAACCAGTTGCACGGGGTGAAACTATTTCAGGGGCGGAGGCGTAGCCAACTATACGGCCGGAGCTATACGGCCAGAAAATTTGCTCCCATCGTATAGTTGGTCGTTGAACCTTCTGCCTCCCTTGTTCGCGTCTGGTTTTCTTTTGGTATTATTAATATTTCCCAAATAAGCGATTTATGTTGTTTTGACTCCTTTTCTCCATAGTACAACGTCTCCAAGAATTGTATCCATTGGATCCATCATCTTTCCTGATCCTAGTGAAAACAGATATAAAATGTGCACGCGAGCGCCATAAAATACCAAGATCCTATATCTAGAATGCAAAATAATAGTGTAAAACATGATGCAAATATGCACTCATCAAGGGGCGGCACTGTGGTGACCCTTCCCACCATAGACCGAGGGAAGAGGACCAGTACTGTCGTATATAAGGATCCCTCCTCGTACATTGGATAGGATCTATCCTTGAGATCTATAGCGCTAGACTTTCATCCTCCATTGTACCCTCGTGAAGCATGCGAGCAATACAAGAAAGCAGGAGTAGGGGCTTTACCTCCCCACGAGGGTCCCGAATGTGGGTAAAAAACCTCGGTGTCACCTCTCTGTCGCGTTCTTGCTCCATTGTCACCATCGTCGCTGAGTTTCCTCAGAACCACGTGTTCAGCCCCCTCATGACACCTAGTTCCTCCACGGAAAAAATCTCCAACATATGGAGCGCCAGGTAGGGGGCTAAGGCGTGCTTTAGATGTCGTCTTGATGGTGGCACCGGGGCACGGGGCCACATGCGGAGGTCAGTTAGGGGAGCACTCTGCCCAGGGAAGCATACATGATCGTCGCATGCATCTTGGGCAGCTCCCAGGCTCTTGCCTACGGGCAACACTTCAGGCAGTTCTCTCCTGAACTGGCAGCGACGAGGTCTAGTGCTACCGCCACCCCTATCCGGTGGTCACAGTAGTAGGTCTCCATCAGCGTCGCAGATTACTATGGCTCCACCCAGCTAGTGGGCGCCGTTCCTATGGTCTGCACCCCCACCTTCGGCGGGGTCACGATATCCAAGACCCTCATAAACGGTGGGGCGGGCTTGAATGTTCTCTCGGAAGGAGCGTTCAGGCAGCTGCGGGTGCCCGTCATGCGCCTTCGCCCCACCTTATTATTCGTGGGGGCCACGACGGGTACAACTATGCCCCTCGGCTAGGTCTAGCTCCCTGTCACCTTCGGGACGAGCGCCAACTACTGCACGGAGCTCGTCGACTTCGACATTTCCCGGATATGCTTTCCCTACAATGCCATCCTAGGCTACCCCACACTGGCAAAGTTCCTGGTGGTCACCCATAACGCCTACAACCTAGTCAAGATGTCGGGCGGTGCTGGTACCACCATCACGTTGCGCTGCGACGAGGTCGAAGCCGTGCGCTCCCTCAAGCAGGCCTGCAAAGGGGCAACAACTGCGCGCCAGGAGGTTGGGACTAACTCTGACAGAGACAGGTTCCCCAGGCTAACAAGGCCTCGGGACTAGCGACGAGGTGATGGAGGCATCCCCCTTCAAGGATGTTGTGTGTTCCACTCGCATCGATGGTAGGAAAAAGACGGTTTTCTCCTAGGAGCGAGCCAAGACCAAGAAGGTCCCCCTCTACCCAGTGGTTCTGGGGGCTACAATCACCATTGGTGCTGGCCTCTTGACCGAGAGGGAGGAGACTCTTATCGCTTTCCTCTAGGCGAAGACGAACATGTTCGCCTGGACCCCTCATACATGACAGGGGTGCCTTAGGAGGTGATTGAGCACCACCTAGCGGTGTGCCCCACGACACGTCCGATGAAGCAGAAGCCACAGAAGCAATCCATCAATAAGCAGCAATTGATCATCGCCGAGATGGAGAAGCTGGTCAAGGCGCACGTTGTCAAGGAGGTCTTGCATGATGACTGGCACGCCACCCCATGATGGTCCCCAATACCACCAGGGGTGGACGACTCTGCGTCGATTTCACCGACCTCAACAAGGCTTGTCCCAAGGACCCGTTCTTGCTTCCACGAATAGACCAAATTGTGGACTCGACGGCGGGTTGTGACCTTCTATGCTTCCTGGATGCCTTCTCGGGGTACCACTAGATCAAGATGGATAAGAAGGAAGAGGAAAAGACAGCCTTCATCACTCCGTGTGGGGTATACTACTACACATGCATGTCATTCACCCTCAAGGACATCGGAGCCACCTTCCAGAGGCTCATGCGCATCGCATTGGGTGAGCAAATGGGAAGAAACATGGAGGCCTACGTCTATGACATAGTGGTCAAGATCTGCAGAAAAGATACCCTAGTGGCGGACCTGATGGCGACCTTGGCCAACCTACGTCGAGTGAACATCAAGCTCAACCCCGCCAAGTGCGTATTCAGAGTCCTATCGGGCATGCTCCTCGGCTTCCCGGTATCACACTAGGGAGTCGAGGCTAACCCCGACAAGGTCCGGGCCATCGAAGAGATGCGCCCCGGCCCGGCTCAAGAATATGTAGCACTTGGCCGGGTGTGTGGCGGCATTAAGAAGGTTCATCTTCAAGCTAGGCGAGAAGGCCCTGCCTTTCTTCAAGATCATGAAGCACACCGGTGAAATTTCGATGGACCCCGGAGGCTGACGAGGCTTTCGAGGCCCTCAAGTGATACCTCATGAGCCCTCCAGTCATGGTGGCCCCCAGGGAACACGAGCCACCGCTGCTATACCTAGCAGCCATGCCATAAATGGCAAGCACTGTCCTGGTCGCCAAGCGTGAAGAGGTGGTAGAAAGGAAAAGAAAGGCGTAGACAGCGAACCCTCTAGAGGGCTTGAGGGCTGCAACGGAAGGTGGCGGCGCACTAGAGGAACCTAGTGGTGAGGTTGTCGGCTTGGCCGCGACAAAATCAACAGAGCTAGTACATCAGCTAGTCTACTTTGTTAGCATGGTTCTCAGGGACACACGTGAAAGGTATCCCATGAAGCAGAAGTTCCTCTACATACTACTCGTGGCATCGCGCAAGCTGCGCTACTACTTCCAGGGCCACCCCATCAAGGTGGTCACCAAATTTCCTCTAGATATGATCCTGCGCCGCATGGTCAAATCGCCATCAAGGTACAACCTTTCGAGCTGACATTTGACTCTACGCCCACCGTCCACGGAGCTCCCGGGGAAGTTGGCTCCGGGGTGCTAGACCATGAACTTTGATGGGGTGTTCAACATAGACGGATCTGGGGCGGCCGCCGTGCTCACGCCTGCAATGGGCGACAAGCTCTCCTACGCCATGCAACTCTGCTTCGACGATGGAAACAAGCGCTCAAACAACATTGCCAAGTATGAGGACCTGATCACCAGCCTCAAGGCAGCCATCGCCCTCGGCATCAAGCGCATCACAGTCCAGGGAGACTCCTTACTCCTAGTAAACTTTTCCAAAAAAAGCTACCGTCCCAAGGATGAGCACATGGAGGCGTATATTGAGGAGGTATGAAGGCTAGAGAAGTATTTCTTGGGTGTGGACCTGCTCCACATTCCCTGGGGGACAACCACGAGGCAGATGAAATCGTCAAGCGCGCATCCAGGCGAGAGTCCCAGCAGCAGGGGGTTGTAGCACCCCGTCCACTCCTGGGCCCGGGGGGTGTCACTCCTGGCACCTTAATAGGATATCTAGACTGGCCCCACAGACCAACACTAGTCTTTTCTGCACACCTTGTCCTCACTCGTGCGCACCCGGTTACCCACTTTCCGGTCGGTCACCCATCCTAGAATTGCTCTAGGCCAAGCACGCTTAAACTTAGAGTTCTTTTCAAATGAGCTTCCGAAAAAGAAGTTGCAACTTGTTGTATGGGTATCCCATCAATCCTATTAAGCCATGTGTCTGGATCTCACATACACCCACCCTTTAGAAGGTCGATGCCCTCATCGATCAAGCACACCCCGGGAACGTTCCCTCTTGGCACGTGTCTGTGCGTCCAGTGCCGGCACATGTGCCATGCTGTGTCCACTCCGGGCAACACGTGCCATGCTCCACATGTCCCGCCACTGACCCGCACACACCCGTGTAATCGAAAGGGTCGGCTCTGATACCACTTGTAGCACCCTGTCCACTCCTGGGCCCGGGGGGTGTCACTCCTGGCACCTTAATAGGATATCTAGACTGGCCCCACAGACCAACACTAGTCTTTTCTGCATTGTCCTCACTCGTGCGCACCCGGTTACCCACTTCCGGGTCGGTCACCCATCCTAGAATTGCTCTAGGCCAAGCACGCTTAACCTTAGAGTTCTTTTCAAATGAGCTTCCGGAAAAGAAGTTGCAACTTGTTGATATGGGTATCCTATCAATCCTATTAATCCATGTGCCTGGATCTCACATACACCCACCCTTTAGAAGATCGATGCCCTCATCGATCAAGCACACCCCAGGAACGTTCCCTCTTGGCACGTGTCTGTGCGTCCAGTGTCGGCACATGTGCCATGCCGTGTCCACTCCGGGCCACACGCGCCATGCTCCACATGTCCTGCCACTGACCCACAGACACCCGTGTAATCGCAAGGGTCGGCTCTGATACCACTTGTAGCACCCCGTCCACTCCTGGGCCCGGGAGGTGTCACTCCTGGCACCTTAATAGGATATCTAGACTGGCCCCACAGACCAACACTAGTCTTTTCTGCGCACTTTGTCCTCACTCGTGTGCACCCGGTTACCCACTTCCCGGTCGGTCACCCATCCTAGAATTTCTCTAGGCCAAGCACGCTTAACCTTAGAGTTCTTTTCAAATGAGCTTCCGGAAAAGAAGTTGCAACTTGTTGATATGGGTATCCTATCAATCCTATTAAGCCATGTGCCTGGATCTCACAGGGGTCTTCGAGGAAAGGATGTTCAAGCACTCTGCCACCCCCGAGAAAGGAGAAGGACCACTCCGAGGAGCTCCCCCATCCTCATCAGGTTCCCCGTATTGCAGCCCACCCTCGGGAAGCAGGCTTGTCCTAGCAGCTACTACCCAAGAGTCGGGTTGGATTACCGAGCTCAAAAGCTACCTCCAGGATGGCACCCTCGCGGATAGCGAGTACCTGCGGAGAGCTAGGTCCATCATGTGAAGAAGTGTTGCATCATCGAGAGGAACCTCTACTGCCACCACCCCAACGTCATCACCCTCCAGTGCATCTCCAGCGACGAGGGGCGCGAGCTCCTGGCCGACATCCACGCCGGGGAATTCGGCCACCACGCCTCGGCGCATACAGTCGCTGTGAAAGCCTTCTGCAATGGCTTATACTGGCTCACCGCACTCACCGACACCGTAGAGATGGTGAAGTCGTGTGAGGCATGCCAGTTCCACGCAAAGCAAATACACCAGCCGGCTCAGCTGTTGTAGACCATCCCGCTCTCATGGCGCCTGGCGGTCTTGGGGCTGGACATCTTGGGGCCTTTCCCGCGAGCCCTCGGGGGCTACATGTACCTCTACGTCGCCATCGACAAGTTCACCAAATGGGCCGAGGTGGAACCGGTCAGAACCATCCTGGCGCGGCGGTCATGTTCATCCAAGGTCTGGTAGGCCGTTTTGGTGTACCCAGCTACATCATCACCAACAACAGCAGCCAGTTCACCAGCGGAATGTTCCAATTGTACTGCGAGGACATCGGCACCAAGGTCTGCTACGCATCTATCACCCACCCCATAGCAACGAACAAGTAGAATGAGCAAATGTGAAGGTCCTGAAGGGGCTCAAGATCAAGAGCTTCTGCTGCAAGCTCAAGGAGTGTGAGCGAGGGTGATTGGTCGCCCTCCCAGTAGTGTTGTGGTCCATCCGCACCACCACAACACAACCAACTGGTGAGACCCGCTTCGTCCTCGTTTATGACACTAAAGCTGTCATTCCTGCAGAACTCAAGAACGGGTCCCCTCGAGAGCTCGCCTTCAATGAGGCAACACAAGAGGAACTGCACGATGACGACCTCACCCTCATCGAGGAAGCCCGCCACAAGGTCAATGTGCGGGCGGCCATATACCAGTAAGCATTACGTTGGTACCACTACCATAACATACGAGCGTGCACCCTGGAGTTGGGGGACCTTGTACTTCGCCGCATCCTCTCTCGCGAGGGTCTTCACAAGCTCTCCCCGATGTGGGAACTCCCCTTCCGGGTCGTGCACTTCACAAGTCTAGGCACGGTGTGATTGGAAACGAAGGAAGGCATCATGATCCCCAACACCTAGAACATCCAACACCTCTCCAAGTTCTACCCGTGAGCTCCGCTCACATCGGAGGTGGCGGTAATAAATTACTCTCCCCTTGGACGGTGTGGAAATTCAAGAACGATGGCTCATTTTTCGGTTTTTCCCTAACAATTTCTTAGTTTGCATCTTCGTTTCTTTTGTGGTGTTTCTCCCTTTCACACACTGTGTGAAAAGGGGGCTAGGCACGGTGTCTACTGCCGTGCCACCCTCGGTGAACACTGGATCCTAAAGTATCGAGATCTGAACTTTCGGACTAGCTCCAGCGATAAGTCACCTCACCCACGGTTCTCGGTGCTTGATAATCCTCACACGACACGCGAAGGGAAAGCATACACCGTGCAGAACCTACGGTTGGCTCTCCGAGGGACTATATAGGGAAAGGATGCGTCCTAGGGTCGCAACCTCGAGGGACTTACATGAAGGAATTGAACGTACAGAGCCTACGACCACCTCCTCGAGGGTCCTTCGGGACAGGTATAGGCCCCGTGACCTCCTCGCTAGGGGACGAGCGGGGTGACCCATGATACAACCCCTCAAGCGATGTGCGGAACCTACGGTGCCTCTCTGAGGGACTATATAAGGAAAGTATGTGTGCTACGGTCACCTCCTTGAGGGACTTACAGGACGAAATCGAACGTAAAGAGCTTACATCCACCTCCTCAAGGGACCTATGGGACAGGTACAAGCCCCGCAACCTCCCCGCCAGGGGACGAGCGGGGCGGTCCTTGAGACAACCCCTTAAGCGGCATGTGGGACCTATGGTTTTCTCTCCGAGGAACTATGCAGGAAAAGTATGCGTCCTATGGTTGCCTCCTCGAGGGACTCATATGACAGATTTGAGTGCACAGAGCCCACGGACACCTTCTTGTGGGACCTCAGTAATAGGCCGAACCACTGAAGAGGCCCCCATAGGACATGCAGGCTAAAGACTGCCTACACGAGGGATCACTGGCCTAGGACATGACCGCTCCCTCGTGAGGGCCGAGAAAGCAACGATAGACAGTTCAGGCTCCATAGCGGTAAAGGTACCCTTACACATCTCGGTAGAAAAACGTTAGGACTCAAAGCACTTCCTAAGCGTCATATAAAAAAGAATCAAGCCACCCCCGTGGTGCCATCGGAGCTCTCCTTGTCGGGGCTTTCTTCTTCCTCCTCTACAGCAGAGTCATCCAAGCCATCGGCTTCGTCTCCCTCCTTGTCGCCTACCTTACGGGGAAATGCCTCGACCAGCTGGCTAACGAGCAGGACGACCCTCACCTCGAGAGCCGGCATGGCCTCTAATGCCCGCACGGCTTGGGAATAGTCAAGGTCAGGCAATAGCTGCAGAAGGTTGGTGAAGTGGGACCTCCCTACAGCGGCCAGCATCGCCCGACACACCAAGGAGATGAAGCTATCCAGGCCCTGTGCCACCATGCCTAAGGGGTCTAGGATCCTGTGCACGAGCTCGAGGGATGCCTCGACCTCGCGACCAACATGAAGCTCCGGCGCAATGAAACCTTCAAACCCTAGGAGAGGGAGGATCACGGTGCCCTGTTTAGAAAGGGAGTATAAGGGCTTGCGCTGGGCCTCCAGCTCCTCGCGAGCCGCTCGCCCGTGCTCTTCACAAGCCTAGGCAGCAACAGCGACAACCTCTTTCAAAGTCATAATTTCGCCCTGGAAGTCCTCGACCTCCTGAAGTGAACCTTCTCGAGACTTCCTCTTCTCCTCGAGGGTGCTGTGGAGCTTTGAGCTCTCCTCCACCTCCCAGGTGAGGGACCCCCGGACTTCCGATAGCTAGGCGTCAACCTAGTGGGGCTGAGCCTCAAGTAACCTTTGACGCTAGGCCACTATCGCCTCCTGAGCATAGACATCCCTCTCGCAGGAAGATAATGCGTGCCCGCGCTGAGAGACCTGGGACTCGGCATCAACGATGATCTTTGTCTCTCGTGCCGAGTCATCTAGAAGCACGCCCTCCGCACCGAGACGGGCTCTCTCCCGCTCAGACTCCACCACCTATCAGGATCCTTCAAGCACCTAATGATCCAGGATCAACTGGTGGTCCTCACATACCGCGACATGCAGGAACTGGTCTAGCTCGACGTGTACGCCGAAAACAAGCTTGCCGAGGAGCCCATCCCAGGGGGAGTACCCCGGCTCCACCACAACCAGCTCTCGAGACTCGTTGTGTCACTCACCAGAGTGAGCCCCCTGAGGGGTATCCGATCGATGCACATGATTTAAGGGGGCTGACCCGGGGGATGCGTGGCTTTTCGAACCTGGGACTAGGTCTAACGCGGGCCACTTGAGTGTTGTCTAGGGGCATGTTCCGAGACGACAGGACCTGTGCTTCCCGGTGACCCTAGAGCAGCGGTCGTGCCTGCCATCGGAGTTGCATCCCCAACCACAACCTCGACCACATAAGCGGCTTCGGGGGGGGGGGGGGCGCCCCGGAGGAAGCCCTCGCCCACTTTAGTCACCACCATGACAACGGCACTAGAGAGGAAGTGACAGGGGACGTCCGTGGCGGAGAAACTACCACCCTCTTCCCGGGCGCACCTGGTGCAACCCGGAACTCCCCAAGCTGATCCAAGGGACAGACCACTAGCCAGACCTTCCTGGTAGTGGTCCGCTTCACCCACGGATGTTTCTGCGAGTGGCCTTCACTACAGAGGTCCTTCGTGTGAGATGGGACCCAAGAATCTAGAAAGGAAGGGGGCCGGCTAGCGGCTTACCTAGTAGTGCCCTCGGTTGGGGGGCGCACACCCCAGTTTCCCCGATTTGCGCCTGGGGGAACGAAGGGCCCTACAGGACAAGATCCGCCACTTCTAGATATGCCTCCCTCATGTGGGGGACCCTCCTCTCGGTCGCATTCCCCCGAAGTGCCTCCTGAGGGTCTTTCGCATTGATCGAGTGCCCCAAGACTGCGGGCTTCGTCACAGTGGCCCTAGGAGGGCCCTCGGGCGGGGCTACGAATGGAGAGTCCACATCCATGGGATTCAGACGCTTCCCCGTGTTGCAGGAAGGGAGAATGCCCCATTCGTCAAACTAAGAAAGCGAGGCCCGGATCTCTGCCCTACGAGGATCAAGACAGAGGGGCAACACCCCTCAGGAAGCTCGGAGGCAACAAAGGTATGCAGGATCTCATGGGCAAATCCCTCCACGATAGGGTTATCGGTGATGCCATCCCCCAAGGTCAGATGGTCTGGCGCGGCAAGGTCCCACAGATCATTGATGTGCTTCTATAGTGGAGCAATCCTGAGGCGAAGGAACTCCATGGCAACAAGAGGCCCCGTCAATCTAGAGGAGTTGAGTAGATGGATGTGGGTGACCAGGGCATCAACCTTTTCCCCCTCCAGGTTCGATGTGGACCATCGACTACTGACCTTCTCGGCCATCTTGGCGGGGGGCAGAAGGCGGCCAACACTTCTAGAAGTCCTCCATGCATTTCACCCAACCCATTTGGGGCTTGAACAACCCCTCCTTCACGAAGGAGGCACAACTTGATATGTGAGAGGTGGAGGTGATGTAGAGAGCATACATCTAGTGCAACAACGCCCCTGAGGGCTTCACCCCTACAAACATCTCGCACTAGGAGGCGAAGATGGCGAGGGTGCTGACAGACTTGGGATGCAGGTGGAGGGTGCATATCTGGTAGTGCTCTAGAACCTCCATGAAGAAGGGGGAGAACGGCAGGATCAACCCCACGATGATGGTGTGGTAGAAGAACGGGCGTACGGGGCCGGGGAGGCTCGCCGGATCCACTAACTCGGGCCACAACCGGGTCTCCCCCACTCATTCCAGTTGGAGGCGAGTTGTGAACGACACCGGTCAATGCCCGCATTAGTCCGGACTGTGGAGGGCATTAGCACCTACCCCATCTCCTCCTCCTCTCCTTGAGGGGGCCAGACGGTGGTTGTTTCCCGTTCGCTGCTACTGGAGCTCCCCGATAAGACATTGTGTGCGGTGAGCGTTGCTAGTTGACTGGGGAGGGAAGCACAAGGAAGCGGGCAGAGAGGAATAGATATCGGCATGAAAGGGCAGCCGTTTCCTTATAGGCCAAGATTGGGTCCAGACGGACGCGCATGTTCCGAGAAGGTGCCTCAAGAACTTGGAGCAACACACCTCCCCCATAGCGCCAACCGTTAGAATGGTTGTCCGACCCTTCAGCACCACGGGTGCGGCGCTCGGGCCAAACGCTCGGGGGCTGCTACCGGATACCTGGTACAGGGGGTACCCCTGATCCGACCACACTTGGCTTGCACGGCAGGGCTTAGGTCATCCTCGCCAGGGAAGTGATACTTCCCTCTTAGGGAGAGCCTCGCTAGACCCTCTCGAAGGCTTCAAGAGGGCATAACCGCTCGAGATATCCCTGGCCAGACCACAACTCCTCAGGAGGGGGCGGAGGCACCCATCAAGGGAATACGACAAGAACAATGGTGGAATTGGATGCCACCGTCGCATGGTCCCAAAGGCAGGGTCTTGGTCAAAGTGAGAACGAGGGGACATCGAGGGTCCCAAAGATGCCCTGACTGGTGGGGTGGGCGACCTCAGCAAGAGCAGGACATACCTTGGCTATTTTGGTGTAAGAGAGACATCAAGAAGAATCGAACAAGGACAACCGAGGAAAGGGAAGGCCACTTTTCCTGCGGATGGTTAAGGGCCCGACGCCCAAGACTCGGTCCACCAAAAAGCAGCCCTGTAGACTAGAACCTCGAGGGGCGGCATTGTGGTGACCTTCCCACCATAGACCGGGGGAAGAGGCTCGATGCCCTCCTATATAAGGAGCCCTCCTACTACCCTTCAGAGGATCGATCCTTGAGATCTAAAGCTCTAGACTTTCATCCTCCATTGTATCCTCGCGAAACATGCGAGCAATACAACAAAGCAGGAGTAGGGGCTTTACCTCGTCACGAGGGTCCCGAACCTTCGTAAAAAACCCGGTGCCACCCCTCGATCATGTGCCTGCTTTGTCGTCGTGACCGTCACTGAGTTTCCTCAGAACCATGCGTTCATCCCCCTCATGAACCAAGGGATCGTTGGACCCTAGTTCCTTCGCTGGCCATATCTCCGACACTAATAGGTCTACAAACTCAAATCGATTACAAATAGTTCCAATTCTAATAAGTCTAGAAGATAAATGTAGAAGGAGAAGTATTGGCGTCCATCAGCATCCTGCATGCCTCCAACATGCCATGTCTCCTTGTCTCCTCCATGCAATGCTGAAGTAGACGGTCCTATTTTCATAAAATAAGAACAAGTATCAGCATACGTGATAAAACTGCAATAAGTGTTTTGTGAGAAATACACTTATAAACTATATATCACATCTACCCCATCGATGATCTCACCAATAATAGGTTCTACCTTCACAGTTCTTAACTACTGCATGAACTTTAGAAAGTTGAGTGAATCTACTTTCAGCACATAGCATGGACAACCTCTTTGTAGCTGGGGGGAAGCGAGCGCAACACCCCTTCAATCGCAAATTGGCCATCCATCTAGCAATCAACCTCATACAAAAGAGGTGAATGTAGCCTATGCATGATCTCCAAGAGGCTAACCAGGAACGTGTTTTCCTCCATCTTCTAAGAAAGAAACTTATCCATCACATCAAACTTCAAGTCCGACTTGTTCTATGAACATCGCCTTCAATCCATCGATCATATAATATGGCTCGATCTATGGAAGTGCCCTTCTGACTCAGGTACCATTGCGCATCGCATTGTGCATAAGACGTAGATGAACAAGTCGTGATGATCGCAAAACGTGTCTTCTTCATCCCCAGTCGCATCATAATCAAAAATCTCTCCCAATGGTTCAAAATGGTAAAGATTAGGTCACTAGAGATGAGGATTTCCCTTAAGCATATATACTAGTCTATGAAGTTGGACCCATCTAACTTAAGCTTGTCTTGTAAAGACATCCATCGATGCAATATATATGCTGACTTAAGCGACACAATATATAAGTACAATTGCAAAACGTAAGACTAAGTTCATAACATGAGTTCTAGTTTTATAATCATATTAGTACAAGAGATCTCACTAAAATTATCATCCCTAAGATTGTTTTAGCGATAACACGATCCCTTTACATTGTATCATCCCCGATCATCATGGCCTTTGATACAGCTGCCAGGGTGGACTATATCTATCGATTACATCATTTATGTGACTCATGCTCGATCCTTAGATCTTCTCGTGTTCCTAGGCCTTGTTTGAACATGCTAGGCTCGCCAATTCAACCTAAGTGTATTTGAAGTGCATACATGGCTTGCAACCACTATATGCGAATGTCGATATGTCTAGAACCCGATCATCATGGCCTGCTTCATAACAATGGACTTTCTTGGTGGTGCACACATTAGGGAGAACACTAGTATTGGTATTATATTAGGGATCGTCTTATTATTGCTACCATCATGTATCTAATACAACTAAGCAAAACAAAATGAACACTACATAACATCACATGCTTTTGTAATGTGTGATATGATATGGTCCTTCATGTCTTGCGCTTTGATCTGCATCATGCATTGTGCCTCGATCACCATCACGTGCCACCAGCATGACCCCAAGCCCATGAAGTGTATTCATACCACGATATAAAATTTACCACATCACATACCCCCTCCTACAACATAAAGTTAGATGCCTCAACTTTATTTCTTGTAAGTTTTACGTGGCTACTAGGGGCTTTCGAGATGGAGCCGCTCATATCTACGAACATCAATCACAACATTGATCAAGTAGTTTTCTATACTACACCACTCTCGGGGCCCTCCGTTGCAAATATCATATCTACTACTATGAGAGAGATAGACACCCACTAGCACTTATACGGTACAAACTGTATGTCAATCATGGAACCAATCACACGTAAGATTACGCGTAAAGTTGGTCTGGGCCGCTTCATCTCACAGTGTCGTGATATGAACATGTATAGGTGGGAGGGTAACAACTAAGTGATCAATGCCCACATTCAACATGTGTTTTACTAGTACTAGCATAACTACGCATAGATTGATTATGATACCGATGAAGGGGTTCGTAGTAGAAAACAAAAAAATTCCTAGATACTGCAACACCCGATGCTAGGATCTATCTATGAGTTAAGCAGTAATAGGGATAGAGTTTCAGTTCATACCCTTGTAGCGAACGTGGTTAACATCCCATGGGAACGTGGATGAAGCAGACAATCGTAGCTGACCTCAAGGTCATGAAGCTCCTCGCTCATCACCTTCTGGTCCTCGCATGATAGCTCTAGTACGACAAGTGGTTTTGCCCCTAAGGTATCACACACATGTGGTGTCCGACAATGACTCATGTTCTCCTTGATCCAGTAGGGATGCGGAAGTAGACCCTCTAGAACTAGGATCCAGCGACGCGACGACGTACCAGTGGTGTTGCCTCTCTCGTGCACATTTCTTCGTCGAACCGCCCTCGCGATATTCAAGTGAAAAAGAGGGAAAAAACCCTAAGAAAATCCCTTATTTGTGTGTTCTTTTTCCTACAATATACACCTCTTTATATAGGAAAAAAGGGGGAATTCCCTCCCTAAAGTCCCAATGTGGGACTAAATAAAAGGGGAAAGGAGGAGGGCTGGACGACAACAGAGGTGATGGCTGGGTAGGCCACCCTGCACCGTGGCCTGGTAGTGGCCAGCAAGGCGGCGTTGGTCGGGTGGGCCACACGCGGCCCGCCAATGCGCTAGTACTCGCCCGTGTCCGTGGCTGTGGCCAGCTACCGTGCGCCAGCATGCTAGCATAGGCTCGCGTGCGCTAGTGTAGGCCGGCTAGGGCCCAACAGCTGTGGCGGTTATGCTGCCCTGTGGGTGGCTTCCCACTAGGCCTTTTCCCTCCAAGGATTTGGCCCAATAGATAAAATTGCCGCATAAATATTTATTTAAATACTTATTTAATATATATTAATTCATAATGAACATATATAAATTTTATAAATCTCTATTAATCTAAAACACCTTTCGGTCTTTTCCTTCTTCTAAACCACTCCGGATGCTCTTCAGAACTATTTTGACAATCATATATCAAAATGATTCTCATACTCTCTTTCTCATTGGTTATCCCTTCACTTCCATAATAATCTTAGAAAGTTGTCAGACCCTTATTCAGGAATGGCACAAACATGATCAAGATCACTCTCAGATCAATGATCAATAGCGGGACCGGGATGTCCATAATGACCCCTATGCATTCCACTAAACTCTATCGTTTTTGAACCATAAATTATGCATCCTATTCCCTTTGTATATTCGATACATGACTTGTCTGGGATTTGATCTTTAGTAGGAACAGACTAATCTCGTTAACAAAAAGTCGACATAACTTGTTATCGTGATATCGTATCCCCATGACCTAGTCATACGCTATAGCTTATTGGATACAATTTCACCAAGTAGGACCGGTGTGTTTGCCCATCACGAGGGTGGAAAAATCCCAATATTGATGCATAGGATTCCACATGTTCCTTTGGAATACCCAACACACAGCTTTCTAGTCACCCAGTTACGATCATGACGGTTGATGTGATCAAAGAATCGGCGAAAGATAGTGATTAGTTTGATCTCACGGTCTAAGGAGAAGGTCACTTTGTTTCTAACTATCACAATGATGAACCATGTGACTAGATCATGTTGTAATATTTGTGTGGGTAATGTCCATCATATCATTATCCAATGACATGACTCTGTTTTCAACTGACCTATGTGCTCCATGATCAGGAAACCTTGATCATCGGTTGCCCAACAAACTAGTTGAATAGAGGTTACTAGGAACTAGGTTTGTTTGCATACCACTCCTGTACCAATGTCTCCTCTTGATACAGTTATAGTATAGTATGAAACTATTATGAAGTAGTTTGAGATATGATACTAAACCTATTTATTATTTGCCTCTAGGGCATATCTCCTTCAATCATAGCTATGAAATTACATGTGACATTGTTTTGTTTATCTTGATTTGCTTAGTTGTATTAGATACGTAATGGTAGTAAAACAAGATGATCCCTAAATAATACCAACTTTAATGTTCTCCCTAAGTGTGCACCACTAAGAAAGTCCATCGTTATGAAGTAGGTCGTGCTAATCAGGTGCTAGACATATCGAGTCTCACTAATGGTGGGTGCAAGCCATTCATGCAATGTGAATACATTTAGGTTGAATTGGCAAGCCTAGCATGTACAGACATGGCCTCAGAACACAAGCAGATCGAAAGATGAAGCATGAGTCACATGAACAATGTGATCGATGTGATTTGTGATGATCGGGGATGATATAGTGTAAAGGAATCGTGTGATCGCTAAAACCATCTTGGGGATGATGATTTTAGTGGGAGCTCTTGTAATAATTTGATTATAAAACTAGAACTCAAATTATGAACTTAGTCTTATGTATTTACGAATTTCCTTGTAGATCATGGCACACAAACCTAAAATATGTACATATAAAGACTGTCGCGCTCTTTAGTATATAAGACCCTCCTTGGAGATCCTCCCAATGCTGGTGCAATTCAGGACTATTATGATGAGTTATACAATCGTCGTGGGAAGTTCGTTTATGCAAGAGGCGGCATAAAATTCAACATTGCACCTGAATTGCGTGAGTTATTTATGGACACTCAATCGTATGAGATAATTGTCAAGTTGAGGGTGATATTCGAAGAACAAGTCAGGCTTATGAAGTTTGAGCTCCTTGACAAGTTTCTTTCACAAAAGATGGAAGAAAACACGTGCCTACATGATCTTGTGGAAATAATGCATGACTTGCATTAGTTGCTCAAAAATGATGTTGATTACTAGATGGATGAAAAATTCATGATATATGGGATGTTGCGTTCACTTCCTCCTAGCATAAAAAATATAGTCAAAGGATACGTCATGAGAGAGGAACCGCTCACCTTTCATGACTTCCTGCAGCAGTTGAGAACTATGAAGGTAGAACCCATCGCTAGGGAAATCATTAATTGAGAAGGTATACATATGTTATATAGTTTATAAATGTGTTTCTCACAAAACACAATTGTATTTTTATCAAGTATACTGATACTTGTTCTTGTTTTATGAAAAATAGGATCATCTACAAGGGTGTTGTGTGGTGAAGACAAAGATACCTAGCATGTTAATGGCATACAAGATTTTGATAGCCGACGATACTTCACCTTCTACAGTCATCAATACAGTGGAAATCATTATTCACCAATACAGTGGAAATCATTATTTCATAAGAATGATTGCGGAATCAAGTGAGTAAAAGTTATTCACCTCATAAGTATGAGTTTGAAGCCATTTGAAATGTTCAAATGTTTTCGCCCTGAAATAAATGTATGATATTAATAAGAAAATACACGTCTATATGATTCGATCAAAAAGACCAGTATTTGAGTTAAGATTTTAGCACATAAAATACTTGTGAAAACTATCTCGCAAATTATGGTGATTTGATATATATCAGAGCATATTGATATAACTTAAGAGTCATAATCATATTATTGGATACATACGGTCTGAAGAAAATCTCTGAAAGGGTTATTGTAGAAATGGAGACACAAGTCATAGGATAAGCAAACACTTTTTCGAATAGGAAATCATCCAGATTTGAGGAAAAACACCATAAGAGTTATGGCACGTTCGAGTTTCTTGAGACTTTGATAAAGTCATTGCGAATAAATATGAGTAAGAGTATTCATAGGCAACTATGAATACATGTCTTCCATAATTGAAAGACAAACTAGTTGTGTCCAATGCATCCTTATCAAGAAAAATTTTCTCGATAAGAATGGTGATGGAAGAAAGTAAAAGTTTCAAAATCATGCTATTCGATATTATGCAAATCTGAGTTCTACAATGGAATGTGTCGTCGGATTGAAGACAAGTACTCCATTAGGGGGTCCTCGAGGTAAGCAAAAAGGTAGGGTGTGATACATACGGTTCTCTGGGATGGTGAGCATACAAGTTTACCCAGGTTCAGATCCGGCTACGATGGACATATCCTACTCGTGTTAGTAATCTAGTATATTGGCAGAGCCGAAAATACATATTACAAGAGAGGTTTCACATGTGTGAGTTGTGGTTGCTAGTGCATTGTGCCCTACCGACTGATCCCTAGGACGTCTTATATAGTCATTCAGTCCTAGGGTTACAGGGGAGTCATATCCGGCTACATACAAAGTCCGTTACATAGTACATCTTGGAGTAAAAGTAATCCTATAGACCTAAATCGGTAAGTCTTCTGGGCCTTCCTGTAGCCAAACAGGCCTCCATCTTATCTCTCTGACTAGGCCGCCTATGAAGCATAGCTCTAACATGAAGTGGACCTTGTTGGGGATATACTTTCCGGGTATCCTCATTGTGCCTTACTGATCAGGGTGGCCCACTTCGGGTTAGAGCTTTGCTTCAAGGGCGGCCTAGTAAGGGAGAAGAGATGGAGTCCAATCTGGCTACGGGAAGGCCTAGAAGACTTACTGACATAGGCATGTAGTGTTACTTGTAGTTCAAGATGTACTCTATAACCGACTCTTAGTCGTAGCTGGATAGGTCTCTCCTATAAACCCTAGGCCGTATATCTATATAAGCCGTCCTAGGGACCAGCCTTTAGGGCACCCCACAATAGTCTACAATCTCAACTCGCACAGGTGAAACCCTTGTAACCCATATTCCGGCTTTGCCGTATTACTGGATTGCTAGCAGGAGTAGGATCCGTGCAAAGCCGGCGGATTTGAACCTGGGTAAACTTGTGTGCTCACAGTCCTGGAACACCATACATCTCACACCCCTCTCTTCCGCACGCCTCGAGGACCCCCTCATGGTGTACTTGTGATCAATCTGACGATAGTTGCCGCCCACCGTGGGGCAAGTGAGCTTCGGATCTCTGTTCCGAGCAGAATCTACAAGAATCGGAATCGGCGAGACAATCGCCGTCACTCGCGTCCTCTATGCTAGCAATGTCCCTCTCATCATTCTCGACGAGACTTGGATTCCGGCTAGAGAGGCTATGACTACCTACACCATCATGCCTTTCGGTGAGATCGATGTTTACATAGGTTTCGCTGAACCTGCCCCACCCACCCTAGTGGTGATGATAGAGGAAAAAGAAGCTTCTGGGTCCACTTTATTCGCATAGGCGGTGGAGTTCCGGATCCCGGAAAATCCTAATCCCACCCAGCCCGCACCTATCGTGGAGATAGTGGAGAAAACCGAGTCTGACGTGGATCTTACTATGAACGTCGAATCTGGAGTGGAACTCTCTAGGGGGGCCAAATACTAGATCGATCTTCCCAACGAGGTCGAAATCCAGGAGGAGCAATACAACAACTCTAGTTCCGGCTCCTCCAACGCCGAAACGGATCAACCTGTCATGAGACACACGTTGAGGCGTATGATGTTGCATGACGCCAGTGTGGATGAAATTCTCGAGACCATCAGAAGTTTCGAGGAAGACCACGAGGAAAGCCACAACTACCTCAGGATGCACGCGTCGCACTTTGTCGGATATGTTGGATCCAGATCCGGCTCTGCCGATGCTTGAGACAACAAACACTCGGTGCTGGAGGCGATAAGAACAAACACCGACTTACGAGCATCTTTAGATGATTCAATGACGTCGACAGATTTCTGAAAGTTCTCCGTGGAATATGAACTGGAGTACAACTCCAAAGCTGTAGAAGAAGGAGAAGCCATGGACGAAGGATCCGGAGAAAAATCTCCCAAAGCGCAGGAGACAATCCTGAAGTCCAGATGTCCAAAAGTACCAACTAGAGCTTAACTCTGGGAAATAGACCCAAAGCCGTCATTGCTACCGCGCTGCCAAGAAGGCAAAGAAGAGGAACAAGAAGAAAACTCTGGCAAAAGACTCTCCGGCGGACGAAGTAGTTGCTGAAGAATATGAAGAAGACTCGGATGGAGCCATAATCCCAGCGAGCCAAAGGAAACTCCGGTGGATGGACATGTGGTTACCCCTGGTGCCCGTAAACTCATCGAAGATGCATTAACTACGCCAATCCCTACTGCCGTAGATCTTACACCTGTAGAATTGGAAGTGACATGGGTATACCCTACAGGTACTCGAGCTTGGTATATACGGTCTAAATACGTACAGGCCCACGGTGTCGCCAAGGCCCAGATGAAAGGACTCTAGTAACCTGCAGACTCTTGATTGCTTGAAGGGAAAGAAGAAGCTAAAGATAGAAAGTTTGAAGGGGAAAACCCTAACTTGTAACCGACTCGACCTGCTACCCGAGACCCAGCCTATCTATATAAAGGCTAGGAGGGGGTGGCGAGGAGGACACACACAACCCTAGTTTCCACAACTCTTGCCAGCCTGCATCTGTGCACCATTGTAACTTTCGACTCCTTCGATAATTCCACGAGCAGACAAGAAGGACTACGGACATCTACGAGGCCTGAACCTAGGTAAATCCTTTGTCCCCTGTGTGCTTGTTTGCTAGCTGATAGATGTCTCCAGCACTCCCTCCTTTTCCAAAACCCAAGTCCATAACAATGGGCATTGATGAGTTAAATCCTCGTCAATTGGCGCCGTCTGTGGGAAGTGGGAGTGCTAATGTTGCGGCTTCTTCGGCCCCATCAACTACGATCTACAACTCCGCAACAACGGAGATTCGCCAGCTCTTCGGCGCCTTCGACTTCACCGTCCACACGCCGGCCACCCGGCCGGCCTTTGAATCCGTGGGCGACAGAATTAGCCTGGCGATTGGGAGCTTCCGCTTCCAAGTTGGTCAGATGGGCACGCTTCGCATGCCTGATCAACCGGCAGCACCGGCGATTGCCCCGGCATCATGGTTCCCTCCATCGATCGGCACCCTCAGCAAGCTCAATGCTCCGGTGGCAGTCGGAAACACGGTTAGCGACAGGAGTCGCGATTCCGATCTGAGCGATCTGGCCACAGAAGATGGAACCTACAGATCAGAATCTGAAAGTTGTGGAAGCAGCAACTTCCCCAATCACTTCATGTGTGCCGTCATTCACGCAGGCGACACCTCCGCCAATCGCGGCAATGGCGGTAACATTGGCAATGGTGGCAACAGTGGTAACGGCGCCAACGGGGGAGCAGTCGAAGTTCCCAGCATAATCAATGAACAAACCGGCGAACGCGTCGTAATCAGGCTCAACGAGCAAGAGTGGGAGCATTGCCGCAAAGCCCTACGAGGTGCACCTCTACCCGTTGGGTCCCCACAGGAACTACTGATGGGCTACCACTGGCTCCTAAAAGAAGAGTTCACGCGCCAAAAACAAGCAATCGCCCAACTTGAGGCGCGTAAAAAGGCGGCAGACGAGTCGAGCCTTCGTCGCGCTGGGCTCTCCTCCTACGGAGGATCCTCCTCACGAGGCAACGAGTACATCGCCAAGAAGAGGCAGTCGCGAATGGCTCACCTAACCGAACAAGAGCGCATAGACGCCACGAAAGTCCTCAACTTCGGCTCTATGACAGTCGACACGAGAGGCAACGTGGTCCCCAGGACGCCGCAGGCCACGGTGACAGCAGCCACCATGTACCTCCTCAACAACCAGCCACCGGCTGGAGATCCCCGAACCGCCATGCACCAATCTACGATCGCGGGTTTGGGGCTAATTGAGGCCGCCCTCGATAAGGAGCCGGTACTAGACCCAAAAAAGGGCAAAGCGCTGGCAAAACGCTACTCCTCGCCCTCATCCAGCGATGACAGTCACGACATGTCTCGATGCCGTCGCTCACGGCGACACGATCGCGACTACGATGCGCGCAACGACCTCACGCAACGCAAGATCGACAAATCAAGGGCACGACGTGCCCGGTCGACTGACTCGGAAGAGGAAGACGGGGAGCTCTGCGGCGCCAGATGCTTCAGCAGATCCATTAGGCAGAAGCGAATGCCTAAGGGGTTTAAACTTCCGTCGAAAAATCCGAAGTTGGACGGTCTACAAGACCCTAAAATCTGGCTAGAGGATCACATCTCCTCCGTCAGGCTCCACGGAGGTAGTCGAAGTACTGCCATGCAATGTTTGCAGCTACAGCTGTAGGGCGCCGCCCGAGCATGGCTCAATAACCTCCCACGCGTATCCATTCGCAGTTGGGATGAGCTGGTTTACAGCTTCGTGCGCAACTTTAAGGGCACGTACAAATGGCCCGCATCAATCCAAGAACTGAGATGCTTCCAGCAAAGATCTGGCGAATCGCTGCGCTCATACATCCAAAGGTGGTCCATCATCAAGAACTCCGCGGAAAACATCTCGGAGGACCACGCGATTGATGCATTCAACGGTGGCGTCCGCCGTCTAGAGCTCAGGGAGGAGCTGGTCCGCTCCAGGCCCCAGACCATCGACCACCTGATGGAGATCGCGAATCGGTGGGCTGATGGAGAAGATTCGGTGAAGAACCGCACCCACTCCGACGAGGAGGCAGAACTCGAACACAGACGCGACCGCTGAGGCAAACGCCGCATGCGCATCTACGACGACCGTGACGATGTCAACATGGTCACAGCGGCTACGCCGATAGACGCGACGACAACCGCAACAGCGGATACCGCAGCGGCGGATACCGCGTCTCCGGGAAAACCATGCAAGTGTGGCAACACCGCACTCGCGACGAGGCACCCGCGACCTCCATCGAGGAAAAACTGTCCGGGCCATGCACGGTACACTTCTACATCGACAAGCATGATGCAAGTGAAAGTCCAGCCACCTCCTCAAGGACTGCCATGAGTTCCTCAAGCTACACGAGGGATTGGTTCGGATGAACCGCAACACAGTCGAAAGAAGCTATGGAGCGACTCTAGGCATCGTGGCACATGGCGCACCGCCACAACCACCGGGGCCACCCCCAAACGGAGCTGCACCAGACCGGCACCACGGCGCATAACCGTACCCACGGGACATGGGTACCATGATGATCCAAAAGGGGCGCCCCTCCAACAGGGTGCAGAAAGCCATCACTCGCCAAGTCAACTTGGCCATGCACTCACCACCATCCACCACTGAGTACCTCAGTGGGAGTGAGTCGTGCATTACCTTCGATAAACGCGACCACTCGCCTCAAGTACCTCGCCCAGGTCATTGCCCCCTCGTACTCGAGGCGCAAATTGGAGGCTTCGACATGAGTCGCGTCTTCATGGATGGCGGAAGCGGCATCAACCTCATATTCGCGAGTACCTTGCGAGCAATGAGGATCCCTCTAACCTGCTTGGAGGCATCGGACACAACGTTCCACGACATTGTCCCAGGGAAAGGCGTATACCCCCTGGGCAAAATCAACCTCGACGTCATATTCGGCACGCCAAAGAACTTCCGGCGCGAGCGCATCGACTTTGAGGTCATCGACTGGCCCTCACAATACCACTGCATCCTCGGACACGTCGTGTTCGCTAGGTTCATGGCGGTACCCCACTACGCCTACCTGCAGATGAAAATGCCAGGTCCCAACGGTGTCATCATGATCAATGGGAGCTTTGAGCGATCTGATAGTTGCGACAGGGAATTCAATAGAATCTCCCAGTCCTTCGGCATGCAGGAAGAGCTTGCGCGATTGAAGGAAACGACAGACAACAGTCTGCCTCCCCTGAGTAGGCCAAGCTCACCTGATCTCTCCTTTGACTCATCTGTGCACACAAAGAAGGTGTAGGTCCATCCGACAGATCCCGCCAAAACGGCCCTCATCGCCAACAACTTGAGTCCCACGTAGGAACTCGCGCTCGTCGAATTCCTCCGTGAGCACTGGGAAATTTTTGCCTGGTGTCCTGCGGACATGCCAGGAGTTCCCAGGGAATTCGCCGAGCACGCACTCAACGTCAACCCTGCCGCAAGGCCAGTCAAGCAAACAATCAGGCGACTGTCTGAGCCACGAGCGCAAGCAGTCGGAATGGAGATCAACAGACTCCTCGAGGCCAAATTCATATGCGAGATCAAGGAAAGCACTTGGCTCGCCAATACGGTGCTGGTGCCAAAAAAGGACACGGACATCCTACGGATGTGCGTGGACTTCACTTCTTTAAACAAGCACTGCCCAAAAGATCACTTCCCGCTACCACGGATCGATGAAATCATCGACTCCACCGCTGGATGCGAGCGCCTCTGCTTCCTCGATGCCTACTCAGGCTATAACCAAATTCGAATGAACGAGGAAGACCAGGAGAAGACCACGTTCACAACGCCCTTCGGTGTGATCTGCTACAACACAATGCCCTTCGGGCTAAAAAATGCGGGAGCCACCTACCACCGGTGCATGCAGGCTTGCCTCAAGGGGCAATTGGGTCGCAACATCCAAGTCTACGTCGACGACATAGTAATCAAAACCAAGGAGGAAGCCTCTCTAATCGACGACTTGCACGAAACATTCGCCAATCTCGATCGTTACACGATTAAGCTCAATCCGGACAAATGCGCCTTCGGCGTACCATCTGGGCAGCTGCTTGGGTATCTCATCTCCGCGAGAGGGATTGAGGTAAACCCGAAAAAGATAAAGGCCACACTGATAATGGAGAAGCCAAAGAACATAAGAGGCATCCAGCAACTAGCCGGACGAATCGCGGCCCTCAATTTATTTATCAGTCGAATGGGAGAAAAGGCACTGCCCTTCTATCAGCTCCTCCGCAAAGCTGACAAATTCGAGTGGACTAAGGAAGCGCAAGAAGCATTCGAAGATATCAAGCGCCTATTATCCACCTCGCCGGTACTGGTGACTCCACGAGAAAGGGAGCCACTACTGTTGTACATCTCCGCTACCAACCAAGTGGTTAGTACAGCGCTCGTCGTCGAGCGGGACGAGGAAAACAAGGTCCATGGCGTACAACGCCCGGTATACTACCTGAGCGAGGTCCTCACACCAACAAAACAGCGGTACCCGCACTACCAGAAGCTGGCGTACGGCGTCTTCATGACCGCCCGACGACTACGCCATTACTTCCAGGAACACCTAATCGTGGTAGTCAGCGACACCCCATTGGGACATATCCTCAATAACCCCGACGCCACGGGACGAGTCGCGCTTTGGGGAATCGAACTGTCTCCAAGAGACATCACATACGAAAAGCGCGACGCAATCAAGTCGCAAATTCTCCCTGACTTCCTCGTGCATTGGATGGAAAACCAACTCCCAGACAAGCCCGATATGTCCTACCTAAGGGCAATGCACTTTGATGGATCCAAGCAGAAAGACGGAGCAGGAGCAGGTGTCATACTGACATCACCTCAAGGGGACAAGCTGAAATACATCCTGCGAATGCAGTTCACAGCCTCAAACAACGAGGCTGAACACGAGGCCCTGTTGCACGGGATGAGAATGGCAAAAGCCTGCGGCACAAAGAGGCTCATTATATATGGCGACTCCAAGCTGGTCGTCAACCAAACAATGCATGAGTGCGATGCACTCAATGACAACATGATCGCATTCGCGACCTCTACGCTACACTCGAGGAAGACTTTGATGGTTGCGATTTGCGACATGTAGGTTGCGAAAGCAACGAGGAGGCGGACGCACTAGCCAACATAGGCTCTACCTGCGCCCCCATACCACCTGGGGTATTTCTCGAGCGCATCTGCGAACGCTCCATCAAGCCAAAGGCCGTAGAGAAGAAAACAAGCGCAGCAACAGACTCGGGGGCTACGGCACCCAATGAGCTAATGGCACTCGATAACTTGGAGCCAGACATAGGACTCGAAGGGCCAATGAGCGTCATGATGATCGAACAATCCTGGACGCAGCCCTACATTATATATCTCCTCAGCAAGCGCCTACCGGACGACCCGACAGACGCACGGCACATCGCGCGACGCTCCAAGGCATTCGCCGTTATCAACGGAGAACTGTATAAACGCAGCATCACAGGTGTGTTACAACGATGCGTCTCCCTGGCCTATGGAAGAGTAGTCCTCCTCGACATACATGAGGGGACTTGCGGACACCACGACGGCAGTCGCGCCCTCGTTGCCAAAGCTCTACGAGCTGGATTTTACTGGCCCATGGCCATGCGCGACGCCAAGGACATAGTCCAAAAGTGCAACGGATGTCAGCGATTCGCGGACAAACCACACGCACCAGGCGCAGAATTATGGCCTATTCCATTGGCCTGGCCCTTCGCACAATGGGGTCTCGACATGGTAGGCAAGCTCCCAAGGTCTTCGCAAGGAGGCTATGTCTACCTTTTGGTTGCAGTCGACATATTCACCAAGTGGATTGAAGCCATGCCAGTGACCAAGCAATCAGGTCGCAGCGCGGTCAAGTTCTTCGAGTCCATCGTCTACCGCTTCGGCGTACCGCACAGCATCATCACTGACAACGGGACGAACTTCACATCAAAAGAGTTCCAAGAATTCTACGGAAACCTGGGGATCAGCATCAGTTATGCCTCACTCGGGCATCCACAGACCAACGGTCAGGTGGAAAAAGCAAACGGGCTCGTCTACAGCGGCATCAAGAAGCGACTCTTTCGACCACTCGAACAAGCCGCAGGTTGCTGGCCAGATGAGCTCCAATCCGTACACTGGAGCCTACGTACAACTCCAAACAGCGCCACAGGCTACATGCCATTCTTTATGGTGCACGGAGCAGAAGCGGAACTACCCTCCGAAGTAAGGTACAAGGCGCCACGCATAGTCGCTTACACCAAAAAAGAGTCATCTCTTGCACTCGAAGACTCCGTCGACCTCCTCGACGAAGCAAGAGAAATCGCCGCAGAAAGATCGACGATCTACCAGCAGAACCTGCGCAACTACCATAGTAGAAGGCTTCGCCCCAGATCCTTCGTCGAAGGTGACCTAGTCCTGCGACTGAAGCAGCAGGGGCATCTCAAGCTCGAGTCCCCCTGGGAGGGACCATACTTGATTACAGAAGTAATCCCAGGTGGCGCCTATCGCCTTCAAGACTTAGAGCAGGGGCATACTCCAACCCTTGGAACGTCGCACAACTGCGACGCTTCTACCCCTAGCTGTTTTTACATTTACATCGCAAATAAGGCTACCCAGCCAAGGCTACTTAGCCACACATTGTACCTCGTACTATTCTCCAAATAAATAAACGCTAAGTGCCCCAAATCTCTATGTTTTCTTTTCACTTCTGTCAATTTTATACTCGGGGGCTGTGCCACCCTACATACATCTGTTCTTCGAACCAATAAACGCGATATCCTGAGTAGCTGGCACATCAATCAAAACCCTTAGTGAAAACCCAACCCAGCTGCAACGCACCTGGCAGGTTCACAAAGGGATGGCCAGGCTAACGAAAAAGGACTCGCATAGTGCAACGCACCTCATGCTAACAAAGCTGTTTATACACATTTGACAATAAATTATCTATAACATATATATGAACCTTACAGCACAGATACACTTATATGCATGACACAAATCTCGTTACTGCTGCAATAGAAGAACATTGGTTTGTTCCTCAAAGAAGTCAACAATCTCCTCCACTGGGCGGTCCACCGCCTGATAGTGCGGCACCATATTCCAAGCAGATCCGGCTGGCGGCGCTGGCAGACCGGAAGCTACGGCGGCGACATCCACGTCAGGCCTGTGCAATCGCACCATCGAGAGGGCAGCCTTGGCACCAGCCACAAACTGCTGCCTCACGCACTCGCGAACTGCGGACATATCTTGAAATTTGGCCAGGAGAGCCAACAGGCTTGATGGAGTGTCATCCAACGGAAACATCGGCCGATAGATGTTCTTCAAACATGACTGCGACTTCTTCAGGAAGAGCAGCACTCGCGAAGCGCGATCCTGTAGGGTCGCCAATGCAGTCGCACGATCATGATCTACCGAGAAGTATCCACTCTCTTGAAGTTGCTCCTGGGTGAGATCATGAAGGCGGATGGCAATCCTATCCCTCTCCTCCTGCGGATGGCGTGCGCTAACAACTACACGAAGCAGCACCAACAGCATGAGTACAACGTACCATTGCGACTAACTACAAAGGAAAAGATGAGGACGAGCAAACTAACACTTAAACTGGTCGCCCAGCTGCGTCACCTCACCAAGCAGATATTGCTCGCGGGCGGCGGCTTTTTCCGCCTTTGACTTCCACACATCTGTGTTGCCACGGATCAGGGGCAACTCATGCTCCAGCTGCTTCACGCGGTCACGAAGTCGCGAAAGCAAAAGGAGTAAGTAAGCAACGGAAAAGCAATCGCGAAAATAAGCTATTGCGTAGCACAGCTATACCTCAAGAGGAGGATTCGAAGCATCGAAAGGAGGAACGACTGGCTCATTCTGAAGCACATCCTTGAATGTGTACTTCGTGACCAGTTGCACCCTCTTATCTACCTCACTCGTGGACATGCCATCGGCAGACACGCGAGTGGCATCATCAGCACCACCCCATTGAAACATGGGATGGACTCTAGCCTGGAGAGGCTGGACGCGACGACGCAGCCAAGTCCTGACAAGGGCGCAGCCTCCCTCTTCTGCGCCTATGCGACTCTCGAGGTCGCAGACGCGTTGATATAACACGTCTTTCTTCGCGAGTTCGGAAGGCATGATCATGTTCTTCCAAGAACGCATCTTCTTGCAGGGAGTCACGGAATCGAAAGGCGTGAGTCCAAAATGTTCGTCCTTGGCCTTCTGGTCGCGAACATAAAACCATTTGTCCCTCCATCCCTGGACGGACTTGGCGAGCTTGATGTCGAAGTAGGTGGCGGATGGGTCGACATGGATTCCACAACCACCTACCTCGTAAACTAGAGAGCCAGATGCGGATTGACGCTTCAGTTTAAATAAGCGCTTGAAAAGGCCAAAGTGCGGCTCGATTCCGAGCCAGCACTCGCAAAGAGTAATGAAGCAGGTGATGTGGAGAATTGAATTTGGGGACAGCTGATGGAGCTGGAGCCCGTAGAAACAAAGGAGACCCCTAAGAAAGGGGTGGAGAGGCAAAGAAAGACCGCGAATGACGAATGCAAGAAACATCACTCGAAAACCAGCGGGAGGTATAGGAATGGTCTCACCGCTGGGGACGCGCGCATCGGCGACTGCTGCAGAAATAACTCCGTCTTGGCGAAGAAGACGAAGATCCGAAGCCTTGATGATAGAAGGACGCCATGCGCCATTGGTCACGCGGGTGCCCACGACCTTTTTCCCGCCGGCGGCGGCACTGGTGCCCACAGCAGCGGGGCCACCCTTCTTCTCCGTCGCGGCAATGGTGGCCGCGGATTCAGTGGCAGCACCTCCTCTCTTCTTTCCCATTGCGCGGCGGTGATGAGAGCGCTGGAAATAACTTGGAAACGAGTGGAGGTGGTCCAGAGCTGAGGAGGAGATGAGCGCAGGAAAAGCAGATGAGCAGCAGCAATGGCGATGGCAGCGAGGAAGAAAAGGGCGCAGATGGAAAATTACCGCCGCAGCATCGCTACTTAACCCTTAGGAGATGCAATACAACGGCTCACAAAAACCCTACTGGACGCGTGGCATGCATCGCGCTCGACACGTGGAGAAGAGGAAGCGCGAACCGTCCCTCCACTGCTCCCATTACGCGCAGAAATCGAGGAGGCACAGTTAATAATAAGATTACGCACGCCCAGTCAAATCAAAGTCAGAAAGTGGGACCCACCGCTCGTCAAATCTCGTCAAAACCGCTCACGCTGGCAACTGAGGTCATTCAAGCGTCAGCACTGACGTCATCAACAGCTATGCAGCAGAAAACTTCGACTACTTTAGTCCTTGCTGGAGTCTTCGACTCCACCAAGCACTCGGGGGATACTCCCATAGGGAGCGCTGGTCGCGCACCCTATGATTTTCTTTTCTTATTGCAGGGATACAGGCAATCACAATCAAACCCAACCACTCGAAACACGATTCGTCTATGGACGTGGGTTACTCCCATAGGGAGCGCCGGAAACAATTTCGGCTAAAACAAGCAAGCAAAAGACGACAGCAGTCGCAACCCAAGTTTTCGACTGAAACAAACAAACAAAGACGACAGCAGTCGCAAAATTTCTTTAGTCCCTGCCTGAGTCTTCGACTCAACCAGGCACTCGGGGGCTACTCCCATAGGGAGCGCTGGTCGCGCACCCTATGATTATTTGCACGAAAGCTGTGCGTTGATTACATCCGCACTCGTAGATCATGGCGACACCGCCTCATAATTTTCCCTACAAAGAAACTACGTCTCCTAGGTCGCCCGAATCATCTCCGCGATGATAAAAATTCGGATGCCGCGCTTACAGCGTGAAGGTAAGACCTGAATAAAGGCCTGGCAACGCATTTAACTACGCACTACTAGAAATATATCCGTGCCTGCAGGAACGATGAACATGCCTTGACGGACGCGTCAAGTGCTCACACCCATATAACTGGAATTCGACTCCTGTAAGACCTCCGCGGCCTGAGTCGAATTACGCCAACACTTTTCCGGATTCGAGTCCGGGGACTCGAGTTCGAGTAGATTGCGTTGTTTCACCCTAAGGTGGTTAACTGATGCCGATACTTCGGCTATATCAGGCACGTATATCAACAATCCCTATGACATAAATGAAAGCAGTCGAAAATGTACTCACTCAAGCACTCGAAGACTTCAAAAAAGTACCCAGTCGAATCTGCGATTCCACTGGATACTCGGGGGCTACTGACATGGGTATACCCTACAGGTACTCGAGCTTGGTATATACGGTCTAAATACGTACAGGCCCACGGTGTCTCCAAGGCCCAGATGAAAGGACTCGTGTAACCTGCGGACTCTCGATTGCTTGAAGGGCAAGAAGAAGCTAAAGATAGAAAGTTTGAAGGGGAAAACCCTAACTTGTAACCGACTCGACCTGCTACCCAAGACCCAGCCTATGTATATAAAGGCTAGGAGGGGGCAGCGAGGAGGACACACGCAACCCTAGTTTCCACAACTCTCGCCAGACTGCATCTGCGCACCATTGTAACTTTCGACTCCTTCGAAAATTCCACGAGCAGACAAGCAGGAGTAGGGACCTCTACGAGGCCTGAACCTGGGTAAATCCTTTGTCCCATGTGTGCTTGTTTGCTAGCCAATAGATGTCTCCAGCACTCCCTCCTTCTCCAAAACCCAAGTCCATAACAATGGGCATTGATGAGTTAAACCCTCGTCAGGAAGATAGGGCCCAAGCCCTAGAAGCGCATCGTCAAGTACTCCTAGATGAGGCTAACAACCTTATGGAATAGAAGAAGTGCATTGCGTCTACGAGATAGTTCAACTCCCTGCAGCATCAGTAGACCCGAAAAATTCGGAAGTCCACAAGACTCTCTTTGAGAGAGATGACACCGTCAAAGGAGAACCTTGGCTCTATAGCAAAGGAGATCTGGTGTATGGTACACCAGAGGAAAACAATTTTGCAGCTCGAGATATCCTAGCGAATAATCCGAAACCAGATGAAGTTCGGTTGGGCGTAAAGCTACTATCCAAGGGTCTAGAGCAACAGAAAGCCACAAAATCCGGGAGCAGAAAGCTAATCTCCAAATCCGACCAATGTTGCACAGATCTGGTTTGGCATGACATAAGGCCCCGACGGGACCCGGAACAGAATTACAGCCCCGACCGTCGGGAAGACAACTACTCAAGAACTGGATCTTTAGGGCAATGACATAGAGCCACACGTGACTGGAGCAATGTTGCCCCCGCCGTATAGTGAGACGTAGTGGAACACTGGTTCCGAGGCAGCCTCCCTGACGACAGTCAAATAATCGTAGGGAATATGAAGAAGAATGACGTCAGGAGGAGGACCAACAAAGGATGCCACCTCCTAGACATACAAGCCATTTGGATGAACCTCATCACAATGGGGGAAACGACGGAAAAAGGAACGGTAGAAACCATGCCGAGTTAAGCCGGCAGGGGGCTCGTCGTAATCAAGACCCTCCCTAGAACTAGAATAATGATGCTTCGGATGGAGGGCGACACTCAGCCGAGAATAATCCACCTGCACCACCCTCTCCGCGAAGCAGCCATCATACCGGCTCTCAAGGAGGGCATCATGGCGGAGGAGGTGGTGGTAGAAGCAGAAGTCCGGCTCCAAGGCACTGCAGCCAAATCGAATAACCGAGATGGCATTCCCTATCACCAAGTGACGCGAGGCCCCGTATCAACTCTAACATAGAGGCTCGGCGCTACGAGACAAACACACTTCCCGGAAGGATTTGCTATCTCGAGACACATCCAAGCCTACGACGGTGTAGCCCGGCCAGATACTTGGCTTCAGGATTTTTTTCTAGGCTTGCTGCATCGCCAAAGGCGGAAATAGCTTGGTCACGACCCGGTATCTCCCGCTTATGCTGAGCAAGACGACATGATACTGGCTCAATGAACTTCCAAAAAACACCATCCACAACTGATATGACATGCAAAGCACGTTCTTTCGAATTTCGAAGGCACATATCGAAGGCCCTGTACGGTAGGAGATCTACAACGTTGAACCCAGAATGCCGGAGAAACTTGCCAAGATTACCTCGGATGATGGATCGACACCAAGAACTCCTGTGAAGGAATAAACGATCAAACTGCGATTGAAGCTTTCATTGCAAGACTCCAAATTGGTTTACTACGTCGCCGTTTAAAGTGTTGGAAATATGCCCTAGAGACAAATAGTTATAAGGACTATTATCATATTTCATATAGTTTATGATTAAGTTTTATATCATGCTATAAATGTATTGAGTGGAAACATCAATACACGTGTGATATATAAACAACCAGGGGTTCCCAGTGAAACTCTAGTCACTGTTTTATTGGTCAACGGATGATCATGTTTCCTGATCATGTGGCATTTATGCTAGTTGGAAATGGAGTCATCTCATTCTAAGAATGCGATGATGAACCAATACCCAACCTAAACATCGTGACCCGATCATGTCACGAAGTTCAAGTTACAATGATTAGAAATGGATCGTCGTAGACTATTCCTTAGACCGTGAGACTATATCAATCACTGTCTCCCGAGAGTGCTTAGATAGCATCAAGCGCCACTTGGTAATACAATGGTTATAAAGGTGTGTTCAGGTACTCGGAGGAAACCATAGAGGCAATATATGTCAACAGCGGGATTTGTCCGTCCATGTGATAGAAAGATACTCGAGGGCCAAAACCGAGAAGTAATATCCAATAGCTACACAGCGTGTGATTTGATCATAGGGATATCACTTGTCGGAACGAGTCAAGTAGCATTGTTCGGTAATGAGATTGAACACGACATGGTGATGTCATTGATGAGATCTCAGGCAATGCAAGTATCGAGAGACAAAGGGGATAAGACACGACTGTCCCGGTTCAAACGATGAATGATATTCGTGGAACGCACAGGGGTCACATGGCCATCCAGGTCCCTCTGTCGATCATTGGTGCGGGATTGTCCCGACCATGTCTGGAGTGTTCCCGAACTGTGGGGTATCATTCTTAAGGGATTGATGATGCTTAGAGAGTGTTTATAGGATTGGAAGAATCGCCGAAGAATAGTAGAGAGAAAATCGGAAGGGTTTTGGTAAGTCCGGAGGATGTCCAGAGTGGAGGTGGAAGGTGTTCCATAGCCATGAAGGTTGAATAATATGTGAATGAATGTTAAATATTGATTTAATCATTTATTCATAATTATTTAATAAAGAGAAAATCAATTAAAGGTCAAAAAGGCTTAATGGGACAAACCCCGAAAGGGAAAAGGCCCAAGAGGAGATCCCACCCCTAGGAAGGGCCTAGGGGTGGCCGGCGGACCTAGTGGACCGGCCCCCACATGGGGCCATGGTGGGTGGCTGGCCGGCGCACCGCCCCACCCCTCTCCCATGATTAGTCCCACCCCGGGACTTTGAGGTAGGGTGTACCCGCTTTTCCCCTATATATAGTGGGGGTATTTGCCCAGATAAAAACACCCAATATTCAATAAAGGTCTTCTCACTTTTGGGAGGACCTCCAATTGATATTCTCTCTCTCTCTCTCTCTCTCCTGTGACCGTGGTCCCAAGTCTAGACTGCGCGAACGAGAGACATCTTCACCACGGAGCACCGTCGCGCTGCGGGATTCGGATCCAGGAGCTCTACTTCAGCAACTGTTGTTGGATTGGGGAAGCAGGAGTAATCGTCAGGCACCGGACGTGTGTAACTCTCTGCGAGGTGTCACACTTGAGGCACTCAAGTCGTTGGAGCCACAGGAGCACAAGGAATTCATCACGACCTTGAGGTTGACTTCGGCTCGTCTACATCAACCACGCTCTCCTGAGAGTTGACACCGCTTTTTGGTCTTCAAGGGTAAGTTCACGAAAAGCCCCTCCCATTACTGTATTACTAATAGATAGATCCTGGCAGCATCAGGGGTTCAGGGGCGTAGGATAAAATTTATTGTTTTCATGCATGGAACCCCTATAGTGGTATTAGAGCTAGATCTATGCGTAGGAATGCTAGTACGGGTAGAACACACGAGATGTAGGGTGTGGGCATTGATCATTTAGTTATTACCCTCCCACGTGTACTTGTGTATACCGCAGTAATGCTTGATGAAGCGCCCCCTAACTGACTTTACGCGTTAATTTGTGAGACTGGTCCACGCTTGACATACGGCTTGTACCGTATAAAGTGGCTTAGGAGGGTGTCTGTCTCTCTCGCATTAGTTGGTATGCCATTTACAACGGAGGGCCCCGAAAGGGGTGTAGTAGAGACAACTACTTGATCAACATTGTGCTGAAAGTTCGTAGGTAAGAACGGTTCTTGTGCGAAAGCCCATTCAGCCACGTAAAACATGCAAAGATAAAGTAGACAATCTAACTTTTTTTGCAGGGGGGCATTGCTTTGTGATATGGTTGTGGCAAATGTAAAGTGATTAACTTTTGTTACGTAGTAGTAGATAGTCACGGAGGTGACGGACTACCACGCTGGAAAGACATCGGTACCATGGTGTCTACGGTGCCGGAACTGTTGGGTTCGCAACATAGAAAACAAAAAAATTCCTACGATGGGAACTATACGCCAAGATCTATCTACTAGATACAAGCAACGGGTGGATATACATCCATGGAGAACTTACCCTCGAAGACAATAAAGCTTTGTTAACGAGATGGTACTCGTGGATGATGTAGTCGTACACTTGCCGATCTCAAGATCGTGATGAAGTCCAGCAGGTCCGGCTCCAGCACGTTCTTCAGATCCATCTCCAGAAAGTCCAACACCACCAAGTATAGCACCGCAAAGCAGCGGTGCATCCGTGATCGCACACACGTCCGGTACCCGACAACCTCCATCCCTCGCTCCAGCAAAGCAGCAGAAGCAGCAACTCCTTTCCAGATAAAGCCACCGGGAACATGTATCTCGCTAATCCGAGACCATGGGGGAATAATACTAGAGGGGGAGAGACATCCTTCACGACGAGGTGTGTGGAAGAAGGGGAGTGAGGGGGGCCTTTTATAGGAGGAGGGGGGTACCCCTCCCCATGACCGGCACCCCATGGGGGGTGACTCCTCACCTCCCCCATTCATGTGGTGGTAACCCCTCCACGTTAAAATGCCCCTTCACATTCTCTTATAAAGTCTCCACTTTAAATACAATAAATTTATCCAAATTTAATGTTCTCTCATTTAATAAAACTCTTTTATTATTTTTATTCAGAATTTGGTTAATTACTTTAATTAACAAACATTCACATAAAAACCCCTGCAACATTTCAATATTACATGCAGAACCAATTTTAGCAATTTCACCCGAAATAGTTTCGGTGTCTATTGAAATAATTATGGCACTTTCTTAAATCTTTATCTGAAACATATTTGCTCCAAATGGGGTCAGTATCCCTTAAGTGTGTCACCCTACGGTTCGCGAATAATGCAGACATGATCGAGACCCCTCTCAGACCAATAATCAGAAGCGGGACCTGGAGATCCATACTGACTCCTACACATTCAACGATGACTTCTGTGATCGTGAGAACCTTCAACACTAGTAACTAAATCCCTTTGTCTCATGATATATTACATGTCCGAGATTCGATCATCGGTATCCAAATACCTACTTTGATCTCGTTACCGACATGCACTCTTTTCTCGTTCCCGTGATCTAAAATTCTAGTGATCACATCACTTGCTTGCAAGCTATTTCAATGTGATATCACCGAGAGGGCCCAGACTATATCTATCCGTCATCGGGATGGAACAATCCCACTCTTGATCCATGAGCCTCAACATAACACCTTAGTAGCACTGAACCCACCTTTATAGTCACCCTGTTACGGTGTGACATTTCATGTTATCAAGATACTCTTCCGGTGTTAGCAATTAACATGATCTCAGGGTCTAAGGACTAAGATTACTTCGTATGATGTTATAGCAATATAAACATAATGACTTTGATCATAATGCTATACTTCGGATGAATGTTCATCACATCATTCACCAATGTTGTGACCTCGTTATTAACAACATCCAATGTCCATGATCAGGAAACATTGATCATCTTGTTAATCAATGAGCTAGTTTATATGATAGGCATTACTAGGAACTTTGTATTTTGTTTATTCAACACACATGTATTACTGTTTCCAATTAATACAATTATAGCATGCAAAATAAACATTTATCATAAACATGGAATAAGATAATAACCACTTTTTTTATTGCCTCTCGGGCATATTCCCTTCAGTCTCCCACTTGCACTAGAGTCAATAATCTAGTTTGAAAAACTTTGCATATTGAACACCTATGGCTTTCTGGTGTTGCATATACGCGATTGCTAGTGGTTAACATAATCTCAGGATCTGACAGTTTCAGGTCCGTGTGTATTTGCATGTCTTTGCGTCTCTACACATCACTCATTCTCAAATGAGATGGCATTGTATAAATTTGTTCCTTTGGTGCGACCTTTAGTTCGTTCGGGTTAAAATATGTTGATATTATTGTCATACAATATATCTCATAGTATTAACACAATTTGAACCACACCTAGTTTGATAACAAACTACTTAACACAAATGCCCTCCTTTGCTGCTACTATAGCAGTCATATACTTACCCTTTTGTTGTAGTAGCCGTCATAATGTTTCAACTTTGGAACTCATCCAAATCCATCATGGAACATCCTTTCTAATACATTGTGCCACCGATAGTCTAAATAGAGATAAATTTTTAATTTTGTATCTTCTGACATAAACTAGTATCAATGTAACACTTTACAATGAACTCTTTTTAACTATTTTTCACTTATAAATGATATATTCTTAGTTCTTCCAAAGCTCATAAGAATATCTTTTCTATCGTCCAATGATCATATTATGAATCATTCTGGTATGTGCTCATAACATTTAGAGCATAGGACATATCTAGATATATACATATCACGGTATAATCGATCAAAATCTTCATGTGATTTTACTCACCAAGTGTTGAAACACTTGAATTTTGATACAATCCTTTCCATGCAGCAAGAACCTTTCTTGTTGTTTCCATATTGAACCCTTTCAATATCTCGTATATGTATGTCTGGCACAACTATATTAGCGCCTCAATCTATCCATATAGCTACGCAGCGTGTGATTTGATCATAGGGATATCACTTGTCGGAACGAGTCAAGTAGCATTGTTCGGTAACGAGATTGAACACGACATGGTGATGTCATTGATGAGATCTCAGGCAATGCAAGTATCGAGAGACAAAGGGGATAAGACACGACTGTCCCGGTTCAAACAATGAATGATATTCGTGGAACGCACAGGGGTCACATGGCCATCCAGGTCCCTCTGTCGATCATTGGTGCGGGATTGTCCCGACCATGTCTGGAGTGTTCCCAAACTGTGGGGTATCATTCTTAAGGGATTGATGATGCTTAGAGAGTGTTTATAGGATTGGAAGAATCGCCGAAGAATAGTAGAGAGAAAACCGGAAGGGTTTTGGTAAGTCCGGAGGATGTCCAGAGTGGAGGTGGAAGGTGTTCCATAGCCATGAAGGTAGAATAATATGTGAATGAATGTTAAATATTGATTTAATCATTTATTCATAATTATTTAATAAAGAGAAAATCAATTAAAGGTCAAAAAGGCTTAATGGGACAAACCCCGGAAGGGAAAAGGCCCAAGAGGAGATCCCACCCCTAGGAAGGGCCTAGGGGTGGCGGGCGGACCTAGTGGACCTGCCCCCACGTGGGGCCCATGGTGGGGGGCTGGCCGGCGCACCGCCCCACCCCTCTCCCATGATTAGTCCCACCCCGAGACTTTGAGGTAGGGTGTACCCGCTTTTCCCCTATATATAGTGGGGGTATTTGGCCAGATAAAAACACCCAGTATTCAATAAAGGTCTTCTCACTTTTGGGAGGACCTCCAATTGATAGTCTCTCTCTCTCTCTCTCTCTCTCTCTCTCTCTCTCTCTCTCTCTCTCTCTCTCTCTTGTGACCGTGGTCCCATGTCTGGACTGCGCGAATGAGAGACATCTTCACCGTGGAGCACCGTCGCGCTGCGGGATTCGGATCCAGGAGCTCTACTTCAGCAACTGCTGTTGGATCGGGGAAGCAGGAGTAATCGTCAGGCACCGGACGTGTGTAACTCTCTGCGAGGTGTCGCACATGAGGCACTCAAGTCGTTGGAGCCACAGGAGCACAAGGAATTCATCACGACCTTGAGGTTGACTTCGGCCTGTCTACATCAACCACGCTCTCCTGAGAGTTGACAACGCTTTTTGGTCTTCAAGGGTAAGTTCGCGAAAAGCCCCTCCCATTACTGTATTACTAATAGATAGATCCTGGCAGCATCAGGGGTTCAGGGGCGTAGGATAAAATTTATTGTTTTCATGCATGGAACCCCTATAGTGGTATCAGAGCTAGATCTATGCGTAGTAATGCTAGTACGGGTAGAACACACGAGATGTAGGGTGTGGGCGTTGATCATTTAGTTGTTACCCTCCCACGTGTACTTGTGTATACCGCAGTAATGCTTGATGAAGCGGCCCCCAACTGACTTTACGCGTTCATTTGCGAGACTGGTCCACGCTTGACATACGGCTTGTACCGTATAAAGTGGCTTAGGAGGGTGTCTGTCTCTCTCGCATTAGTTGGTATGCCATTTACAACGGAGGGCCCCGAAAGTTCGTAGGTAAGAACGGTTCTTGTGCAAAAGCCCATTCAGCCACGTAAAACATGCAAAGATAAAGTAGAGGCATCTAACTTTTTTTTGCAGGGGGGCGTTGCTTTCTGATATGGTTGTGGCAAATGTAAAGTGATTAACTTTTGTTACGTAGTAGTAGATAGTCACGGAGGTGACGGACTACCACGCCCGAAAGACACCGGTACCATGGTGTCTACGGTGCCGGAACTGTTGGGTTCGCATCATAGAAAAAACAAAAAAATTCCTACAATGGGAACTATACGCCAAGATCTATCTACTAGATACAAGCAACGGGTGGATATACATCCATGGAGAACTTACCCTCGAAGACAATAAAGCTTTGTTAACGAGATGGAACTCGTGGATGATGTAGTCGTACACTTGCCGATCTCAAGATCGTGATGAACTCCAGCAGGTCCGGCTCCAACACGTTCTTCAGATCCATCTCCAGAAAGTCCAACACCACCAAGTCCAGCACCGCAAAGCAGCGATGCATCCGTGATCGCACACACGTCCGGTACCCCGACAACCTCCATCCCTCGCTCCAGCAAAGCAGCAGAAGTAGCAACTCCTTTCCAGATAAAGCCACCGGGAACATGTATCTCGCTAATCCGAGACCATGGGGGAATAATACTAGAGGGGGAGAGACATCCTTCACGACGAGGTTTGTGGAAGAAGGGGAGTGAGGGGGGGCTTTTATAGGAGGAGGGGGTACCCCTCCCCATGACCGGCGCCCCATGGGGGGTGACTCCTCACCTCCCCCATTCATGTGGTGGTAACCCCTCCACATTAAAATGCCCCTTCACATTCTCTTATAAAGTCTCCACTTAAATTGCAATAAATTTCTCCAAATTTAATGCTCTCTCATTTAATAAAACTCTTTTATTATTTTTATTCAGAATTTGGTTAATTACTTTAATTAACAAACATTCACATAAAAACCCCTGCAACATTTCAATATTACATGCAGAACCAATTTTAGCAATTTCACCCGAAATAGTTTCGGTGTCTATTGAAATAATTATGGCACTTTCTTAAATCTTTATCTGAAACATATTTGCTCCAAATGGGGTCAGTATCCCTTAAGTGTGTCACCCTACGGTTCGCGAATAATGCAGACATGATCGAGACCCCTCTCAGACCAATGATCAGAAGCGGGACCTGGAGATCCATACTGACTCCTACACATTCAACGATGACTTCTGTGATCGTGAGAACCTTCAACACTAGTAACTAAATCCCTTTGTCTCATGATATATTACATGTCCGAGATTCGATCATCGGTATCCAAATACCTACTTTGATCTCGTTACCGACATGCACTCTTTTCTCGTTCCCGTGATCTAAAATTCTAGTGATCACATCACTTGCTTGCAAGCTATTTCAATGTGATATCACCGAGAGGGCCCAGAGTATATCTATCCGTCATCGGGATGGAACAATCCCACTCTTGATCCATGAGCCTCAACATAACACCTTAGTAGCACTGAACCCACCTTTATAGTCACCCTGTTACGGTGTGACATTTCATGTTATCAAGATACTCTTCCGGTGTTAGCAATTAACATGATCTCAGGGTCTAAGGACTAAGATTACTTCGTATGATGTTATAGCAATATAAACATAATGACTTTGATCATAATGCTATACTTCGGATGAATGTTCATCACATCATTCACCAATGTTGTGACCTCGTTATTAACAACATCCAATGTCCATGATCAGGAAACATTGATCATCTTGTTAATCAATGAGCTAGTTTATATGATAGGCATTACTAGGAACTTTGTATTTTGTTTATTCAACACACATGTATTACTGTTTCCAATTAATACAATTATAGCATGCAAAATAAACATTTATCATAAACATGGAATAAGATAATAACCACTTTTTTTATTGCCTCTCGGGCATATTCCCTTCAGTCTCCCACTTGCACTAGAGTCAATAATCTAGTTTGAAAAACTTTGCATATTGAACACCTATGGCTTTCTGGTGTTGCATATACGCGATTGCTAGTGGTTAACATAATCTCAGGATCTGACAGTTTCAGGTCCGTGTGTATTTGCATGTCTTTGCGTCTCTACACATCACTCATTCTCAAATGAGATGGCATTGTATAAATTTGGTCCTTTGGTGCGACCTTTAGTTCGTTCGGGTTAAAATATGTTGATATTATTGTCATACAATATATCTCATAGTATTAACACAATTTGAACCACACCTAGTTTGATAACAAACTACTTAACACAAATGCCCTCCTTTGCTGCTACAATAGCAGTCATATACTTACCCTTTTGTTGTAGTATCCATCATAATGTTTCAACTTTGGAACTCATCCAAATCCATCATGGAACATCCTTTCTAATACATTGTGCCACCGATAGTCTAAATAGAGATAAATTTTTAATTTTGTATCTTCTGACATAAACTAGTATCAATGTAACACTTTACAATGGACTCTTTTTAACTATTTTTCACTTATAAATGATATATTCTTAGTTCTTCCAAAGCTCATAAGAATATCTTTTCTATCGTCCAATGATCATATTATGAATCATTCTGGTATGTGCTCATAACATTTAGAGCATAGGACATATCTAGATATATACATATCACGGTATAATCGATCAAAATCTTCATGTGATTTTACTCACCAAGTGTTGAAACACTTGAATTTTGATACAATCCTTTCCATGCAGCAAGAACCTTTCTTGTTGTTTCCATATTGAACCCTTTCAATATCTCGTATATGTATGTCTGGCACAACTATATTAGCGCCTCAATCTATCCATATAGCTACGCAGCGTGTGATTTGATCATAGGGATATCACTTGTCGGAACGAGTCAAGTAGCATTGTTCGGTAACGAGATTGAACACGACATGGTGATGTCATTGATGAGATCTCAGGCAATGCAAGTATCGAGAGACAAAGGGGATAAGACACGACTGTCCCGGTTCAAACAATGAATGATATTCGTGGAACGCACAGGGGTCACATGGCCATCCAGGTCCCTCTGTCGATCATTGGTGCGGGATTGTCCCGACCATGTCTGGAGTGTTCCCAAACTGTGGGGTATCATTCTTAAGGGATTGATGATGCTTAGAGAGTGTTTATAGGATTGGAAGAATCGCCGAAGAATAGTAGAGAGAAAACCGGAAGGGTTTTGGTAAGTCCGGAGGATGTCCAGAGTGGAGGTGGAAGGTGTTCCATAGCCATGAAGGTAGAATAATATGTGAATGAATGTTAAATATTGATTTAATAATTTATTCATAATTATTTAATAAAGAGAAAATCAATTAAAGGTCAAAAAGGCTTAATGGGACAAACCCCGGAAGGGAAAAGGCCCAAGAGGAGATCCCACCCCTAGGAAGGGCCTAGGGGTGGCGGGCGGACCTAGTGGACCTGCCCCCACGTGGGGCCCATGGTGGGGGGCTGGCCGGCGCACCGCCCCACCCCTCTCCCATGATTAGTCCCACCCCGAGACTTTGAGGTAGGGTGTACCCGCTTTTCCCCTATATATAGTGGGGGTATTTGGCCAGATAAAAACACCCAGTATTCAATAAAGGTCTTCTCACTTTTGGGAGGACCTCCAATTGATAGTCTCTCTCTCTCTCTCTCTCTCTCTCTCTCTCTCTCTCTCTCTTGTGACCGTGGTCCCATGTCTGGACTGCGCGAATGAGAGACATCTTCACCGTGGAGCACCGTCGCGCTGCGGGATTCGGATCCAGGAGCTCTACTTCAGCAACTGCTGTTGGATCGGGGAAGCAGGAGTAATCGTCAGGCACCGGATGTGTGTAACTCTCTGCGAGGTGTCGCACATGAGGCACTCAAGTCGTTGGAGCCACAGGAGCACAAGGAATTCATCACGACCTTGAGGTTGACTTCGGCCTGTCTACATCAACCACGCTCTCCTGAGAGTTGACAACGCTTTTTGGTCTTCAAGGGTAAGTTCGCGAAAAGCCCCTCCCATTACTGTATTACTAATAGATAGATCCTGGCAGCATCAGGGGTTCAGGGGCGTAGGATAAAATTTATTGTTTTCATGCATGGAACCCCTATAGTGGTATCAGAGCTAGATCTATGCGTAGTAATGCTAGTACGGGTAGAACACACGAGATGTAGGGTGTGGGCGTTGATCATTTAGTTGTTACCCTCCCACGTGTACTTGTGTATACCGCAGTAATGCTTGATGAAGCGGCCCCCAACTGACTTTACGCGTTCATTTGCGAGACTGGTCCACGCTTGACATACGGCTTGTACCGTATAAAGTGGCTTAGGAGGGTGTCTGTCTCTCTCGCATTAGTTGGTATGCCATTTACAACGGAGGGCCCCGAAAGTTCGTAGGTAAGAACGGTTCTTGTGCAAAAGCCCATTCAGCCACGTAAAACATGCAAAGATAAAGTAGAGGCATCTAACTTTTTTTTGCAGGGGGGCGTTGCTTTCTGATATGGTTGTGGCAAATGTAAAGTGATTAACTTTTGTTACGTAGTAGTAGATAGTCACGGAGGTGACGGACTACCACGCCCGAAAGACACCGGTACCATGGTGTCTACGGTGCCGGAACTGTTGGGTTCGCATCATAGAAAAAACAAAAAAATTCCTACAATGGGAACTATACGCCAAGATCTATCTACTAGATACAAGCAACGGGTGGATATACATCCATGGAGAACTTACCCTCGAAGACAATAAAGCTTTGTTAACGAGATGGAACTCGTGGATGATGTAGTCGTACACTTGCCGATCTCAAGATCGTGATGAACTCCAGCAGGTCCGGCTCCAACACGTTCTTCAGATCCATCTCCAGAAAGTCCAACACCACCAAGTCCAGCACCGCAAAGCAGCGATGCATCCGTGATCGCACACACGTCCGGTACCCCGACAACCTCCATCCCTCGCTCCAGCAAAGCAGCAGAAGTAGCAACTCCTTTCCAGATAAAGCCACCGGGAACATGTATCTCGCTAATCCGAGACCATGGGGGAATAATACTAGAGGGGGAGAGACATCCTTCACGACGAGGTTTGTGGAAGAAGGGGAGTGAGGGGGGGCTTTTATAGGAGGAGGGGGTACCCCTCCCCATGACCGGCGCCCCATGGGGGGTGACTCCTCACCTCCCCCATTCATGTGGTGGTAACCCCTCCACATTAAAATGCCCCTTCACATTCTCTTATAAAGTCTCCACTTAAATTGCAATAAATTTCTCCAAATTTAATGCTCTCTCATTTAATAAAACTCTTTTATTATTTTTATTCAGAATTTGGTTAATTACTTTAATTAACAAACATTCACATAAAAACCCCTGCAACATTTCAATATTACATGCAGAACCAATTTTAGCAATTTCACCCGAAATAGTTTCGGTGTCTATTGAAATAATTATGGCACTTTCTTAAATCTTTATCTGAAACATATTTGCTCCAAATGGGGTCAGTATCCCTTAAGTGTGTCACCCTACGGTTCGCGAATAATGCAGACATGATCGAGACCCCTCTCAGACCAATGATCAGAAGCGGGACCTGGAGATCCATACTGACTCCTACACATTCAACGATGACTTCTGTGATCGTGAGAACCTTCAACACTAGTAACTAAATCCCTTTGTCTCATGATATATTACATGTCCGAGATTCGATCATCGGTATCCAAATACCTACTTTGATCTCGTTACCGACATGCACTCTTTTCTCGTTCCCGTGATCTAAAATTCTAGTGATCACATCACTTGCTTGCAAGCTATTTCAATGTGATATCACCGAGAGGGCCCAGAGTATATCTATCCGTCATCGGGATGGAACAATCCCACTCTTGATCCATGAGCCTCAACATAACACCTTAGTAGCACTGAACCCACCTTTATAGTCACCCTGTTACGGTGTGACATTTCATGTTATCAAGATACTCTTCCGGTGTTAGCAATTAACATGATCTCAGGGTCTAAGGACTAAGATTACTTCGTATGATGTTATAGCAATATAAACATAATGACTTTGATCATAATGCTATACTTCGGATGAATGTTCATCACATCATTCACCAATGTTGTGACCTCGTTATTAACAACATCCAATGTCCATGATCAGGAAACATTGATCATCTTGTTAATCAATGAGCTAGTTTATATGATAGGCATTACTAGGAACTTTGTATTTTGTTTATTCAACACACATGTATTACTGTTTCCAATTAATACAATTATAGCATGCAAAATAAACATTTATCATAAACATGGAATAAGATAATAACCACTTTTTTTATTGCCTCTCGGGCATATTCCCTTCAGTCTCCCACTTGCACTAGAGTCAATAATCTAGTTTGAAAAACTTTGCATATTGAACACCTATGGCTTTCTGGTGTTGCATATACGCGATTGCTAGTGGTTAACATAATCTCAGGATCTGACAGTTTCAGGTCCGTGTGTATTTGCATGTCTTTGCGTCTCTACACATCACTCATTCTCAAATGAGATGGCATTGTATAAATTTGGTCCTTTGGTGCGACCTTTAGTTCGTTCGGGTTAAAATATGTTGATATTATTGTCATACAATATATCTCATAGTATTAACACAATTTGAACCACACCTAGTTTGATAACAAACTACTTAACACAAATGCCCTCCTTTGCTGCTACAATAGCAGTCATATACTTACCCTTTTGTTGTAGTATCCATCATAATGTTTCAACTTTGGAACTCATCCAAATCCATCATGGAACATCCTTTCTAATACATTGTGCCACCGATAGTCTAAATAGAGATAAATTTTTAATTTTGTATCTTCTGACATAAACTAGTATCAATGTAACACTTTACAATGGACTCTTTTTAACTATTTTTCACTTATAAATGATATATTCTTAGTTCTTCCAAAGCTCATAAGAATATCTTTTCTATCGTCCAATGATCATATTATGAATCATTCTGGTATGTGCTCATAACATTTAGAGCATAGGACATATCTAGATATATACATATCACGGTATAATCGATCAAAATCTTCATGTGATTTTACTCACCAAGTGTTGAAACACTTGAATTTTGATACAATCCTTTCCATGCAGCAAGAACCTTTCTTGTTGTTTCCATATTGAACCCTTTCAATATCTCGTATATGTATGTCTGGCACAACTATATTAGCGCCTCAATCTATCCATATAGCTACGCAGCGTGTGATTTGATCATAGGGATATCACTTGTCGGAACGAGTCAAGTAGCATTGTTCGGTAACGAGATTGAACACGACATGGTGATGTCATTGATGAGATCTCAGGCAATGCAAGTATCGAGAGACAAAGGGGATAAGACACGACTGTCCCGGTTCAAACAATGAATGATATTCGTGGAACGCACAGGGGTCACATGGCCATCCAGGTCCCTCTGTCGATCATTGGTGCGGGATTGTCCCGACCATGTCTGGAGTGTTCCCAAACTGTGGGGTATCATTCTTAAGGGATTGATGATGCTTAGAGAGTGTTTATAGGATTGGAAGAATCGCCGAAGAATAGTAGAGAGAAAACCGGAAGGGTTTTGGTAAGTCCGGAGGATGTCCAGAGTGGAGGTGGAAGGTGTTCCATAGCCATGAAGGTAGAATAATATGTGAATGAATGTTAAATATTGATTTAATCATTTATTCATAATTATTTAATAAAGAGAAAATCAATTAAAGGTCAAAAAGGCTTAATGGGACAAACCCCGGAAGGGAAAAGGCCCAAGAGGAGATCCCACCCCTAGGAAGGGCCTAGGGGTGGCGGGCGGACCTAGTGGACCTGCACCCACGTGGGGCCCATGGTGGGGGGCTGGCCGGCGCACCGCCCCACCCCTCTCCCATGATTAGTCCCACCCCGAGACTTTGAGGTAGGGTGTACCCGCTTTTCCCCTATATATAGTGGGGGTATTTGGCCAGATAAAAACACCCAGTATTCAATAAAGGTCTTCTCACTTTTGGGAGGACCTCCAATTGATAGTCTCTCTCTCTCTCTCTCTCTCTCTCTCTCTCTCTCTTGTGACCGTGGTCCCATGTCTGGACTGCGCGAATGAGAGACATCTTCACCGTGGAGCACCGTCGCACTGCGGGATTCGGATCCAGGAGCTCTACTTCAGCAACTGCTGTTGGATCGGGGAAGCAGGAGTAATCGTCAGGCACCGGACGTGTGTAACTCTCTGCGAGGTGTCGCACATGAGGCACTCAAGTCGTTGGAGCCACAGGAGCACAAGGAATTCATCACGACCTTGAGGTTGACTTCGGCCTGTCTACATCAACCACGCTCTCCTGAGAGTTGACAACGCTTTTTGGTCTTCAAGGGTAAGTTCGCGAAAAGCCCCTCCCATTACTGTATTACTAATAGATAGATCCTGGCAGCATCAGGGGTTCAGGGGCGTAGGATAAAATTTATTGTTTTCATGCATGGAACCCCTATAGTGGTATCAGAGCTAGATCTATGCGTAGTAATGCTAGTACGGGTAGAACACACGAGATGTAGGGTGTGGGCGTTGATCATTTAGTTGTTACCCTCCCACGTGTACTTGTGTATACCGCAGTAATGCTTGATGAAGCGGCCCCCAACTGACTTTACGCGTTCATTTGCGAGACTGGTCCACGCTTGACATACGGCTTGTACCGTATAAAGTGGCTTAGGAGGGTGTCTGTCTCTCTCGCATTAGTTGGTATGCCATTTACAACGGAGGGCCCCGAAAGTTCGTAGGTAAGAACGGTTCTTGTGCAAAAGCCCATTCAGCCACGTAAAACATGCAAAGATAAAGTAGAGGCATCTAACTTTTTTTTGCAGGGGGGCGTTGCTTTCTGATATGGTTGTGGAAAATGTAAAGTGATTAACTTTTGTTACGTAGTAGTAGATAGTCACGGAGGTGACGGACTACCACGCCCGAAAGACACCGGTACCATGGTGTCTACGGTGCCGGAACTGTTGGGTTCGCATCATAGAAAAAACAAAAAAATTCCTACAATGGGAACTATACGCCAAGATCTATCTACTAGATACAAGCAACGGGTGGATATACATCCATGGAGAACTTACCCTCGAAGACAATAAAGCTTTGTTAACGAGATGGAACTCGTGGATGATGTAGTCGTACACTTGCCGATCTCAAGATCGTGATGAACTCCAGCAGGTCCGGCTCCAACACGTTCTTCAGATCCATCTCCAGAAAGTCCAACACCACCAAGTCCAGCACCGCAAAGCAGCGATGCATCCGTGATCGCACACACGTCCGGTACCCCGACAACCTCCATCCCTCGCTCCAGCAAAGCAGCAGAAGTAGCAACTCCTTTCCAGATAAAGCCACCGGGAACATGTATCTCGCTAATCCGAGACCATGGGGGAATAATACTAGAGGGGGAGAGACATCCTTCACGACGAGGTTTGTGGAAGAAGGGGAGTGAGGGGGGGCTTTTATAGGAGGAGGGGGTACCCCTCCCCATGACCGGCGCCCCATGGGGGGTGACTCCTCACCTCCCCCATTCATGTGGTGGTAACCCCTCCACATTAAAATGCCCCTTCACATTCTCTTATAAAGTCTCCACTTAAATTGCAATAAATTTCTCCAAATTTAATGCTCTCTCATTTAATAAAACTCTTTTATTATTTTTATTCAGAATTTGGTTAATTACTTTAATTAACAAACATTCACATAAAAACCCCTGCAACATTTCAATATTACATGCAGAACCAATTTTAGCAATTTCACCCGAAATAGTTTCGGTGTCTATTGAAATAATTATGGCACTTTCTTAAATCTTTATCTGAAACATATTTGCTCCAAATGGGGTCAGTATCCCTTAAGTGTGTCACCCTACGGTTCGCGAATAATGCAGACATGATCGAGACCTCTCTCAGACCAATGATCAGAAGCGGGACCTGGAGATCCATACTGACTCCTATGACTTCTGTGATCGTGAGAACCTTCAACACTAGTAACTAAATCCCTTTGTCTCATGATATATTACATGTCCGAGATTCGATCATCGGTATCCAAATACCTACTTTGATCTCGTTACCGACATGCACTCTTTTCTCGTTCCCGTGATCTAAAATTCTAGTGATCACATCACTTGCTTGCAAGCTATTTCAATGTGATATCACCGAGAGGGCCCAGAGTATATCTATCCGTCATCGGGATGGAACAATCCCACTCTTGATCCATGAGCCTCAACATAACACCTTAGTAGCACTGAACCCACCTTTATAGTCACCCTGTTACGGTGTGACATTTCATGTTATCAAGATACTCTTCCGATGTTAGCAATTAACATGATCTCAGGGTCTAAGGACTAAGATTACTTCGTATGATGTTATAGCAATATAAACATAATGACTTTGATCATAATGCTATACTTCGGATGAATTTTCATCACATCATTCACCAAGTTGTGACCTCGTTATTAACAACATCCAATGTCCATGATCAGGAAACATTGATCATCTTGTTAATCAATGAGCTAGTTTATATGATAGGCATTACTAGGAACTTTGTATTTTGTTTATTCAACACACATGTATTACTGTTTCCAATTAATACAATTATAGCATGCAAAATAAACATTTATCATAAACATGGAATAAGATAATAACCACTTTTTTTATTGCCTCTCGGGCATATTCCCTTCAGTCTCCCACTTGCACTAGAGTCAATAATCTAGTTTGAAAAACTTTGCATATTGAACACCTATGGCTTTCTGGTGTTGCATATACGCGATTGCTAGTGGTTAACATAATCTCAGGATCTGACAGTTTCAGGTCCGTGTGTATTTGCATGTCTTTGCGTCTCTACACATCACTCATTCTCAAATGAGATGGCATTGTATAAATTTGGTCCTTTGGTGCGACCTTTAGTTCGTTCGGGTTAAAATATGTTGATATTATTGTCATACAATATATCTCATAGTATTAACACAATTTGAACCACACCTAGTTTGATAACAAACTACTTAACACAAATGCCCTCCTTTGCTACTACTATAGCAGTCATATACTTACCCTTTTGTTGTAGTATCCGTCATAATGTTTCAACTTTGGAACTCATCCAAATCCATCATGGAACATCCTTTCTAATACATTGTGCCACCGATAGTCTAAATAGAGATAAATTTTTAATTTTGTATCTTCTGACATAAACTAGTATCAATGTAACACTTTACAATGAACTCTTTTTAACTATTTTTCACTTATAAATGATATATTCTTAGTTCTTCCAAAGCTCATAAGAATATCTTTTCTATCGTCCAATGATCATATTATGAATCATTCTGGTATGTGCTCATAACATTTAGAGCATAGGACATATCTAGATATATACATATCACGGTATAATCGATCAAAATCTTCATGTGATTTTACTCACCAAGTGTTGAAACACTTGAATTTTGATACAATCCTTTCCATGCAGCAAGAACCTTTCTTGTTGTTTCCATATTGAACCCTTTCAATATCTCGTATATGTATGTCTGGCACAACCATATTAGCGCCTCAATCTATCCATATAGATATTGATGCAAAATATTCCGGTTTTGCCCAAGTCTTTCATCGAAATCTTATTTTAATGAAACTCTTAACTTGTGTCAATACAAGATACATCATTTCCAATCAACAATATGTCCTCTACATAATGTATTAGAAATATGTCTTGGCGCTCCCACTTAATTTCTTGCAAATGCAAGCATCTTCATCATCTCTAATGAATTTAAACTCTTTTAACAGTTTCATCATGGTGAAGATTCCAACTCCTCTATGCTTACTTCAACTATTGAAGTTTGCATGCCCTTTTAGCACCCTTTGAATTAAAAAAACCCTTCGGACCATGTCATGTACACGTCCTAGGTAACCGTTCTATTAAAAGAACCTTGTTTTGTTTATTCAACTACCGTATACCAAATTATATGTAGTGGTTGCTACATTAATCCGTCAAGACTACATATCGCTATGAAAGATCAAATCTTGTCATAGTCAACTCCTTGAACATTGCCGTAACTTATTTCCGACATATCGACTATTTCATAGATGTTAAACATCCATGTCTATTTCTTTATAGATCCAAATACGACCGATAGGCTTCACGCCTTTCCGGAGTGTCTTCCAAGTTCAGAAACTTAATTTCGCGTGTATGGATACTATCACGGATTCTATGACTTCCAGTCTTTTTATGGAGTCAGGGCCCATCATCGCTTCTTTGCCTGTAGTCCGTTCATCATTGTCAAAACAATAATGACTTGCTTATCAAATCATACTATTTTATTCTTATCGACCCTTTGTAATCATGGTTCAATAGGAACTCTAATCTCCGAGATCACACCCTTTGTAATCACGGGAGCCATGAGTATTGTGGCCGCCACCTGGACACTTTCTGGCGCTGCGCTACTTAGCACATATAGCTAAGCTTCAACAACCTTATCAAAGTTCTATTGTCCTCCCATTTAACTCTTCACGAAAAGTTCCTTCTCAAGAAACTTCACGTTCCAAGCGACAAACTCTTTTGTCCTCGGTGTTATGGAGAAATTCCCAACAAATTCTTTAGGATAACCTACAAAGTCGTGCTTATCCGACTTTGGTTGTAAACATTTTATTTATGCATAGCATACCAAAAATTATGAACAGACAATTCAGGTTTTATCCCAAACCATAACTTATATGGTGTCATTTCAACGGATCACGATGGTGCTCTTTTCAGTGTAAAATTGGTAGTCTCTAAAGATTCAATCCTTAAAACATAATGGCACTTTTATAAACGACACCTTTGATCTTACCATGTCAAACATGGTTTGATTTCATCTCTCGAACATGCCATACTTCTATGGTTTATCAGGAAACACAAATCATGGAACCATTTCTCAGATCTTAGGTGTTTTTGCTAAACATGTAACTCAAATATCTTCCTTTATGATCGAATCATAAACTATTTATTTTCTTGTTATAATGTTTTTCCACTTCATCTTGAAAGTCTTTGAACAATTCTCAAATGTTTCATACTTCTTCATTATTAAGTAAATACATAGATATATTCACTCAAATTTCTGGAGAAAGCATATAAAGCAAAAAGATCCATCGCATATGGCTACATATAATGGACTATATACATCAATATGTATAATATCCAATGAGTTAGTCATCCGTTCCTCTTTGGCCTATGAACGGAGTTTTAATTATCTCGAGGAAAGTCTCACAAGCATCAATTGATCAAAATCAAAGACTCCAAAAATCCATCAGCATGGTTTTTCTTCATGTTTTCTTTCCAATATAATTTAAACAGCGATGTCACTTCATAAGTGATCTTTCAATCATTTGTCTTGTGACATTTTAGCAATAGTGTTTATGGATGTGATTTATCCCACTAGACCTATAAAAGTTCATCCATCCTTTATGGAATATGGTAATTATTTGAACAACCATTGTTCTCGTAATACTGGAACAAAATAATAATTATTGAACCAAATCTTGAAGGCTAGGTTTGACGACAACGAAAAACACAATAACACTTTATTTGTTTACGATGAACGTCATCACTCATTCTCTTGCTAGTTACATAGGCCATTGTAGTTCATGAATTGAGTTGTCCTATATGATACTTCATACCAACCTATTCGGTATCCAATACCGGTATCCAATACCTAAGAACCACATTGTTTAACAAGCAAGGAATACAGCCATAACATGTATATCTTGTATACACCTAAGTTGGACATCTCCAACCTTTTCTTTTCTGCCAAATATTTTATAGATTCTCTTTCAACAATTCCTTTTCTTTTAAAAGAATCTATCAACATCAATAGTGGTGTCATTCACATGACACATAGTACAAAGTGTATATAGTCAAATTCCAATACATTTGGACTTGCACTTTGAAGTCGATCACCATCATCAAATGTTTGGTGTTCTTTCAAAAATCCATTCTTTAGTAATCTATTAGTGTAGTAAACATTTTACTTACATCTTCTATTCATCCTTATCATGACAACTTTCATGATCAAGTTACTATAGCCTGTAAGGAAGAATCGCGAGTATAATGTTAGTTCCCGAAACCTTTTGGGAGATTCGGATGCCTAGCATCTCCATCCTTCACAAATTCTCATACAATATGAGAACATGTATTTTGCTAAATTACACTCTATCATAATGCAACCAAAAACTTTGTTTTCAGATATCCCAATATCTTTCATACATGATGGTTTCTGAAACAATTCTTTCAGCTCCTAGATAACCTCGATATAAAAACAACTTTTGAATATCAAGAATCATGGAGGCAAACATGATACTTTAGATACTAACATTGGAATTCTTACTCTTGATTTAATACTACTTATTAAACTTCACGGAGTAAATAGAGTTTGATGAAAGTTTGCAATAGGACTTCTAAACTTTAAATTGACATTCAAAACAATACGATACCAGTTCGTAAACTAAATATCCAGAATTCTATAGTTCTATTACCTCAATTAAAACTAAGCATAAGGTAGTAAATAGATGCCAATGACTACAACAAATTATGCAAATTCACTTCGATTTAGTTTATGACAAATTGAGTTCGACTAATCCAAATTAGAAATGAACTCCCACTCAAAAACGACATCCCTCGTGCCTTTTTGGTGATTACATGAACCAAATCCACTACAACAAGTCCGATCATCACGTGAGTTGGTGTAGCTTCAAAGGCGAGCATCAATATGGGCATCATATCAACTATATGACTCATGCTTAACCTTTCGGTCCGTGTCCCGAGGCCATGTCTGTACATGCTAGGCTCACCAAGTAAGAACCTTAGTACTCACATGTGGAAAACTGTCTTACACCCGTTTGTATGAAAGCGTAGAGTCGAGTACACCCGATCATCACGTTATGTCTCAAAACACGATCCATAAAACGGTGCATACATAAGGAAGAACACATTTTATCTTGATATTTAAATGAGGGATCATCTTATAATGCTACTAAAATGCCAAACTAGCAATGTAAGATGCAAACATCTAATGTGTAAAGTGGGATGATATGGTCCATGCATTTGATCTCTATCATATGCATCGTGGTATGATCTCTATCATTCCTTTTGTGTAAGGCCAAGGTCTATGGAACTTACACGTTAGGTGTGTTGTAAGAGTATATATCATACATCTACTTACAACATTACCATATCATGACACTAGCCCAGCAACGATCTAAACTAGCCGCCTCTAATTTATCAATTGCAAGTTTTACGTGGCTTAGGGCTTTCAAAGATAGAACCGTTCTTACCTACAAACATGGAACCACAACGAGGATAACCAAGTTATTAGCAACTCTTTGTAAATCAGATATTGACTATAGTAGGAGAGACAGAGACCTGCTAGCCACTTATGCAAAACTAGTTACATGTCAGTCGTGGAACCGGTCTCATGTGCGATGACATGTAAGGTTGGTCCGGGCCGCTTCATCCCACTATGCCACCAATATCCAAAATACATAGAAGATGCAATAACATGATCATCATCGCCCACATATAAACATATGTGCATTAGCCGTGCAAAGCACCTACGCATAGATCAGGCTCTGATACCACTTTTCGGTTCGCAGCATAGAAAACAAAAAATTTCCTATGATGGGAACTGATACGTCCAAAACTTCGAGGGGTTCGACGTTTTTCCAGAAGGAGTTCCGCTCCGCCGCCACCACCATATTCCATGAAACAGCACCAGAAACTCCGTCCTGGCACCCTGCCGGGACGGGGAATTGGAGGAGATCATCGCCATCATCATCACCATCGCTTCTCCATCGACCATCCATGTTTCCCCCATCTATGAGCGAGTAATCCCCCGCTGTAGGCTATGGGGATGGTAGGGATTGGATGATATTGTTCATGTAATGGCATCAGATTGTTAGGGCATGGTGCCTAGTATCTTTTATTAGTGCTTTATGACTTTGTTGCGACTTGCTGTGCTTAATGCTTGTCACTAGGGCCCGAGTGTCATGATTTCAGATCTGAACTTATTATTGATTCATTATGATAGTATTGTTTCTAGTCTTATCTACAAGTTTTATACACACGTCATTGTCCGGAACCTATGGCCCCGAAGTGAGAAATCAGGATAACCGGAAGGGAAAGGCTATGATGTGAGGATCACATGTGTTCACAGAGTGTTAATGCTTTGCTCCGGTGCTCTATTAAAAGGAGCACCTTAATTTCCAGTAGTTCCCTAGAGGCCCCGCTTCAAACGGGCTGGCAGGACAAAAGATGTTGTGCAAGTTCTCATTGCGAGCACGTATGACTATATATGGAACACATGCCTAGGATTGTCTAGTACGTGGGTGCTTTATCTTATTTATCTACAATTGCCCTATGTTCTGATTGCTATGTGAATTGTCTTGTCCATGCAACGCCTGTCCATCCATCCCTATGCCTACCGCACTCGAATCCCACTGTTTACTGATTTTGTTACTACTGCCTTTGCTTTGCTACTGCTGTTACTTTACTATTCCTACTACAAATCTGTTGCTACTGATAAATTGCTGCGAGCAAGATTGTTTCCAGGTGCAGCTGAATTGACAACTCAGTTGTTAAGGCTTATAAATATTCTTTGGCTCCCCTTGTGTCGAATCAATAAATTGGGTTTCACTTCCCTTGAAAATACTGCGATACACCCCTATACTTGTGGGTCATCAAGACTATTTTCTGGCGCCGTTGCCAGGGAGCATAGCTTTATTTATCAAGTTCACTTGGATTCTCTATTGTTCGCTGCTACTCATCCATCATGGGTAAGTCTCGTGATGGCAAGGTTCCTATTTTACCATCCACTACAAGAAGATGTACGATTCTGAACACCTCTACTGCTCTTGATTCACCGTCTGTTTTGAGTAAGTTCCTTACACCACCACATACACATGCTACACATACTGCTACTACTGCTGAATCTGAAACTTCTGATACTTATGATGCTGCTTCTACTGTGCTTGATAAAAGTGGTTCATTAGGTCCTTTCCTAGATGCTACAATTGCTAGAACTATAGCTGGAAATTCCGAAACTCCTAATGAAGGCACTGCCACACCTGTTAGCTCACCTCAGTCTAGTAAGAGTTATGATGCTAAAGAAGATTATGTTGAGATGACCGATGAGTTTATTGAATAATGTAAGAACACCCATGATAGGAGTGCTGCTAAGAGTCTCCTTGAGAGGCGTACTATTAGACCCAAATTATCTCTTGATGCTAAGGTTGCTGCTTCTCCCATAAACATTATAGATGAAGATTATGATTTCTCTCTCGATCTATCTTACATGGCTTTTGTCGAGAAAGAACCTTTTTGTGGGACTAAGAATGAAAGTGCGGTAGCACATATGAATGAACTTTCTACTATGAGTGGCTTGTTTTCTGATGATATTAAGATGCGTACTTATTTTGTTGCTAAGATTTTTCCTTTTTCACAGAAAGGAGAAGCTAAAACGTGGTTTAGTAATTTACCTCCTGGATCTATTGATAGCCCTGAGTGCTTGATTAGTACTTTCCTGCAGAAATATTTTCCTCCCAGTACTAGACATGCTATGTTGCAGGAACTTTTTGATTTAAACGAGGAGAAAAAGAGGTATTGCCCGAATCTTGGGCAAGGTTTTGTGCTTTGATTCATGCATAGGCTGGAAGTCCTTTACCTAAGAATGAGCTTCTTGATATATTTTATAATGGACTAACCGAGGAATCTAGGACATACCTAGATAGTTGTGCTGATTGTGTTTTCAGGAATAGGACTCCCAAGGAAGCTGAGGAATTAATGGCTAAAATAAGCAAGAATTATGAAGACTGGACTCCTCCTAAACAAGCTATACCTGAAGTAATTGCACCTGAACCATCTATTCCTGTGCCTATGCCAACATCACAGAAGAGGGGAGTTATTGAATTAAATGATGAAGTGATGAAGGAAGCTAAGAAATGTCTTAAGGAGAAGGGAATTAAAGCTGCAGATGTCAAGAATTTACCTCCTATAGAAGAATTATGTAAGCCTATTCACTACTCATCCACTATTGAGGTACACTCTCTCCAACACTTTGATGAAGGTGATATCCCTTATTTGAAATCTCCTAATCAATGCTTAGAAGAATTTGATATCTTTATTGTTAAGCAAGATAACTTTAATAAAAGGGTGCAAAATCATCTTATGGAAAACACTAAAGCTATTGTTGAGTTGAAACATATTGTGGAAAGAACCTCCAATGATGTTAAAATGATTGTTAAACACTTTCAAATGGTTCAAACTCAAATAGATCAACTCGTTAAAGTGCAAAACGACTTGCTAGTTAATGCTGCTAAAGAAAAACATGCTTATGAGATTAGAACTAGAAGTGGTGCTGCTACCCAGGATCCTCTATATCCTGAGGGGCATCCCAAAAGAATTGAGCAGGATTCTCAACAAGCTGAAAACAGTGGTTCTGCTCGGAAGAAAAGGAAAAAGAAACATAAAACTATTGTAGAACCCTCTGAACGTACTATAGACCCTAATAGTATATCTATCTCTGATGCTGAAACTGAAAGTGGTAATGAAGAAAATGAAGTTCCTAATGAAGAAAAAGTTGAAGAAGAACCTGAAAACCACACTAAGACTACTAAATACACCAAAGAATATTTTATTGCTAAGAAACATGGTAGTTAAAGAGAACCTTGGGTCCAAAAACCTATGCATTTCCCTGGTAAGAAACACAACTTAAAGGAAGATGAACACTACAATAAGTTTTGTGAGTGGATGAAGCCTTTATTCTTGCAAATTCCTTTGACTGATGCTAATAAATTGCCTCCTTACTCAAAGTATATGAAGGATATTGTCTCGAATAAAAGGAAGATCCCTAATGAAGAAATCTCTATTAAATTGCCTGAAGATGATAATATGTCTATTATTCTTGGGAGACCTTTTCTTAATACTGCAGGAGCTGTTATTAATTGTAATCAAGGAAAGGTAACCTTCAATGTTAATGACAAGGAGCATACTGTCTATTTCCCCAAGAAGATTGAAAGGACTTATGGCTTGAATTCAATTGAACATGTTGAAGGCATTAAAGTTGGAGAAATATATTGTCCCATACCAAGAGAAAAATTTGAAACTATTATGATTGGGACCATTGCTATCAAGTTTAAGGTAACATAATCATTAGTGGAGTATAAAGTTTTGTGTCATATGCAATTGTTTTGGTAGCAAGACTTGATCAACCTTGCTAACAAAAGGATTTAATTGAACAAAACAATGTTTTCATTATGATTATCTCCGCTTATTTCTATCCTTTGCATTTTTTGTTTTTTGCTTTCATTTAGTTTTCTTTGTGTTGTTAGTTGCTTGCATGCTAGAACTTCTATAGTTCTAGCCTTGTTTTGTCCTTGCATCATGTTTCCAAAAGAAAAAAATTGGTCTATCAGAAAAATCATTCTTCTATTTCTGAATAATGCCCAAAAATAAAGTGTCGAAAAATTCCAAAAAATTCATATTAAATTTTTACGTGAAAAAAAGGGCAGAGGAGTACCTGGTACGTACCAGGGGGGCCACTAGGCAGGCACACCATGTGGTGGCGCCGCCAGCCCTGAGTGGCGCCATGCCCTGGTGTGGGCCACCCCTGGCCCCCCACCAACTCTCTCACCTGCCACTTTCTTCTCTCTCCTGAGTAAGCTCCAGTTCATAGCTCAAAATCGCATTCTTTCTATGCTTGCTCTCAATTTCTTCGATTTCCTTGCTCAGCCCATCTTTCTTGCTGAAATTTGGAGCAATTGTTCCTTGGTATGTGACTCCTCCCCTTGTCGAAGTAGATTTGTGTTTAGTGGATTATATGTTGAGTATTTTGCTGTTGTAGGTGACTGGTTATGAGATATAGTTTTGATGCATGTTTAGGCCTCTTGCAAGTACCTATGAGTAGAATCCTTCATTATATTTACTTTGCAATCAGTTCTTTAATAGGTGTTTAAATTTCAGAATACCAAGCATGAACAACCATACTTTTGGAGAGATATTTGAGAGTGATGCACCTAGGAGGTAGAGTCCCTCAAGAACAGCCTCTCAAGCTAGGCCATCATACAATGAAGACCTCATTGCAACACACATTGGCAGTGAAAGGGATGATGGAGACGCTCACCCATCTTCTTTTCCTTGTTTTACTTTCTTGCAAGCTGCAGGTATTCTTGATGATTTCTTGTTACTGATTGAGAGCGTTGGCTTGCCTCTTATATGCAACATGAGAGTGCACAATACGCTATGCTCACCAAAACTTTTGTTGAGAGCTTATCATTTACTAACACATCCTATCAATCTACTGTCTCTTTTAAAATCTATGATATGCCCTTCACCATGCATTTGGAGAGATTTTGCAGTATTGTAGGTGTGCGTATGACAGGGACCGTGAAGAAAATTCAAGGGCGACCCGCTGATTTGTTGGAGCTTTACCGAGGGGTGACCAATGACGATGACCACGTGGCGCAGCGCGGAAAGATAAGAAATATCCAACTCCCTGCTCTTAGATACTTTGCATACTATCTTGCCACTAGTGTATTGGGTAGGGAGAACACTAGTAATATCTCCAATTATCACTTAGCTTTCCTTGCTGCTGCGCTCAACAATGATACTCAGTATAATCTTGGCTCACTTATTGCTCGCCGCCTAGCTGCTAGGGGGCCTATCTATGGGGGCATCATTGCCTCGCGTGTAGTCAATGCATTAGGTCTTTCAGTGGATCCCGACGATGCTATGCCAGCACCACAGAGGCTTGACCTTGTTGCCATGAAAACTCATCACTTTTTCACTGCTACCTCTGATTTGAACAATTTAGTATATAGGATGCTTTTCACTGACGGGGATGAAAGGGAGATCCTTTTGCCATAGCCTTCATTGTTTAGTGTTGATAGGAGACCGTGGTCGTGCTCTAAGGAGGAGGTGGACGAGCAGCTTCGCTTGTTGGGTTTCCACGAGCAGCACCAGGAGGATGTGCCATCCTATGGTTACTCCGCACATTACGGAGGGGCTTACTCGAGCTCGCACCAGGACGAGGGTACCTCCTCGTCGTACCATGGTGACACCTAATCTTGGCTAGACTAGGGTTGATTCCCACTTAGGCCAAAAGCCTAAGCTTGGGGGGAGGTACGCCGACACCGCACTCATCTCCATATCATGTTGCGTCGGTACTTTGTATATTCATTTTTCGTTCCCTTTTTAGTTTTCGTTCTTCTTTGCTTTTGCTTTCTAAAAACACAAAAAGACCAAAAATATTTCTGTTGTTTCTCTTTGGTTTGCTTCTTCTTTTTGCCTTGGTTTGCTTTTCCCTTTTTACTTTGTTTGAACTATTCGAAAAACCCAAAAAGATTTTGCTTTGCTTGTTTTTCCCTTTTGGTTCTTGTTTAAAAATCGAAAACACCAAAAATATTTGCCGTTCTTCTTTGGTTTTTGCGAGTTTGCTTCAGGGGTCGACAGTTCTCAGTGGAATATTGGTTTCATATTATTATTCAAGCCACACAAGTGAAGAGCAATAATGATGATTAATGACAACTTGAGGCGTGGTAAGAGGCTGGTAACGAACTCTATTTGTCTTCATTTTTGTACATATACTCATCATTGTGAGATTGCTTAGTCCGTTCATGTAGAGTGTATGTTATCTTTGGATGCTTAGTAGTTCTTGCTTTCTTGTGATTATCTCCATCTTGCTAATAGTTTGTAGCATGTCTTTTGAATGTTTGCTTGCATTACTCTATTCATAAACTGGTATGACACCGTGGTATCCTCCTCTGAATGTTTCATTTGATTGACTTGGCACATGCTCACGCATGCTCATGAATGTAATAATCAGTTAAGCCTTAATGAATTATTTTGCCTTGAGGATCTTGAATCACTTTCATGCCATGAGTAGTCTTGTTTTGTTGCAAGCATGATAATGATAGCTATTGCTCTCTCGTTTGTTTCTCCCTTACTATTGCTAGCCTTCACTTCCACTGAGTGTTTTACTCATGTTTCCAACTCCCTAAACCAAATATTTCCAAAGTGTCCACCATACCTACCTATTAGCATCATTTGCTACTTCCGTGCATATTCAATATGCCTTGTTTCCTTCCGAATAAAATGTTTGCTCGTTATGAGAAATTTAGTTAGTAAAGCTCTCACGAACTTGATGGCACACTTTATTTCCTGCACTTAATAAACCTGAACCATTGTGAACTCTCCATGAAAGTTATATGCTTGCAATTATAGGCTGGGGATTAGCAGAACCGTGCTGTCACGGGGAACGCTTTCAACACTTGTAAATATATACCCAGTTGATACCTTGCTCTTTTGTTTGCGGATGTCGTCGATGTAAAATAAAAGGGGAGCTTGTAAGTCCATGGAGTTATGTATATGTGTTAGAGAGACGCCTGGGCCGCTGGTCTAATCCATGCTGACATGGTGGAAACCTGCAGCATAACCATAATGATATCTATGAAGCATTCTTCTTATATAAAAAAGAGAGAGATAGATATTGAGAAAAAGAAAAGAAAAAAAAGTGTTTTATGAAAAGAGGAAAGAGAGAAAAAAGCACCATTTTCCCATGGTAAAGAAGAAGATTGCTGAGATACTCATTGTCTGCTTGCCTTTCATTTTGATATGGGGATTCTTCCGTATCATCGGGCAAGGGGTACCCCGTTGGCAGTTCTCAATGATACGCACATACTTACGATGACAAGAACTTACCGGTAACTAAAGTTGAGTAGCATGAGGAGCGACCCTAATACTCAAGGGACTTGGGATTTTCAGTTTATAGTCTGTCAAGCATATAACTCAGATTGGACCTCACTTTCACCTTAACCACATTAAAGATGCTTATGATAGGGGCAATGAGAGCTCAAAGCTAACAAGTACCATACTTTTAGCATTTGGAAGCCTTTCAAAATTATTTAAAACCTTTTTCTTCTACTTGTTGAGTCTCCATATATTGTTTGAGCACCTCCTTGAGAGCATAGTTGTCATTCTTTGTGTTTGTTCCATTACTTGATTATTTGTGTCATGACTTTGATGCTTGTATCTTTGATATCTTTACTTCTAGTCATCACTTGAACTTCAGAGGTGCCTTGGCATTCATAATCAAAGGCAAGCGAGATACCACTCTATCATACCTTTTTATGAGCATTGTAATGTTCCTTATGTCCGTGCTTCTTGCTACTTATTATTCTTGAGTTGGAATCTCTTCATAGCTTGCAAAGACTATTAAGTAGACTCAGTTGCATACTCTTTATTATGAATTTTCTAAGTAGTTGATCACATTGGTGAGAATATTTACATCATACGAACCAAATGTGTTCGTGAAAGTTCTTTTATCGCACTCAGTTTTCAACTGAATTGCTTGAGGACAAGCAATAAGCTAAGCTTGGGGGGAGTTGATACGTCCAACACGTATCTACTTTCCCGAACACTTTTGCTATTGTTTCTCCTCAATACTTGTGTGATTTGGGTGCAACTAATGCGAACTGACGCTGTTTTCAGTAGAATTGCCTTGGTGTCTACTTTTTGTGCAGAAAATCAACTATCAGGAAAAATCCCGGAAAATATGCCAAAAATCCTATTTCACCCGAAGACTCCAGGAGCCAGAATACCAGACGGAGAAGAGCCCTGGGGTGGCCACACCACCTGGTGGCGCGGGCCAAGCCAGGCCACGCCAGGGGTGGTGTGGGCCCCCAGGCACCCCCTCGGCCTCTCTCTTGGCCTATAAGGAGCCTTCTGACCTAAAAACTTTGGGGGGTTCGACGTTTTTCCAAAAGGAGTTCCGCTCCGCCGCCACCACCAGATTCCACGAAACAGCACCAGAAACTCTGTTCTGGCACCCTACCGAGACGGGGAATTGGAGGAGATCATCGCCATCATCATCACCATCGCTTCTCCATCGACCATCCATGTTTCCCCCATCTATGAGTGAGTAATCCCCCGCTGTAGGCTATGGGGATGGTAGGGATTGGATGAGCTCGTTCATGTAATGGTATCAGATTGTTAGGGCATGGTGCCTAGTATCTTTTATTAGTGCTTTATGACTTTGTTGCGACTTGTTGTGCTTAATGCTTGTCACTAGGGCCCGAGTGCCATGATTTCAGATCTGAACTTATTATTGATTCATTATGATAGTATTGTTTCTGGTCTTATCTACAAGTTGTATACACACGTCGTTGTCCGGAACCTATGGCCCCGAAGTGATAGAAATCGGGATAACCAGAAGGGAAAGGCTTTGATGTGAGGATCACATGTGTTCATGGAGTGTTAATGCTTTTCTCCGGTGCTCTATTAAAAGGAGCACCTTAATTGCCAGTAGTTCCCTAGAGGCCCCGCTGCAAACGGGCTGGCAGGATAAAAGATGTTGTGCAAGTTCTCATTGCAAGCACGTATGACTATATATGGAACACATGCCTAGGATTGTCTAGTACTTGGGTGCTTTTCTTATTTATCTGCAATTGCCCTATGTTCTGATTGATATGTGAACTGTCTTGTCCATGCAACGCCCATCCATCCATCCCTATGCCTACCGCACTCGAATCCCACTATTTACTGCTTTTGTTACTACTGCCTTTGCTTTGCTACTGCTGTTACTTTACTATTCCTACTACAAAACTGTTGCTACTGATAAACTGCTGCGAGCAAGATTGTTTCTAGGTGCAGCTGAATTGACAACTCAGTTGTTAAGGCTTATAAATATTCTTTGGCTCCCCTTGTGTCGAATCAATAAATTGGGTTTCACTTCCCTCGAAAATACTGCGATACACCCCCCATACTTGTGGGTCATCAGGAATTATACGCCAAGATCTATCTACTAGATACAAACAACGGGTGGATATACATCCATGGAGAACTTACCCTCGAAGACAACAAAGCTTTGTTAACAAGATGGAACTCATGGATGATGTAGTCGTACACTTGTCGATCTCAAGATCTTGATGAAGTCCAGCAGGTCCGGCTCCAGCACGTCCTTCAGATCCAGCTCCAACAAGTCTAGCACCACCAAGTCCAGCACCACAAAGCAGCGGTGCATCCATGATCGCACACACATTTGGTACCCCGACAACCTCCATCCCCCGCTCCAGCAAAGCAGTGGAAGCATCAACTCCTTTCCAGATAAAGCCACCGAGAACATGTATCTCGCTAATCCGACACCATGGGGGAATAATAGTAAAGGGGGAGAGAGATCCTTCACGAGGAGGTGTGTGGAAGAAGGGGAGTGAGGGGGGCCTTTTATAGGAGGAGGGGGGTACCCATCCCCATGGCCGGCGCCCCATGGGGGCTGACTCCTCACCTCCCCCATTCATGTGGTGGTAACCCCTCAACATTAAAATTCCCCTTCACATTCTCTTTTAAAGTCTCCACTTTAAATGCATTAAATTTCTCCAAATTTAATGCTCTATCATTTAATAAAACTCTTTTATTATTTTTATTCAGAATTTTGTTAATTACTTTAATGAAATAAATTCTCATAAAACCCCCTGCAGCATTTCAATATTACATGCAGAACCAATTTCAATAATTTCACCCGAAACAGTTTCGGTGTCTATTGAAATAATTCCAGCGCTTTCTTAAATCTTTATCTGAAACATATTTGCTCCAAATGGTGTCGGTATCCCTTAAGTGTGTCACCCTACGGTTCACGAATAATGCAGACATGGTTGAGACCCCTCTCAAATCAATAATCAGAAGCGGGACCTGGAGATCCATACTGACTCCTACACATTCAATGATGACTTCTGTGATCGTGAGAACCTTCTACGCTAGTAACTAAATCCCTTTGTCTCGTGATATATTACATGTCCGAGATTCGATCATCGGTATCCAAATACCTAGTTTGATCTCGTTACCGACATGCACTCTTTTCTCGTTCCTGTGATATAACATTCTAGTGATCATATCACTTGCTTGCAAGCTATTTCAATGTGATATCACCGAGAGGGCCCAGAGTATATCTATCTGTCATCGGGATGGACAAATCCCACTCTTGATCCATGAGCCTCAACCTAACACCTTTTATAGTCACCCTTTTACGGTGTGACATTTGATGTTATCAAGATACTCTTTCGGTGTTAGCAATTAACATGATCTCATGGTCTAAGGACTAAGATTACTTCGTATGATGTTATAGCAATATAAACATAATGACTTTGATCGTAATGCTATACTTCGGATGAATGTTCATCACATCATTCCACCAATGTTGTGACCTCGTTATTAACAAATCCAATGTCCATGATCAGGAAACCTTGATCATCTTGTTAATCAACGAGCTAGTTTATATGAGAGGCATTACTAGGAACTTCGTATTTTGTTTATTAAACACACATGTATTAACGTTTCCAATTAATACAATTATAGCATGCAAAATAAACATTTATCATAAACATGGAATAAGATAATAACCACTTTATTATTTCCTCTCGGGCATATTCCCTTCAGTAACCCTGGCACCGGAATCCGGTGATGACGGATGGAGATCACGACGTGAAGGACCATATCACATTGCATTTACATTCAATGTTGTTGTTTGTATATCTTATTGTGTGCTAGTATTAGATACTTGACGGTAGCCTAATAATATGATCCATGTTAAATTACCAACAATTGTGTTCCCCCTTAGTGTGCACCACCAAGAAAGTTCTTAGGTATGAGGCGATCCCTGGTACAGGCATGGGTGTCAGACATATCTACGTTTGCATATAGTGGGTGTAAGCCATGTTGCATAGTAAATACACTAAGGTTGAGTTGACGAGCCTAGCACGCCACAGAAGCGTGGCCTCGAAACGCGGATGGTCGAAAGATCGAGCACGAGTCACATGAATGATGTGACCGACGTTTAGCGTCCACCCTTGAACCCACATTGATGGCTGTTTTAATCGGGGGAGATGTGGCCGATAGGGGTCGTGTTATCACTAGGAACCCTTATGAGGATAGGTGTTTCTGACTGGAGTTATTATTAACTCATTTAATTATAAACTTAGTCTAAATTCCTTTTGCAATTATAAATGTAGAAATGGTTCTCCCCGAGATTACCTTCCCTATTGACAATTGGTTAATATGAGAAAAGCTCAAGTTAGATGGATCCAACTTTTCTGCATGGGTCATGCACATTTATGATCTCCTTAGCGAGAAAGTGGCTGACTACATGATATGTGAGATGTACTTGGATCCACCCTATTCTCACGAGACCCAAGAGCAGAGGGATCTCCGCTGCCGTCGTCATGTGATGGCGACATTCATATCGGTAACGATGCGCCTCGGTATGGAAGATGGGCTATGGCTGATGGTGGGAAGTCTTAATCCCCGAATGGTTATGGCACATCTGAGATCGCATTTCGTGGAACAAGTGCGCATATGGGAGTATGAGCTGATGGGGGACTTCCTCTCCATAAAGATGGAGTAGGGCTCCTCAGTGGACGATCACTTGTTCAATAGGCGTATGATGCATACATGAGTCTGACATACTACCTGGACAACTGGTTCGCAATCTCTTTTGCAATAGGAAATGTGCTGCGGTCGCTGCCACCAAGCTTCCAAGCACAAGTCAGGATTTTCATTATGAGAGGCGACGCGGAAACACGGGATTTCGACAAGTTCATATCACATTTTAGACATGTGGCGATTGAACCCGATGTCACTGAGGTCATAAATGACAAAGGTATATATTTGATATACGATTTTATAAATGTTATAACCTTTTAAACACATTTGCAGTGTTAAGTATATTTGATACTTGTTCTGTTTTGCTGAAAACATGTCCCTCTGCATGAGAGGTGCTTGCTGGAGAGGAGGTGACGTTGCGTGTTGATGCAAGCATGTGGATGATGGCCAATGACACTCTCCCTCGACATTTATCATAGTTTATATTTTGGATAGTTATTGGAATCAAAAGATTGTGAACTTCTTTAGTTTGTCTCACACTCTGTGAGAGGGTTATTCATATGAGTTTGTAACAAACAGTTGTTCCACTTTTATGAATGATTTCTCTTTGTGTTCATATCTTGTTTGATTATGTGTGAATTATCCTTGTTGTTTGAAACTAATTCATAATGCATGAACATTTGTGAAATATTGAAATGCCTTAAAATACCCAACTTAATGATATTTCATTAATAATGAAACCATTGTTTAAATTCACAGTTATATACTAATATGTGAAAGTCATTCGATTTCTTATCACATAAAAATCATGCCTAATTTTGGCAAAATAACTTGAACATCGTGTATTACTTGAATACAAAGTGTTTAATGAATTGTTAAAAGTAAATACATATTCGATGTATTGTGTTTTAACGAAAATGGTAATTATCATTATTACAATGTTTAAAAATGTGAAGAAGTTTACCAAAGTGTATAAATATAAAAGAGAATCTAACTGTTTCATCAACAAAGGGTATATATATAAAAGAGAATCTAATTACTACGATTTGATCAACAGTAATGAAATTTGACTTTATAAGAATGGCATAAAGAAATTGTGAAATTCAATGTGTTTTGAAATGTCAAATTGCAAAGCATCACAATGTGATATTAGATATCAAAATGGGTAAATAGATGGCACCAAATAAATCGTTGTAGTGTAGATATAGAGACCATTAGTTAGAAATAGTTAGCTATCAATTAGAAAATATAGTAAACCATCTAGATTCATATTAGTTTTGGGGTTATTAGATATAACCAAAACAATAGCGAATAGGTCCTTGTAGTGTATTCATTGGAAACTTTGAATACGAAATCCATAGCTAAACCAAAAGAGAAGCAAAACTAGTATTGCTTGGATTTTGGTGCATTCTTGAGGAAGTTCACATTCAGTGAGACTTCTTAGTTATGAAGGAAATGGAAGATAGTGAAAAACACGATGATGATTCAAATCCCTGCATCATAGCGTTGAGAAGCGCAACGGAAAATGTTCCTGAACGATTGTCTTCATAGAAGGAAAGAATCAATGATAATGATCATTGTGTTTTCCCACTAGTGTTTTCACTACATGAAGTAGGATTCAAAATGTAGCCCATATCTAGTATGGAGACATTTGTGAATCATTTGTCATGATTACCGGAATATGACATACCTACGAACTACTAAGGAAATAATGGTAAACTAGAATTATGAGAAATCCTAGAAGCAAAATTCCATTGAGATTAGAAATCAATTCGTTGCTGAATCTCACAAGTAAAAGGGGTTACTTGATTTTCCCAAATGACTGCAAAGCCATAGTGGAAAATGAGGTGAATGACAAAAGCACAAGTTGTCAAGTATTGGACGAATTCAAATGAATTTGATTCATGTGTGCTTGAATGTCTAGTGTATTAAAAACTAGTAATAGTACTGTAGACATGTTTTCAAAATCCATAACGGATGACATATCTTAAAGCATAAAGGGTTATGTTATAAGGGAATATGTTGGAAACTCCTTTAATACCGATTAGAGTCGAGTAGGAAGCGAGGTGAACAAAAACATCGAAAGTTGCACAGACTACACTAAGTGTTTCGATGGTTACATTTATAATAATAGGTAACGGTACCATCTAAAGTAATGTATAATGTTATGGTGGGGCTAGTTCTCTTTTAACATAGAATGATGTGTCCCAGGGCACAGTGCCCATGAGAAAGCCCTCGAGGTTGATCTAAAGTCACTGTAGGCTCTTGGAATCAGGCCTCGTTCTGCTGCCATAGCGATAATGCATACACATAGATGTTATCATGTGATGATAAAATATTAATGTCAATCAAGGTGACATTAGTATGTTCCAAAGGATTTGGGAATGTAAAGTACTGACCCAAGACTCAACCTCTTCCATGAGCAAGCATGTTCAGGGTACCGGATATGGTGCTAATGATTAAGAACAAATGCAGCTAGTGTATTTGTACTCTAGTGCAAGTGGGAGACTGTTGGAAATATGCCATAGAAACAAATAGTTATAAGGACTATTATCATATTTCATATAGTTTATGATTAATTTTTATATCATGCTATAACTGTATTGAGTGGAAACATCAATACACGTGTGATATATAAACAACCAGGGGTTCCCAATGAAACTGTAGTCACTATTTCATTGGTCAACGGATGCTCATGTTTCCTGATCAAGTGGCATTTATGCAAGTTGGAAATGGAGTCATCTCATTCTGAGAATGAGATGATGAACCAATACCCAACCTAAACATCGTGACCCGATCATGTCACGAAGTTCAAGTTATGATGACTATAAATGGATCCTCGTAGACTATTCCTTAGACCGTGAGGCTATATCAATCACTGTCCCCCGAGAGTGCTTAGATAGCATCAAGCGCCACTTGGTAATAAAGTGGTTATAAAGGTGTGTTCAGGTACTCAGAGGAAACCATAGAGGCAATATATGTCAAGAGCGGGATTTGTCCGTCCATGTGATGGAAAGATACTCGAGGGCCCACTCGGAGAAGGAATATCCAAGAACTATGCAGCATGTGATTTGATCACAGGGATATCACTTGTCAGAACGAGTCAAGTTGCATTGTTCGGTAACGAGATTGAACACGACATGGTGATGTCAATGATCAGATCTCAGGCAATGCAAGTATCGAGAGACAAAGGGAATAAGACACGATTGTCCTGGTTCAAACGATGAAAGATCTTGGAACGCACAGGGGTCACATGGCCATCCAGGTCCATCTGTCGATCATTGGTGCGGGATTGTCCCGACCATGTGTAACATCCCAAAACTTAATCCAAGGTTAATCAAGATCAAATCTACCCAATTTAGGGTTAACAAAAACTTTCCCATTTAAAAACAATTAAGCATTCATATGTGTGTGCATTTAAATAGGAGTTGTTTTGAATTGCCATGTTTAAGTGATCCATTGGTTGAAAAATGATTCTTAGGTGAATTAAACCTCATCTAGATCATTCGAAAACAAATCCCAAAGAAAAAGATATCAAAAAGAATAAAATAAGCAAATGGTCATTTGTGCCATTTTAACTAACTAGCCTACTTTGGCTATTCCTAGAACTCAAATCTTAACAAAAACAATTGTGGTTCTTTGAACCCCTTTCTAGTACAAGTAGTGATGTATAAAGGCCCACATTGTTTCATCCCAAAAACTTGCAAACACTAAATTTAAATGACATTTGAAAATTGAATGTAGTTCATATGTATAGATCACATTTTCTCAAAAACCACTCAAATGACTTCCATTTAGCAAATCCTAGCAGCCACAGACTACCAAGCAACAGATCAAAGCACCCACCAAAAATCAGCTCAAAATTAAAAAAATTATCTCATGCGGCCATTGTGTCGAACAGGTGGCAGGCAGAGATCATCTGCCTAACTATTACTATTGCTAAGTTAAGCCCTTGTCCCCCATTTGACCCTCTATACTCTCCCATGTCCCCCTAGTATCCAACCCAGCCCAGACCAGCACTCCCCCTTAGTCGTTGCAGCAATGGCGCGCCGCCCAAATGAGGTCATCGCTGGCCAGACACGGGCAGCACGCCAGGGACCAAGCCACGCCAAACCAGCGTGCACACTAGCTCCGCCTAACCCTACCTCCGCCCACGGTCCACCCCTCGATCAACCCCAGCCCCTTGACCACCTCAGCACTGCGCCACCCTTCCTCTTTGCTAACAAGCCAGAGCGCGATTGCCGCCAGCACACAGCAGACCATGCCAAGACACCATATCTTGCACGCCGCTCTGCTTCGACCCCAGCAACCCGCTAGACACGGCCGTGCACTGCCGCGCGACCCATAGTCGCCGTAATTGCCGTCGAGCACCGCCTCTGTCTCCAAGAGCGCGGGAAGCCCCCGACCAAATGTCACCGCCCCTAGCGTCACCATTAAGCCGTAGAGCACCGCCAGCAGACCGCCACTATCCGCCTACCTCACCCACGCCGGTAGCCCCCTGTACCGCCCTCGCTGGAGACGCCTGCCCATGCCGCACTGCCGCCTCGTCGCACCTATATAAGCAGGCCTCCCTAGCACCATTTCTTCACACTCTCACACTCCCCTATCACCCCCAGTCCTTGCCCATCTCTCGCTGGAATTTCACCGGAGGAGGCCGCTGCAGAGGAGGAGACGCTGCCATCAATTCCGTCCACCTCAAGCCCTGCCGCGACCTCGCATGAGCCCGCCATCGTTGTCCAGTTCGATCTCCCGCCTCGCCGCACTAGCTGGAGCCTTGGTACGTCCCCAATAGACCCCCACCGGCCGTTTAGGGTTCAGTCTCACCGGCGACAAGTCCGTCATCGATGATGATTGTGAGCCGTTGATCTGCGTTCTAATCGTGTGGCCCCGATCGTCCCATACCGCTTAGGGTTTGAAGTATCGCTAACATGTGTGACCCCGTGTCAGTAGCCCTCTGCGCCGCTGAGCGTCACTAGGCCGGGCCCATTTTTTCCCGTGCTGACCCAGTAATTCAAATTAGGATTTTTTCTTTTTACATTTAGAACCAATTTTGTCCCTTAGTTTAAAAATCATTTCAGGAAGATTTACTAAACCAAATTGAGTGATTCCAATTTTGTTGGAAAGCTACTGAAATTTTCTATCCAAGTCCATTGGATTTAAATCATTTAGATTTAGAGATCGATCCTAGTAAAAATAACAAGACAGAAGCTTTTGCACATTCAAACATTTTTCTAAAATCAACCATAATAGCTTTGAGTTCATTCCAACACTAAAAAATCACATTTCACCATACCTATCTGAATATGTAATAATATTAAGGTTTACATGCAGTAACTTTGGACTAGTACCAAAACAATGTTATATAGGCATTTCTAGTCACTTTAAATCATTATTTATTAAACCTAAACTTACTAAAATGTGATCCAACATTTAAATCACATTCCCATATGTTAGAATACTTGGTGAAAATGACTTGTGAAAACCTTGGAATGATGAGTCATTCTATTGAGATGTTTTGACATGTGTTGAGAAACACAAATGGTTTATGATGATGAAAATGTTGAGGCATGAGGCTTAGCCCCTTTTTACAAAACTGATGGTTGTGTTCGGATGCGCTACCATTCCAATTTTACCGTATAACCACAATACCTGAATTGTGTAAGGCTTAGCCGGAAGTTTATATGCATTAGTATTAGTTCCCTCGTGGAAGAAGTTTGAGCTAAGGCTACCTCTCAATGTTGTCCACCTATGTAGTGCCCAAGATGACAGATGGTCATGGTTGGGAGGCCATACTCATAGGAGAGGTGCTTATACTAGGGTGTGTAAAGGAAATGTTATATTTGATTATCTGCATTCTAAGTATGATGATTCAGGGTTATCCCTGATAAATGTATCGAATCTTGTGGTGAAAGTGTACCACCTCTGCAAAGTTTCAAACTATTCGAATAGCCGTGTCCGCGGTTATGGACAGTTGGAGTGGCCATACTGTTCCATTGTTAGATGTTTTCAAAACAACTTATGAAATGAATTATGACATGACTTGACCACAACAGAGTTGTAAATATGACAATTAAGTTCCCACTTAGGTGATTTCAAACTTTATTTTATCTTTCTTTATTTCTGAACTCAGCTTAGGTTTCAAACTTAACTTTACAAATAAACTTTGAGTTAGCTTTTCGTACTAGAACTACCTTACTTGTTAGTGATAGTTTGCGAGTACTTAAAGAGTACTCATGGCTTTTGTCCCTGGCTATTCCTATGGCCAGACTATGAAGGAGACTACCAAGATGAAGGACAACAGTACAGTTATGATAACTAGGACTATATTCCATCGTCAGCATTGCCTGTGCCTCTGAAGATGGACCCCACCGCTACGCTTATTATTTATTCTGCTGTTTGTTGTATTAGGACTAGATCATGAGATCCTTTATTCGTGTAAGACCTTATTATGGTTTGTAATGGATGATGTACTATGATATCCAATCTATTATGTCTCGCAAAAATGGTAATCCTGGGATTGCGATGTATGACATAACAGGCATCTGGGATTAAAAATTTGGGTGTTAACAAGTTGGTATCAGAGCCATCCTGACCATAGGAGACCCTAGTTAGAATGGATGTCTGAACAAAAAACATAGTTTCAAAACCAAAGTGAGTATTTATGAAAAACTATTTCCTCTCTTACCCTTGGGAATTCATTCTTTCTCCAAAATTCATGTTCCTCCAATTCTTACATTACTACATAAAAATTGACACACTTGATCACTTCACTAACTTCCTCATCCTTAATTCTTGTAGATGGAGACTCAGTTCAGCAAGTTCTACCAGTTGGGCAATGGAGGCTAGCTGATCTTCGAGAGGGATCTTGACGCACTATCAGAGTACTTGGGACACCCACATCCGGAGTTTCTTGGAGCTTAACTTCCTGGACCTCCAAGAGGAGACTTACAATGGCTAGTCACCGCTGATCTTCGAGGAAGTATAGAAGCACCAACGTCCGGGAGAATCCAGTTCTCCGTGAGAGAGAACAACTAGCTAGATGGATTAGCCAGGGTAATGCATGAAGCTCTCGCACGTCAGTGTGCCCTAAGTGTCAACCAAATCCAAGGAACCCGCTTTTTTCACTATGCAAGGCATGACTTCATGGGAATGCGAATGGAGATGCCGAGTCACCTAGAGTTGAAGCGTCAAGTGGAGAACCTTGACTTCCTGCTGTACGACCTCCAGAAGGAATTGGACAATGCTAGGGAGTTTTCCAACCACAACCTTGTCATTGCCTCCCAGAAGGCCTAGACTTTCTCACTGCTTGTCAAGGATCGTCAGTTTCTTTGCCGCCAGTGCGAAAAGAAGGATCACACCATCGCCTGTCTTCGCAAGAAGGTGGCCGACCTTGAGAAGACCATCAAGGAGCAAGAAGCTCAGCTTGCAGCAAAAGAAGAAGAGGAAGGTGAAGACATCCAGGGAGATCTGGACGCTTACCTTAGCAATGATGATGACTTTCTAGAGGAGGATGCCGTGGACTTCTACACCCATGATAATGACTCTGAGTTCATCGACGATGAGTAGATGCTCTAGAGCACGATCGTAGCATGAGGAGTATCGGTCCCAATGTATCGTGTCTTACAGAATGGTTCTTAAAACCATCTATCTTCCCTTGTTGCTGTGGTGTGTGTGTGTTTGTATGGTATGCTTGTTTGAATGAATGAAAAGAAGTTAGTTGCAAAACCTGAGTCAAACTCAAAGTTTTAGCTTTGAAACCAAAACCATGCACCTTAGAACTTTCCCTCTTACCCCTTTATCTATCTCAATCTTCAAATGACTCGTGGAAACCTCAGAGGGAGTAGCTCATCGCGGGACCCGATTCTGCAGATTATGCAGATGCTAGTTGTAGACCGTGAAGCAAGCAGGGCAGAGCGCCAAGCCAACTTAGCCACACTGCAGCAGATAGCCCAGATGGCCCAAAACAACCAAGGGCATGGAAATCAGGATCATCAAGGATCTAAGCTGAAAAACTTCCAGAATACCAATCCTCCAATCTTTAGCACTTCAGAGAACCCACTAGATGCTGATGACTGGTTGCAGACAATGGAGAACAACTTGGAAGTAGCCAGAGTTGATGACAACGAGAAAGTTCTATTTGCCACCCACTACTTGGCAGGAGATGCAAGAGCCTGGTGGAACAGCATCCGCATGATGAACCATGGTCAAGTGATGACATGGGAAGCCTTCAAAATCAAGTTCAGCCGCACCCACGTGCCGCAGGGCCTAGTCACTAGAATGAGGGATGAATTCAGAGAGCTGAAGCAAGGCAGAATGACTGTAGTAGAGTACCGTGACAGATTCTTGTCCCTAGCCAGGTACGCACTTGATGAGATCAACACGGAGGCTAAGAAGAAGGAGAGATTCTTGAACGGACTGCATGATGAGATGCAGACTATCCTAGTCAACATCCGCTTTGAGGATCTCGAAGAGCTAGTCGACTCTGCCATTCAGATGGAAGGGAAGATTAACCAGGCAAACGACAACCGCAAACGTCGTATGATGCACCAAGATGGATCCAACAGTCACTAGAAGTACCATCCCAACCCTTCAGGAGGATATGCACCGAGGAACAACCGACCACTAATGTCTCTCCCAAGCTAGCCCAACCGTAGCGGGGGTAATGTGAAGTGAAACAACAACAACCCCGGCAACACCAGCAATTTCAACCATGCACCTCCCAAGATCAACAACAACAACAACACTGCACCCAGAACTGGAAGCAATGCTGTGCCTGTCGCAGCTAAAGACAAGTCCTAGATTATTTGTTTCGAGTGTGGAGTGAGGGGTCACTATTCCAATGAGTGCACCAAGAAGATTGCCGCTACTACAAATGTGAATTCCCCAGCTCAACAACAGTGTCGTGTTCAACAAGGAAGAAGATTTGCCCCAGGGAACCCTCACAACCACAACGGCCGTCTCTTCCACATGAACGCCAAAGAAGCCCAAGAAGCGCCAGATGTAGTGTTGGGTATGTTTTCTGTCAACTCAGTTTTAGCAAGAGTGTTGTTTGATTCTGGAGCATCACACTCATTTGTCACCGAAGAATTTGCACGCACTAGTAAGATCCACCCAACCAACTTGAACCATGTCATGATAGTTCAAATTCCCGGTTCAACTACGAAAGCTAGAAAAATTTGCAAAGCTGTGCCTATCAGAATACATGGGATAGATTTTTATTCTAATCTAATAGTACATGGAACCACAGGTTTGGAAGTAGTACTAGGTATGCATTTGGATGTCAAAGCATAAAGGACTAATAGACTATGCTAAGAAAGCCATCACCATGACCAGTAGCTCTGGAGTAACAGTAGAGAATATATCTGAAACCTTACCCCGTCAATTCAAGTGCAACAAGAGTCTAGCCCTACCCACCATAGACCAAGTTAGAGTAGTCTGTGAATACACCGATGTATTCCTAGATGAATTGCCCGGTATCCCCCCGGATAGGGATATTGAGTTCATTATCGAACTAATCCCCGGAACCGGACCCATAGCCCAGAGACCCTATAGCATGAAACCCTTAGAGTTAGTAGAATTGAAGAAGCAGTTGGATGCTATGTGAGCAACATGCTTGATTCAACCAAGCAGATCGCCATGGAGATCACTAGTGTTATTCGTCGACAAGAAATATGAAGGCAACCGTTTGTGCACCAATTACAGAAAGCTGAACGATGTCACCATCAAGAACAACTACCCTTTGCCAAAGATAGAGGATCTATTTGATCAGTTGACTGGTTCCCAGGTATTCTCAAAGATTGATCTTAGGACTGGTTATCACCAACTTAATATTCGTGCAACGGATATCCCGAAGACAGCTTTACTACTCGTTATGGATTATACGAGTATACGGTCATGTCTTTTGGATTAACCAATGCCCCTTCTTATTTCATGAATCTCATGAATAAGATCTTTATGAATTTCCTAGATAAGTTTGTCGTTGTGTTTATCGACGATATCCTTATCTACTCCAAGTCAGAAGAAGAGCATGAGCAACATCTGAGAATCATCCTAGAAACCCTGAGAGAGCATCGGTTATATGCCAAGTTCAGCAAATGTGAGTTTTGGCTGAAAGAAGTAGGATTCCTAGGACATATTGTGTCTGGCGGAGGAGTCTCTTTGACCCCACCAAGATCAGAGATGTCGATGCATGGGAAGCCCTAACCACTCAAACTCAAGTCCGTGCATTTCTCGGATTAGAGGGATATTACCGTAAGTTCATCGAAGGATTCTCGAGCATCGCCAGACTCATGACCCAATTGTTGAAGAAGGACAAGAAGTTGAATGGACCGACAAATGTGAAGCCAGTTTCCAAGAATTGAAGAAGAGATTGATTTCAGCCCCAATATTGATCATGCCAGATATCAAGAAGCCGTTTGATGTGTATTGTGATGCATCCAAGATTGGTCTCGGATGTGTATTGATGCAAGAAGGCAAAGTTATCACTTATCTTTCTCGGCGACTGAAGCAGCATGAGCAGAACTATCCGACCCATGATCTTGAGTTAGCAGCCGTAGTTTTGGCATTGAAGACATGGCGTCATTATCTTATGGGAAATCGCTGTGAGATTTACTCAGATCACAAGAGCTTGAAGTATATTTTCACTCAGAAGGAGCTGAATATGAGGCAAAGGAGATGGAAAGAGTTAATCAAGGATTATGACCTTGACATTCACTATCACCCCGGCAAAGCCAATGTGGTAGCGGATGCTCTTAGCAGATTACCGTGTAGGCTAAACCCAATGATCAAGGAGAAGCAACCCAGTTTATATGAGGAGTTAGAGAAGTTTAGAACTGAGCTTGTTAGCAAATGATTTTTAGCTAGCATTGAACTTGAACCCACTTTGATTACCAAATCAAGGAAGCCCAGAAGGGAAATGAAAGTATCAACGGAATCAAACGTCGTATTGGTACAAGAAAGGTACCTGGATTCACTGAAGACAAAGAAGGAGTTATGTGGTACAAGGGTCGTATCTGTGTGCCAGCAGATTCAGAGCTGAAGCAAGTTATCTTGCAGGAAGCTCATGATACTCTTTATTCTATCCACCCCGGAGGAACAAAGATGTATCATGATTTGAAAGAGCAATTTTGGTGGCACAAGATGAAGAGAGAAATCGGAAGCTACATTGCCAAGTGTGACATCTGTCAAAGAGTGAAAGTGGAACATCAGAGACCCGCAGGACTGTTGCAACCATTGCAGATTCTAGAATGGAAATGGGATTCCGTCGGAATGGACTTTATCACCGGATTGCCTACTTCTAGTAGGGGAAATGACACAATCTGGGTCATCGTTGATAGACTGTCCAAGGTAGCTCGCTTTATACCTGTCAAGACTACCTATCAGAGTTCGAAGCTAGCAGAGTTGTACATTGCTAGAATTGTTAGTCTGCATGGAACACCCAAGACCATAGTATCAGATCGAGGAACCCAATTTACCTCGAGATTTTGGCAGAAAGTCCAAGAAGGATTAGGAACCAAATTGAACTTCGGCACCGCTTATCACCCGCAAACTGATGGACAGACTAAAAGAGTCAACCACATCGTAGAAGATATGTTGAGAGCTTATGTGTTGGAATACGGATCAAAATGGGAAGATTGCCTGCCTTTCGCAGAATTCTCATATAACAACAGCTATCAAGCCAGTTTGCAAATGGCACCATTTGAATTCCTATACGGAAGAAAGTGTCGTACCCCTTTGAATTGGTCACAAGTAGGAGAGAGTCGGATTTTTGGACCTGACATTCTTCGAGAAGCCAAAGAAAAGGTTCACAAAGTCCGTGAACACCTCAAGACAACCCAATCTAGACATAAGAGTTATGCTGACAAGAGAAGGAGAGACCTGACTTTCAATGTCGGAGATTTTGTGTATCTCAAGGTTTTGCCATTGAAGGGAACACAACGCTTTAGTCTGAAAGGAAAGTTAGCCCCCAGATATATCGGGCCCTTCAAGATTCTGAATCGCCAAGGAGAAGTATCATATCAACTGGAAATGCCAGAAGAGATGTCAGCCATCCACAATGTTTTCCATATTTCGTTACTTCGCAAATGCCTAGAAGTGCTGGAGAAGACCGAAGTTTTCAATAACATCGATCACCGATCTGTTGATATCAACAAGGATCTGACATATCATGATGTGCCCATCCGTATCTTGGAAGAAGCTTATAGAACCACCAGGACCAGGAGTATCAAATTTCTCAAGATTCAATGGAGCAACCATACCGAAAAAGAAGCCACATGGGAGCAGGAAGATTACATTAGGACAAAGTTCCCAGATCTCTTTAGTTCCTAGTTTTCTTTCGTAAATCTCGGGACGAGATTTTGTTTAAGGGGGGGAGGTTTGTAACATCCCAAAACTTAATCCAAGGTTAATCAAGATCAAATCTACCCAATTAGGGTTAACAAAAACTTTCCCATTTAAAAACAATTAAGCATTCATATGTGTGTGCATTTAAATAGGAGTTGTTTTGAATTGCCATGTTTGAGTGATCCATTGGTTGAAAAATGATTCTTAGGTGAATTAAACTTCATCTAGATCATTCACAAACAAATCCCAAAGAAAAATAAATCAAAAAGAATAAAATAAGCAAATGGTCATTTGTGCCATTTTAACTAACTAGCCTACTTTGGCTATTCCTAGAACTCAAATCTTAATAGAAACAATTGTGGTTCTTTGCACCCCTTGCTAGTACAAGTAGTGATGTACGAAGGCCCACTTTGTTTCATCCCAAAAACTTTCAAACACTAAATTTAAATGACATTTGAAAATTCAATGTAGTTCATATGTATAGGTCACATTTTCTCAAAAACCACTCAAATGACTTCCATTTAGCAAATCCTAGCAACCACAGACTACCAAGCATCAGCTCAAAAGCACCCACCAAAAATCAGCTCATAAATTCATAAATATCATCTGCCTAACTATTACTGTTGCTAAGTTAAGCCCTTGTCCCCCATTTGAACCTCTCTACTCTCCCCTGTCCCCTAGTATCCAACCCAGCCTAGACCAGCACTCCCCCTTAGCCGTTGCAGCAGTGGCGTGCCGCCCAAATGAGGTCATCGCCGACCAGACATGGGCAGCATGCCAGGGACCAAGCCATGCCAAACAAGCGTGCCCACTAGCTCCTCCCAACCCTACCACCGCCCATAGTCGACCCCTCGATCAACCCTAGCCCCTGGACCACCTCAGCGTCGTGCCGCCCTTTCTCTTTGCAAGCAAGCGAGAGCGCGCCAGAGCGCGATTGCCGCCAGCACGCAGCAGACGGCACCTCGACACCATATCTCGCACGCCGCTCCGCCTCGACCCCAGCAACCCACCAGACACGACCGTGCATCGCCGCGCGCCCACAGTCGCCGTAATCGCCGTTGAGCACCGCTTCTGTCTCCTAGAGCACGGGAAGCCCCCGACCAAATGCCACCGCCCCTAGCATCGCCATTAAGCCGTAGAGCACCGCCAGCAGACCGCCCACGGTCTGCCTACCTCACCAACACTAGTAGCCCCCTGTACCGCCCTCGCCGAAGACGCCTGCCCATGCCGCACTGCCGCCTGATTGTGCCTATATAAGCGGGCCTCCCCAGCACCATTTCTTCACACTCTCACACTCCCTTCTCACCCCTAGTCCTTCCCCACCTCTCGTCGCAGCAGCTCGAGCAGCAGACCGCCGGAATTTCACCGGAGGAGGCCACTGCAGAGGAGGAGATGCTGCCGTCGATTCCGTCCACCTCAGCCCCTGCCGCGACCTTGCCTTAGCCCGCCGTCACCATCCAGTTCAATCGCCCGCCTCGCCGCACTAGCTAGAGCCCTGGTACGTCCCTAGTAGACCCCCACCGGCCGTTTAGGGTTCAGTCTCGCTGGCGACGAGTCCGTCGTCGACGACGACTATGAGACGTTGATCTGCGTTCTAATCGTGTGACCTAGATCATCCCGTACCGCTTCGGGTTTTAAGTATCGGTGACATGTGGGACCCCCCTGTCAGTAGCCCTCTGCGCCGCTGAGCGTCACTGGGCCGGCCCATTTCATTTCCCGTGCTGACCCAGTAATTCAAATTAGGATTTTTTTTCTTTTTAGATTTAGAACCAATTATGTCCCTTAGTTTAAAAATCATTTCAGGAAGATTTACTTAACCAAATTGAGTGATTCCAATTTTTTTGGAAAGCTACTGAAATTATCTATCCAAGCCCATTGGATTTAAATCATTTAGAGTTAGAGATCTCTCCTAGTAAAAATTACAAGAAAAAAGCGTTTGCACATTCAAATATTTTTATAAAATTAACCATAATAGCTTTTGACTTGATTCCAACACTCAAAAATCACATTTAACCATACCTATATGAATATGTAATAATATTAAGGTTTACATGAGTAACTTTGGACTAGTACCAAAACAATGTTATATAGGCATTTCTAGTCACTTTAAATCATTATTTATTCAACCTAAACTTATTAAAATGTGATCCAACATTTAAATCACATTCCCATATGTTAGAATATGTGGTGATTACATGTTTCCACATGATCCCATATTTTAATTGGAGAATATTATATCTTAATTATTTTCAATGAGTAGAAATTACTTTTCTTAAATAAAAAGAATGAAGCTAGTTAATAAAACCTTGTGATGCTTGTGATGATAGTAGATCATCAAATGTGTGCCTTAGTGTGCTAAGTAGACAAGTTAAGTATTGTGTGGTGATTGTGTATCCCGTATGTATTGATAGACGATAGTACCGACCATCATTAACAATGCAAGCTAGACCTTGCAAGATGGATAACCTAAGAAAATGCATTAGGCATGCTTTGGTTATGCCCTTTACTTACACCTACTGCAAATTCTATTTACAAGCTTTACTTTCTTTACTTCATCAAAATCCCTTACTTGTTTGAAGGTAGCATAAAAATTATAAAACTTGACCTATCTAGATAAACTTAGATGTCATTCTATGGCATGAGATTGACATTAGCATCCCATATTAGTGAACACTGTTAACTTAGTAGTTTAGAGCTAAACCAAAACTTGATTCACTTTAGATGGGAATACTTGGTGAAAATGACTTGTGAAAACCTTGGAATGATGAGTCATTCTATTAAGATGTTTTGACATGTGTTGAGAAACACAAATGGTTTATGATGATGAAAATGTTGAGGCATGAGCCTTAGCTCCTTTTTACAAAACTGATGGTTGGGTTCGGATGCGCTACCATTCCAATTTTACCGTACAACCACAATACCTGAATTGGGTAAGGCTTAGCCAGAAGTTTATATGCATTAGTATTAGTTCCCTCACTGAAGAAGTTTGAGCTAAGGCTACCTCTCAATGTTGTCCACCTATGCAGTGCCCAAGATGACAGATGGTCATGGTTGGGAGGCCATACCCATAGGAGAGGTGCTTATACTAGGGTGTGTAAAGGAAAGGTTATGTTTGATTATCAACATACTAAGTATGATGATTCAGGGTTATCCCTGATAGATGTATCGAATCTTGTGGTGAAAGTGTACCACCTCTGTAGAGTGTCAAACTATTAGAATAGCCGCGTCCGCGGTTATGGACAGTTGGAGTGGCCATACTATTCCGTTGTCAGATGTTTTCAAAACAACTTATGAAATGAATTATGACATGACTTGACCACAACAAAGTTGTGAATATGACACTTCAGTTCCCACTTAGGTGATTTCAAACTTTATTTTATCTTTCTTTGTTTCTGAACTCAGCTTAGGTTTCAAACTTAACTTTACGAATAAACTTTGAGTTAGCTTTTTGTACTAGAACTACCTTATTTGTTAGTGATAGTTTGCGAGTACTTAGAGAGTACTCATGGCTTTTGTCCCTGGCTATTCCAATGGCCAGACTATGAAGCAGACTACCAAGATGAAGGATAGTAGGACGGCTATGATAACTAGGGTTGTCTTCCATCATCAGCATGGCCTGTGCCCCTGAAGATGGACCCCACCGCTAAGCTTATTATTTATTCCGCTGCTTGTTGTATTAAGACTGGATCATGAGATCCTTTATTCGTGTAAGACCTTATTATGGTTTGTAATGGATGATGTACTATGATATCCAATCTGTTATGTCTCGCAAAAATGGTAATCCTGAGATTGTGATGTATGACATAGCAGGCATCTCAGATTAAAAATCCGGGTGTTGACACCATGTCTGGAGTGTTCTCGGACCGTGAGGTATCACGCTTAAGGGCTTGATGATGCTTAGAGAGTGTTTATAGGATTGGAAGTATCGCCAAAGAATAGTAGAGAGAAAACCGGAAGGGTTTCGGTAAGTCTGGAGGATGTCTGAAGTGGACGGGGAAGGTGTTCCATAGCCATGAAGTTGAATAATATGTGAATGAATGTTAAATATTGATTTAATCATTTATTCATAATTATTTAATAAAGAGAAAATCAATTAAAGGTCAAAAAGGCTTAATGGGCCAAATCCCACAAGGGAAAAGGCCCGAGAGGGGATCCCACCCCTAGGAAGGCCCTAGTGTCGTCGGATTGAGGACAAGTACGTCATGAGGGGGTCCTCGAGGTGTGCGGAAGAGAGGGGGGTGAGACGTACGGTGTTCCGGGACGGTGAGCACACAAGTTTACCCAGGATCGAATCCGCCGGCTTTGGACGGATCCTACTCCTGCTAGCAATCCAGTAATACGGCAGAGCCAGAATATGGGTTAAAATGGTATCGCCTGTGCGAGTTGAGATTGTAGACTATTGTGGTGTCTAGAGTGTTGCCCTAAAGGCTCTCCCTAGGACGGCTTATATAGAAATCCGGCCTAGGGTTTACAGGAGAGATCAATCCGGCTATGACTAAGAGTTGGTTACAGAATACATCTTGAACTACAAGTAACATTACGGGCCTAAGTGGGTAAGTCTTCTGGGCCTTCCCGTAGCCGGATTGGACTCCGTATTTCTCCCTGACTGGGCCGCCCGTGAAGCAAAGCTCTAACACGAAGTGGGCCACCCTGGTCAGTGAGGAACTATGAGGATACCCGGAAAGTATATCCCCAACAACAGCCCCCCGAGGCCTCCAAGATCCAAAGTCGGACTTATCATCGTCTAGCTTGATCTTCGGCTTGCAGAATCTTGAAGGGTTCCTGAAACTTCACAACAACAAAATACGATCCGGGTCTTAAAAATAAGTCGGACCTATCAACAGGTTACTCGGATTCTCCAGCTCAATTTCAAACTAAGCCGGAACTTGGTTTCTAACGCCACCTGACACAAGTTATGGTCAAGTCACGTCATCTGACAGGCGTGCCGTCAGCACGACCATTGGTGGGTCCGTGGTTCGCGGAACCGAGGCACTGTTTCAATGCGTGCGTGGAGATCGAGGAGACGCAATCATCGCGTGGGTCCTTCCTAGTTCCTTCCACGACGCTTGGCGGTTATACTGTAGCATTTGCACGAATCTTGGCGCAGTTAGGTGGATATAAAGGGTCAGGATTTTTCTTTCTCTTTTCCACCAGTCCTTTGCCGTTTCCTTTCCTCCCAATCCTCCTGTGCGCATAGAGCTTCCTCGCTCTTCCCCCACAGAACTTCCAGCGTCGCCCCTTTTAGGTCAATCTCTCGCCAGAGAAATGGCTTCATCTTCTTCCTCTGGCTTGGCGGCAGCGACGGCAGAAGCTGCCGCGGAGAAACAGAGCTTCCAGGGAATCTGGATCCCCTGCGCTCTCAACGAGGAGGGCCTCAAGAACATGGAGAAGGAGGGGCTTCTCATCGCTGACGACTGGCGGAGCGACTCCAGGGAAACCGTCCCCAACCCGCACGACGGCTAGCGGGTCCACTTCGGCACCCACATCAATACAGGTCTGTCTTTTCGTCCCTGGGAGTCCTTCTCCGAGGTGATAGATCATTCCGGACTTCAACTCCATAATCTTCCTCCCAACTCTCTCTTAGAGATGAGCGCGTATGCTTCACTTTGTGAGGGCTTTCTCGGCATTAGGCCGAGTTTGACTCTCTTCCGGTATTACTTCCACGTCCGGAGAAATTCCATTACCGCCGGTGTTCCTTACATCACCGGCACTATCAGCTTTTCACTTAGATGCGACCGGGCTTATCCCAAAATTTCAGCTAGTGACTCGGTCAAACAATGGCCAGCCACATTTTTCTATCATAGGGATATTTCGGCTTCCGGCAAAGCTACTGCTTTGCTGGCTTTTGTCGATGGCCCAACCTTCTTGGGACTAGGCTGCTCCGGCTCTCACCGACGATCTGATCCTCGCTAAGAGGAGGATCGAATATTTAATCAAACACAAGGGTTTGAAGGGATCCGACTTGGTTCAGTGTTGGGTCTCTCGTCGGATCCAGCCCCTTCAGTACCACGGGGATCGACTGATGCACTCCATCACGTCATCGAAAAAAGACTCCCTCCGCATCAACCCCAAAGCCTACACCACTCAAGGCTACATAAGCCAGATCAAGTGGCAGATCAAGGAGCGGATTGAGAGAAGAATTTTGGAGATTTCTCTGGACATGCACACGGCGGAAAACCCCGAAGTGCCGGTAAGCTTCCATCAGTACACCTTTTTATGTGTTTCAATCTTTAAGTTATAATGCAATACTGATATGGTTTTCTTGTTTTCAGCTTGCTGACCTCCCCGAGTTGGAACTTGCTCCGCTCGAAGGATATCCTCCTGAGTTTTCTTAGGAGACAGAAGTGGTTCCATTGCCAGACCTTGCGCTCAAGAAGCGCAAAGCTTTGACAGTGGTTGTTGGCACAAAGGAGGTGCCTGTTGTGAAGAGGTAACTTTCAATCACAACTTCCACCTTTGTACTTTATTCGAATTTCTTTCCGAGATGTAATGTTTCTGACTTTACTACATTCTCAGAGCAAAGCCACTCATCAAGGGTAAGGGGAAAGGGATTCCTTCGAAGCCCTTGCGACAGACGAAGCTCACCATAGCTTTCCCTGCCGTGGCTCCTCCGACTCCTGCCCCTCTACCTTCTGCAAATCCGGTGATCACTCCTTCTTTGGTGGTTGCAGAAGATCCGGCTCCTCCAACGGAGCCTGCGATCCTTGGGTCGCAAACTGACGTCACCATCGATGCGTCAGATCAAGATAAGGGTGAACCCTCTTCGGGTAATGATCCCTCGGCAGAAACATTCGCTGAAAACCTCATCAGCAATCCGGACTTGCCAAGTTTGGCTTGTCCCGGAAATCTGCAGAAGAGATCCAGCGGCTAGCCAGGCAAGTCCTAGAGAAAAGCCATTTATCTCCCGAAGAAGAAGCGCAAGAAGCAGAGGACGTCAAGTTCTCTAACCTTCTTGCCCAAGTCCGCCTTTGCGACGAGAGGATTAGGACTTGCGAGCTTCCAACAGCCCCAGTGTTCCCTCTTACTCTTGCCGAGAAGGTGGCCGCTGAAGTGAACGCGGGTTTGGATAAACTTACCCGCGAGCAACATGTAAGTCGGAATTCCAACTCTTATTTTTCCATTATGTTATATCATATCCTCTAGCCCCCAAGCATGAAGTAGGATATATAATCCGGGTTTATGCTTAATTAGGATGCCAAAGAACGAACTAGTGTAGCCCCCAAGGCTCGTGCTGATATTTAGCAAAAATATTAGCCCGAGTCTTAAGTAGCTTTCTGCCTTTGGGTATTCTGACTTATAGAAAGTATGTTACTATAACCAGGAATTATTAACCAATGTTTGCAATAGCGGAGAGAGATCAAAGCTCTCCGGCTTAAAAATGCTGAACTATAAGTAGCCAAGGATGAAGCCGAAGGTAAACATTCCGAGATTCAAACCTTGTCTTTTGCTTTTTCAATGTCGAATTTTTTTCTAAATTGTTGTTCTTTTTGACTTACAGCGCTGGTGAAACAATCCATCGCTATGATTGAAGAGGCCGAGAACCTCAAGACCCTGGTGGTGGAGAACAAGGGACTTCGCCAAGAGCTGGATAAGCTCAACGCGGATCACGAAAGGAGCATAGCTCGAGTCCTTGAATCCTCCTCCATGGCCACAGAAGAGCGTGATCGCAAGATCGCCGCTCAAGATAAAATAATCTCGGACCTCAAGAATGAGCTTGGCAGAGAGAAGGACATCTCCCAGGCGCTCTGAGCTGAACTCCAGAGTCTCCGGGAGGAGAAGACCAAGATCGACGACGTCATTCTTGGCACGTTCCATCTGTCTGACTTATCTTTTTTCTTCGACTTCTATCAATGTCGGATTTTTCTTAACTTGTTTTGTGTATAGGTCCTCTGAACTTGACGGACTCTTCCTCCTCCGAGCCCCGCACCCACCGGCTTACCCAAGTTGGTGACCTGCTTCATGACTTCCGCCAGTCCCTTGAGGACATTGGCGAAGCTCTAAACATTCTGGACATGCCAAGCATGTCGGATTTTCAGGTGCGGGACAAGGCCAAGGAGATGTCGCAGCTTGTTCGGGACTGGAATATGTCCTATGCGCGGACTGCTGCTGCGCAGAACGCTCTCACCATGGTCACGAGCCACCATGGAAACATGGAGATATGGCAAGTGACCAGAGGGTACTACAAGGTAGACGAAGACGGCCAGGAGCAGGACCTTCAAGCCATCATGCAGTCCTGTGCCGGATATGGGTGTCACGTGGCTGATTTGACCAGCTACGATATCCCCTTTTTCACCCGCATAGCTACTCTGCCTCCTCCTCCAGAAGAAACCGAAGAAGTTTCCGACGATGACCGCACCACCTCAGATGCAGACATCTCGGAACGATATCAAGGCGAAGTAACCAGCGAGCCGGCAGATCCTTCATCTCCTCCTACATCATAGACCAGAAACTTATGTATTATTACGTAAAAAACATGATGCGTTTGTAAATATTAAGTACTATTTATTTTGCTAGTGCTAAGCTTGTGATCTATTCAGCACTTTTGGCTTTGATTTTTTTGTGTCCCTGAAATATTTTATAAGCACTTGAATTTTTTCGTCTCTACTTATTGTTTATTTGGCTTTCTGCCTCGTCCCTTTCGTGAGCTGGCTAAACCTTCAGCCGGAAACTTTGCCGAACAATGGAGCTCAACTACTAAACCAGTTTAAACTCGGAAACAAAGCCCACTTCCAGTACCAACAATTCACTACTCGGAAAATGCCCGCATCCAGCAATCAGACAAATAACCAAAGTAAAGACTAGAAATTTTACAGTTATACCAGAAGGTAGCAATTTTAGAATCGGAAATATAGACCAGAACGAACATGAGCATAAAGTATTTTCAAGCATTCTGAGATTTTCGACTACGACATGATCATTTGGAAATAAGATGGTAAAAACTTCTCAGAAAAATTTGAGGCAACCAAAACTTTTATTTCTCAAAGAACATGTACATATATATGATTACAAAGAAGGATAAAAAGAATAAAAGGGACGTAGCTGAGAAATATTCCAAGGTCTGTCTAACTCATCCGTATTTATACTGCCTCCAGCTCTCTTTCTCTTCTTAGTAACAGGTCTTTCTTTGACTGGCCTCATGTCAGTTAAGTAATACAAACCATTGTGTAATACTCGACTAACCAAAAAAGGGCCTTCCCATACTGGGAAAGTTTGTGCTTTCTTTGTTGCACAAGCCGGAGAACCAAATCACCTTTATTGAAATATCTATTTCGGACTCTCTGGCTATGATACTTGCGTAACTTCTGCTAATAGGCTGTAGATCTCATTTCAGCAACGACGGGAACTTCTTCGACTAAGTAGAGATCATTTGGTCGAGAAATCTCGGCGTCCTCTTCAATATACACGGCCACTCTAGGAGAAGTATTAATAAAATCACTAGGAAGAACTGCTTCTGCGCCATAGACCAAGAAGAAAGGTGTGTATCCTGTTGACCTATTTGGAGTTGTTCATAAACTCCAAATTACAGAGGGTAATTCCCCTGCCCAAGCCCCCATAGCACGTCGTAGTGGTGCTTCGAGTCTCGGTTTTAGGATTAAACCATTTGCTCTTTCGACTTGTCCGTTAGCTTGTGGATGTGCGACTGACGCAATGTCAAGCCGGATATTTTGCTCATTGCAGAATTCAGCCAATTCTCCCATGGAGAAGTTACTCCTGTTGTCCGTAATAATGCTATGCGGATAACCATACCGGATTATAACATCCTCGACAAATCTTTTGGCTCTTGCTCCATCACAACTAGTGACAGGTTTAGCCTCAATCCATTTGGTGCATTTATCCACCATCACTAAGAGGTGAGTAAATCCACTTGGAGCTCGTTTAAATGGTCCTACCATGTCATGCCCCCAGACCGCAAAGGGCCATGTTATAGGTATTGTTCGCGGCTGATCAGCCGGAACATGAGCTTGCATGGCGTACTTTTGGCAGCCTTTGCATGTCTTGACTAATCGTTCGGCATCCGCCTGAGCTGTAAGCCAGAAAAATCCGTGTCTAAAAGCTTTTGCCACTAAAGATTTGGTTGCAGCGTGGTGACCACACTCGCCTTCGTGGATTTCCCTTAATTTTCCCACTCCTTTTTCCGGAGATACGCAGTGCTAAAAAACCCTAGAAACACTCCGTTTATGGAGATCACCTTTAACAACAGTATAGGCTTTTGCTCGTCGGATAATCTGTCGGCTCAGCACCTCGTCTTCGGGTAATTTGCCATCTACCAAATAATCGAGGTAGGGTTTAGTCCATCTGGGGATTACAACCGGAACTGCTATCAAAGGTGAGTCGGATTTGGTCGGATATTCCTCATCTATTCCCTTTATTGAGGGAACTTTGAGGTGCTCTAGGAAAGTGCCATCCGGGACCTCTTTCCACGCAGAACCTATCCGAGATAATGCATCTGCTTCCTCATTTTCTGCTCGAGGGATGTGTTGAACTTCAAACCCTTCGAACGATTTAGATAGATCATCCACGACAGCTTTATATGCTGCCATGTGTTTATTTGCATTACTAATATCCGACACTTGTTGAGCAACAAGATGCGAATCTCCGTAACACATCAAATGTCGGGTGCCAATATCCTTAGCAATCCGGATTCCATGCAACAGCGCTTCATACTTGGCAATATGGTTTGTCGCTGTGAAGTGGATCTGCAACACGTATAAAAGTTTATCTCCTTGGGGTGATTTGAGCACCACGCCAGCCCCCTCGAGCCTTAGACCCATCGAAAAAGAGGGTCCAATATCCCGACTCAGGGAGGATCATGTTCTCATTCGTCTCTGTCCAATCAGCGACAAAGTCAGCAAGGATCTGGGATTTGATTGCTGTCCCGGGTTTATACTGAATATCGAAAGCTGAAAGCTCTATGCCCCATTTGGCGACACGTCCTGTGGCATCACTATTGTTGATTATATCTCTCATGGGAGCTTTGCTCACCCCGGTAATTGGATGCTCCTGAAAATAATGTCATAGCTTACGAGATGCTAGAAAAATACCGTAAGCCAACTTTTGATAGTGCGGATATCGCAGTTTTGATTCTGTCAGGACTTCGCTGACATGGTACGTCGGACGCTGCACCAGGTGTTCCTGATTTTCCTCTGGTCTCTCCACCACCATGACGATACTGACGACCTTATTTGTCGCAGCAATATAAAACAACATCGGTTCCTGAGGTTCCGACGCTGCAAGGATAGGAGCAGATGAGAGTACTCTCTTTAGATCTTGTAGTGCAGCTTCAGCTAAATCAGTCCAGACAAAATCCTTGGTCTTTTTCAGGAGTTTATATAATGGTGCGGCTCTTTCACCAAGCCGGCTTACAAATCGACTGACCACAGCAATGCAACCAGTTAATCTTTGTACGTCCTTTAGGCGAGTTGGCCTGGAAATATTGGGTATAGCCTTGATTTTGTCCAGGTTCACCTCTATGCCCCTTTGAGACATGATGAAACCTAACAATTTTCCGACTGGTATTCCAAAGAAGCATTTCTTCGGGTTAAGCATGGTGTTGTATTTTCGTAGATTGGCGAACTTCTCTTCCAAGTCGGAAATCAGTGTTTCCTTCTTTTTGGACATCACCACGATATCATCCACGTATGCATGTACATTGCGTCTGAGTTGGTCGTGGAGGTAACATTGCATCGTGTGCTGGTACGTAGCTCCTGCATTCTTCAGCCCAAAGGGCATCGTAACAAAATAGAAGGTTCCGAAGGGGGTTATGAATGAAGTTTTGACTTTGTCAGATTCATTCATCCAGATTTGGTGATAACCGGAATATGCGTCGAGAAAACATAGGAGTTCCGAGCCTGCCGTAGAATCGATGACTTGATCAATTCTAGGCAGAGCGAACGGATCTTTTGGACAAGCCTTGTTCAAGGCAGTATAATCAACACACATCCTTAAATCAGTGGTGTCCTTTTTAGGTACCATTACAGGATTGGCTGACCACTTAGTGTGGATGACTTCTTCTATGAATCTGGCTAACTCGAGTTGTGCTAGCTCCTTAGCTATTCCCTTACGCTTTTCATCACCAAACCGTCGTAGGGACTGTTTGACGGGTTTAGCATTCGGGTTTACATTTAGAGAGTGCTCGGCAAGTTCCCTAAGTACTCCTGTCATGTCAGATGGCTGCCATGTGAAGATATCTTGATTTGCTTGGAGGAACTTGACGATCGCGCTTTCCTATACGCTACCTAGGCCTACGCTTATCTGGTTCACCTTGGAGAGGTCATCATCATTCAATGGCGCTTTCTTCGTCTCTTCTGATGCCTTGAAATCTGGATTTGGCTTTGTCACCTCCTTCTTCGTTGCGGGCATCTCGGACGGATCTATGCTCTTCTTGATCTCCTGGTACTCCTGGGCGTGCAACACGGCTTCTGCAAAGGCGGCATTTCTATCCTCGCACTCTCGCGCTTTCTTCGGGTCTCCCCTGAAGGAAATATGCCCTAGAGGCAATCATAGAGATGATTGTATTTCATGTGTATCCATGAGTTATTATAATGTTCCTTGAATATCCATATACCAGGCAACTTGTATTGATTGGCAATTATGTGAATTGTTTGTGAAACTCTTTACTTGTATGGTTATCTAATAATTGTCCCTAGTCGGAGTTCATGCGAGGACACACGTGAATATTAGACTAGCACATCGATTGGTTAATGACTATGTTTCGCAAGTCATTGACATGGAGATGTCAAACCAATGATGTGGACACATGTTATGAACATGGGGTTGGACTGACCCAACATGAGACTAGCAATAATACTTGCAGCTCTCTCTACACATCGTGTACGTTTTGTCCTTAGACCTGAGATTGTCGCATGTACTTGAGATGTGGATCGACCTACTTTGGGGCTATCAAACACTACTCCGTAGCTGGGTAGTCATAAAGGTAGCTTTCGGGTTTTTCCTGATACATGCTGCAAGGCATCGGTCAATCAAGATGGGATTTGCCCCTCTCTACTTGAGAGAGATATCTCTGGGCCCCTCGAGTGATCGGATCCAGAAATGCATGGCCGTGCTACATATGGTTAAGAGTTAACCTAGTAAAGGGATTCTGAATCACAGTATCGAGAAAGAGAGGTCAGCTTAGAGCTAGACCAAATATCGTGAGGCAAAGGGAAAGACATGTACTCAACCTTGTGATGGTTCGTCCGAATGATCTTTATATGCGTTTAGGAGTTGGCACGTCTTGCTAGAGGCCGCTACCAACTATTGACGGAGTAAGTGTACTCGCGTCATGTCTATACGTGTATGAACCTATAGGGTCACACACTTTAGGGGCTGGAAGCCTAATGAGGATTGGATCCGAATTAGACCAGGCTTAGGCTGCTAATGGGCTGCTAATGTAGAAGCCCACCAGGGATGCCTATATAAGAGGGAGTGAGGCGAGCTGAAAAGGAGAGAGCATTCCACCCAGCCGCCACTCCTCTTCCGCCTGTGTTGCACGCGCAGACCTAGCAGTCTAGCGTGTGACGACTTCCACTCCGGACGTGTGGATACCTCGGAGGTGCTGCATCTGTAGCACTTGGACGAGCCGCGCAAAGGGGAGCTGCTCGTGGGACGAGGACGAGGAGGAGACGTAGAACATCTACACTGCCGCAACGTGCTTCATCGAGTTCCGCACCTGCGCGTCTAGCGGTAATCCCGTGATCTATGACAATAGTATTCCTGGTTGACGCGGTAGAAATTTTTGATTTTGCGCTAGTGTAGCCTACCCGTTACCCTTCATCCCCTAATGGTGATCACGCCGTTGGGACCTGGAATTTTCATCATATTGTAAATGTAACACGGACGAGCCATAAAAGCCCAGTAAGCCGGATGTCCGAATATAGCGTGGTATGCGCTCTTGAATAGGACAACTTCGAAGGAAAGTGCCTTCGTCTGATAATTCTTTGGAGTTCCAAAAGTAACATCCAAGTAATCTCTCCCAGGGAATTAGCTTGTCTTCTTGGGACAACTCCATGAAAAATCACAGAGCTATGGTTTAGCTGGGTTTCCGAGATCTTCATCCGGCGTAGCGTTTTGACATAGATAATATTGATGCTGCTACCACCGTCCATGAGGGTCTTGGAGAAACCATAACTGTCATTAAGTGGGTTGACGATTAAGGTGTATTTTCCTCGCCTGTGTAGCTTAGGCGGATGATCAACATGGTCAAATGTGATTGCCACTTCCGACCAGTTCAGATATTGGGGGACAGCCGGAACTGTTGCATTGAGCCCGTGGAGAACTGCTTTCTTGACCTTTGTTGGTTGAGATCCGAGGAAGGTGACATAAGTGTATTTCTTGGTGGGAAAAGTTTTCTTGCCTTCTGGCTTTGGATTTGAAGCATCGGCTTCCTCCATGTTGGAATCTTCCTTGGTCTCTTTGTCTTTTTCGGGATTCTTCTTTCCCTTCTTCCGCTTAGCTTTGTAGCCCGCGCTATCATCTCTCTTGATGGCATTGTTAAAACGACATTCAGCGTTGGTGTGGGATGATCTCCCATTGGCGTCTAAGTGATGCACACATGGGTTATTGGCAATGTCGGTCCAAGAGTAGGTTTTGCCTGGTTGTTGTTCTCCTCTACCTTGGACCCTTGAAGTCCCACAGACATCCCCGCGGCCTCCGCCGCGTCCTCCTCGTCCTCTAGACCCAGAAATAGTAGTCACCACCGCTGTTTCCGCGTTGGGTTTTTCTTCTGAGGTATTTTTGCGCTTCTGAGCCTGTTGCTTTGTCTTTGCTGACTGAGGTACAGCCAGGACATTAAGTAATCCCTCTACATCGTCGTCAGCATCTGCATACTTGCTCGTTGTTTCTATCATCTCCCCCAAATCAGTAACGTTGTCACACTTCAAGCGGTGACGGAGTAGACCAATTGGGAGTCCTGCGATGGAAGCTTCAATTGCGGTTTGATTGTTTACTCCTTCACAGGAGTTCTTGGTGTCGATCCATCATCCGAGGTAATCCCGGCAAGTTTCTTCGGATTTCTCGGTGCAATGCTGTAGGTCTCCGACCGAACAGGGCCTCCGATATGTGCCTTCGAAATTCCGAAAGAACACACTTTGCATGTCAAACCAGTTATGGATGGTGTTCTCCAGAAGTTCATTGAGCCATGATCGCGCCGTCTTCCGCAGAATAAGCGGGAGATATCTGGTTGCGACCAGGCTGTTTCCGCCTTTGGCGATGCAACAAGCTTGGAAAAAATCATGTAGCCAAGTGTCTGGCCGAGCAATGCCGTCGTAGGCTTGGATATGCCTTGAGATAGCGAATCCTTCCGGGAATCTTGTAGCTCTGATGCGTGGTCCAAAGCACTTTGGGCCCACGTACATGTCATCATTTTCATAGCGCCGCGCCTCTATGTTGGAATTGATCTTGTGCCTTGCGTCGCTCAGGGATAGACATCGTCCCGAATGTCAGTTGTAGCTGCGGTGCCTTGGAGCCGGACTTCGGCTTCTGCCACTACCTCCTCCGCCACGTCCTCCCCCTTGGGAGCCATTGTGATGGCTGCTTGGTGGAGAGGGTGGGGTAGCTGAATTGTTTCTGACTGATCGCCGGTCTCCATCCGGAGCGTCATTATTCCAGTTCAGGGGAGGATCTTGACTACGACGAGCCCCCTGCCAGCTTACACCAGCATGGTTTCCGTCGTTTCTTCGTCCGTCGTTCCCACTACCGTGAGCCTCAGCTAGACGGCTTGCATGTCTAGGAGGTGGCATTTTTTGGCGATCCTCCTCCCGACCTTTCTCTTTATCTTCTCCCCTTCGATTGTTAGACTCTCGTCGGGGAGGGTTCTTCGGATTCAGTGTAGCAACGGCATCATTCTCGGCCTCAGGAGCTACATTGCTCCAGTTACGCGCAGTTCTGTGTTGCTGTCTTGACGATCCGGTTCTTGAATAATTGTCTTCCCGTCGTTCGGGGTTATTGTACTGCGCCGAAACGTAATGGGATCTTACGCCAGCCCATGCCGGATCTGTGCGACATTGGTCAGAATCCGAGACCAGTTTTTGACTTTCGGACAGGGCGACCTTTTGCTGCTCCAGTCCCTTGTTGAGTAGTTTAATACCCAAATGGATCTCCTCCGGTCCTGGATTAGCCGATAGAATTTCTCGGGCTGCCACGGTATTCTGTACTGGGGTTGGGTAAACCCAATCTCCATTGCTATCCTTCCGTGGCTTCCCCATCTCATCTCCAAAAAGGATGGCACGGACACGTGGGAATTGGTCGTCATCTATGTGACGCTTCCATGTCTTTTGATGTAACCTAGACATGTAGTCCTTGTTTGACATGCGTTTCTTCTCCACCTCGATGTTCTTGGCTTCATCTAGGAGTTGTTGACGACGCGCTTCTAGGGCCTGCGCCCTTTCGTCCAGCTCATCCGCAGTAAGTTCTGCGGCTGTGCGGATAGGTGTGGTTAATGCAGCACCGATGAGTTTACACGCCCCTTCGGTGATCACGTGTCCATCCACCGATGCTTCTTTTTTCGGCTCTTCTGGGATAAGTGCTCCATCCGAGTCTTCCTCGTATTCCTCGGCAACCACCTCCTCTGTTAGAGGGTCTTTTGCCAGGGTCTTGTTCTTCTTGTTCCTCTTCTTTGCCTTCTTGGTAGCGCCGGTAGCAAAGACGGCTTTGGGTCCGTTTCTCGAAGTCAAGCTCTGATCGGTACTTTCGGACATCTGGACTTCGGGATTGTCTCCGACGTCCATGTCATCCTGCGCTTTGGGAGAGTGTTCCCCAGATCCTTCATCCATGGCTTCTCCTTCTTTTGCAGCTTTGGAGTTGTACTCCTCTTCATATTCGGCGAAGAACTTTCAGAAATCTGCCGACGTCATAGACTCATCCGAGGATGCAGGAACGTTGGCGTTTGTTCCAATTGCCTCCATCATAGAGTCGGTGTTTTCTCTAGCATCGCCGAGCCGGATCCGGATCCTACGTATCCGACGAAGTGCGTCGCGTGCTTCCTGAGGTACCTACGACCCTCGCGATCAGCCATGTCGAAACTTTTGATGGTCTCGAGGATTGCATCTGCGCTTTCGCCTTGCAGTATCATACGTCTTAGTTTGTACCTCAGGAAAGGCCTGTCTGTCCCGGCGTCATCAGAGCCAGAATCAGTGTCGTTGATATGCTCATCCTGAATTTCGACTTCCACGGGTGGGTCGATCTGGGATCCGGCTTCTCTAGAGAGATCCACTCTAGATTTGACTTGGACCGCTAGGTCTTCTTCAGGCTTGGATTTCTCCACTATCTCCGCAATTAGTGTGGGCTGGGTGGGATTAGGGTTTTCTGAGATCCGGAACTCTGCCGCCTCCTTGGACAAAGGGGATCCCAAAAATTCTTCTGCCTCTATCATCACCGCTAGGGTGGGTTGGGCAGGTTCAGCGAAACGGATGTAAACATCGATCTCGCCAAAATACATGATTGTGTAGGCAGTTACAGCCTCCCTTGCCAGAATCGAAGTCTCGTCGAGAACGATGAGAGGGACGTCGCTGGCGTAGAGGATGCGACCGACGGCGATAGTCTTGCTGATGCTGATTCTTGCAGATTCCGCTCGGAACGCAGATCCGAAGCTCGCTTGCCCCACGGTGGGCGCCAACTGTCTTCGGATTGAGGACAAGTACGCCATGAGGGGGTCCTCGAGGCGTGCGGAAGAGAGGGGGTGAGACGTACGGTGTTCCGGGACGGTGAGCACACAAGTTTACCCAGGTTTGAATCCGCCAGCTTTGGACGGATCCTACTCCTGCTAGCAATCCATTAATACGGCAGAGCCGGAATATGGGTTACAATGGTATCGCCTGTGCGAGTTGAGATTGTAGACTATTGTGGTGTCTAGAGTGTTGCCCTAAGGGCTCTCCCTAGGACGACTTATATAGAAATCCGGCCTATGGTTTACAGGAGAGATCAATCCGGCTACGACTAAGAGTTGGTTACAAAATACATCTTGAACTACAAGTAACATTACGGGCCTAAGTCGGTAAGTCATCTGGGCCTTCCCGTAGCTGGATTGGACTCCGTCTTTCTCCCTGACTGGGTTGCCCGTGAAGCAAAGCTCTAACCCGAAGTGGGCCACCCTGGTCAGTGAGGAACTATGAGGATACCCGGAAAGTATATCCCCAACACCTAGGGGGTGGCCGGTGGCCCTAGTGGGCCTGCCCCCACGTGGGGCCCATGGTGGGGGGCTGGCCAGCGCACCACCCCACCCCTCTCCCATGAGTAGTCCCACCCCGGGACTTTGAGGGAGGGTGTACCTACTTTTCCCGTATATATAGTGGGGGTATTTGGCTAGATAAAAACACCCAATATTCAATAAAGGTCTTTTTACTTTTGGGAGGACCTCCAATTGATATTCTCTCTCTCTCTCTCCCGTGACCGCGGTCCCAAGTCTGGACTGCGCGGACGAGAGACATCTTCACCGTGGAGCGCCGTCGAGTTGTGGGATTCAGATCCAGGAGCTCTACTTCCGCAAAAACTGCTTGATCGGGGAAGCAGGAGTCATCGTCAGGCACCGGACGTGTGTAACTCCCTGCGAGGGGTCGCACTTGAGGCACTCAATTCGTTGGAGCCACAGGAGCACAAGGACTTCATCACGACCTTGAGGTCGGCTTCGGCTCGTCTACATCAACCACGCTCTCCTGAGCGTTGAAAACGCTTTTCGGTCTTCAAGGGTAAGTTCGCGAAAAGCCCCTCCTGTTACTGTATTACTAATAGATAGGCCCTGGTAGCATCTGGGGTTCAGGAGTGTAGGATAAAATTTATTGTTTTCATGCGTGGAACCCCTACATAAAGTGTGACAAGGTCACTGATCTGGGAGATATGATAGAGACAGTGAGTAAATATTCAGACACCAACGATGATGCAGGAGGACTACTGAACGTCCTGGTTGTACCACAGTCGGCAAAACAGCCGAAGTAACCAACTCAGAAGCGCAAGAACACCTCGGAAGTGAAACCCAACACGGAAACAGTGGTTTTCAACACCACTTTCGGTTCTGGGGGACAAGGAGGGCACGGAGCCGGCCATGGACGCGGTCATGGGACTTCAAGAGTCCAAGGTAGAGGAGTCCAGCAACCCGGCAAGACCTACTCTTGGGACGACATTGCCAACAATCCATGTGTGCACCACTTCGATGCCAACAGGGGCTCGTCCCACACAAATCTTGAGTGTCATTTCAATGAAGACATAAAGGAAGATGAATCCACTAGCTACATAGCCAACCATAGAAAAGGAAAGAAGAATCTCGAAAAGGAAAAAGAGACCAAGGAAGATTCTGACATGGAGGAAGGAGAGCCGTCAAATCCCAAGTCGGATGGAAAGAAGAACTTCCCAACAAAGAAAGACACTTATGTCACTTTCCTTGGGTCTCAACCAGCTAAGGTCAAGAAGGCAGTTTTGCATGAGCTCAACACAACTGTTCCTGCTGTCCCTCAATTCTTGAAGTGGTCAGAAGTGACAACCATCTTTGACCATGCTGATCATCCGCCTAAGTTGCACAGGCGAGGGAAGTACACCTTAGTCGTCAATCCACTTATTGATGGCTATGGATTCTCCAAGACCCTCATGGACAGCGACAGCAGCATCAACATCCTCTACGTCGAAACGCTGCGTCGGATGAGGATCTCAGAAACTCAGCTGAACCACAACTCTATGCTCTTTCATGGAGTTTTCCTAGGAAGACAAGCAAATTCCCTGGGAGAGATCACTTTGGATGTTACCTTTGGAACTCCAAATAACTACAGGACGGAAGCACTTTCCTTTGAAGTGGTCCCGTTCAACACCGCATACCATGCTATATTCGGACGGCTGGCTTACTAGGCGTTCATGGCTCGTCCGTGTTGCATTTATAATATGATGAAAATTCCAGGTCCCAAGGGCGTGATCACCATTAGGGGAGACCCGAAGTAAGAACGAGAGTGCGAGGACGGAAATGGCGCCTTTGCTGAAGCCGTACTGCACACCCAGGAGTACCGGGATATTAAGAAGACCATCGACCCGTCCGAGATGCCCGCGACAAAGGAGGTGACAAAGCTGACTCCGGAGTTCAAGGCATCAGAAGAGACGAAGAAGACGCCGTTGAAGGATGATGACCCCTCCAAGGTGACTCAGATAGGTGTAGGTTTAGATAGCGCATAGGAAAGCGCGCTCGTCAAGTTCATCCAAGAAAATCAAGATATCTTCGCATGGCATCCATCGGACATGACCGGAGTACCTAGGGAACTTGCCGAGCACTCTCTAAATGTACACCCAAATGCTAAACCCGTCAAACAGTCCTTATGACATTTTGGCGATGAAAAGCGAAAAGAAATAGCTAATTAACTAGCGCGGCTCGAGTTAGCCGGATTCATAGAAGACGTCATCCACACTGAGTGGCCGGCCAATCCTGTAATGGTCCCTAAAAAGGACACCACTGAAGTAAGGATGTGTGTTGATTATACCGCCTTGAACAAGGATTGTCCCAAAGATTCATTCTCTCTACCTAGAATTGATCAAGTTATCAACTCTACGGCAGGCTCGAAACTCCTATGTTTTCTCGAGGATATTCCGGTTATCATCAAATCCATATGAAGGAATCAGACAAAGTCAAAACTTCATTCATAACCCCCTTCGAAACCTTCTATGTCGTTATGATGCCCTTTGGGCTCAAGAACGCAGGAGCTACATACCAGTGCACTATGTAGTGTTGCCTCCACGATCAAATCGGACGCAATGTACATGCATACGTGGACGACATAGCGGTTATGTCCAAAAATAAGGAAACCTTAATTCCTGACTTGGAGGAAACGTTTGCCAATCTATGCAATTATAAGATAATTCTTAATCCGAAGAAGTGTTTCTTTAGAATATGAGCCGAAAAATTGTTAGGTTTCATCGTGTCTCAAAGAGGCATAGAGGTCAACTGAGACAAAATTAAAGCTATACTTAATATTTCCAGGCCGACTCGCCTGAAGGACGTTCAAAGACTAACTGGTTGCATTGCTGCAGTCAGTCGGTTTGTAAGCCGGCTCGGTGAAAGAGCCGCACCGCTCTACAAGCTCCTGAAAAAGACCCAAAAATTCATTTGGACTGATGAAGCTAAAGCTGCACTACAAGACCTGAAAGCAATACTCTTGTATGCTCCTATCCTTGCAGCGCCGGAACCTCGCGAACCGATGTTGCTCTATCTGGCTGTGACAAACAAAGTCGTCAGCATCGTTATGGTAGTGGAAAGACCAGAGGAAAAATAGGAACACCTAGTGTAGCGTCCGACTTACTACCTCAATGAAGTCCTAACTGAATCAAAGCAGCGGTATACGTACTATCAAAAGTTGGGTTACTGTGTGTTCTTCGCATCTAGGAACCTACGACATTACTTTTAGGAGCATAAAATTACCGTGGTCAGCACAACTCCCATGAAAGACAAATTGACAATAGCGACACCACCGGACGTGTCGCAAAATGGGGAATAGAGCTTTCAGCTTTCTACATTGAGTACAAACATCGTACAGCAATAAAATCCCAAATCCTCGCTGACTATGTCGCTGATTGGATAGAGACAACGTAAAGTATGACCCTCTCAGAGTCAGAATACTGGACCTTGCATTTTGACGGGTGTAAGGCGCTTAGGGGTTCGGGGGCGGGTGTGGTGCTCAAATCACCCCAAGGGGATATGCTTTTCTATGTGTTGCAGATCCACTTCACAGCAACAAACAACATTGCCGAATATGAAGCACTGCTGCATGGAATCTGAATTGCTAAGGATATCGGCATCTGATGACTTCTATGTTATGGAGATTCGGATCTTGTTGCTCAACAAGTGTTGGATCACTGTAATGCAAATAAACACATGGTAGCATATAGGGCTGTCGTGGATGAGCTATCTATATCGTTCAAAGAGTTTGAGGTTCAACACATCCCTCGAACAAAAAACGAGGAAGAAGATGCACTATCCGAATAGGCTATGCACGGAAGAAGGTTCCGGATGGTTCTTTTTTGGAGCACCTCAAAGTTCCCTCTATTACAGGAGTTGATGAGGAATATCTGACGAAATCCGACTCACCTTTAGTAGTAGTTCTAGCTGTGATTCCCAACTGGACAAAACCCTACTTGGATTTCTTGTTAGATGGAAAATTACCCGAAGACGAGGTTCTGAGCCAGCAGATCGTCCGACGAGCCAAAACCTATACAATAATAAATGGTGATCTCTATAAACAGAGTGGATCTGGGGTTTTTCAGCGCTCTCCGGAAGGATTGGAAATCTTAAGCGAGATCCACGAAGGCGAATGCGGCCATCATGCTGCAGCCAAATCTTTAGTGGAAAAATCTTTCAGACACGGATTTTTCTGGCTTACAGCCAAGGAAGATGCCGAACGGCTGGTCAAGACATGCAAAGGCTGCCAAAAGTACGCCAAACAAGATAATGTTCCGGATGATCAGCTATGAACAATTCCGATAACATGGTCCTTCGTGGTCTGGGGGCTTGACATATTAGGACCGTTTAAACGGGCTCCAAGTGGATTTACTCACCTTTTAGTGATGGTGGACAAATTCACAAAATGGATTGAGGCTAAACCTGTCACAAGTTGTGATGGAGCAACAGCCACAAGATTTGTCGAGGATGTTATAATCCAATATGGTTATCCGCATAGTATTATCACGGACAACGGGAGAAATTGTTCTATGGGAGAACCTTGCCGAATTCTACGACGATCAAAAAATCTGGCTTGACATTGCGTCAGTTGCACATCCACCAGCCAATGGACAAGTCGAAAGAGCAAATGGTTTAATCCTTCAAGGCCTCAAACCAAGACTCGAAGCACCGCTTCGTCGTGTTGCGGGGGACTGAGCAGAAGAATTACCGTCTATAATATGGAGCTTAAGAACAATTCCGAACTGGTCAAACGGATACACACCTTTCTTCTTGGTCTATGGCGTAGAAGTAGTTCTTCCTAGTGATTTAATTCACACATATCTTCGAGTTGCTGCGTATATCAAAGAGGATGCTGAAATTTCTCGACAAAATGATCTCAATTTAATCAAAGAAGTTTGCGTTGTTGCTGAGCAGAGATCAACAGCCTATCAGCAGATGTTACACAAGTATCATAGCCGGAGAGTCAAATACCGGTCTTTCAATAAGGGCGATTTGGTTCTCCGGCTTGTGCAGAAAAGAAAGCACAAACTTTCCCCAGTATGGGAAGGGCCCTTTTTAGTTAGCTCAGTATTGCACAATGGTTCTTACTATCTAACTGATATGCGGCCAGTCAAGAGAAAGACCTTCTACTAAGAAGAGAAAGAGAGTTGGAGGCAGTACAGGCCCGGAAGAATTAGATAGACCATGAAATATTGCTCAGCTACGTCCCTCTTATTCTTAAAATTTCTTTCTTTGTAATCATATATGTGTACATGTTTAATGAGAAATAGAGTGTTGGTTGCCGCAATATTTTATGAGAAGTTTTATATTACCATCTTATTTTCGAATGATCATGTCACAATCGAAAATCCTAGAATAACTGAAATTAATTTATGCTCATGTTTGTTCTGATTAGATTTCCGATTCTAAAAATGCTACCTTTGGGTATAAATTTAAAATTTTCTAAGTTTATACTTTTGTTCTTTATCTGATTGCCGGATGCGGTTATTTTACGAGTAGTGAATTGTTGGTACTAGAAACTGGCTTTGTTTCCGAGTTTAAACTGGTTTAGCAATTGAGCTCCGTTGCTCGGCAAAGTTTCCGTATTGATGGTTTGCCGACGCACGAAAGGGACGAGGTGGAAAGCCAGAAAAAGCGATAAGTATAGACAAAAACAAAAAGTGCTTAAGTACCCGCCAGCATGATGTTGGACGGGCTGGATCCTGCGTGACCGCCAGTAGTGGATCAAGTCGGATCCTTTCAGACCCTTGTGCTTTATCAAATATTCGATCCGCCTCTTGGCAAGAAGAAGATCGTCGGTGAGAGCCGGAGCCTCTTTATCCCAGGACTCTTGAGGCGTGGTGGTGGCATCGACGAAAGCCGGCAAAGCAATTGCATTGCTGGGAGCTGGTCTGTAACATCTCAAAAATATTAAACAATCTTATCAAGTTCTAATCACCCAAGTTTAGGATTAACAAGAACTTTTACTATTAAAATCTATATGAATATATATGTGCTTATTATTGAATGCATGAATGTTACTATGCCATGCTTGAGTGCTACAAATGGTAAGGATTAGTTTAAAAAGGATTGCCACATCATCTAGATCTTTTCCAAGCAAAATCAAATGAAAAGAAAGTCAAATATGAATCATATGAGCGTATGGTCACTTTGGCCAAAATTAACCACTAGCCCACTTTGGGTGTCTCTAGTAAAAGATTTTCAACAAAAACAATTCTACATATTTTCAACCCTTGCTAGACCAAATAAAAATGAACCCATGCAAACTTTACGAACCTACAAAAACTATTTTCTAATCCATTTAAGAGACAATTCAAAATTGAATCAAGTGCAGGTACATAGATCATCATTTCTCAAAACACCACTCAAACCAACACCACTTGACAATTCCCAGCAATCAGAGACTACCAAGAATATGATCAGCTCACCCACCAAAAATCATGGAAAAATTTCAAAGTTAAGTTCATGCGGCCATTTAGTCGAACACCTAGCAGACAGAGTACAAACTCAACAACTATCTACTGTTTGAAATCAATCTTGTGCTCATCTTGGTACAACAATCAACTTCACTTGCTCACCCACGATCATCCCATTACTTGGCCGTGCAAAGGATAACCTCACTTGCCACATTGACAAGTGACATGCCGTACCCGAGCGAGGCCATGCCGGTCGACCATGGACAGGTCGCCACACGCCGCGCCGCCCTTGTCCATGATGCCTAGCTGCTAGCCATGACCTCATTGCCCCTCTTTGTCCACCCCTTGACCAATGACGAGAAGTGGAGAAGCTAAAATCCCTGTGCCCATTTAAGTCTCTGCCATGTCGAGAGCACGCCAGAGCGCCGAAGCCACCTCGTGCAGCCACATCGCGCCTTGCTCTCTGCTTGTACCCGCAACTGCCACGTCACTAGCCACCTCCTAGACACGATATTCACTATCGCGCACCCCGTGACCATCGTCCTCGATGAGGAACACCTTCGTACCTCAACAGAGCGCCGACGTTGCCCGACCGACTGAGACTGTCCCTTGTCGCGCCACTACGCACGTGATGATCGCCGCAGTCCACCGCGTCGACCCACAGCCTCTACCATGCTTAGCTCGACATGTAGCCGTGTCGCCGATGAGCCCGACCATGCCGTCCTGCCACCAACGCCGGTGTATAAATAGGAGCCACCCCGGACCTCAAACGACACACCATCTCACTCCCTGCTCTCTCAGCAATACCCCAGACCCCTTCCGGGAGAAAGGCGAGCACCACCCCGTCGGAATTTGACGAGAGCCCGCCGCTGCAGTGAAGGAAGGGCGTCGTTGATTGGATACACCCTAGGAGCCGCCGCAACCACCAATCGAATCACCATCGTCGGCTAGCCCATTCGCCCCCATCGTCGTACCTAGATGGAGCCTGGTAAGCCTCCCACGACCACCACCATGCCGCTAGGTTTAGAATCTCTCCGGAGTTCTGCGACATAGATGATGAACCTCAGCCGTAGATCCTGTTCTAATCATAGCGCTGAGATTTGCAGATACCGTTTCGGTTAGATAGAGCCGCTGCCGCGTGGGACCAACCTGTCAGCAGCCCGTTGCGTGCGTGTTGTGCAGTTGGGCCGCCCATTTCTTTTCCCGCGGAGAGCCCAGCAATTCAAATAGAATTTGTCTATTTAGTTTAAAACCCTATTCTGTCAGTAGATTCAAAATTCAATTCAAAGAGATGTACTGATCCAAAATGCATTATTCCAATTTTTTTAGAAGGAGATTAAAAATATCTAATCATTTCCATTGGATTCAAACCACTTGAAACTATGGACCACCTATACTAAAAATAACAAGACAGAGACTTTTACCACTTCAAACATTTTTATAAAATTAACCATAAATGCTTTTGAGTTGATTCCAACTCTCAAAAATCACATTATTCATGCTCTACCTAAATATGTCAAAAGATTTGGTTATACAGATATTAAACATGGTTTAATATTAAAAGAATGATATATACGCATTTATAGTCAGTTGAGTATTATTAAATAGTAATATTAAATCTTGTAATACATGACCACCATTTTAAATCACATTCCCAAGTATTGGAATATGTGGTGATGACATGTTTCAACATGATCCACTATTTTAATTGGAGAATATTAAATCTTAAGTATTTTCAATGAGTTGAAATTATTTTTCCCAAATAAAATAAATAAGAATGTGTCATTATTACATGTAATGACTGAAATGATGCTAGATCATATAATATGAGCCCTTGTGTGATAAATAGAAGTTGTTAAGTGTTGCTTGGTGATTGTGTATATTGTATGTATTTATAGATGCTAGTATCGACCCGGGGTACGACGAGGAGGAGTACTTCGAGGAAGAAGAAGAGAACTTCAACAACTACACTGCTCAAGGCAAGCTAGAACCTTGCATGGTATCTATGCAAGCCCACTATACTAGATAACATACGCAAGATGCACTATGCATGCTTGGTTATGCCACTTGATTATACCAATCCCAGTTTTACTTACCATCTTTACTTTTCCTTTATTAAAGTTTCTTATCTAGTTAATGAATTGTGATTAGTGGAAAAGTAGGATGGATACCATCAAGAGCATAGAACTAGTCTTCGATACTTGTATTGGACTAGCACCTCTCTATAGTGATACACTCCATACTAGTGGCTAGTACTAAACTAAAACTTGATCACTTGGTGAAAATTATTATGAAAACCTTGGAACGAGGAGTCATTCTATTGAAATGTTTTGATAGGTGTTATGAAACACAATGGTTTGATGATAAAACTGAGTGAGGAATGAGCCTTGACTTTGATAAAAACTAATGGTTGGGTTCGGATGCGATACCATTCCAATTTTACCATACAACCACAATACCTAAGCTGGGTAGGGCTTAACTAGAGGTTTATATGCCTTAGTATGGGTTCCTTGTGAATGAATATACATTTATGCAGTTCTCGGGATGGCAGGTGGTCATGGCTGGGAGGCCAAGCTCATAGGGGAGGTGCCTATACTAGGGTGTGTAATTGAAAGGTTAGGATTGATTATCCGCATACCAAGTATGATGATTCAGGGTTACCCTTGACAAATGTATCGAATTTTGTGGTAAAAGTGTACCACCTTTGCAGAGTGTCAAGCTATTTGAATAGCCGCATCCGCGGTTATGGATAGTTGGAGTGTCCATACTGTTCCATTGTCAGATGTTTTAAAAAGGACTTGTGACTGGAAACATGAACTTGACCTGACCATAACAGAGTTGTGGACATGAAAGCTAAATTCCCAATTAAGCGATGTAGATAACTAAATTACGTCTTTACTCTTAAATTCCTTATGAAATAAACCTGGCTTTTTGCAAACAAACCTAGAGCATAAGTTTCCTACTAGTTTTACCTTACTTATGTTAGTAATAGTTTGCGAGTACTTGAAGAGTACTCATGGCATTGTCCCTGGCTATTCCCATGGCCAGACTATGAGGAGGACTAACCGGAAGATGGACAACAGGAGGTCTATGATAACTAGGATGATCTCCCACGTCAGCATTGCTTGTGCCCATGAAGATGGAGCCTACTATGTTTACTTTCCGCTGCTTTGATTGTATTAAGACTAGATCATGAGATCCTTTATTTGTAAGACCTTTATTATGGGTTGTAATGGATGATGTACTGTGGTACCAATTCTGTTATGTCTCGCAAAAATGGTAATCCTGGGATTGCGATGTACGGCATAATAGGCATCTAGACTTCAAAATCCGGGTGTTGACAAGTTGGTATCAGAGCCATCCTGACCATAGAAGACCCTAGTTAGAATGGACGTCTGAAAAACTTAGTTTCAAAACAATGTAAATGTGTATTTACAAAAACCTATTTTCACTCTTATCCTTGAGATTCTTTCAAAAAGAGATCACTTGTTCCTCAAAACTCTTGCAATTCTATATAAAATTTGACACACTTGATCACTTCACTAACTTACTCATCTTAATTGCTTATAGATGGATGTCAGATATAGCAAGTTTTACCAGTTGGGCAATGGAGGGGAGTTCATCTTTCAGAGGGATTTTGACCAGCTTTCGGAGTATCTTGGACACCCGCACCCGGAGTTCTTCGGAGCATAGCTCAATGACCAATATGGAGGGGAGATACAGTAGCTGATGGTTGCTGACCTGAGAGGTAAAATGGAGCCACCACTTTCAGAGAAGATTCAGTTCAGCGTTAGGAAGAACAACTGGTTAGACGGTCTAGCCAGGGCAATGGAGGAGGCACTTGCTCGTCTATGTGCACAAACCATCAACCAGATTAGTGGCACCCGCTACACCCACTATGCAAGACGTGACTCTACGGGACATCCTTTTGCAATGCCGTCACATCCGGAGTTAAGGCATCACGTGGACCACTTCGACTTCATGCTACATGAGAAACAGAAGGAGTTGGACAATGCCCATGCGTATGCCAATCAGAACCATGCTAAAGTTGTTGAGAGGAAGCAAACCCTTGCCATCCTCTCCAAGGAGCGCAAGTCACTTCGTCGCCAACACGATAAAAAGGATCGCATCATCGCCCGTCTTCGTCATAAGATAGCCACCCTGGAGGAGACCATCCACGACTAGGAGATCCAGCTAAAGGATAAGGAGGAGGAAGGTGAAGATATCCGTGGTGATATTCACACTTACCTCAGTGATGATGATGACTACCTAGAGGATGCAGCCATGGAGGACCACACTGATGAGGATGATGCTGACTTCATTGATGATGAGGAGCCCGACACCCCCGATGATGAGTAGTTGCACATGAGCACTATCATAGGTGTGAGTTGTACCTGGTCCCACTGTATCATAGCTTCACATAATGGTTCTTAAAACAATCTGTTTTCTAGTTGTGGTGTGTGTTTGTATTGTGTGCTTGGAATGAATGAATGAAAAGAAGTTGATAGTTTTCAAAACCAGAGTCATACTCAAAGTTTAAAGCTTTTTGAAACAAACCCATGAACCATAGAAATTTCCCTCTTGTCTCATTATCTATCTCAATCTCTAGATGACTCGCAGTAACCCCGGAGGAAGCAGTCCATCTCAGGACCCAATGTTTCAGATTCAACATATGTTAGATTTGGATCGTGAAGCCGGTAGAGCTGGACGTCAAGGAAACTTAGCCACTCCTAAATAGATATCCCAGATGTCCCAAAATAATCAAGGCCATGGAAACCAAGATCACCATGGATCCAAGCTCAAGAACTTTCAGAATACCAATCCACCTATGTTTAGCAAGTCATAAGAACCCTTAGATGCTGATGATTGGCTGCAAACAATGGAAAACAATTTAGAAGTCGCAGGAGCTGATGCTAATGAGAAGGTGTTGTTTGCCACCCACTATCTGTCCAGCTACGCCAGATCCTGGTGGAATAGCACCCGTACGATGAACGGAGGTCAGATGATGACTTGGGAAGAATTCAAGCTCAAGTTCAGCAGGACCGATGTTCCCCCAAGTCTGATCAAGAGGATGAGGGATGAATTTAGAGATTTGAAGCAGGGAAGGATGATTGTAGTTGAGTACCGTGAGAAGTTTCTGTCACTAGCTAGTTATGAACATGATGAGATTGACACTGAAGCGAAGAAGAAGGAGAGATTCCTGAATGGTCTTCACGATGAGATGCAGACAGTGCTTGTCAACATTCCCTTTGACGACCTTGAAGCTTTAGTGGATTCTGCTATCCAGATGGAAGGAAAGATAAACCAAGCCAGTGAGAACCACAAGCGTCGTATGATGCACCAACCTAGACCCCACCATACCCCGAAGTATCGCCCCAACCCGTCTGTAGGATATGCTCGAAGAAACAATAGGCCACCAATGAACTGCCCGAACTACCCCAACCATGGCGGAGGAATATTGCCCAGGCAACCCCAACCATGGTGGTGCATGGTTGAAATTCTTGGGCCACCAATAATTTCAACCGTGCACCGCCAAAATCCAACATAACAACAATATTGCCCTAAGGACTGCAAGCAATGTTGTGCATATCGCAGGAAAAGACAAGTCAATGATAACTTGTTTTGAGTGTGGAGTCACGGGTCACTACTCCAACGAGTGCCCCAAGAAGCTTGCCGCAACAACCAATGTGACTGCACCTACCCAACAACAACGTCGTGTCCAGCCTATAAAGAGATTTGCCCCAGGAAACCCGTACAACCGTACCGGCCGTCTGTTCCACATGAATGTTGAGGAAGCCCAAGAAGCGCCAGATGTCGTGCTGGGTATGTCTTCTGTTAACTCAGTTCTAGCAAGAGTGTTGTTTGATTCTGGAGCATCGCACTCGTTTGTTACAGAAGAATTTGCTTGCACTAGTAAGATTCAACCAACAAATTTGAAGCATGTTATGATAGTTCAAATACCTGGTTCAACCACCAAAGCTAGAAAAATTTGCAAGGCCATACCAATCAGAATCCATGGGATAGATTTTTATGCCAATCTAATAGTACTTGGAACCAAAGGTCTGGAAGTAGTTCTAGGGATGGATTCGATGTCGAAACATCAAGGATTAATCGACTGTGCCAAGAAATCCATAACCATGACCAACAACACCGGAGTATCAGTAGAACATGTAGCTGAGACGCTGCCCTGTCAATTCAAGTGCAACAAGAGTTTAGCCAAATCAACCATTCACCAAATATGAGTAGTCTGTGAATACGCTGATGTGTACCCAGATGAATTGCCCGGTATGCCCCTAGATCGGGATATCGAGTTTATCATTGAACTAGTTCTTGGAACTAGACCCATAGCTCAGAGATCCTATAGTATGAACCCATCTAAATTAGTGGAGCTAAAGAAGCAACTGGATGATATGTTGGGAAAATGCTTGATACAACCAAGTGCATCGCCATGGAGGTCACCTGTTTTGTTTGTTGATATGAAGTATGGTGCCAACCGTTTGTGTACGGATTATCAGAAGCTGAATGACGTCACCATCAAACACAAGTACCCACTGTCGAAGATAGAATATTTGTTTGATCAACTGACTGGTGTCAGAGTGTTTTCTAAGATTGATCTTAGAACTGGTTATCATCAATTGAAGATTCGTGCCACGGATATCCCAAAGAGTGCCTTCACCACCAGATATGGATTGTATGAGTACAATGTCATGTCTTTTGGATTAACCAATGCCCCCTCTTATTTCATGAATCTCGTGAATAAGATTTTTATGAACATCTTGGATAAGTTTGTCATTGTTTTTATCGATGACATCCTGATCTATTCCAAGTCGGGAGAGGACCATGAACAACACCTAAGAGCCATTCTTGAAACCCTAAGGGAGCATCAGTTGTATGACAAGTTTAGCAAATGTGAGTTCTGGTTAAAGGAAGTAGGATTCCTAGGCCATATCTTGTCGGTAGGAGTAGTTGCTGGCTATCCTGCCAAGATTAAGAATGTTTAAGAATGGGAAGCCCCAACCACCCAAACAGAAGTCCGCGCATTTTTGGGATTAGCCGGATATTACTGCAAGTTTGTTGAAGGATTTTCAAGCATCGCAAGGCCGATGACCCAGTTGTTGAAGAAAGATAAGAAGTTTGAATGGACCGACAAATGTGAAGCAAGTTTCCAAGACCTCAAGAAGAGATTGATTTCAGCCCCAATTTTGATCATGCCGAATATCAAGAAGCCTTTTGATGTGTACTATGATGCATCCAAAATTGGTATTGGATGTGTGTTGATGCAGGAAGGCAAAGTCATATCCTATCTATCTAGACAGCTGAAGCAACATGAGCAGAACTATCCTAACCAAGACATATAACTAGAAGTCGTAGTTTTAGCCTTGAAGACATGGCGTCATTACCTCATGGGTAACCGCTGTGAGATTTATTCGGATCACAAGAGTCTGAAGTATATTTTCACCCAGAAGGAGCTGAATATGAGGCAGAGGAGATGGATAGAGTTAATCAAGGACTATGACCTTGACATTCACTATCACCCCGGCAAGGCCAATGTGGTAGCGGATGCTCTTAGTAGACTACCATGTAGATTAAACACCATGATTAAGGCAGCCCAGCCAAGTCTGCATGAGGAGATGGAGAATTTAGAATGGAGCTAGTTAGTGAAGGATTTCTAGCTAGTATTGAACTTCAACCCACTTTGATCAGTCAGATAAAGGAAGCCCAGAAAGGAAACGCAAGTATTGATGGAATCAAGCATCGTATCGGTATAGGGAAGTTACCCAGATTCACCGAAGATAAAGGAGTTCTATGTTACAAAGGACATATCTATGTGCTAGTAGATTCATAGTTGAAACAAGTCATTATGCAAGAAGCCTATGATACCCTTTATTCTATTCACCCTGGAGGAACCAAGATGTATCAGGATTTGAAAGAGCAATCTAGGTGGCACAAAATCAAGAGAGAAGTCGGAAGCTACATAGCCAAGTGTGATATCTGCCAGAGAGTCAAGGCGGAACATCAGCGACCTGCAGGACTTTTGCAACCGTTGTAGATTCCGGAATGGAAATGGGATTCCGTTGAGATTGTTTGCGGAATTAGTCCATGAATTCATTGATTATCGAGTGGAGTACATATAGGCGATCTCAACAAATCGTGGGCGCACGCAGGCGCGTGGGCAGCGCAAGACAAGACCTGCCCACCAGACTAGGGACTACTGCTAAGAGATTACAATGGTGGGATTTGTACAAATACAGAAATACATCATTCAACAGCCCCCCATAGTCTGAACTGGGCTGGGTAGAATATTCAGACTAAAACGAAAATCTTCAAACACTGCAGTAGGTAGCCCTTGGTAAATATATCGGCATATTGTGAGCTGGTGGGAACATGAAGAACCTGTGCCTCGCCGAGCGCCACTCGATACCTGACGAAATGGAGGTCAATCTCCACATGTTTTGTCCTTTGATGCTACACGAGTTGGAGGAGAGGTACATGGTGCTGACATTGTCGTAGTAGACGACGGTCCACCGAGCGACGGGTTGGTGAAGTTCTTGCAGCAACTGACGAAGCCAGAAGGACTCAGCGACCACATTGGCCATGGCGTGGTACTCCGCTTCCGCGCTGGATCATGACACGGTGTTTTGCCGCTTAGAAGCCCACGACACCAGGTTGTCGCCGAGAAAAACGCCAAATCCGGAGGTAGACTTGCGGGTGTCAGGGCACCCGGCCCAGTCCGCATCAGATTAGGCCACTAGATCATGCAAGGACCGTCGATGGAGCTGCAGACCGTAGTGCGCGGTGCCACGCACATAGCGTAGGATCCTCTTGATCAACTGGAAGTGGATGTCGCGTGGATCGTGCATGAAGAGGCAAACCTGTTGCACAACATAAGAAAGATCCGGCTGCGTCAAGGTAAGGTATTGCAGGGCCCCTGCCAAGCTGCGGTAGAGTGTGGGATTGGAACATGTTTTGCCAGCGCGTGAGGGGAGCTTAGATTTGGTGTCTACCGAGGTGGAGATGGGATTACATTGCAGCATGGTTGCATGGTCAAGAATTTCGAGGACGTATTGGTGTTGGCTGAGAAAAAGTCCAGATGCCATGCGGTGCACGTTAATGCCAAGAAAATGATGAATCCCGCCAAGGTCACTCATGTCAAACTCTTTGTTCAGCGAGGAGATGACATGTTGGAGAAGGGATGTGGTGCTGGCGGTAAGGATAATGTCATCAACATATAGGAGGAGATAGGCAATGTCAGAGCCTTGTCGGAAAATAAATAAAGAGGAGTCACTTTTTGTAGAGACAAAACCGAGAGTGTGAAACGGAGAAACCAAATCCGAGGAGCTTGCTTGAGACCATAGAGAGATTTGTTGAGGCGGCAAACGTGCTGAGGACGAGAGAGGTCGATGAAGCCCGAAGGTTGCTTGCAATACACGGTTTCCTCCAACTCACCGTGCAAGAAAGCATTCTTGACGTCCATTTGGTGGATGGGCCACGAATGTGAGGTGGCAATGCTAAGAACCACACGGATCATGGCCGGCTTCACCACCGGGCTAAAAGTTTCGCTGTAGTCCACCCCAGCCTGCTGAGTGAAACCACGGACGACCCAGCGAGCCTTGTAACGCGCCAGTGTACCATCAGGATGAAGTTTGTACCAAAAAATCCATTTGCCCGTCACGACGTTAACACCTGCAGGACAAGGAACCAAAGACCAAGTGTCATTCCGAATTAGCGCATTAAATTCATCTAGCATTGCAGCGTACCAATGGGGGTCTTTGAGTGCTACGCGGAACAGGAAGGGAATAGGAGAGATGTCGGAAGGGGTGGAAAGGGCAAAATGTTGTGTGGGCATGAAATATCCTTGTTTTCCTCGTGTAATCATCCCATGTGCATTGTTGGGTGGGCATACTGGAATAGCTTTTGGCGGGAGGGCAGGCTGAGCTGGCTAGCTGGGAGTGGGCAAGCGGGGGTCGGAGCCGCGAGGGATGGAGCACGAGGTGGATGCGCGGGTCCCTGGCGTGGGCGGGATGGGCGGATGCCCCGAGGAGGAGCCAGGCGCGTGAGCAGCAGGGGCGTGCTGGTGCTGGCGTCTGAGGTTGTCGGGAGCTGAGGTGGCGCGCAGAGGTTGGGTGGAGCAGGAGCAGGGACCGGGGTGTGGCAGGCTCATACAGAAAACAGGATTCATTGAACGTAACGTTTCGGGAGACGATAACTTTACGTGTAGCAAGATCAAAATAGCAGAAGCCTTTATGCTCATGAGGGTACCCGATGAACACACAGCAAGAGGAACGTGGAGCTAATTTGTGAGGGGATGTGGCAAAGGAGTTTGGAAAACAAAGGCACCCGAAGGTGCGGAGATGATCGTATGTGGTATGGATGCCGTAGAGTAGGAAATGAGGAGTGAGGTTGTGGATGGGACGACATGGTCGAAGATTAAGGAGGTGTGTGGTAGTGTGTAGGGCCTCAACCCAAAATTCGGGTGGAAGAGTGGCTTGGATAAGTAAGGTACGGATGACGTCGTTTGTGGTTCAAAGCATTCGCTCGGGACGGCCATTTTGAGGGGATGTATGTTGGCAGGAGAATCGAAAGAGAACGCCACGAGAGGAAAAAAATCACGAAGATTGGTGTTAAGGAATTCACCACCATTATCACACTGCATACATCGAATAGTCACATTAAATTGGGTGAGAACAAAGGTGAAAAACCATTGAAGAGTGCCACTTATTTCAGATTTGTGTCGTAGAGGAAAAGTCCAAGAAAAATGAGAATAGTCATCTATGATCACAAGATAATATTGATACCTAGAAAAACTAACAATGGGTGATGTCCAAAGATCACAATGAATCAAATGAAAGGGAGCACTAGTACGAGAATTTGAAAGAGAAAATGGGAGACGTGTATGTTTCCCTAGTTGGCACGCCTCACATAAAGGTGATTTTGGTGGCATTTTATTACAAGGTTGAAGGAAATCTAAAGGCAAATGGGAAAGTGCGTGGGAGCTCGGGTGGCCAAGCCTACGATGCCACAAAGCTTCGGTGGTGATGGAGTGTCCTTGAGGGACGCCGCCTCCGGTGTTGCCAAAGAAGGGGTAGAGCTCTCCATCACTATTGGACCTCATGAGGGGGGTCTTGCTGCTGAAATCCTTCACGGTAAAGCCAAAAGGGTCAAACTCAACTGTACAGGAATTATCACGAACAAAACGACGGGTACTAACGAGATTTTGAACAATATTCGGAGAAACAAGGACATCATTGAGGAGGAAGGGACGAGAGGTGAGGTGGGCGGTACCGGTAGCTGTAATGGGAAGACGAGGACCATTGCCAACTACAATATGCTTATAATTATGCGCTAAGAGGGAATAAGACGAGGTGAGGTTACCTTGGTTTCCGGTGACATGCGAAGACGCGCCGGAGTCCATGATCCACTCAGGGGGATGGTGGAACAACGATCCATATGAGGGGGCCTGATGTACCATGGATGCATGATCCCAAGAGGGTGGCAATGGAGGCACGTACGGCACAGCAGAGTAGTGCACGGGGTAAGCTTGGGCGTGCATGCCAGGCCGTGGCCCGAGGATGCTCGTCGCGTTCGGTGGCAACCATGGAGCGCGGGTGGGTAGGAAGGGCGACCCCCAGGGTGCAAAATAGCCCATCCAAGGCTGCTGAGAGGAGCCGCCTGGGTAGCCGCCGCCTGTGCCGCTGTGCTGACCACCACCGCGGCCGCGTCCGCCGCCGCTGATTTGTTACTGCCTGCCGCGGCCGTTCCCTGGCTAATAACCAGGGATTGGATTCGTTCCCCTGTAGTTTGGGCTGATGCCGCCCGGGTACGCGTGAGCAGCAGGGGGCGTGCGGCCACCGCCGCCGCGGTTGCCCGGCCCTTGGACCTGTGGTGGAGCGATACCGCGCCCGTCGCCGCCGGAGCCACCGCTACAGCCGCCACCATGGGCGACCATAGCCTGGGCACTATTGGTGCGTGCCTTTCGCGCCATCTTGCGCTCGGCCTGCGGAAGCCGAGACTGGGCCTGGGCGAACGTGGGGTAGGGGACGGCATTGGCGAGGATCTCGGCCTGCATCTCGTACTTGTCGCCGAGGTCATCGATGAGCTGCATTGTCAGCGCCCGGTCCGTGATCGGGGCACCGACTTCCTCGAGTTGGTCGTTGATGTGCTTGAGGCGGCCGCAATACTCGCTAGTGGAGAGGTCGCTGCATGGCGAGTCGCGGAGGTCCTAGTTAAGCTGCATGTCCTACCCCTCACGGTTGTCATAGAAGAAGGTGGGGAGGCACGACCAGGCGGTGTAGGCCGTGCAGTTGGGGTCGAGGATGATGTCCTGAAGCGCCTCAATGACAGTGGCATAGAACCACAGAACGATCTGGCTGTCCTCCTGGCGCCAGGCTTCGCTGGTCGTGCGGTAGGCGTCAGCGCTCTCCACGTGGGCACGTGCCTTGTAGAGCCGGAGGAGAAATAAGATGATTTTGCGCCACCGAGTAAAGTGCTTACCAAAAGATTCCAGGGTGAATTTGATGTAGGTCAGAATGTTGATGTCAAAGATCGACACAGGAAATTGTTGCTGGCCGGCGAGGGCGAGCACAGAGGGACGGCGGGGTGCGGAAGCATGGGAAAGATACGGGCCCTCCATTGGAAACAAGGGATATTGGGTGATGGGGCTTGGTGGTGCTCGGGGCATTGGAGGGCGTTGGTGGAGAGGTGTTTGGGGATCAGCATCAAGAGGAGTAGTGTCGAGACCTGAGCTCGCCATGGTAGAGAGGAGGAGGAGGGAGATTGGGAGAGAGGAGGAGGTGGATTGTTTCGCTCTGATACCAAGATAGTTTGCGGAATTAGTCCGTGAGTTCTTTGATTATCGAGTTGAGTACATATAGGCGATCTCAACAGATCGTGGACGCACGCAGGCGCGTCGGCAGTGCAAGACAAGGCCTGCCCACTAGACTAGGGACTACTACTAACAGATTCCAACGGTGGCATTTGTACAAATACAGAAATACATCATTCAACACGTTGGAATGGATTTCATCACCAGTTTGCCTACCTCTAGTAGGGGAAATGACTCTATTTTGGTCATAGTGGATAGACTGTCCAAGGTAGCTCATTTCATACCCGTCAAGACTACCTACCAGAGGTCGAAGCTAGTAGAGTTGTACATTGCAAGAATAGCTAGTATGCATGGAACCCCCAAGACCATTGTGTCGGATCGAGGAACCTAGTTTACCTCAAGATTTTGGATGAAAGTCCAAGAAGGATTAGGAACCAAACTGAATTTCAGCACAGCTTATCACCCGCAAACCGACGGACAAACTGAAAGGGTGAACCAGATCTTAGAAGATATGCTGAGAGCCTATGTGTTAGAGTATGGATCTAAATGGGAAGATTGTCTGCCTTTCGCGGAATTCTCATACAACAATAGTTATCAAGATAGTTTGCAGATGTCCCCATTTGAGTTCTTATATGAATGAAAGTGCCGTACACCTTGAACGGGTCGCAAGTGGGAGAGATTCAGATTTTCGGACCCGACATCCTATGAGAAGCTGAAGAGAAGGTTCATAAAGTCCGTAAACACCTCAAGACCGCTCAATCCAGACAGAAGAGTTATGCTCACAAAAGACGTCGATACCTGACCTTCAATATCGGAGATTTTGTGTATCTCAAAGTATCACCCTTGAAGGGAAAGCAACATTTTCAATTGAAAGGGAAGCTTGCCCCCAGATATATTGGACCCTTCAAGATTCTAAGCCGCAGAGGAGAAGTATAGTATCAACTGGAATTGCCTGAGGTGATGTCAGCCGTGCATAATATGTTCCATATCTCATTACTTCGCAAATTCCTAGAAGTTTCAGAGAAGACGAAAGTTTTCAAGAACATCAATCACCAAGCCATATATATCAACAAGGATTTAACCTATCATGAAGTGCCCGTCCGTATTTTGGAAGAAGCTTTTAGAACCACCCGGACCAGGAGTATCAAGTTTCTCAAGATCCAGTGGAGTAACCATAACGAAGAAGAAGCCACCTGGGAACGAGACGATTATATTAGCACAGAGTTTCCCAATCTCTTTAGTTCCTAGTTTTTCTTGAATCTCAGGACGATATTCTGTTTAAGGAGGGAAGGTTTGTAACATCTCAAAAATATTAAATAATCTTATCAAGTTCTAATCACCCAAGTTTAGGGTTAACAAAAACTTTTACTATTAAAATCTATATGCATACATATGTGCTTATTATTTAATGCATGAATGTTACTATGCCATGCTTGAGTGCTACAAATGGTAAGGATTAGTTTAAAAAGGATTACCACATCATCTAGATCTTTTCCAAGCAAAATCAAATGAAAAGAAAGTCAAATATGAATCATATGAGCATATGGTCACTTTGGCCAAAATTAACCACTATCCCACTTTGGGTGTCTCTAGTAAAAGATTTCCAAAAAAACAATTCTACATCTTTTCACCCCTTGCTAGACCAAGTAAAAATGAACCCGAGCAAACTTTACAAACCTACATAAACTATTTTCAAATCCATTTAAGAGGTAATTCAAAATTGAATTAAGTGTAGGTACATAGATCATAATTTCTCAAAAACCACTCAAACCAAAACCACTTGACAATTCCCATCAACTAGAGACTACCAAGTATATGATCAGCTCACCCACAAAAATCATGGAAAAATTCCAAAGTTAAGTTCAAGCAGCCATTTAGTCGAACACCTAGCAGACATAGTACAAACTCAACAACTATCTACTGTTTGAAATAAATCTTGTAGTCATCTTGGTACTACAATCAACCTCACTTGCTCACCCACGATCATCCTAGTACTTGGCCATGCAAAGGAGAAACCTCACTTGCCACATTGACCAGTGCAAAGGAGCCATCCTGTTCTAATCGTAGCGCTGAGATTTGCTGATAGCGTTTCGGTTAGATAGAGCCGCTGATGCATGGGACCAACCTATCAGCAGCTCGCTGTGCGCGCGCTATGCAGTTGGGATGAACCATTTCTTTTCCCGTGCAGAGCCCAGCAATTCAAATATAATTTGTCTATTTAGTTTAAAACCCTATTCTGTCAGTAGATTCAAAATTCAATTTAAAGAGATGTCCTAATCCAAAATGCATGGTTCCAATTTTTTAGAAGGGGATTAAAAATATCTAATCACTCCCGCTGGATTCAAACCAATTGAAACTATGGATCACCTATACTAAAAATAACAAGACAAAGACTTTTACCACTTCAAACATTTTTGTAAAATTAACCATTAATGTTTTTGAGTTGATTCCAACTCTCAAAAATCACATTTGCCATGCTCTACCTAAATATGTCAAAAGATTTGGTTTTACAAATATTAAACATGGTTTAATATTAAAAGAATGATATATAGGCATTTCTAGTCACTTGAGTATTATTAAATAGTAATATTAAATCTTGTAATACATGACCACCTTTTTAAATCACATTACCAAGTATTTTTAGTGAGTAGAAATTACTTTTCCCAAATAAGAAAAATAAGAATGTGCTATTATTACATGTAATGATTGAGATGATTCTAGATCATATAATATGAGCCTTGTGTGATAAATAGAAGTAGTTAAGTTGTTTGGTGATTGTGTACATTGTATGTATTTATAGACGCTAATAGCGACCCGGGGTATGACGAGGAGGAGTACTTCGAGGAAGAAGAAGAGAACTTCAACAACTACACTGCTCAAGGCAAGCAAGAACCTTTCATGATATCTATGCAAGCCCACTATACTAGATAACATATGCAAGATGCACTATGCATGCTTGGTTATGCAACTTGATTATACCAATCCCAGTGAACCTTGAATGAACCTTGAATTTATTTACCATCTTTAGTTTTCCTTTATTAAAGTTTCTTATCTAGTTAATGAATTGTGATTAGAGGAAAAGTAGGATGGCTACCATCAAGAGAATAGAACTAGTCTTGGATACTTGTATCGGACTAGCACCTCTCTATAGTGATACACACCATACTAGTGGCTAGTGCTAAACTAAAACTTGATCACTTTAGATGGGAACACTTGGTGAAAATGATTATAAAAACCTTGGAATGAGGAGTCATTCTATTGAAATGTTTTGACAGGAGTTATGAAACACAATGTTTTGATGATAAAACTGAGTGAGGCATGAGTATTGACTTTGATAAAAATTTATGGTTGGGTTCGGATGCGATACCATTCCAATTTTACCATACAACCACAATACCTGAGTTGGGTAGGGCTTAACAGGAAGTTTATATGTATTAGTATGGGTTCCCTTGCGGAAGAGGTGAGCTGAGGCTACCTCGTGAATGAATGTCCACCTATAAAGTTTCTGGCAATGGTAGTTGGTCATGGCTGGGAGGCCAAGCTCATAGGGGAGGTGCCTATACTAGGGTGTGTAATTGAAAGGTTAGGTTTAATGATCCTCATACCAAGTATGATGATTCAAGGTTACCCCTGACGGATGTATCGAATTTTGTGGTGATAGTGTACCACCTTTGGAGTGTCAAACTATTCGTATAGCCTTGTCCGTGGTTATGGATAGTTGGAGTGGTCATACTGTTTCGTTGTCAGATGTTTTAAAAAGGACTTGTGACTTGAAAGATGAACTTGACATGACCACAACAGAGTTGTGGACATGAAAGCTAAATTCCCACTTAAGTGATGGAGAGAACTGAATTAGGTCTTTATTCTTAAATTCCTTATGAAATAGACCTGGCTTTTTGCAAAAAAACCTAGAGCTTAAGATTCCTACTAGTTTTACCTTACTTATGTTAGTAATAGTTTGCGAGTACTTAAAGAGTACTCATGGCTTCGTCCTTGGCTATTCCCATGGCCGTACTATGATGAGGATTACCCGGAAGGTGGACAGCAGGAGGTCTATGATAACTAGGATCATCTCCCATCGTCAGCATTGCCTGTGACCATGATGATGGAGCCTACTATGTTTACTTTCCGCTGCTTTGATTGTATTAAGATTGGATCATGAGATCTTTTATTTCTAAGACCTTTATTATGGTTTGTAATGGATGATGTACTGTGGTACCAATTTTGTTATGTCTCGCAAAAATGGTAATCCTGGGATTGCGATGTACGGCATGACAGGCATATGGACTTAAAAATCCGGGTGTTGACACGGTCTGTCCTTATGGTAAAAGAACATGGACAGGCATTGCTTCATGGACTCACTAGCTTTAATCCTAGGATAGACTCATTCTGTCCTAACAGAAAAGCTAAGAGTTTCAGTAATGTAAGGATTTCCGAAAGTGATGGTATTTCTCCGAGTATGGAAATAGTATTAGAAAAGAATAAGACTCTGCCTAATTCAGAGATACCCCTCACACAAAGAGGCGTAAGCACTCATTTCTAAGAGGTGAGATTGTGGAGTTGCACTCCGTAGTAATCTATAACCTCAGAATAGAAATGTGAGGGAGGAAAACTCAACCCTCTATCGAGGTGGGTGCCGAAGTGCACTCGCTTGTGGGCATTGGGGGTGGGGATGGTTTGGCCAAAACCGCTCCGCCAGTCGCCAGCACGGAGGAGTCCTTCCCTCTTGATGATGCGGAGCTTCTCATCGTCAAGGACATAGGTGACCCAAACCCCGCGGAACTTCTCCTTCTCCGCCGTAGGGGCCATCGCCGATGTCGTCATCGTGCCATAGGATGAAGCTCCAGCCATTTTCATGGGTGGTGGTGACCTTGGATGAGCAGCGCTATGCGTTTGGGAGGAGGTAGAAGAGCTTTGCACAGAGGTGTCGAGAGGAAGTTAAAGACACTGGCGATGGTAAGGAAGAAAAAGGAGATGTTAACCCCTTATATCCCTCACCTGTGCTAAGATTCTTGCAAAATAAACAGTAACCATGCCACGCATTGTGGAAGGAGCTGGGTAACTTCCTCACGATGATTACGTCGCCTCAATCTCCACGCATGCATTAAAATGATGCCTCGGTTCCACGAAAGGTTTACTCACCAACGGTCGTGCTGACAGGAATGTCTGTCAGTGACGTGACTAGACCTTGACTAATGTCTGGTTACGTCAGAGACCAAGTTCCGGCTTAGTTTGAATTTCAAGATGGAAACCTGAATAATGTACTCATAGTTTCGGCTTATTTTTAAGACCTCGATCCTATCCTTTCTTTTTAACTTTCAGGAACCCTTCAAGATTCTACAAGCCGAAGATGGATCAAGCTAGACGATGATGAAATCCGACTATGGATCTTGGAGGCTTTTGGGGGCTGCTGTTGGGGATATACTTTTCGGGTATCCTCAATGTGCCTCACTAACCAGGGTGGCTCACTTCGGGTTAGAGCTTTGCTTCACGGGCATCCCAGTCAAGGAGAAGAGACGGAGGACAGTCCGACTACAGGAAGGCCCAGAAGACTTACCGACATAGGCATGTAGTGTTACTTGTAGTTCAAGATGTACTCTTTAACCGACTCTTAGTCGTAGCAGGATAGGTCTCTCCTGTAAACCCTAGGCCGAATATCTATATAAGCCGACCTAGGGACCAGCCTTTAGGGCACCCCACAATAGTCTACAATCTCAACTCGCACAGGAGAAACCCTTGTAACCCATATTCCGGCTCTGTCGTATTACTGAATTGTTGGCAAGAGTAGGATCCGTCCAAAGCCGGCAGATTCAAACCTGGGTAAACTTGTGTTCTCACCGTCCCAGAACACCATACATCTCACACCCCCTCTCTTCTGCATGCCTTGAGGACCCCCTCATTGCGTACTTGTCATCAATCCGATGACAGACCACCCTAGTTAGTGAGTCAAAGTTGGTATACCCAAAACGTATATCCCCAACAGTAGCCTCTAGATGCCTCCAAGATCCAAAGTCAGATTTCATCGTCTAGCTTGATTCTTCTTCGGCTGTGGAATCTTGAAGGGTTCCTGAAACTTGAAAACAAAATGTAGGATATGAGGCACAAATGAGTCAGACTTGTTGATATCTCATTAGTACTTCCCCGCTCGATTTCAAATTGAGCCAGAATCTAGTCGGTGACGTAACCTAGCAACTTTCCAGGTCTTTTCTTGTCACTGACAATATTCTGTCAGTGTGACTGTTGGTGGGTCCATATTGCACGGAACTAAGGTGTTGTTTCAATGCATAGACAGAGATCGAGGTGGCAGAGCCTTCACGAGGAAGTTGCCCCTCTCATTTTGCGACACGTGGCATTAAATCCTTGTGTTTAAACGCTAATCTTGGTGCAGATGATTTCCTTATAAGGGGTAACATCCTCATTATCTTCCTCTTCTGCACATGTTCTTCCTTCCCCCTGAGAAAACCCCAACCCTCCTCCTCTTCCTCTCTCTCCTTCTCCAAATCCACCAGCGTCTCCCATCCAAGGTCCACCAGCAACGAGATGGATGACGCGTCGACTCTGGGGCACGACATCATTAGTGGCGGAGGATAAGAAGTACCGCAGGGTTTGTATCCCGTGCATACTGGATGATGAAAAGCTTTGAGCCACGGAGGAGGAAGGACTTCTCCGTTCTTTGAAAAGCTTTGAGCTTCTTCCTTCCCCCCATGATGATGAGCAGGTTCATTTTGGGACCCATCTGGATTACGGATTGAGCTTCCCGCCATTGGAATTATTTTCCGAGGTAATCTCCTACTACAACGTCCATCTCCATAATATCCCCCCAAATTCTATTCTAGAGCTTAGCGCCTATGCCTATCTTTGTGAGGGATATATTGGAATTAAACTCTATCACTACCAGTGTTCCATACAATACCGAAACTCTTAGCCTAGTTATTAGGAGAGATTGATTCTATCCCAAGGTCATAGCTAGTGAGTCAGTGAAGAGGTGGCCAACCACTTTATTTTGTCATACGGATAGGCCGGCTATTGAAAAGGCAGCAATCTTTCCGGTTTTCACTAACGGTGCGCCGCCCACCAAGAATCCTGGGACACGGAGGCACCCACTCTGACTGAAGACTTGATCCGCACCAACAGGCGGATTGAGTTTTTGATGAAGAACAAAGGCTTGAAGGGATCTGACTTAGTCCATGGCTATCTAAGTCATCGGATTCGACCTCTACAATATCACGGGGACCGACTAATGCACACGGTCACCCTCAACAAGATGGACAACCTAAAGGTGAGTTCGACCTCGATCCCCTCCAAGGAATACGAGTCCTGGGTGAGGTGGCTGATCAACTGGAAAGTTCCGGAAATCTCAATGCATATGTATATAGAAGAGAAACTCATGTCCAGTGAGTTTCCGACTGACCCACCTTGTCTTTATCTATTTGTACATGTTTTATTATATCATAATGCTGAGATATTTCCAGCTTTCATCTTGCTGGCCTCCCCAAGTTGGAGCTTTCTCCTATCGAGGGTTATACACCAGAGGATCAAGTTCCTCTAGAGAATGAAGAACTTGAAGAGTTGCCAGAAGCACTTACACGGAAGCGTAAAACTCCGGTTGTTTCAGCTAGCCCAGAAACGTTGCCAGTCGTAAAGAAGTAAGTCCTCCATCCAGGTCTCGTACTTTTGTTTGTATTATTTCTAGGTCATAACGATTCCAATCTATTACTATCCAGAGCTAAACCATTGGGACAAGGAAAGGGGAAGCCTACGAAGACCCTGCACTTGCAGAAGTTAACTTTGGTTTCACCCACTGCTACACCTCTGACTCCCAATCCCATGTCATCGTCAGCACCAGGGGATATTCCGCCTCTACAAGCTAGGGATTCTAAGGCTCATCCTGAAGAGCTACTGAACTTAAGTTCACAAAATGACATCACCATGAGTGACTCGAGAACTGATAAGTATGAACCCTTTAAGGGTAAATGATACCTCAGCTGAAACCTTTGCTGACAATCCCCTGAAGATTCCTAGTGCAACCAATCTAGGTCTCACTAATAAAAGTACAGAGGAACTTCGGAAGCTTGCGTTGAATTGCTTGGAGTCTAGGAATATTCCAGCTAAGGAAGAGGGTCAGAAAGATAAAGATGTGAACCTTCCAGATCCGCTGGATCAAGTTCGTCTTCACGATGAAAATTTAAAGGATGGTGCAGTTCCACCTCCACAAATCATTCCTTTAACTTTGGTCGATAAGGTTTCTACTGAGATCAACAGTAGCCTCAACAAGTTGCAACACGAGCATTTTGTAAGTCATTTTCTAACTCTTTATTACATTTATATCATATCCTCTAGGCCCCAAGAATGAAGTTGGATAGAGATAGAATCCGAGTTTATGGTTTTAGAGGATGCCAAAGAACGAATTAGTGTAGTCCCCAAGGCTAATGCTGAAATTTAACTTAGTTAAAATAGAAGCCCGAGTCTTAGTGGACTTCTAACTCTGTTTACCATTTTGACTTACAAAAGTGAATGTTTATTACTAGGAATTATTGAAGAACATCTGCAACAACCGGAGAGAGGTCAAGGCTCTCTGACTTGAAAATGCTAAACTTAAGGCTGAGAAGGATGAAGGAGAATGTAAGTTTTTCCGGCTATCTCTTCTCGTATTTTTACTGAATGCCAAAATGTGATTTCAACTAACTTTGTCCTTTCACTCCAGGTTTGATGACTCGGTCTTGCAAACATGTGGAGCAAGCTGAGAATTTCAAAATCTTGGAGTCCAAGAATGTTGAATTATGAGAGGAACTCAAAAAATTGAGGGCTAACCACGAACGTAATGTCAGCAATATCCTGGAATCCGGTGACATGGCCACCGAAGAGCACGACCGAGCCATTGCTCGCCAAGACAAGGAAATCTACGACTTGAAGGAAGAATTTGATCGGCAGAAAGATATGACTCAAGCCCTTCGGGATGAACTCCAAAGTTTGCGACCTGAGAAGACCAAGATAGATGATGCTATACTTGGTAAATTTTGCTACCCAAACCCATATATTTTCATGCTTGAATGTTTCTGACTGAATTTTGTTAGTATTTACTAATGTTGTCATTTCATAGCCCCTCTCAACATTTCGGATTCCTCTTCGTCTGAGTCCCGCAACGACCGATTCATTGCAACCGGAGATTTGATCCATGACTTCCGCCAAACTCTTGAAGAGGTTAGCAAAACCATTAATATCTTCGACCTGCATGAGCTATCTTCTTTCGAGTTGCGGGATAGGTTGAAAGATTTCCCGAAACTGGTTGAGAACTGGAAGATGTCATATGCCCGGACTACCGCTCAAAATGCCCTTACCATGGTGATCAGTCACCATGGTATCATGCAGATCTGGGAAGCCACCAAAGGTATTTCGGACATTGACGAAGATGGCAACACTCAAGATATTGGAGCCATATGGAAGTCTTGTGCTGGATACGCCTGTCATGTGGCTGATATGACCAGCTATGCAAAGCCATTGTTACAGTCTATTGCGGTGCCGCCCAGCCCCCCAGCCGAAAATGCTTCTGACGTTGACGAGAAGACTGAGTCAGATGCCATCATCACGGACAAGGATCAGGGCAACGTAGATACTAGAAACATCAAGTCGGCAAATCCTCCATCTCCTCCACCTATTGCATAGGATTGAAACAAAACTATGCGTTATTCTGAAGCAAGTGTTGTAATTGTTAACCTATTTATCTATTTGTGATGGTCTCTAAGAACTTATGCTTTACTCTAGCACTTTTGACTATTTTTATTGTTCTAGAAAATTTACTTAAGAACTTTATGTTTATACTTATCGTTTATCTGGCTTTCTGTCTTGTACCTTTCATGAGCCGACAAACTTTTAGCACGGAAACACTGGCAAGTAATGGATTCAATTGCTAAACCAATTTAAACTTGGAAACAGAGTTGGCTTCCAGTACCAAATATTCACTACTCAGAAAATACCCACATCTAAGTAATCAGACAAATACCAAAGTATAAACATAAAATTTGACTTACACCCAAAGGTAGCATTTTATTTAGAATCGTAAATCTAACTAGAACATACATGAGCATAAAGTACTTTCAAGTATTTTGGGATTTTTGACTATGACATTATCATTCAGAAATAATATGGTACTTAAAAATTCTCATAAAATCATTGAGGGAACCAATACTTTATTTCACTTTGAACATGTACATTTATATGATTACAAAGAAAGAAAACATAAGAATAAAAGGGACGTAGCTAAGCAATATTCCAAGGATGGTCTAATTCATCCGGATATGTACTGCCTCCAGCTCTCTCTTTTTTTCCTAGTAGGAGGTCTTTCTTTGGCTAGCCTCATGTCCTATAGATAGTATGAAAAATTGTGCAATACTCTTCTAACCATAAAGTGCCCTTCCTAGATTGGGAAAAGTTTGTGCTTTATTTGTTGCACTAGTCAGAGAACTAGATCACCCATTGTAAAATACCAATTTTTTACTCTCTAACTATGATACTTGTATAACTTCTACTGATAGGCTATAGATCTCTATCCATCAACGACGTGAAATTCCTCAAGCACATCGAGGTGATATTGTCGAGAAACTTCGACATCTTCTTCGACATACGTACAGACTCGAGAAGAAATATGGATAAGATCACTCAAAAGAATTGCCTCGAATCCATAGATTAAGAAGAAATGTGTATATCCAGTTGAACTGTTAGGAGTAGTTCATAAACTCCATATAAGAGATGGTAATTGATCCGCCCAAACCCCCACAGCACGGTGAAGTGGTGCTTTGAGCCTAGGTTGGAGGCCTTGTAGAATTAAATCATTTTCCCTTTTGACTTGTCCATTAGCTTGTGGATGTGCGACTGATGCAATATCAAGTCAGATCCCTTGATGTTCGCAAAACTCGACAAGTTCTCCCATTGAAAAGTTGATCCTATTGTCTATAATAATATTGTGTTGATAGCTGAATTGGATTATTACGTCCTTCGATGAGTCTTTTGGCTGTAGCTCCATCACAACTTGTGACAGGTTTATCCTCAATCTGTTTTGTAAATTTATCCATCATCACTAGTAGGTGGTTAAATCCACTTGGATCCCGTTTAAACGGTCCTACCGTATCAAGCCCCCAGACCGTAAAGGGCCATGTTATCGGAATTGTTTGCAGCTGATCAGCCGGATTATGGGCTTGCTTGTCATACTTTTGGAAACCTTTGCACATCTTGACCAGCTTCTCGGCATCTGCCTTAGCTGTAAGCCAGAAAAATTTGTGTCAAAAAACCTTTGCCACCAAGGATTTGGCTATGACGTGATGTCCGCATTCTCCTTGTGGATTTCCCTTAGGATTTCCACTCCTTCTTTCGAAGAAACACAACGCTGAGAACCCCCAAACACACTCTGCTTATAGAGATCACCACTGATTATTGTGGAAGATTTTTCTCATCGGACGATCTGCCGGCTCAAAACCTCGTCTTCAGGTAATTTTCCATGTACCAAGAAACTGAAGTAGGGTTTTGTCCAGCTGGTAATAATAGCCAGAACTGCTATAAGTGGTAATTCGTATTTGGTCAGATACTTCTCGTCAGCTCCTATGATAGAGGGAACTTGTAGGTGTTCCAAAAAAGCGCAATTCGGAACCTTTTTCCCTGTAGAGCCTTCTTGATTGTGCATCTTATTCCTTGTTTTCTGTTTGGGGAATGTGTTGAACTTCAAACCCTTTGAATGAGTTTGCTTGTTCATCCACGACAGCTCGATATGCTGCCATGTGCTTATTCGCCCTATATTGATCAGATACTTGCTAATCAACTAAATTCGAGACTCTGTAGCACATGAGTCCTCGAATGCTGATGTCTTTAGCGATTCGAATTCCATGCAGTAGCGCTTCATATTCGGCACTGTTATTGGTCGCCGTGAAGTGAATTTGCAACACATAGAACAATTTGTCTCCTTGGGGTGATTTGAGTACCACGCCAACCCCCGAGCGCTTTCGACCCGTCAAAATGCAAGGTCCAGTAGTCCAACTCTGAGACATTAATGTCTTCTTCCATCTCTGTCCAGTTAGTGACAAAGTCAGCAAGGATCTAGGATTTAATCGATGTCCGTGGTTTATACTCAATGTCAAAATCTGCTAGCTAAATTCCCCACTTAGCAACGTGTCATGTGGCATCATTGTTGTTGATTATATCTCTCATCTGAGCTGTGCTCACCATGGTAGTCTCATGTTCTTGAAAATAGTGTCATAGCTTTCTAGCTTCAAAAAAACAAACCATAGGCTAACTTTTAGTAATGAGGATACCATTGTTTCGATTATGTCAGAACCTCGTTGAGGTAATAAGTCGGATGATGCACCAACTGTTCTTGTTTTTGCTCCTTTCTTTCTAGCACCGTGACAATGCTGACAACTTTATTTGTCGCAGCAATGTAAAGAGACATGGGTCCTGAGTATCCGGTGATGCAAGAATATGGGCGGATGACAGTACTGCTTTCAGGTCTTGGAGTGCAACCTCAGCTTCATCAATCCAGATGAATTTGTTGGTCTTTTTTAAGAGCTTGTATAATGATGTGGCTCTTTCACTAAGCCGGCTGACAAACCGACTGATTGCTGCGATGCAGCCAGTGAGCCGTTGTATGTCCATTAGGTGAATTGGCCTGGTACTGTTGAGTATAGCCTTTGTTTTGTCTCGGTTCACCTCTATGCCTTTTTGAGACACGATGATACCTAAGAATTTTCTAGCTAAAAATTCGAAGAAACACTTTTTAGGGTTAAGCATGATGTTGTATTTTCGTAGATTCATGAACATTTTCTCCAAGTCAGAAATCAAAGGTTCCTTCTTTTTGGACATCACAGCTATGTTAGTCACATATTCATGTCCGTTGCGTCTGATTTGATCATGGAGGCAACACTGCATAGTGCGCTGGTAAGTAGCTCCTGTGTTTTTAGCCCGAAAAGCATCATTACGTAGCAGAAGGTTATGAAGGGGGTGATGAATGAATTATTTAGTTTGTCCGACTCCTTCATGCATATTTGGTGATACCCATAATATGCGTCGAGAAAACATAGGTGCTTCAAGCCTATGGTTGAGTCGATAACTTGGTCGATTCTAGGTATACCAAACATATATTTGGGAATGCCTTATTCAAGCCAGTGTAATCGACACACTTTCTTGGTGCCCTTTTTAGGTACCATTATAGGATTGTGCGACCTCTCAGTATGGGTGACCTCTTCAATAAATCCGGCTAATTCTAACTAGGCTAACTCCTTAGCTATAGCTTTGCTCTTTTCATCACCGAAATGTCGTAAGGACTGTTTGATAGGTCTAGCATCAGGATAAAGATTGAGAGTGCTCAACAAGTTCCCTAGGTACTCCGGTCATGTCAGATGGTTGCCATGCGAAGATATCTTTATTAGCTTTGAGGAACTTGATGAAAGCGCTTTCCTATGCATGTTCTAAACCTATGCCTATATGCGTCACCCTAGAGTGGTCATCATCCTTCAGTCGTGTTGTCTTTGTCTCTTTCAATGGCTTAAACTCTGGAGTCGGCTTTAGCACTCCTTCTTCTCAACGGGCATCTCAGATAGATCAATGTTCTTTTTGATCTCCTGGCACTCCTTGGCATGTAGCACGGCTTTGGCAAAGGCGGCATATCTGTCATAGCATTCTCACGCTATCTCCGGGTTTCCCTGGACTATGATAATGCCTTTAGGACCCAGAATTTTCATCATGTTGTACATGTAGCAAGGGAAAGTCATGAATTGCCAGTAGGAAGGGCGCCCGAATAAAGCATGATATGCGCTCTTGAATGGAACCATTTCAAAAGATAGTGGTTCAGTCCGATAATTCTCCGGTGTTCCAAAAGTAACATCCCGATTTATTTCTCCCAAGGAGTTTGCTTTTCTTCTAAGGACAACTCCATGGAAAACCACATTGATTTGATTCAGCTGGGTTTCCCATATCTTCATGCTGTGCAGTGTTTCGATGTAGAGGATGTTAATGTTGTTGTCACCATCCATGATGATCTTCGAGAACTCATAGCCGTCAATCAGCAGATTGATAACCAGAGTGTACTTTCCTCGCCTGAGAGGTTTAGGTGGATGATCGCTTCAATCAAAGTTGATCTTCACTTCCGACCAGTCCAGATATGGGGGGACAACCGGAACAGTTTCCTTCTTTCCATCTGACTTGGGATTTGAGGTATCTGCATCCTCCATGTCGAAATCTTCCTTGGACTCCTTATCTTTGTCAAAACTTTTCTTTCCTTTCCTTCGCTTGGCTCTGGAGCAAGCGGTTTCATCTTTCTTTATGTCATCATTGAAACGACACTTAGCATTTGTGTGGGAAGAGCCCTCGTTACCATCCGGTGCACACACAGATTATTGGCAATGTCGGCCCTAGAGTAGGTTTTACCAGGTTGCTAGTCTCCTCTACCTTGGAAGCGAGAAGTTCTACGGCCTCGTCCTTGGCAGCCTCCGTGCCCTCCTCGGCCTCCTGGTCCAAAAGTTGCGTTCATTGTTTCATTTTCTAGATTGGGTTTATCCTTTGAGGTGTTCTTGCGCTTCCAAGTTTGCTATTGTTTGGGATGTTTTGTTGATTGAGGCACAACTAGGGCATTCAGCAGTCCTTCTAAATCATCATTGGCATCTTGATATTTTCTTGCCATTTCTATCATCTCCCCCAAGTCTGTATCATTGTTGCGCTTGACCTGGTGACGCAACAATCCGATTAGGAGCCCTATGATGAAAGCTTTGATCACGGTGTGGTTGTTGACTCCCTCGCAAGTGTTTTTGTGTCGATCCATCGTCCTAGGTAGTCCCAACAGGTTTCTACGGTTTTCTAGATGCAACACTGTAAGTCTTCGACTGTGCATGGCCTCCTGTAGGTACCCTCGAATTTTTGAAAGAACGCACTTTGCATATCATACCAGTTGTGAACTATGTTTTCCAGGAGTTCATTGAGCCATGACCGAGCCGTCTTCCGCAGCATAAGTGGGAGATATCAGACTGCGACCAAGTTGTTTCCTCCTTTGGCAATGCAACAAGCCTGGAAAAAATCCTAGAGCCAAGTATCTAGCCGAGCTACACCATTGTAGGGCTAGAGGTGTCTTGAGATGGAGAACCCCTCCAGAAAGTTGGTTTGTTGGACGTGTGGCATGAAGCATTTTGGACCCACGTATATGTTATTTGACTCGTAGCATCGCGCCTCTATGTTTGAGTTGATCCGGTTCCTGGTGTCAGTGGGTGACAGCATCGTCGTCTCGGATGTTCGCTAGGGTTGTGGGACCGTGTAGTCGCATCTCTACTTCTTCTACCACCTCCTCTACCTCGGTGTTCTCCCTAGCTCCTATTGGGGACGTTACGCTTGCTTCTTCGCAGAGAGGGTGGTGCTGGTGGGTTATTTCCGGATGAACACTAGCCTCCATCCGGAGCGTCGTTGTGGTGACCCCGGGGAGGGATTCGTGGCAACGTCCACCGTGCCGGCTTGATCCAGCACAGTTTTGGTCATTTCTTCGTCCATCGTTATCACGATCTTCGTCCTCCACCCGCAACCGCCCGCTAGAGGCCACACGTTCCCGCCCATGTGGTGAGCTGGCCAGTGTGGCCCAGCGACAGCGGCGACGGCTGCCCTTTTGGGGTGGCTTCCCTTTGGGCCCTTTTCCTTGGGGAATTTGGCCCAATAGAGGAAGTTTCCCCATTAATATTAATTTGTAATATTCATTTAGTATAGTAATTCCTAATTAATTTATAGATGAATATTCTAAAATAATCTATTAATCTGAAACCCTACGGTTCTGGACTGGCATAGACATGATTGAAATCTCTCTCCGATCAATGATTAATAACGGGACTGGGATGCCCATAATGACCACCATGCGTTCCACGAAACTTTGTCGTTTGAACCATAAACTCCATGTCCATATCCTTTTGTTTATTTGGATACATGACTTGTTCGACATTCGATCTTTAATATGAACATACCAATATTGTTATCGACAAGTCTACTTAACTCATTATCGTGATATCGAATCCCATAACCTATTCAATGGTTGCAACCTATTGGATACAGTGTCATTGAATGGGCCTAGTGTATTTTCCCATCATGCGGGTGAGAAAATCCCGATCTTGATACATAGGTCTCAACGTGTTCCTCTATAATACCGAATACACACCTTTATTGTTACCGAGTTACGATCATGACGTTTGATGTGATCAAAGAATCCATAGGAGACAATCATTAATATGATCTCACAGTGTAAGGAGAAGGTCACTTATTTTCTAAATATTGCAACAACAAAACCATGTGACTTGATCACATTGCAATACTTATATGGGTAATGTGCATCATATCATTCTCTAATGATATGACTCTGATGTCAACTAGCATAAATGTTCCATGATCAGGAAACCTTAATCATCGGTTGCCCAACGAATGATTGAGGTATAGAGGCTACTAGGGACTTGGTTCCATGATCAGGAAACCACAAGTATATCAATGTTTCCTCTTGATATTGTTATTACACAATATGAAACTATTATGAACTAATTCGAGATATGATAATAAACCTATTTATTATTTGCCTCTAGGGAATATCTCCTTCAATGTGATCATAAGATCATAACTTACTGGTAGGAGTGTTTGTCTACTAAAGTTGAACATTGTACTATATTGGTGGAATTATTTGATTGTATGTTGATTAGGTGCTTTGTGTGTGTGTGTGTGTGTTTCCTTTTTGCGATGCGGGATACAAACAAAGGAGGTTATGAGGAAGAAGAGGTTTTGAGGAGACCAAGGAAAGCCACCTAATTTTCATAAGCTTGTCCTACTAATTATATTATGCATGTTTTAATTATTTATTTATACAAATTGCTTTTTGTGTGTGTGTGTTTCCTATTGTAGTACTTTGCCTCCTCCAAGCTATTACACAATGGTACTATTAATTACAACCCCTTGATGACACCTATTCAAACTCTAGTATATTAGGTTGGTGGTTAACACCATACCCCTTAGAAACCCCTGTTAGCCAAAGCAAAACTATAGGTTTGGAAACCCTCGAAATGTTTACAAATGGTATCACTAGTACAAACGCGTTACTTAGAGACGTCAATTTCCCATGGGCCTTAGCCGGTTTCTCATTCTGTCTCAAGCGCATAGCTTCTAAGAGCACACCACCTGAGCCAGTTTTTCTTTGTGGCTCTAAGATACGAGACCTTAGACGGTGCAAAAAGGAAAACGCCTCTAACATGTACGAGATGGAGATGGCCCGTATTTCGAACCATTAGCAAGAACTCGTCAACCTCAGATGGCCTATACTAGGGACCATCTCTAATAGTGAGGCGACCTGAGTCGGATTCTAACAAAGACCATCTCCAGAACTAGTGTGCCTTGAAGCGGCTTTTAAAGTGACCGTATCTAGTGTGTGTAAACCATTTTAGGTAATAGCATGCTAATTTGAAATCGTTCATAGCTGACATGACACATAATCATGATTTAGTAGAAAGGTAGACACATTATATAAATAACTTATTATAGCAGCTCGATCATGGTGACAATAGCCACATAGTTTGGGAAATCCATACAAATTTAGCAATTACATGTTATGGCAGTACATACGAACTGCAGTCCATAAATTAGTCAGCTAGCATAATGGGTACACTCTAACAAACCAGGATTGCATTTATAATCGGCGCCCGGTAGAAGTTCTTGAACCCGAATATGTACCTCTCCATTATCTTTTTCATCAAAGAAAAAAAAGGACAATGGTATCCTGCTTTAGTTTGAAGCTTCTCACAACCTTCTCCTATGCAGTCGTCAAGATTGCATTTGACCCAGCTCCTGTCTTCATCCTAACCATCTTTGGCTTTTTTCTCTTCATTTGCCAAACATGGGCATTTATAGGTTCATCAAGGCGATTCTTTAGGTATTTTCTTGTGCACTCAGTTCCAAATGTCTAGGCAAGCACAAACAATTGAAGAATTAGCACGCTTGTGATTACTGGAAGTATTTAAATATCACCTGGTAGCTTGTTGATAACATGATCAAGAATATATCATCTTATCAACTGGCACTTCTTTTTTAGGACAGATGAATAGGGCAGCCTATAGACGGAGTCTTGATTTTTGGTGGAAATTGGGGTTCACACCAGTATAAGAGGAAGTCTACATGAACTTCTTTCAGATACATGTCATTTTCAAAAAGGCTCTGCTTATCAAAATCAGCGTCTCCCTTGTGTTGAGGCCCTGATGCAACAACACATAAAAATTTCAATACGGTGGAATATTAATCTCTACCATCTAAACACATACAAAACAGATGACTGCAATTTTGATGTTCTTTTGATACCTCTAAACTCAATCCTCTCAGTGGACTCTTCATCTGTTGACTGGAATTCAAAACCACCAAAGTTAGCGTGACTACATCGTAACTGCAGGTTCCCATCTGTTAAATAAATACAGATAAAGAGCATCTTAATACAATCAAGATGCAAGCATACTAATGAAGTGACAATCAAAACAGACCAATGAAGTGACAATTAAATCTCTATTGCTAGAAGAGACAACTAAATCTCTATTGCATGAAGTGATAACTGCAGATTTTGAGATTTATACAAGGGGAAAAGGAGTTGGGATAGATGCAGGCCATCTGGGGGAGGCTCTCCGACGGTGTCGTCGGGTATTCGCAGCTCGATAACCCTGAACCTTCAATTTGGGAAGCAAAATGGCAAATCCCATGGCAAAATTCCTAAACTGAAGCTGCTGATTTAGGGTTTGGGGGTTTGGTTTTCATGCATACCTTCCTAGACGATGAAGGGGTCCTCGGAGGTGAGGGAGAGCATCCTTGCCGCAGGGGACCGGAGGCGGTGGTTGTGGAGAGGCAGGGGACCGGAGGTGGCGGTGGTGGAGGGCAGCAGCGGTGGATAGTGGTCTGGGCGGGCGAGGAAGAACAAAAGTGGAACAAATTTGAAATATTTGTCAAAATATTTTCAGATATTTGGCACCAAGTACTAGCCTCATACGGCTACAAGTGTAAAAAGTCTCTAAAAATGTCCGTTCTCTGAATATTTCACATTTTGCCGCCGTGTACTTGACCACTAGTAATTTGGAAAAGGTAATATTCAGAACTCTAGATATATTCGGAACTCTGCCATTTGATTTTCCTAAAATTTGATAATTATTCATAATTTAAAGGAAAGAATGGTGTGTATACATGCTTGCTAGAGTGAATTTGAGTCCCCTAAGACTAAATGAGGTTCATAAATTGAAGAAAAAATGTGGCGTAGTATAAACCTTGGATATTTACCCTAAAAGGCATGAAGACTAGTGCTCATGCGTTTAGCTACGAGTGTTTTGAATTTGACTAATTCAAATATTTAATCACGAAATGAGATCATTTGGTTACTTAATTATGAATTTTTTACCAATATACTCTTTTTTCATGTATTCTTTGAAGGAAATCTCGTCGGGTGAATATTCAGACAGCAAGAAATATTCCGAACTCTGGATTTTGTTAATCCTAAATTTTTAGAATAATTCATAATTGAAAGGCCAAGGGAGGTGTTAAAGTGAAATGAGTCCTCAGAGTAAATGAGGTTCATACCATGCTGTAGAGCAATTGTTTTGAATTTGACTAATTCAAATATTTAATGCTGATGTGAGATCATTTAGTTACTCCAATACAAATTTGCCACCAATTTAAAATATTGTTGATGTATTGCACCAATTTGACTTATTCAAAATATGTGGTAGTGTGCATGAACATGATCAGTAATATAATTGAACACTAGAAATTTTAAGGAACTCCATATAAAGGAGTAGATTAATATATATAGAAGGTTCACTAGAGACACCACGGATATATTGTCTTACATGCAACCCCAGGTAATAATTAACTAAAATAAAATAAAAGAAGGGGCAGTAGGAGGAGGCTGGGACAGCCTACCTGAGGGGATATGTGCCAATCCTAAAATAATCCCAGAGGAATTTGCGAAATGTTGTTTGCCACACCAAGGTCTTCGGCTGATGCCTTCGGCCTCGACCTTTGCCAATGTCCACCAATGCTGGATCATGTTGTCGAGGTCCGTGTCGATGGCTCTGCCATAGAATGGGAAAAATAGTCTCCTCCTACGCTAGAAAGGGATTTGCCCACACCGTAGCCACCTCAGCATGTAGCGGCTCTTATTGTCCCTAGAGTACTTGCTATCGTCCACTTCATCATCCTCCTCCTACATATGATTTTTAAGAACTTATAACTCATACATATGATTGAATTTTATTACAACTCAAGAATTGACAACATATATGTAAGACAATATTAAATTGATATCAAAGAGAATGCATCTCAGGAATAGTTTGATCATTTCATATATCATGTCATCTCAAAAAAATGACAATCCATTGGATCAGAGTATATGTAGAACAAAGATTGCAGCCTCATAAGTCAAGATGGGAATGGGTCGGCCTGGACCTGGCCTTGGACCTGGCCCTATGGCCCTAGCGCCAATTTCAGGGGCCACGAGTCGACCCATTCTATGAAAATATTATGACCCTGCTAGTCCATTGGGTACCCCAGGGGCGACCCAAATTTCAGGTAGAATACACTTTTTTCAGCTCGATATACACATGATAATATGAAATAACTAGAGGTTACAGAGGAAGCATTAAGCATTAAATCCAACTAACGATATTACAAGGTTCAATGAGCATCTAGCTAAATAATTCAAGGAGCACACTATATTTAATCATCTCCTGGAGGTTACTATACATCCCTCCCACATAGTTCAGTCATCATCATCTGTATTTGAAAAATACAAGAACGTTAGAGAGCATCAATAGTAATTATATGCCAGCAAAATATCCTTGCTTGGTAGATTTGTAGTACTCCAGAATGCACATATGTAAATTATGAAGGACTTAGCTACAATTTAGAGAGCACAAAGCAACATGAGTCTAGCCGGACCCAAAGAGCACTCCAACAAACAACTAGAGAATCAACTCACTCATCTAGTATTTGAGGTGACTTCATTTTCAAGAAAGATGCTTTCATTGTAATTACACAAGACACGTAAAGAACACACATTATCTGACATAATATTCAATTCAATTCAAGAAAATTCTTCTTGATAAGTAAAACTGCTACTCTAACAAATAATAAAAAGAAGTGTTTGCATGAAAACTTGGAATCGACTCACTGGCTCCCGATCAACTGACCAAGCACATTTATTCTGAATATGACTAGCAAATCAAGAAAGTAAAGGTAGCCATGAACTAGAGCATGTGAAGGTAGGAGGCCTAGGCTATTCTCACATGTGCTTGGCAGCAGCATAGGGCAGGTTGCTGTCCATTGATCCCGCCTCTTTGAGTGTCCTCATCATCTACATTTATCAAAATGTCAAAGCTTGAGTTTAGAATAGTTTACATGATAAACCACTGTGAAAATCTGAAAATCGCTTTCTTTCTTACTACCATTAGCTGAAATATGCATGCACATGCAAGTGCACATATCAGACAAGACCACCTAGAACTAGAATGCAAACTGAGCTACAGGAGATGGATATGTATAGGAATAGTCTACCATGTCATCTACATTGTAGATAAATTTGCATACGAAAATTACCCAGACCAATACACAAAATTTCACCCACAAAAATATTCAGATCAAGCTGTTGCAAGATCTACTGACTAGCTAGCAGTTGCAAAATCAACCCGACTTGTTAGCAGTTGCAAAATATTTAGATAAGATGTTGAAAAATTTAATGACAAGCTATTGCAATCACATGGTAGATTGTTCATCTGTACTTGTAGAAGCAATCAAGACAAGACCAACTTCCAAAATCAAGACGGGATGTACCACTAACACTTACGTCACTGAACATATTATAAAGCAAATGGCCAGGCTATGAACATCTAATGCCCAGGAGGAGCACAACCAGTTACTAGCACCATTACTGAAACAAAGGTAACCTCCTATTCCCAAGCCAAGCCTCTTCTAGCCAGCTTCTTCTGCGGCAATCTCTGGCAAGCATTACCATGGGCAGTAATAAACAAATGCAATTTATTATTTCTGTCAATAATTTGGCCAGCCTCCGTGTGAACTGCTACAAGTATACACTAAAATGACCAGCTACACATAGAGAGTTGTAACAAAACAAATCAATATTTCAGCGGGTACCCTGTGAACACATTTTCATGTGCTAGAGATTTGTACACATTGAGATTCAGATACATGCTTTGGCAAAGTGTAATAATCTACTACCATTTTAGAGAGCTCTACTTTTCCTTACAAAACTATTCGCTCATCACTGAACAAGAAGTACCAAGAATCTACAACATCCTCAAGAACTGTTCTAGGACGATCACAGACCAGGAGCTGGACAAGGATTAATTAGAGAGGATTGGAGCACTAACCGTTGGGGAAAGGGAGGAAGCCGATGGGAGGGAGCACGATCTTGGAGCAGGACGAGCCGGAGAAGGAACGGGACTGCGAGTCAGTAGTGGCGATCTGGATGGTGACGAGCTGGACGGCGACGAGCTGGTGGACAGCGATGAGGCGGTGGATAGCGGCGCCAATGATAAATACGAGTGGAGATAGAAAGGGACGAGACGACAAGTCGGCGGCTATCTGGACGGTGACGAGCTGGACGATGATGAGGCGGGGGCTAGCCACACCAGCGGGAGATACAGGCAGGGGCAGGGACAAGGACGGCGACGATGAGACCGGGACGGGGACGGCGATGAGTGGAAATCAATGGGTTGACCCCGTTAACCCAGTGGGTCAGTCAAGGCCGGCTCCATTGGCCCAAAATGCATTCAAGGCCGACCCGTGAGCCCAAATGGCGACGAAAGATTGGGTCGGGTCAGTGACCCAGTGGGCCGACCCGCCCGTTCCCATCTTGACTCATAAGTTTCTTCAGGGATGGTGTAAGCAAACTAAGTAACAATTGCACAACCTATTATTCATGTACATTGCCCCAGGTTTGCTAAATCATTCCTGAAAAAATCTGACACCAATATGTCTGCCTCTCTTTTGGGGAAAATTTGAATCATTGGCCACCATAAGAAATTGAAATGTAATCATACGAAACAATATTCAGGGATATACATATTCCGGTACAAAAACAATCTTCAGGTACATGTACGTAGAAACAACTTATAATCAAAACCATGCATATACATATGCATCATACGAATCATTCAAAGATCAGAAACAATTCAGAGATCTAGTTCCATATGAGATTAATCAAGGGCCTCATAATTTTTTCAGAGATGAAGTTGGTGAACCAAAGTACCAACATCACAACCTATATTGTTTGTGTGCATTGTTGCATTAGGTTCACCAACCCATCCCTAAAAAATAACACCATCATTTGTGTCCCCCCGTACACCGTTTTGGGGTAAAATTCAATCATCGGCCTTAGTGAGAAAACGAAATGTAATTATTATACATTATGAATGCATGCATGCAATAAAAATTTAAAGATCATAGTTCTATGAATGTAGAATAAATCTAGGGGCCTCATACATTTCTTCGGGGATGGCGTTAGTGAACCAAGTAACAATTGTATAACCTATTGTTCTTGTACATTGCCTCGGGTTCGCTAACTCATCCCTAAAAAAATATGAACCCAATGTGTCTGTCTCTCTTTTGGGGCAAATTTTAATCATTGGCCATAATAAAAATTAAAATGTAATCCTTAGAAAATATATTCAGGGATATACATATTCAGGTACAAAAACAATTTTCAGGTACATGTAGAAACAACTTATGATCAATACCATGCATATACATATGCATCATACGAATCATTCAAATATCAGAAACAATTCAAAGATCTGGTTCCATATGAGAATAATCAAATACCTCATATTTTTTTCTAGAGATGGAGTTCGAGAAACCAAAGTGCCAACAACACAACCTATATTTTTTGTGTACATTGCTGCCTCAGGTTCACCAACCCATCCCTAAATAAACGACACTATCATATGTGTCTCCTTTGCACTCTTCTAGGGAAATTTCAATCATCGGCCTCATTGACAAATAGTTCAAAGTTTGGAGTTCAAAGATTATAGTTCATATGTGTAGAATAAATCTAGGGCCTCATAATTTTTTTAGAGATGGAGTTAGCGAACCAAAGTACTACTTGCACAACTTATATTGTTGTACATTGCCTTAGGTTCACTAACCTTCCTAAAAAAATATGACACCATCATATATGTGTCTCCCCTTGCACTCTTTTGGGGAAAATTTGAATCATTGGCCTTAGTATGGAATATAAATGTAATGTTATTCATGTTGTGTATCAAAATCAACACTCAACTAGCAAACCCTAATTTCCCGAAGTCAAATGTTACAAACCGATTAAATTTACAGCACAAGAAGAACCATATGAACGACAACAAGTTAAGAAAATGTAAATTTACTAGATGGCATATGATCAGTTTGGGGTTTTGTGGCTAGACAGATTGGGGTTTTGTGAGTAGATGGTAGATTCATCAATCCATCATTCAAACCATATATATACTACACTACTTCAAGAGCAAAAGAATCTATAAATGATTGAGCAAATTCTACCTATGAATACTAAAATCTGCAGCTGCAACTAGGTAACCTAGCAAAGTAGTACCTCAGACTCCTCATTGGATACCTCCTCCACAAACTCATCATTATCCGAGATTGCGTCGATGAAATTTTGGTGGAGGATGGGGTCGTTGATGTAGAGAAACGGGTTGCCTCCGCCTGCCGCATGCCCCTTATCCAGATCGGTCGCTGGCACCACGACATTGTCGGCCACCTGGTGCTCGACAACAACGACGACTGGCTGGACGGATGAGCTCGAAGCCTCGACGGCGTAGCGATGAGCAGCATGCATACCCGGAGAAGCCGCCTCTGCCTGCTTGGCGACGACTGATCCATCTACTGCTACGCCTCCAACTGGCTTCATCTTCGGCTCGTCTCCACACGTACGCTTCATGGCACAGCTAGGGAGGGCGGTGGTGCAAGTGAAGGAGCTTGAACACGCGCGGAAGGTGCAGATTGGGGTTTTGTGACTTGACAGATCGGGGAAAATAACATGACCTCATGGAAGAAGAAGGCCGAGCGGGTTTATATACACGGGACCCTTGGAAGTCCTCAAGTGGACATGTGGGTGTGGACTCTTGTGTGTGGGGGGCTACCACGATCTACACTTTCTAACTACATTAACAACACATGCAAGCTTTCCCTTAATAAAATACGTGCATGCTACCTCGGGATGGTGCACGGCGCTAGTTTTCGAGACAGGTGGCATATTGACCTGCCTCAGTAGACATGTAGAGGCGTTAAATATTTCTGACCGGCTGCAGTTAAGTGATTTAGAGAGACGGCCAGTTATTTCCATCATCTCAGCTTCAGTCTAGAGGCGGTTTGTTTTAACGAGTTGCTGAGGGGCACTCGTACTAGAGACGGTGTATATTAAAAAACCGTCTGAGATCAAAGTTAGAGGCGGTCAAAAAATTACGACCACCTGAGGTTGATGAACACGGTCGGTGGTTTGTATTTTCGGGTAAACTAGCTCTAGACATAGTCTCTAAGTAATGAGTTTGTACTAGTGTATTATTTTACAAACCTTCGGAAGGTTGCCTTACCCAGAGGAAGTTTATTAGAAATAAAAGGATTTGTTTTACAAATGATACTAAAATAAAAAGGAGGCAAAATGTTTACGAAAATACACCATGTTCTATGTAGTTCTGCTGGGACAATTAACCCGTGCAACCATATTACCCTGGAATGGGACATGGGTTGACTTGAAGTTTGTTTATTCTAGTATGGGATGCCTCACAAATACTTATAAGGTATCATATCCCTCAAATACCAGGTCTCCCCAAAGGTAAGGATTAATTGTTGGGAACAAAGATCTAGGGGAGTTGCGAACTGCCTTTGGGTGCAGCGGGGCGATACTATGAGCCTCACATTGAAAGTGCACAATCGATTGAGTGCAAAATGCGCTCCATGTGGTACTTGGATCCCAATGGTCTGGTGTTAAGAGGACCAACTCATAAGGTAAGCTCCCATACCGGAGAAGGCACCCTGAGGGTCTTGTTTGGTTACTCGACCCATGATCCATGCGGGATCTAGGCAGGGTACCCAAATCTTGTCGGTAAAGTGTACAGCCTCTATAGAGTGTAAAAATATTCAAATAGTCATGTCCACAATCATGGATGGTTGGGAATGCCGCTGCATAGCAGTGTTGGTTTTGTTTTTAAAAAAGTTTGCAAAAGAAAAAAGGCTTGGTCATATGATGACCGGAATGAAAAAAAGGTTTTGGTCATTGGATGACCATATCTGAAAGTAAGTGTTTCGGCCATGGGATGACCAAGAAGGATAAGTGGGTGACCCTAACCTAGTGGTTTTCAATTTCAAATGCTTTCAAATGTTTTAGAAAGGTTTTTTTTCAAAAAAGATATGTAGATGTTATATCTACAAGAGAAACTAATTTAGAAAAGAACCTTAGATAGAGCCTTCCTACAACCACAACCATCCTACATATCCTTTTATTACTGTCTCTTAAGGTGTTTTGTGAGTAATTTAAAAATTATTCACTAGCATTGGACCTGGCCACTAACTTGGTTAGACTATGAGGAAGATGGCAAAGATGAAGGTTGGGATGACGACTATGCAAACTAGGGAATTCTCCAGTCAGTCGCCTATAGGGTTAAGACATGACTTGAGTCTTCTATGTTTGGTGTTTCCACTACTATGTTGAATGCTTTCCCGATGAGGCATTTATGTAAGACTCTATCATACTATTATGCAATACTTATATTGGATAATGTAATGGATGTTGTACTTTTATACTAAAGTAGTTATTCTCCATGATGCATTGATCGTGGGATTTTGGTGGTTTACGTAAGGATATCTATGATAGCTAATCTAAGGTCCCCATATACTTGGTATCAGAGCCATCTTGACTTTAGGAGCACACAGTTAGCATGAACGTTATATGAGAACCAAAGTCAGAACTATTTTCTATGCAAAGGAAAGGATATGGGTATTTCCGAAAACATTGCTTATAGCTCGTCCCCTCTATTTCGAAAACTACTTGCATTAATTTAAATTTTACATAATTAAAATTCACACACTTGTCACTAACTTAAACTACTTTATACTTTGTGTAGATGGAGCTTGTCTTCACCAAGTTCCGTTGGGTGGGAGTGGGCCATCCACTGATGTTGTTTGAGATGGACTTTCTAGAGTTGTCTCAGCTAGTGAGATGCCCTGCTCCAAAGATGAAGGGTTCCAAGAGTCCCAAGACAATTTAGGGAGAGATGGTTTGGCTAGTCATGTGCACAATGAGAGGTGGATTAGTGCCACTGCACTCTATGAAGATAAAGGCACATGTTATTGAGAAGGACTAGACTACTAGTACCATTCGAGTGGCACAAGAGGCACTTGCTCGTCTTGCGTATCAGCATCATGAGCAGATGGGAGGTACATGCTTTCAGTTCTGTGGGAGATGTCAAGAGAAGGGATACCCCATCGAGACCCCTTAGCACTTTGACTTTGGACATCACATGTAGTACATGGACTATCTTCTGCATCACTCAGAGACATCTCTTGACCGCACTCACATGTATGTCGATCTCTAGAAGATGGAGCTCCCCATAGTCGAGAAGAGCCTAAAGGTGGCTCATATGGAGTGCACCCATGCTCTGTAGATCAAGTGGTCCACCATGACTAGTATCAAGCGTCTCTAGTAGAAGGTGAAGGACATGTAGTCTCTCTTGGTGACGATGGAGTCCAAGATAGACGAGTTTGAGGAGGAATGTGTGGAACTCCACAAGGACAATGATGATATTATGTATAATGATGATGATGTTGCGGACAAGGAGGCATTTGACATGGAGCCCCTGAGTGAGCCCGAGGGTGATGACCATGTCTACAAGGAGGAGGAAGACCCTGAGGAGGTTATCCCTGAGCGTAAGGAGGAGGATCTCAAGGGATTGTGCCAGAGCAGGAGGATGACAGCACTGAGGTCATTATTAAGGAGGACACTGCCGCACGCCATAATGGCATCATCGATGAGTAGGACTCGGGAGAGTCTCCGAGAGACCGTGAGATAGTTGCCGTACCCCCTTTTGAGTGACGATTGTGTTGGTTCTCCATGTGTCCCTAGGATGATATGTCAGAAGGGCTTTCACAATAGAAAACAAAGAAACTATGGTAGAACTACCCAAAACACCCAGATCTATCTATGAGTTAATGCAGTAATGGGAATAGATGTTTGGTAAGATACCTTTGTAGACCGAACGCGGTTAAGTTTCCGCGGGGAATGTTGTTGAAGTAGTAGAACTTGTAGCCGACCTCGAGGTTGCGAAGCTCCTCGCCTTATCCTTCTGGTCCTTACTTGACATCCACGGACCCACTATTTGTGGTTCCGTCCATGTACATGCACAAGTATAGTGTCCGATGGCGACAGGATGCAGAAGTAAACCCTCTAGAACCGGAATCCAGCAACATGACGACGTGCCGGTGTTATCGACTCTCTCGTGTGCAGTTCTTCATGGAACCTCACTCATGAGATCAACTGAGAAAGAGGAGGTAAAAATTACCTAATGAAATAGTCCTGAGGAAATCCCCTTTTATTTTTGTGTGTGTTTTCCCTCCAACATAGACTCATATATAGGTGGAAAAGTAGGACTCCCTTCCCTCAAGTCACAATGTGGGACTAAAGGAAATAAGAGAACAGAGGGGAAAGGGGTAACTGGTTGGCTGGGTGGGCCTGCCCGCATGCACCGGCCTGCTAGTGGCCCATGGGCCAGCATGGAAAAGGTGGTGGCCGGGTCGGCCTAGCCCACCAGCATGCGGCAGCGGCGGAATGCGCCGTTGGCCACTTGGTCCCCGCCTGTGGCCCATTATCTAATGGTAAATCGATGTGAAATCTACACTAATCACAAGAGTTTGAAGTATATATTCTCCTAGAATGAGTTGAGCATCAGGTAAAGAAGGTGTATTGAGATAATTAAAGATTATGATCCTGTTATTCATTACCATCCTAGTAACACTAATGTGGTACCTGATGCACTTAGTTGGGAACCATGCTCCCTGAATGCGATGATCAAGTTGGAACAACTAGAGCTCAGCAAGGAATTTGAGAAGTTCTGACTTGAGTTGGTTAGCCTAGGGCTTTTTCTCATACTGAGCTTAAAACCACCCTTATGGATCAAATCAAGGAAGCTCGAAAGGAAGATGACAGTATAGAAGGAATAGAGTGCCGAACATAAAGAGAAACTATCACCAGATTCAAGGTTGATGAGAATGGAGTTTGTGGTACAATGTCCGCAATTGTGTTCCAAACAACCAAGATTTAAAGCAGCTAGGCTAGATGATCTAGATCACCATCTCACTTTAAAACATAACTTATTTTGAACCTAACAAAAACCATAGAGAAAAATCTCAACAAATGGCTAAGTCAAAATCTGTTATTTGATTCAAAATTTGGAGCTCAGTTTATCTTTAACGCTAAAACTCAAAGGCCATGCAACTATACAAACTTATACCTAGTCATGTGCTCTTGCAAGCCACACTATTTACCTGGTCAAGAGCCCATCTTTTCCCAACTAGTCCTTGATGGTTCTGGAGGCTTGATAATAATCTTTCATGGCACTATTAAAACATTCTAACTTTGGCAGTTATTACTTAAGCCACCAAGGGTAGATTAAATCCATGCAAGCCCTTCCCCTAACCAACATAACCTACTCTTCACACCAACCACTCCCTGTTACCATTGGAGCTCTAGGTGTCTCAATCCATCATGGTTTGGTAGGCATCACAGTAATTTGCTGCTAGATCATCTATCTTGCTAAATTTCAAATGCACCTACTTAAATTAAAACCCTAGTCACCTAGATAGAAACCACACATCCCCTGGTAGTGTGCACACTCCCCAACCCATTCATGTGGTATTGACCATGCATAAGAGAGGAGAGAGGAAGTTCATGTGAGATCTTTGGTTGCATGTCTCACCCTGCCTCTCACTTGTCCCCTCCATCGGGACCAACTTGCTCTATGACCTACAACTTCCTAGACGCGCAACCCTCCCTTCTCTATCACTCCCATAACCCATCGACCCCCAATGGCTGGTGACCACACCACCTCAGCCATGGCCACCTATCATACCCCACTCGTGTCCCTGATCGGTTTCGACCACAACCATCAGTGGAGAGAGCACCCACACTACAATAAATGTCTCCATCTGCGACGGTTTGGTTTGTCGAGCGTCGTAGAAGGTGCCTCTTATGTGATGATTTCGTTCACTTGACTGTGGCCGATGGAAAACTTTTTTCCATTTTTGTGGCCCTCTACTATGACAAAATCACTAAAAACATGGAAGAACCTTGACCGACGTGTGGCAGAAGTAAGATTCTTGATTCCTCGCGCGATGTTGACTTACCAAAATATTTTGAGGCGTGTGGGTCCTAGATGTTAGTTTCTCTAGCGTACCATACTTTTCAGTTACACCTTCCTAATTTAAAATCGATAACATTGCTCGATGCATCTGCCATTTATTTAGGCTTCTGGGTCCTTCATGTCAGTCTCTCATTCCAAGAATCATGTGTATGATGATTCTTTTTGTTCGTGCTTCCCTATTCCAAACTTGATAGCGTTGCTCAATGCATTTTCTGTTTATTCAGTTTGTTGGGTCCCACATGTCAGCCTATCATTAGAAGAATCATGTGTATGATAGAACTTTTTGTTTGCTCGTGCCTTCATTTTCCAAACTTGACAACATTGGTCAATACATCAACCATTTATTCAGGTCGTTGGGTTCCCTATGTCAGCCACTCATTACAAGAAACGTGTGTGTGAGGGATTTTTTCTGCACTCGCGCATCCTTGATTCAAACATGATAATGTTCCTCGATGCATCTGCAGTTTAGTTAGGCTATTTGGTCCCACATGTTAGAATCTCATTAGAAGAATCATGTTATGATGGAATTTTTTTTCGCTCGTGCCTCCCTGTTTTGACCTTCGCAACATTGCTCGAAGAATCAACTATTTGGTCTAGAAGCTGGGTACCCATGGCAGCCTCCTCTGTACAGGAAATGTGTGTATGTTGGAATTTTTTGGTCGCGTCCACCATTTTAATCTTGGAAATATTGCTTGATGTTCTGGCTAATGGGTCCTTGATGTCAGCCTCTATGTATAAGAAACATATCTATGTTGGAATTTTTTCTTTTGGTCGCATCTATTACTTTGACCTTCTTAACATATCTCAATGGAAGCATGTATGGTCTGGCAGGTGGGTCCCCGATGCGATCCTCTATGTACAATTACTTTAACTATTATTTTTTTCGAACCCACCGATTAAACTCGAGGGACGCTGCACGCTAGTGGGTCAATGATGTCAACCTCTTTGTAAAGCAATATGTTGCGACAATAAAAAATGGAAACCTAAAATTACTAAACATATGTATGAACATAGGATTCGAACTCTAGATTTCAATACATATAAACTGAGCGTGTTGCCTCTACGCCAAAGAGAATTTATGAAAATATACCATCAAACTTCTATAGTAACTATAACTTTTGTATTAGTCTTCTTAAAAATATTTTGTGTGTCCATGTTTATCTCTCTTAAAATAAAAGGTCAGCGCCCCTAGCATATCATTTTTAAATACCACATAATGGAGTAGTTTCTTAAAAACATGGATAGCCGGATTTTTTTTGAGGTGGCAGGAATGCACAAAAAGGACGAATTAAAAATATTTTGGGCTATACTCCATGGGATATTCTCCCTGGGATATACTCCTTTGGCTCCTTTCTAGAATTTTACTAGGTTGTGGTCAACAGTCCCCTAACCCTGAAAATGCCGAATTAAACATTTTGGGCTATAGAGGGGCCAAATGGGTTAGTTTTCATCTCCTCATTAGTAAAAATTGCATTCTACTAGCCCTCGTTTTTTTTGCATTGTACTGTGCTCAGCCAGATTCGAAATAAAGACCTCACCAAGGGTGGCGAAAAAGTGAAAATTATTTTGACAGATATTCATGCGAAAAATCAAAAGAACCATGGACACACACTCCGCCCACGCCAAAACTGGACTATTACCCAATGCCTCCCTTGGTGAAATCACACTGTATCTTTACCCCTATCATCTCTATCCGATGGTTCTGATGACAGAAAGGAAAAATATCTAGTGCAGATAGACAAGCATCAATGATAACACTTTTGATAGAATTAGTAGCATTTGAAATATCCAGCAGTACAAAGTAAGATAAAAAATATCGATAGATTCCTAGTTCATATTCAACATCACTTGACAGATTCACCAGCATGTGAGAGTGACCAAGTCAGCAATACAAACACTAAAATTCAATAGTAATACAAAGAGAATCAGTTCTTGTTTCATCTCTAAAAACCTTGTCGCATGATGAGTTTGCCCTTTTCTCCAAACACACTCTATCATTGGAGTATGCAAAACTGAACTACTTTTGTGTGCATACCTCTTTCTTAAATCAATGCATGTGTGACCAACATATCCAACCCAAAATGCCCATGCCTCATGAACATTGTGACAAGGCCAAGTTTCAAAAGAAAACCAAGACTGGACATCTACTACCCTTGATCTAAACAAGTACCAATACATCAGTATTAGTTATACAAAATACTATAGTAATAGCAACGACAGAAAATTTGACATATTCAGTAGCATTTGAAAGATTTGGTAGTACATAATATGACTGGAAATGTATCGACGGGTTCCCAATTTACATTCAGCGGCACTTAGCAGATCCAACAACAATTCAAAGTGACCGATTCAATGGTACATATAGTGACCAAAAGAATTAACAGATTCAATAATGCAGACATTCAAATTCAATAGCGGTACAACAATGCGACGAGGACAAATTTCAAAAGGAAAGCGAGACCATATTCTCCACTCGATCTGAATAAGTCCTAGTACATAGGTATTAGTACAAAATAGATTATCAGTAGCTTAACTCCATACAAAATACTCAGTAGAAGTGTAGAACTACCTTAAGCTAGGAACCACTACATGTCTCATCATACGTAGAAGAAAAGAGAATGCTTCAGCGTGTCTAATTGGTGGCTGGGTAGCGCACTTGCTTTGCTGCTTGGAACACGTCTCTCATTTCACTATTGCTTGTGGTCCTCTATGTCAGAGCGATACATGTAAAATTCATATGCCAAACTAGGAAATCTGGGACCCTTAAGTTCCGCAATTCTGATTATGAAGGGTGACTACTACCAACATAAACTAACTAATTAGTACAAAATTACACACATTCACATTAGGATCATCACAAGAGGATTAAGATGTCATATCTCGTTGGTAATTCTTATCCGATGACAGGTTGAGGAGCATGGCAGTAAAGTCGTGCCTCCGGCAGAAAAGATGTGAGCACTTCCAGCGCGATGTCATCCTAATCGTTGTCTCGGATGACATCGTTACTACAACCTGATAGAAACAAACAAACAAGATAAACTACCACAACCTCACATCTTACCGTGGCAATTCGCATACTGCCAATCTGACCCACCTGATAGACATGAGAAGATCCGTGTTGTGCTCGTCAATTTGGGTGACGAACAATAAGCCGTCCTTCCCGATGACGATGACCTCTGCTCTTCGCGAGCCTGGTGCAGGAGCTGGCATAGATGAGTCCCATTTTTAGGGGGTGTATCTGGGTACCGTCATTTAGTGGGAAGATCTGAGGTGCTTGACGAACACTTTCTTGAAGCCAGTGAACTTGCATCCTTGCTCCGTGTAGACACAGAGGTAGTTTCATGTGATCTCGTGGTCATAAACATCATTGTAGAAGACCAAAGTACAACAGATGTCGTTGGGGCATATACTACCTTTTCCGTTGGCGACTTGGTGGTACAGTTCCTTTGATCATGCGGCTAGCCGGATGGCGTTGGTAGTGTCCATACGCATATCTATTTTGTTCAAGATGACGTCACCGACCTTTCTTCAAATGTCGTTCATCCGGTTGTGCCTTGAATCTGTCATCATGTCTAGGTGGATTGGGGGCAAGGGTGGATCTATGTATGACTGTTGGGTGTTTTTGGAGGAGAGGGTTGGTAGATGGAAGGAGAGATGTTGTGGGTGAGATGGAGAGAAAACTGTGTGAAGTGCGCGCTCGAGAAGATCAAAATGCGGGCTGGCGGAGTTGGCGGTGGCTCTTTGAAAGTGGGTTTTTTGCCATGGTCCTTTGTCTATCTTCTGTCGGGCATAGCTACATCGAAGGTGCTGACTAAAGTTAAACATGTATAGCAGGTGGACTATGTCTAATAAAAATGTGAGCATATGTCTAAGGAAAGTAATGAGCTCCACCATTTAGATAGTGTTTAAGAAGACTCGCGGGGCGTACTAAATCGAATATGCTAACTTTTATATATTACTTTTGTAGCTTGGTGATACACTACCAAGTGGGGCCATTAGTTGCTTTTTCCTTAGACACTTGTGTCCTGTACTAGATATAGGACTAATAATTTCTTATCTAGCACCAACCTATACACCCATATGGAACCGAAAATGCCCCAAGCCTGATGTATATTGTGACAAGACCATGTTCCAAAAGAAGAGCAAGACCATCTACTGCCCTTGACATAAACAAGTATCAATACCTAAATATTAGTTCTACAAATTACGTTAGTAATATCAACGGTAGAGCATTTGACAGATTCTCTAGAATTTGTAAGATTGAGTAGTACGGAATAAGATAGAAAACACCGAAAGATTTATAGTTCATAATCAGCGGCACTTGATAGATTCAACAACATTTCAAAATGACCTATTTAGCAGTAGAGACAATGACAAAAAGAATTGACAGATTTAGCAATGCAGGCATTGAAATTCAACAGATGTAGCAATGCCATAATGTCGTCGGATTGAGGACAAGTACGCCATGAGGGGGTCCTCGAGGCGTGCGGAAGAGAGGGGTGTGAGACGTATGGTGTTCCGGGACGGTGAGCACACAAGTTTACCCAGGTTCGAATCCGCTGACTTTGGCCGGATCCTACTCCTGCTAGCAATCTAGTAATATGGCGGAGCCGGAATATGGGTTACAAGGGTTTCGCTTGTGCGAGTTGAGATTGTAGACTATTGAGGTGTTTAGAGTGTTGCCCTAAAGTCTCTCCCTAGGACGGATTATATAGACATCCGGCCTAGGGTTTACAGGAGAGATCTATCTGGCTACGACTAAGAGTCGGTTATAGAGTACATCTTGAACTACAAGTAATATTATGGGCCTAAGTCGGTAAGTATTCTGGGCCTTCCCATAGCCGGATTGGACTCCATCTTTCTCCCTGACTAGGCCACCCATGAAGCAAAGCTCTAACCCGAAGTGGCCCACCCTGGTCTGTCAGGAACTGTGAGGATACCCGGAAAGTATATCCCCAACAGCAGCCCCCGGAAACCTCCAAGATCCAAAGTCGGATTTACCATCGTCTAGCTTGATCTTCGGCTTGCAGAATCTTGAAGGGTTCCTAAAACTTCACAACAAAAAATACGATTCGGGTCTTAAAAAATAAGTCGGACCTATCAACAGGTTACTCGGATTTTCCAGCTTGATTTCAAACTAAGCCGGAACTTGGTTTCTAACGCCACCTGACACAAGTCATGGTCATGTCACATCATCTGACAAGCATTCCGTCAGCACGACCGTTGGTGGGTCCGTGGTTCACGGATCCGAGGAGCCATTTCAATGCGTGCATGGAGATCGAGGCGACGCAATCATCGCGTGGGTCCTTCCCAGTTCCTTCCACGACGCGTGGCGGTTACACTTTAGCATTTGTATGAATCTTGGCGCAGTTAGGTGGATATAAGGGGTTAGGATTTTCTCCTTCTCCTTCCACCAGTCCTTTGCCTTTCCTCTCCTCCCAATCTCCGTGCGCGCATAGAGCTCCCCCGTTCCTCTCCATAGAACTCCCAGCGCCGCCCCTTTTAGGTCAACTGCTTCGCCGGAGAAATGGCTTCATCTTCTTCCTCTGGCTTGGCGGCACCGGCGGCGGCGGCGACGGCTGAAGCAGTGGCGGAGAAAGAGAGCTTCTGCGGGCTCTGGATTCCCTACGCATTCGACGACAAGGGTCTCAAGAATGTGGAGAAGGAAGGGCTCCTTGCCGCCGGTGACTGGCAGAGCGGATTCGAGGAAACCATCCCCAACCCGCGCGACGGCGAGTGGGTCCACTTCGGCACCCACCCCGACAGAGGTTTGTCGTTTCCTCCCTTAGAGTTCTTCTACGAGGTGATTGATCATTACGGAGTTCAACTCCATCATCTTCCTCCCAACTCTCTTTTAGAGATGAGCGCGTACGCTTCGTTGTGTGAGGGCTTTCTCGGCATTAGGCCGAGTTTGACTCTTTTCCGGTTCTATTTTCATGTCCGGAGAAACTCCATTACCGCCGGTGTTCCTTACATCACCAGCACTATTAGTTTTTCGCTTAGACGCTAGCGCGCGTATCCCAATATTCTAGCTAGTGACTTGGTCAAACAATGGCTAGCCACGTTTTTCTATCATAGGGATATTCCCGCTCCTAGCAAAGCCACTGCTTTGTCGGCTTTTGTTGACGGAGCTGCCACGGCCCAACCTTCTTGGGACGAGGCTGCTCCGGCTCTCACCCACGATCTGATCCTCGCTAAGAGGCGGATCGAATACTTGATCAAACATAAGGGACTGAGGGGATCCGATTTGATCCAATGCTGGGTCTCACGCTGGATCCAGCCCCTTCAGTACCATGGGGATCGACTGATGCACTCCATCACATCATCCAAGAAAGACTCCCTCCGCATCAGCCCCAAATCCTACACCACTCAAGGCTACATAAGCCAGATCAAGTGGCTGATCCGGGAGCGGATCGAGAGGAGAATCCTGGAGGTTTCTATGGATATGCATACGGCGGAAAACCCAGTAGTGCTGGTAAGCTTCCATCAGTACACTTTTTATGTGTTTCAATCTTCGAGTTATACTGCAATACTGATATGTTTTCTTATTTTCATCTTGCCGACCTCCCCGAGTCAGAACTTGCTCCGCTCGAAGGATATCCTCCTGAGTTTTCTCAGGAGATAGAGGTGGTCCCATTGCCGGACCTTGCGCTCAAGAAGCGCAAAGCTCCAACAGTGGCTGTTGGCACAAAGGAGGTGCATGTCGTGAAGAGGTAACTTTCAGTCACAACTTCCGCCTTTGTACTTTACTCAAATTTCTTTCCGAGATGTAACGTTTCCGACTTTACTACATTCTCAGCGCAAAACCGCTCATCAAGGGCAAGGGGAAGGGAATTTCTTTGAAGCCCCTGCGACAGACGAAGCTCACCATAGCTTCCCCTGCCGTAGCTCCTCCGACTCCTGCCCCTCAACCTTCTGCAACGCCGGCGACCATTCCTTCCCCGGTCGTCGCAGAAGATCCGGCTCCTTCAACAGAGCCCGCTATCCTTGAATCACACACTGACATCACCATGGGTGAGTCAGATCTAGATAAGGGTGAACCCTCTTTGGGTAATGATCCCTCGGCAGAAACCTTTGCCGAAAACCTTCTCAGCAATCCGGGACTTGCCATGTTTGGCCTATCTCAGAAATCTGCTGAAGAAATCCAGCGGCTCGCCAGGCAATGCCTTGATAAAAGTACTTTATGTGCCAAAGAAGAAGCGCAAGAAGTAGAGGACATCAAGTTCTCCGACCTTCTCGCCCAGGTGTGCCTTCGCAACGAGAGGATTAGGACTGGTGAGCTCCCAACAGCCCCAGTGATTCCTCTGACTCACGCCGAAAAGGTGGCCGCTGAAGTGAACGCGGGTTTGGATAAACTCACCCGCGAACAATATGTATGTCGGAATTCCAACTCTTGTTTTTTCCATTCTTTTATATCATATCCTCTAGCCCCCAAGCATGAAGTAGGATATATAATCCGAGTTTATGCTTCATTAGGATGCCAAAGAACGAACTAGTGTAGCCCCCAAGGCTCGTGCTGATATTAGAAAAAATATTAGCCCGAGTCTTAAGTAGCTTTCTAACTTTGGGTATTCTAACTTATAGAAAGTATGTTCCTATAACCAGTATTTACTGAAGAATGTCTGCGAGAAGCGGAGAGAGATCAAAGCTCTCCGGCTTAAAAATGCTGAACTTAAAGTTGCCAAGGATGAGGTCGAAGGTAAACATTCCGAGACTCAAACCTTGTCTTTGTTTCAATGTCGATTTTTCTGAACTGTTGTTCTTTTTGGCTTACAGCGCTGGTGAAACAATCCTACGCCATGATTGAAGAGGCCGAGAACCTAAAGACCTTGGTAGTGGAGAACAATGAGCTTCGCCAAGAGCTGGATAAGCTCAAGGTGGATCATGAAAAGAGCATTGCTCAAATCCTTGAATCCTCCTCCATGGCCACTGATGAGCATGATCACAAGATCGCTGCACAAGATAAAACAATCTCGGACCTCAAGAATGAGCTTAGCAGAGAGAGGGACCTTTCCCAGGCACTCCGGACTGAACTCCAGAGTCTTCGTGAGGAGAAGACCAAAATTGATGACGTCATTTTCGGTACGTTCCATCTGTCTGACTTATCTTTTTCTTCGACTTTCTTCAATGTCGGATATTTCTTAACCTATTTTGTATATAGGTCCTCTGAACTTGACGGACTCTTCTTCCACCGAGCCCCGCACCCATCGGCTTACCCAAGTCGGTGACCTGCTTCATGACTTCCGCCAATCCCTTGAGGACATCGGCGAAGCTCTCAAAATTCCGAACATGCACAGCATGTCGGATTTTCAGGTGCGGGACAAGGCAAAGGAGATGTCGCAGCTCGTCTAGGATTGGAACATGTCCGACGCGCGATCAACAGTGCAGAGCGCTCTCACCATGGTCATGAGCCACCATGGAAACATGGAGATACGGAAAGTGACCAGAGGGTACTCTATAGTAGATGAAGATGGCCAGGAGCAGGACATCAAGGCCATTATGGACTCCTGTGCCAGATATGGGTGTCATATAGCTGGCTGGACCAGCTACGATACTCCATTCTTCAACCGCGTGAACACTCCGCCTCCGCCTCCAAAAGAAACAGCAGAAATATCCGACGATGAACGCACCACCTCGGATGCGGACATCTTGGAACGATATCAAGGCGACGTAACCAGCGAGCCGGCAGCTCCTGTATCTCCTCCTGCATCATAGATCAGAATTTTTTTTATTATTCTGGAAAAACATAATGCGTCTGTAAATATGTAGTATTTTAACTTTGCTAGTGCTAAGCTTTTGATCTATTCAGCACTTTTTGGCTTTGAGTTTTTTTTGTGTGCCTGAAATGTTTACACAAGCACTAGTATTTTTTCATCTATACTTATCGTTTATCTGGCTTTCCGCCTCGTCCCTTTTGTGAGCCGGCTGAACCTTCCGCCGGAAACTTTGGCGAGCAACAGAGCTCAATTGCTAAACCAGTTTAAACTCGAAAACAAAGCCGGCTTCCAGTACCAACAATCCACTACTCGGAAAATGCCCGTATCTAGCAATCAGACAAATAACCAAAGTAAAGACTAGAAATTTTAGAGTTATACCCGAAGGTAGCAATTTTAGAATCGGAAATCTAAACCAGAACGAACATGAGCATATAGTACTTTCAAGCATTCTGGGATTTTCGACTATGACATGATCATTCAGAAATAAGATGGTAAAACTTCTCAGAAAAATCTTGAGGCAACCAAAACTTTTATTTCTCACAGAACATGTACATATATATGATTACAAAGAAAGATAAACTAAGAATAAAAGGGACGTAGCTGAGCAATATTCCACGGTCTGTCTAAGTCATCCAGATTTGTACTGCCTCCAGCTCTCTCTCTCTCTTCTTAGTAGCAGGTCTTTCTTTGACTGGCCTCATGTCAGTTAAGTAGTACGATCCATTGTGTAATACTCGACTAACTAAAAAGGGCCCTTCCCATACTGGGGAAAGTTTGTGCTTTCTTTGTTGCAAAAGCTGGAGAACCAAATCACCTTTATTGAAAGATCTATTTCGGACTCTTTGGCTATGATACTTGCGTAACTTCTGCTGATAGGCTGTAGATCTCATTTCAGCAACGACGCGAACTTCTTCGACCAAGTCGAGATCGTTTTGTCGAGAAACCTCGGCATCCTCTTCAATATACGCGGCCACTCTAGGAGAGGTGTGAATCAACTCACTAGGAAGAACTGCTTTTACGCCATAGACCAAGAAGAAAGGCGTGTATCCTGTTGACCTGTTTGGAGTTGTTCGTAAACTCCAAATTACAAAGGGTAATTCCTCTGCCCAAGCCCCCGCAACACGTCGTAGTGGTGCTTCGAGTCTCGGTTTTAGGCCTTGTAGGATTAAACCATTTGCTCTTTCGACTTGTCCGTTAGCCTATGGATGTGCGACTGACACAATGTCAAGCCGGATATTTTGCTCGTTGCAGAATTCACCCAATTCTCCAATAAAGAAGTTACTCCCGTTGTCCATGATAATGCTATGCGGATAACCATACCGGATTATAACATCCTCGACAAATCTTTTGGCTGTTGCTCCATCACAACTAGTGATAGGTTTAACCTCCATCCATTTGGTGAATTTATCCACCATCACTAAGAGGTGAGTAAATCCACTTGGAGCTCATTTAAATGGTCCTACCATATCAAGACCCCAGACCGCAAAGGGTCATGTTATAGGTATTGTTCGCAGCTGATCAGCCGGAACATGAGCTTGCTTGGCGTACTTTTGGCAGCCTTTGCACGTCTTGACTAATCGTTCGGCATCTGCCTGAGCTGTAAGCCAGAAAAATCTGTGTCTAAAAGCTTTTGCCACTAAAGATTTGGCTGCAGCGTGGTGACCACACTCGCCTTCGTGGATTTCTCTTAAGATTTCCACTCCTTCTTCTGGATGTACACAGCGCTTAAAGACCCCAGAAACACTCCGTTTATGGAGCTCACCTTTAACAATAGTATAGGATTTTGCTCGTCGGATAATCTGCCGGCTCAGCCCCTCGTCTTCGAGTAATTTGCCATCTATAAACTAATCGAGGTAGGGTTGAGTCCAGCTGGGAATTACAGCCAGAACTGCTACCAAAGGTGAGTCGGATTTGGTCGGATATTCCTCATCTACTCCTTTTATTGAGGGAACTTTGAGGTGCTCTAAAAAAGCGCCATCCGGGACCTCTTTCCTCGCAGAACCTATCCGAGATAGTGCGTCTCCTTCCTCATTTTTTGCTCGAGGGATGTGTTGAACTTCAAACCCTTCGAACGATTTAGATGGATCATCCACGACAGCTTTATATGCTGCCATGTGTTTATTTGCATTACAAATATCCGACACTTGTTGAGAAACAAGATCTAAATCTCTATAACACATCAAACGTGGGATGCCGATATCCTTAGCAATCCGGATTCCATGCAGCAGTGCTTCATACTCGGCAATATTGTTTGTCGCTGTGAAGTGGATCTACAACACGTATAAAAGTTTATCTCCTTGGGGTGATTTGAGCACCATGCCAGCCCTCGAGCCCCCTCGAGCCTTAGACCTAGCGAAAAAGAGGGTCCAATATTCCGACTCAGGGAGGATCATGTTCTCCTTCGTCTCTGTCCAATCAGCGACAAAGTCAGCAAGGATCTGGGATTTGATTCCTGTCCGAGGCTTATACTCAATATCGAAAGCTGAAAGCTCTATGCCCTATTTGGCGACGCGTCTTGTGGCGTCACTGTTGTTGATTATATCTCTCATGGGAGCTGTGCTCACCACGGTAATTGGATGCTCCTGAAAGTAGTGTCGTAACTTACGAGATGCTAGAAAAACACCGTAAGCCAACTTTTGATAGTGCGGATACCGCTGTTTTGATTCCGTCAGGACCTTGCTGACAAAGTAAGTCGGACGCTGCACCAGGTGTTCCTGATTTTCCTCTGGTCTCTCCACTACCATGACGATACTAACGACCTTATTTTTCGCAGCAAGGTAGAGCAGCATCGGTTCCTTAGGTTCCGGTGCTGCAAGGATAGGAGCCAATGAGAGTACTCTCTTCAGATCTTGTAGTGCAGCTTCAGCTTCGTCAGTCCAAACAAAATCCTTGGTCTTTTTTAGGAGTTTGTATAATGGTGCGGCTCTTTCACCGAGTCGGCTTACAAATCGACTGATCGCAGCGATGCAACCAGTTAACCTTTGTACGTCCTTCAGGCGAGTTGGCCTGGAAATATTGAGTATAGCCTTAATTTTGTCTCAGTTCACCTCCATGCCTCTTTGAGACACGATGAAACCTAAAAAAATTCCGGCTGGTATTCCAAAGAAGCATTTCTTCGGGTTAAGCATGATGTTCTATTTCGTAGATTGGCGAACATCTCCTCCAAGTAGGAAATCAGTGTTTCCTTCTTTTTGGACATCACCGCGATATCATCCACGTACGCATGTACATTGCGTCTGAGTTGGTCGTGGAGGCAACGCTGCATCGTGCGCTGGTATGTAGCTCCTGCGTTCTTCAGCCCAAAGGGCATCATAACAAAACCGACGGTTCTGAAAGGGGTTATGAATGAAGTTTTGACTTTGTCAGATTCCTTCATCTGGATTTGGTGATAACCGGAATATGCGTCGAGAAAACAGAGGAGTTCCGAGCCTGCCGTAGAATCGATAACTTGATCAATTCTAGGCAGAGCGAACGGATCTTTTGGACAAGCCTTGTTCAAGGCAGTATAATCAACACACATCCTTAAATCAGTGGTGTCCTTTTTAGGGACCATTACAGGATTCGCCGACCACTCAGTGTGGATGACCTCTTCTATGAATCCGGCTAACTCGAGCCGTGCTAGTTCCTTAGCTATCGCCTTACGCATTGCATCGCCAAACCGCCGTAGGGACTATTTGACGGGTTTAGCGTTCAGGTTTACATTTATAGAGTGCTCGGCAAGTTCCCTAGGTACTCCGGTCATGTCAGATGGCTGCCATGCGAAGATATCTTGATTTGCTTGGAGGAACTTAACGAGCGCGCTTTCCTATGCGCTACCTAGGCCTACGCCTATCTTGGTCACCTTGGCGGGTTTATCATCCTTCAACAGCGCTTTCTTCGTCTCTTCTGATGCCTTGAACTCCGGATTTGGCTTTGTCACCTCCTTCTTCGTTGCGGGTATCTCGGACGGATCTATGCTCTTCTTGATCTCCTGGTACTCCTAGGTGTGCAGCACGGCTTTGGGAAAGGCGGCATTTCGATCTTCGCACTCTCGCTCTTTCTTCGGGTATCCCCTGATGGTGATCACACCGTTGGGACCTAGAATTTTCATCATATTGTAAATGTAACATGGACGAGCCATAAAAGCCCAGTAAGCCGGACGTCCGAATATAGCATGGTATGTGCTCTTGAACGTGACCACTTCGAAGGAAAGTGCCTCCGTCCGATAGTTCTTTGGACTTCCAAAGGTAACATCCAAAGTAATCTCTCCCAGGGAATTACCTTGTCTTCCTGGGACAACTCCGTAAAAGATCACAGAGCTATGGTTGAGCTGGGTTTTCGAGATCTTTATCTGGCGTAGCGTTTCGACGTAGAGAATATTGATGTTGCTACCACCGTCCATGAGGGTCTTGGAGAAACCATAACCGTCAATAAGTGGGTTGACGATTAAGGCGTATTTTCCTCGCCTGTGTAACTTAGGCGGATGATCAGCGCGGTCAAATGTGATTGCCACTTCCGACCAGTCCAGATATTGGGGGACAGCCGGAACTGTTGCATTGAGCTCGTGGAGAACTGCTTTCTTGACCTTTGCTGGTTGAGATCCGAGGAAAGTGACGTAAGTGTCCTTCTTGGTGGGAAAAGTATTCTTCCCTTCCGGCTTGGGATTTGACGCATCAGCTTCCTCCATGTCGGAATCTTCTTTGGTCTCCTTGTCCTTTTCGGGATTTTTCTTTCCCTTCTTCCGCTTAGCTTTGTAGCCTGCGGTGTCATCTCTTTTGATGTCGTCATTGAAACGACACTCAGCGTTGGTGTGGGATGAGCCCCCATTGGCGTCTAGGTGATGCACACATGGGTTATTGGCAATATCGGCCCAAGAATAGGTTTTTCCTGGTTGCTGTTCTCCTCTCCCTTGGACCCTTGAAGCCCCAAAGCCATGCCCACAGCCTCCGCCACGTCCTCCTCGTCCTCCAGACCCGGAAACAGTAGTAACCACCGCTGTTTCCACACTGGGTTTTTATTCCGAGGTATTTTTGCGCTTCTGAGCTTGTTGCTTTGGTTGTCTTGCCGACTGAGGCACAGCTAGGACATTGAGTAATCCCTCTGCATCGTCGTCAGCATCTGCATGCTTTCTCGCTGTTTCTATAATATCTCCCAAATCAGTGACCTTGTCACACTCCAAGCGGTGACGTAGTAGACCAATTGGGAGCCCTGCGATGGAAGCTTCAATCGCGGTTTGATCGTTTACTCTTTCACATGATTTCTTGGTGTCGATCCATCGTCCGAGGTAATCCCGGAAAGTTTCTCTGGCTTTCTGGGTGCAACGCTGTAGGTCTCCAACCGAACAGGGCCTCCGATATGTGCCTTCGAAATTCCGAAAGAACGCACTTTGCATGTCATACCAGTTATGGATGGTGTTCTCCGGAAGTTCATTGAGCCATGATCGCCCCGTCTTCCGCAACATAAGTGGGAGATATCGGGTTGCGACCAGGCTATTTCCGCCTTTGGCGATGAAGCAAGCTTGGAAAAAATCCTGTAGCCAAGTATCTGGCCGAGCAATGCCATCGTAGGCTTGGATGTGCCTTGAGATAGCAAATCCTTCAGGGAATCTTGTAGCTCTGATGCATGGTCCGAAGCACTTCGGGCCCACTTAGATATCATCGTTTTCATAGCGCCGCGACTCTATGTTGGAATTGATCCTGTGCCTTGTGTCGTTCGGGGATAGAGATCATCCCGAATGCCGGCTGTGGCTGCGGTGCCTTGGAGCCGGACTTCGGCTTCTGCCACCACCTCCTCCGCCTCGTCGTCCTCCTTGCCCTCCTTGGGAGCCGTTGTGATGACTGCTTGGTGGAGAGGGTGGGGCAGTTGAATTGTTTCCGGCTGATCGCCGGCCTCCGTTCGGAGAGTCATTATTCCCGTTCTGGGGAGGATCCTGACTACGACGAGCCCCCTGCCGGCTTGTCCGAGCATGGTTTCCGTCGTTCCTTCGTCCGTCGTTCCCATCATGGTGAGGCTCAGCCGAACGGCTTGCATGCCTAGGAGGTGGCATTCTTTGACGATCCTCCTCCCGACGTTTCTCTTTATCTTCTCCCCTTCGATCATTAGACTCTAGTCGGGGAGGGTTCCTCGGATTCAGTGCAGCAATGGCATCTTTCTCGGCCACTGGAGCGACGTTGCTCCAGTTACGCGTAGTTCTGCAATGCTGTCCTAACGATCCGGTTCTTGAATAATTGTCTTCCCGGCGTTCGGGGCGATGATACTGCTCCCGGACGTAATGGGATCTTACGTCAGCCCATGCCAGATCTGTGCGACATTGGTCAGAATCCGAGACCAGTTTTTGACTTCCGGACAGGGCGACCTTTTGCTGCTCTAGTCCCTTGTTGTGTAGTTTGATACCCAAATGGATCTCCTCCGGTCCTAGATTAGCCGGTAGAATTTCACGGGCCGCCACGGTATTCTGTACTGGGTTGGGTATACCCAATCTCCTTTGCTATCTTTTCGTGGCATCCCCATCACATCTCCAAAAAGGACGGCACAGACATGTGGGAATTGGTCGTCATCGGTGTGACGCTTCTGTGTCTTCTGATGCAACCGAGAAATGTAGTCTTTAGTTGCCATGCGTTTCTTCTCCACCTCGATGTTTTTGGCTTCATCGAGGAATTGTTGACGACACGCTTCTAGGGCTTGGGCCCTTTCGTCCAGCTCTTCAGCAGTAAGTTCTGCGGCTGTAGGGATAGGTGTGGTTAATGCAGCATCAATGAGTTTACGCGCACCTTCGGTGATCACGTGTCCATCCACCGATTCTTCTTTTTCGGCTCTTCTGGGATAAGTGCTCCATCCGAGTCTTCTTCGTATTCCTCGGCAATCACCTCCTCAGTCAAAGGGTCTTTTGCCGGGGTCTTGTTCTTCTTGTTCCTCTTCTTTGCCTTCTTGCCAGCGCCGGTAGCAAAGACGGCTTTGGGTCTGTTTCCCGGAGTCAAGCTCTGATCGGTACTTTCGGACATCTGGACTTCGGGATTGTCTCCGACGTCCATGTCATCCTGCGCTTTGGGAGAGTGTTCCCCGGATCCTTCATCCATGGCTTCTCCTTCTTCTGCAACTTTGGAGTTGTACTCCTCTTCATATTCCGCGGAGAACTTTCAGAAATCTGCTAACATCATTGATTCATCCGAGGATGCGGGTACATCGGCATTTGTTCCAATTGCCTCCAGCACATAGTCGGTGTTTTCTCCAGCATCAGCAGAGCCGGATCCGGATCCCACGTATCCGATGAAGTGCGACGCATGCTTCCTAAGGTACCTGCGGCCTTCGCAATCAGCCATGTCAAAAGTCTTAATGGTCTCAAGGATTGCATCCGCGCTTTCGCCTTGCAGTATCATGCGTCTGAGTGTATACCTCAGGAAAGGCTTGTCTGCCCGGCGTCGTCATAGCCGGAATCAGTGTTGTTGATATGTTCCTCCTGAATTTCGACTTCCACGGGAGGGTCGATCTGGGAACCGGCTTCTCCAAGAAGATCCACTCCAGATTCGACTTGGACCGCTAGGTTTTCTTCAGGCTCGGATTTCTCCACTATCTCCGCAGCTGGTGCGGGGCTGGGTGGGATTAGAGTTTTCTAAGATCCGGAACTCTGCCACCTCCGCGGACAAAGGGGACCCAGAAGATTCTTCTACCTCTATCTTCACCGCTGGGGTGGGTTGGGCAGGTTCAGCGAAACCGATGTAAACAACGATCTCGCCAAGACATATGATTGTGTAGGCAGTCACGGCCTCCCTAGCCGGATTCCAAGTCTCGTCGAGAACGATGAGAGGGACGTCGCTGGTGTAGAGGATGCGACTGACGTCGATACTCTCGCCGATTCCGATTCTTGCAGATTCCGCTCGGAACGCGGATTCGAAGCTCACTTGCCCCACGGTGGGCGCCAACTGGTGTCGGATTGAGGACAAGTACGCCATCAGGGGGTCCTCGAGGCGTGCGGAAGAGAGGGGTGTGAGACGTACGGTGTTCCGGGACGGTGAGCACACAAGTTTACCCAGGTTCGAATCCGTCGGCTTTGGACGAATCCTACTCCTGATAGCAATCCAGTAATACGGCAGAGCCGGAATATGGGTTACAAGGGTTTCGCCTGTGCGAGTTGAGATTGTAGACTATTGGGGTTTTTAGAGTGTTTCCCTAAAGGCTCTCCCTAGGACGGCTTATATAGATATCCGGCCTAGGGTTTACAGGAGAGATCTATCCAGCTACGACTAAGAGTAAGTTACAGAGTACATCTTGAACTACAAGTAACATTATGGGCCTAAGTCGGTAAGTCTTCTGGGTCTTCCCGTAGCCGGATTGGACTCCATCTTTCTCTCTGACTAGGCCGCCCGTGAAGCAAATCTCTAACCCGAAGTGGGCCACCCTGGTCAGTGAGGAACTGTGAGGATACCTAGAAAGTATATCCCCAACACATAATTCAAAAGGAAAGAGATACCATATCCTAGATAGGTATTACTACAAAATCGATTAGTTGTAGCAGAACTCCCTACAAAATACTTAGAACTATCTTAAGCTAGGAACCACATGTCCCAAAATGATAAGAATAATCTTGTCGAGGAGTACATGGATTCACGATAGGTTCATAACAAGAAGATTAAAATGTGTTATTCTCTAGTCAATCCTCTAGATACGAACCTTGTATTTCACGGGGAACTCCGAGTGTCGATTCCGACAACAAGCAGAGACCATATTTTTCCGATATAAACACAGAAAGTCCATCAATCTAGTCATACGCACACCACCTGGCTTGCGCTACTCTTTGTCCATGGGAAAATATGATCAAGAAAATAAGAGTAACCAAACTAACCATTTTAATAATATTGTACCAGTATAAGGCCATGTTTTAATGAAGAGAAATCATCTCCTTCACTTGACATAAACAGGTACTAGTACAAGGCCATGTTTCAAAGGAAAAGAGAGGCCAGCTCCTGCACTTTATCTAAATAAGTACCAACATACAACAAAATACATGATTCCTAGCCTAGTACACGATGGCCAAAAGAATTGATAGACTCAACAATTTAGACAATGGAATACAATAGCTGTATAACAATGCAGTAAGGCCATGTTTCAAATGGAAAGTTAAACCATATTCTATAGGCGATCTGAACAAGTATCACTACATAAGTATTACTCCTAATCTAGGAACCACGTGTCCCATCATATACCACAAGCATGATAAAAAATAGAGTTACATGCACACATGACAACTATCATAGGCAACAAGTCACTAGTAGCAAAATGGGATCCTTATTTTTAGCGGGAAGTGGGGATTAACAAAGCTTCTACCTTACCGTCTCTTAACCCGAGTCAGTTTAGGCACGCTCAAGGGAAGTCTTCTCTAAGAACTTCTCTATAAGTGCTATTTTTTTCCTTTTGAGCAATTTGTAGACATGTGAGGTAACGTTGTCGAGGAGATTTGCTCTATGTAAGCATCCCTCACTCATGTTGTTGCTGAACGTTTTTTGGACTAAGCAATACTCCCTCATCTTGTCGATGACTTCATTGCTGAGTGAGTTGTACTCCTCTAGTAGCCACGCCTTATCATGTAACAGTTGTAGCATACGAGCTCCGTTCATCGCATCCTCGGTCTGCATCGTTCCCATGGGTTGCTACAGTGAAGGATACATGAGAGGATAAAGATGAAGAATTTCAGCAAATAATAGTCAACAAGATAAAAAAATTATAAAAATTGTTCGATATTTTTTAGATTAACATAAAAATTCTTACACCTAAATAATTTGTCTTATACTGTAATTGTAAAAAATAAAGCCGATTAATAGTGTATGACTACTGCAAATGATGTTTTTAAGCAAAAGTTTTGCAAATGATATTTATCGGGAATGAAAGAGTAGTATATATATGTACAAGTGTGAAATTTAGTACTCCTACTTTTCTTGAACTTGGGGAAAGTTAGTACAATACTAACATGCTTGCTTCAATAACCCCAGGTTTGAACCGAACGTAGGATTACCTAGCATTAAACCTAGGATAAACTAGATCTAGCACTAACCTCGACCTCCTCCTTCCCGGGGGCACGACATAGAGGTCGCCGTGATGATGCTGATGCGACGGTAGGTCAGAGTCCATAGCAAGGTTGTGGTGCTACACGTCCAACTCAAAGATGAGTTCATGGATACACTGCCGCTTTACAGGTACATCAGAATAAATGATGCGGCCGACATGGTGCTTCTGCTTAGGGTCAGGGCCAACAGAGTCGACGGCGAGGGGTTGGACCTGTCGTTCCTGCTACTGCTAGTGACCCACGATGGAGGGCCACGCATTGGCGTCATTGCCTCTTCCGTTTGTGGGCCTCATCACCTACAGATAGAATGCAGGAATCCACATAGTGGGTGTGGTACGAAAGTGTTTCATGGGAGAGGCACCGACGAGTGCGATATTGCTGCACGCTTCATCCTAGCGAGGTTGGGGCTTTATGGTTGGGCTTGTTGATGGGAGGTTGCATTTCTACTGATGTCCGAGACCCAGCAGCCAGACCATAAACGAGTCTCTCAAAGGCGCAATCTTTTGAATAACCTTCCCTCCGGATGTTTTGGAAGGAAGTTAAAATTTTGAACCCGGAAAACTTTGAATTTTCTCCTTATTTTCCCGCTAAGGCCAAAAATGGTTCCTTCATACATACTCCACAAGCCGTTGTACGAAGGAACATGTGCGAAGCGTAGTGTGCTGGCAGGTGCACACAGGGTTGCTGAGGAGAAATGGAAGATGGATGAGAGGTAGCAAAGCAGAGAGAAAATGCGCAATTTATTTTGTGTGCATATATAGGACCTAAAATTTACTATGGAGTACGTTGTAAGGTTGTAGTAGCTAATGTCAGGAACCCATCATAATAACTATGCTCCAACATCGCACCGCCTTTAGCTCCTTTTTTTACTCTTCGGTTTTTCCCCTCCATTTCGAGCCATATTCGCCGTAGTACTACTTGCTTTAGAGAAAAAATAGTTCTGTCAAAATGCCCTTGGAAATATTGTTTACCACGCCAAGATGCACCAATCTACCTAATGTTGGAAAATTTATCCTAAACAATGATGTGGACATGGCCATGACCTTTTTTAGGATAAACTAGTGGGGAGCTCCCACCGTAGCTTTTATTTATTTTAGGATAATGAGTTTATATACAAAGAAGAAATTCTAAATCAAAAGGGGTAAAAGAAATCTAAGCTAAGTCTAAACTTGTGACTATGGCCGTGACCTTGGTCGTTCGGCTTGAAACCTGTTCATACATGGTAAGCCAATTATGTGAAGTAGAGGTTTCAAAAGTTGCCAAAACTCATGCTTATCATTTTACATGCCATGTAAATACACGCAAAAGGATGCCATGTGTAAGTTTTTGTTCTTTTGTATTTTCTTTATTTTCTTCTATTGTTTTAAAAAAAGGGTCAATTTGTTGGCAAGCAAAATATTAGGAAGAATTTTGAATCTTTCAAAAATATGGGTCGTTCTCATATATTTTCTTCCTAGTGGTGAGTACCTGAAAGCTCTTTTGAAAAATTTCAAAACTAATCTACGACTTACTTGTACTCCCTCCGATCCAAATTAGTTGACTCAGATTTGTCTACATTCGGATGTATCTAGACATGTTTTAGTATTAGATACATCCGAATCTAGAAAAACTTGAGTCAATTAATTTGGATCGGAGGGAGTAGTTCAAATTAACTTAACCTATTTGCGGTAAGCTAAAATAAAGTCATTTAAGTGGATGAAGTTAGGTAGGATGCTTAAAAACTCGCACAACATAGGAATGGTACATGGTGCACTATGTCTGAAAACAAAGGCTTTATGGCATTTCGAGTCATCTTCTTGGGAACATCATCATGCTCATTATAAAAATAGAAAATATATTTTCCTAATTTCTTGAAACACCCACAGGAAACATTGCTATCTATACCAAGAGGCGCCCATCTACCTTAATAATGGGGAACTATATAATAAACTATGATAACAATATGGCCACGACCTTGGTCGTTCAGGTTGAAACCCAAGAATGTTCATATATGGTAGGACAATATTGCGAAGATGTTTTTTCAAAATTTGTCAAATCCCATGGTTATAAGTTTCACGGCAGGTAGAGCACATGCGAGAAGAGAGGATGAAAGGAAAGACTACATATGGTTTAACGACCATCGGTACGGATCGAGCATGCTCATACCGTACGTCCGTACCACCAGTTAGCACGCTCACCTCATCAAATACTCTCACCTCATGAAGACAGAAGACAAATCTAAAATTCATAGAAACTTCCAGCCTCGAAACACCACACTAGAGAGGGATCTGGAGGAGAAACTAGGACAAGGACGAATCCTTGCTACTTCACGGATCATCGGAGGATATCTCATCATCCCCTTCATCATCAACCGCTGCATATCCATCACCATTACTATTCCCCTCTGCATACATTAGATCTTGTTGTAATTCTAAATAGAATTGTGGTTTCCATTAGATCTACCTTTATACTTTTTACCCATTTATATGAATATGATGATATTGTTGATTGCTTCCATGTCTGACTAGTTACGTTTGTTCTTGGGGAGATGTAGAAACCTAGCTTCATTATGAAATGAAATAAATCTATTGATCTGTGATATTGTGTTAGATCTCTCTCTTTAGATGGTATGTGAAGTCGGCCACATAACATTTGCCTCCAGCAATAAAGAGAGGGACAAACCCTTTTGCACATGTATGGGAGTATGTCCAGTGCAAAGTGGTGACAATATGCATTGGCTTATAACCTACACGATCAAAGGGGTAATTAAGAGGTACTCACTAAGCTTATTACGATATCTATGGGAAAACCCTTAATCGTGATGGCTTGTCTGAGTTATTTCTCTCAGGCATCGCAATGGTTATTTAGAGATTACCTCAATACCTGATTCAAGGAGTGACTGCTCACGAGTCTTGTAGTGAACATCTTATTATTGAGCTCTCTTGATACGTCCATTTTGCATCACTATTCTATGTCATAATTCACTATTATTCATTGCTATATTTCATATTGAGAGGTGATACTTATGTTATTTCATCTGTTTTTGCATGGTTGATGACTTTTGGAGCATAGACCACTACAGTCAGGATTCTGATGGAAAAGTTGTTGTTTGGAGGCAAAATTTGCGAAGATCAGAAAATCCGGGAAATTATACGGAAAATCCTATTTTTCCAGAAGACTAAGGATGATAGAAGATGAAGTGGAGATGGGCCACAGGGGGCCCACACCACCCCATGGCGCGGGCAGGTCTAGGCCGCGCCTGGAGGTGGTGTTGCCACCCTGGCCCACTCCAGCCGCGCCTGGAGGTGGTGTTGCCACCGCGCCTGCAGTTGGTGCATCATTCGAGACTCTGTAGCACATGAGTCCTCGAATGCTGATGTCTTTAGCGATTCGAATTCCATGCAGTAGCGCTTCATATTCGGCACTGTTATTGGTCGCCGTGAAGTGAATTTGCAACACACAGAACAATTTGTCTCCTTGGGGTGATTTGAGTACCACGCCAACCCCCGAGCGCTTTCGACCCGTCAAAATGCAAGGTCCAGTAGTCCAACTCTGAGACATTAATGTCTTCTTCCATCTCTGTCCAGTTAGTGACAAAGTCAGCAAGGATCTAGGATTTAATCGATGTCCGTGGTTTATACTCAATGTCAAAATCTGCTAGCTAAATTCCCCACTTAGCAACGTGTCATGTGGCATCATTGTTGTTGATTATATCTCTCATCTGAGCTGTGCTCACCATGGTAGTCTCATGTTCTTGAAAATAGTGTCATAGCTTTCTAGCTTCAAAAAAACAAACCATAGGCTAACTTTTAGTAATGAGGATACCATTGTTTCGATTATGTCAGAACCTCGTTGAGGTAATAAGTCGGATGATGCACCAACTGTTCTTGTTTTTGCTCCTTTCTTTCTAGCACCGTGACAATGCTGACAACTTTATTTGTCGCAGCAATGTAAAGAGACATGGGTCCTGAGTATCCGGTGATGCAAGAATATGGGCGGATGACAGTACTGCTTTCAGGTCTTGGAGTGCAACCTCAGCTTCATCAGTCCAGATGAATTTGTTGGTCTTTTTAAGAGCTTGTATAATGATGTGGCTCTTTCACCAAGCCGGCTGACAAACCGACTGATTGCTGCGATGCAGCCAGTGAGCCGTTGTATGTCCATTAGGTGAATTGGCCTGGTACTGTTGAGTATAGCCTTTGTTTTGTCTCGGTTCACCTCTATGCCTTTTTGAGACACGATGATACCTAAGAATTTTCTAGCTAAAAATTCGAAGAAACACTTTTTCGGGTTAAGCATGATGTTGTATTTTTGTAGATTCATGAACATTTTCTCCAAGTCAGAAATCAAAGGTTCCTTCTTTTTGGACATCACAGGTATGTTAGTCACATATTCATGTCCGTTGCGTCTGATTTGATCATGGAGGCAACACTGCATAGTGCGCTGGTAAGTAGCTCCTGTGTTTTTAGCCCGAAAAGCATCATTACGTAGCAGAAGGTTATGAAGGGGGTGATGAATGAATTATTTAGTTTGTCCGACTCCTTCATGCATATTTGGTGATACCCATAATATGCGTCGAGAAAACATAGGTGCTTCAAGCCTATGGTTGAGTCGATAACTTGGTCGATTCTAGGTATACCAAACATATATTTGGGAATGCCTTATTCAAGCCAGTGTAATCGACACACTTTCTTGGTGCCCTTTTTAGGTACCATTATAGGATTGTGCGACCTCTCAGTATGGGTGACCTCTTCAATAAATCCGGCTAATTCTAACTAGGCTAACTCCTTAGCTATAGCTTTGCTCTTTTCATCACCGAAATGTCGTAAGGACTGTTTGATAGGTCTAGCATCAGGATAAAGATTGAGAGTGCTCAACAAGTTCCCTAGGTACTCCGGTCATGTCAGATGGTTGCCATGCGAAGATATCTTTATTAGCTTTGAGGAACTTGATGAGAGCGCTTTCCTATGCATGTTCTAAACCTATGCCTATATGCGTCACCCTAGAGTGGTCATCATCCTTCAGTCGTGTTGTCTTTGTCTCTTTCAATGGCTTAAACTCTGGAGTCGGCTTTAGCACTCCTTCTTCTCAACGGGCATCTCAGATAGATCAATGTTCTTTTTGATCTCCTGGCACTCCTTGGCATGTAGCACGGCTTTGGCAAAGGCGGCATATCTGTCATAGCATTCTCACGCTATCTCCGGGTTTCCCTGGACTATGATAATGCCTTTAGGACCCAGAATTTTCATCATGTTGTACATGTAGCAAGGGAAAGTCATGAATTGCCAGTAGGAAGGGCGCCCGAATAAAGCATGATATGCGCTCTTGAATGGAACCATTTCAAAAGATAGTGGTTCAGTCCGATAATTCTCCGGTGTTCCAAAAGTAACATCCCGATTTATTTCTCCCAAGGAGTTTGCTTTTCTTCTAAGGACAACTCCATGGAAAACCACATTGATTTGATTCAGCTGGGTTTCCCATATCTTCATGCTGTGCAGTGTTTCGATGTAGAGGATGTTAATGTTGTTGTCACCATCCATGATGATCTTCGAGAACTCATAGCCGTCAATCAGCAGATTGATAACCAGAGTGTACTTGCCTTGCCTGAGAGGTTTAGGTGGATGATCGCTTCAATCAAAGTTGATCTTCACTTCCGACCAGTCCAGATATGGGGGGACAACCGGAACAGTTTCCTTCTTTCCATCTGACTTGGGATTTGAGGTATCTGCATCCTCCATGTCGAAATCTTCCTTGGACTCCTTATCTTTGTCAAAACTTTTCTTTCCTTTCCTTCGCTTGGCTCTGGAGCAAGCGGTTTCATCTTTCTTTATGTCATCATTGAAACGACACTTAGCATTTGTGTGGGAAGAGCCCTCGTTACCATCCGGTGCACACACAGATTATTGGCAATGTCGGCCCTAGAGTAGGTTTTACCAGGTTGCTAGTCTCCTCTACCTTGGAAGCGAGAAGTTCTACGGCCTCGTCCTTGGCAGCCTCCGTGCCCTCCTCGGCCTCCTGGTCCAAAAGTTGCGTTCATTGTTTCATTTTCTAGATTGGGTTTATCCTTTGAGGTGTTCTTGCGCTTCCAAGTTTGCTATTGTTTGGGATGTTTTGTTGATTGAGGCACAACTAGGGCATTCAGCAGTCCTTCTAAATCATCATCGGCATCTTGATATTTTCTTGCCATTTCTATCATCTCCCCCAAGTCTGTATCATTGTTGCGCTTGACCTGGTGACGCAACAATCCGATTAGGAGCCCTATGATGAAAGCTTTGATCACGGTGTGGTTGTTGACTCCCTCGCAAGTGTTTTTGTGTCGATCCATCGTCCTAGGTAGTCCCAACAGGTTTCTACGGTTTTCTAGATGCAACACTGTAAGTCTTCGACTGTGCATGGCCTCCTGTAGGTACCCTCGAATTTTTGAAAGAACGCACTTTGGATATCATACCAGTTGTGAACTATGTTTTCCAGGAGTTCATTGAGCCATGACCGAGCCGTCTTCCGCAGCATAAGTGGGAGATATCAGACTGCGACCAAGTTGTTTCCTCCTTTGGCAATGCAACAAGCCTGGAAAAAATCCTAGAGCCAAGTATCTAGCCGAGCTACACCATTGTAGGGCTAGAGGTGTCTTGAGATGGAGAACCCCTCCAGAAAGTTGGTTTGTTGGACGTGTGGCACGAAGCATTTTGGACCCACGTATATGTTATTTGACTCGTAGCATCGCGCCTCTATGTTTGAGTTGATCCGGTTCCTGGTGTCAGTGGGTGACAGCATCGTCGTCTCGGATGTTCGCTAGGGTTGTGGGACCGTGTAGTCGCATCTCTACTTCTTCTACCACCTCCTCTACCTCGGTGTTCTCCCTAGCTCCTATTGGGGACGTTACGCTTGCTTCTTCGCAGAGAGGGTGGTGCTGGTGGGTTATTTCCGGATGAACACTAGCCTCCATCCGGAGCGTCGTTGTGGTGACCCCGGGGAGGGATTCGTGGCAACGTCCACCGTGCCGGCTTGATCCAGCACAGTTTTGGTCATTTCTTCGTCCATCGTTATCACGATCTTCGTCCTCCACCCGCAACCGCCCGCTAGAGGCCACACGTTCCCGCCCATGTGGTGAGCTGGCCAGTGTGGCCCAGCGACAGCGGCGACGGCTGCCCTTTTGGGGTGGCTTCCCTTTGGGCCCTTTTCCTTGGGGAATTTGGCCCAATAGAGGAAGTTTCCCCATTAATATTAATTTGTAATATTCATTTAGTATAGTAATTCCTAATTAATTTATAGATGAATATTCTAAAATAATCTATTAATCTAAAACCCTACGGTTCTGGACTGGCATAGACATGATTGAAATCTCTCTCCGATCAATGATTAATAACGGGAATGGGATGCCCATAATGACCACCATGCGTTCCACGAAACTTTGTCGTTTGAACCATAAACTCCATGTCCATATCCTTTTGTTTATTTGGATACATGACTTGTTCGACATTCGATCTTTAATATGAACATACCAATATTGTTATCGACAAGTCTACTTAACTCATTATCGTGATATCGAATCCCATAACCTATTCAATGGTTGCAACCTATTGGATATAGTGTCATTGAATGGGCCTAGTGTATTTTCCCATCATGCGGGTGAGAAAATCCCGATCTTGATACATAGGTCTCAACGTGTTCCTCTATAATACCGAATACACACCTTTATTGTTACCGAGTTACGATCATGACGTTTGATGTGATCAAAGAATCCATAGGAGACAATCATTAATATGATCTCACAGTGTAAGGAGAAGGTCACTTATTTTCTAAATATTGCAACAACAAAACCATGTGACTTGATCACATTGCAATACTTATATGGGTAATGTGCATCATATCATTCTCTAATGATATGACTCTGATGTCAACTAGCATAAATGTTCCATGATCAGGAAACCTTAATCATCGGTTGCCCAACGAATGATTGAGGTATAGAGGCTACTAGGGACTTGGTTCCATGATCAGGAAACCACAAGTATATCAATGTTTCCTCTTGATATTGTTATTACACAATATGAAACTATTATGAACTAATTCGAGATATGATAATAAACCTATTTATTATTTGCCTCTAGGGAATATCTCCTTCAATGTGATCATAAGATCATAACTTACTGGTAGTAGTGTTTGTCTACAAAAGTTGAACATTGTACTATATTGGTGGAATTATTTGATTGTATGTTGATTAGGTGCTTTGTGTGTGTGTGTGTGTGTTTCCTTTTTGCGATGCGGGATACAAACAAAGGAGGTTATGAGGAAGAAGAGGTTTTGAGGAGACCAAGGAAAGCCACCTAATTTTCATAAGCTTGTCCTACTAATTATATTATGCATGTTTTAATTATTTATTTATACAAATTGCTTTTTGTGTGTGTGTGTTTCCTATTGTAGTACTTTGCCTCCTCCAAGCTATTACACAATGGTACTATTAATTACAACCCCTTGATGACACCTATTCAAACTCTAGTATATTAGGTTGGTGGTTAACACCATACCCCTTAGAAACCCCTGTTAGCCAAAGCAAAACTATAGGTTTGGAAACCCTCGAAATGTTTACAAATGGTATCACTAGTACAAACGCGTTACTTAGAGACGTCAATTTCCCATGGGCCTTAGCCGGTTTCTCATTCTGTCTCAAGCGCATAGCTTCTAAGAGCACACCACCTGAGCCAGTTTTTCTTTGTGGCTCTAAGATACGAGACCTTAGACGGTGCAAAAAGGAAAACGCCTCTAACATGTACGAGATGGAGATGGCCCGTATTTCGAACCATTAGCAAGAACTCGTCAACCTCAGATGGCCTATACTAGGGACCATCTCTAATAGTGAGGCGACTTGAGTCGGATTCTAACAAAGACCATCTCCAGAACTAGTGTGCCTTGAAGCGGCTTTTAAAGTGACCGTATCTAGTGTGTGTAAACCATTTTAGGTAATAGCATGCTAATTTGAAATCGATCATAGCTGACATGACACATAATCATGATTTAGTAGAAAGCTAGACACATTATATAAATAACTTATTATAGCAGCTCGATCATGGTGACAATAGCCACATAGTTTGGGAAATCCATACAAATTTAGCAATTACATGTTATGGCAGTACATACGAACTGCAGTCCATAAATTAGTCAGCTAGCATAATGGGTACACTCTAACAAACCAGGATTGCATTTATAATCGGCGCCCGGTAGAAGTTCTTGAACCCGAATATGTACCTCTCCATTATCTTTTTCATCAAAGAAAAAAAAGGACAATGGTATCCTGCTTTAGTTTGAAGCTTCTCACAACCTTCTCCTATGCAGTCGTCAAGATTGCATTTGACCCAGCTCCTGTCTTCATCCTAACCATCTTTGGCTTTTTGCTCTTCATTTGCCAAACATGGGCATTTATAGGTTCATCAAGGCGATTCTTTAGGTATTTTCTTGTGCACTCAGTTCCAAATGTCTAGGCAAGCACAAACAATTGAAGAATTAGCACGCTTGTGATTACTGGAAGTATTTAAATATCACCTGGTAGCTTGTTGATAACATGATCAAGAATATATCATCTTATCAACTGGCACTTCTTTTTTAGGACAGATGAATAGGGCAGCCTATAGACGGAGTCTTGATTTTTGGTGGAAATTGGGGTTCACAACCAGTATAAGAGGAAGTCTACATGAACTTCTTTCAGATACATGTCATTTTCAAAAAGGCTCTGCTTATCAAAATTAGCGTCTCCCTTGTGTTGAGGCCCTGATGCAACAACACATAAAAATTTCAATACGGTGGAATATTAATCTCTACCATCTAAACACATACAAAACAGATGACTGCAATTTTGATGTTCTTTTGATACCTCTAAACTCAATCCTCTCAGTGGACTCTTCATCTGTTGACTGGAATTCAAAACCACCAAAGTTAGCGTGACTACATCGTAACTGCAGGTTCCCATCTGTTAAATAAATACAGATAAAGAGCATCTTAATACAATCAAGATGCAAGCATACTAATGAAGTGACAATCAAAACAGACCAATGAAGTGACAATTAAATCTCTATTGCTAGAAGAGACAACTAAATCTCTATTGCATGAAGTGATAACTGCAGATTTTGAGATTTATACAAGGGGAAAAGGAGTTGGGATAGATGCAGGCCATCTGGGGGAGGCTCTCCGACGGTGTCGTCGGGTATTCGCAGCTCGATAACCCTGAACCTTCAATTTGGGAAGCAAAATGGCAAATCCCATGGCAAAATTGCTAAACTGAAGCTACTGATTTAGGGTTTGGGGGTTTGGTTTTCATGCATACCTTCCTAGACGATGAAGGGGTCCTCGGAGGTGAGGGAGAGCATCCTTGCCGCAGGGGACCGGAGGCGGTGGTTGTGGAGAGGCAGGGGACCGGAGGTGGCGGTGGTGGAGGGCAGCAGCGGTGGATAGTGGTCTGGGCGGGCGAGGAAGAACAAAAGTGGAACAAATTTGAAATATTTGTCAAAATATTTTCAGATATTTGGCACCAAGTACTAGCCTCATACGGCTACAAGTGTAAAAAGTCTCTAAAAATGTCCGTTCTCTGAATATTTCACATTTTGCCGCCGTGTACTTGACCACTAGTAATTTGGAAAAGGTAATATTCAGAACTCTAGATATATTCGGAACTCTGCCATTTGATTTTCCTAAAATTTGATAATTATTCATAATTTAAAGGAAAGAATGGTGTGTATACATGCTTGCTAGAGTGAATTTGAGTCCCCTAAGACTAAATGAGGTTCATAAATTGAAGAAAAAATGTGGCGTAGTATAAACCTTGGATATTTACCCTAAAAGGCATGAAGACTAGTGCTCATGCGTTTAGCTACGAGTGTTTTGAATTTGACTAATTCAAATATTTAATCACGAAATGAGATTATTTGGTTACTTAATTATGAATTTTTTACCAATATACTCTTTTTTCATGTATTCTTTGAAGGAAATCTCGTCGGGTGAATATTCAGACAGCAAGAAATATTCCGAACTCTGGATTTTGTTAATCCTAAATTTTTAGAATAATTCATAATTGAAAGGCCAAGGGAGGTGTTAAAGTGAAATGAGTCCTCAGAGTAAATGAGGTTCATACCATGCTGTAGAGCAATTGTTTTGAATTTGACTAATTCAAATATTTAATGCCGATGTGAGATCATTTAGTTACTCCAATACAAATTTGCCACCAATTTAAAATATTGTTGATGTATTCCACCAATTTGACTTATTCAAAATATGTGGTAGTGTGCATGAACATGATCAGTAATATAATTGAACACTAGAAATTTTAAGGAACTCCATATAAAGGAGTAGATTAATATATATAGAAGGTTCACTAGAGACACCACGGATATATTGTCTTACATGCAACCCCAGGTAATAATTAACTAAAATAAAATAAAAGAAGGGGCAGTAGGAGGAGGCTGGGACAGCCTACCTGAGGGGATATGTGCCAATCCTAAAATAATCCCAGAGGAATTTGCGAAATGTTGTTTGCCACACCAAGGTCTTCGGCTGATGCCTTCGGCCTCGACCTTTGCCAATGTCCACCAATGCTGGATCATGTTGTCGAGGTCCGTGTCGATGGCTCTGCCATAGAATGGGAAAAATAGTCTCCTCCTACGCTAGAAAGGGATTTGCCCACACCGTAGCCACCTCAGCATGTAGCGGCTCTTATTGTCCCTAGAGTACTTGCTATCGTCCACTTCATCATCCTCCTCCTACATATGATTTTTAAGAACTTATAACTCATACATATGATTGAATTTTATTACAACTCAAGAATTGACAACATATATGTAAGACAATATTAAATTGATATCAAAGAGAATGCATCTCAGGAATAGTTTGATCATTTCATATATCATGTCATCTCAAAAAAATGACAATCCATTGGATCAGAGTATATGTAGAACAAAGATTGCAACCTCATAAGTCAAGATGGGAATGGGTCGGCCTGGACCTGGCCTTGGACCTGGCCCTATGGCCCTAGCGCCAATTTCAGGGGCCACGAGTCGACCCATTCTAAGAAAATATTATGACCCTGCTAGTCCATTGGGTACCCCAGGGGCGACCCAAATTTCAGGTAGAATACACTTTTTTCAGCTCGATATACACATGATAATATGAAATAACTAGAGGTTACAGAGGAAGCATTAAGCATTAAATCCAACTAACGATATTACAAGGTTCAATGAGCATCTAGCTAAATAATTCAAGGAGCACACTATATTTAATCATCTCCTGGAGGTTACTATACATCCCTCCCACATAGTTCAGTCATCATCATCTGTATTTGAAAAATACAAGAACGTTAGAGAGCATCAATAGTAATTATATGCCAGCAAAATATCCTTGCTTGGTAGATTTGTAGTACTCCAGAATGCACATATGTAAATTATGAAGGACTTAGCTACAATTTAGAGAGCACAAAGCAACATGAGTCTAGCCGGACCCAAAGAGCACTCCAACAAACAACTAGAGAATCAACTCACTCATCTAGTATTTGAGGTGACTTCATTTTCAAGAAAGATGCTTTCATTGTAATTACACAAGACATGTAAAGAACACACATTATCTGACATAATATTCAATTCGATTCAAGAAAATTCTTCTTGATAAGTAAAACTGCTACTCTAACAAATAATAAAAAGAAGTGTTTGCATGAAAACTTGGAATCGACTCACTGGCTCCCGATCAACTGACCAAGCACATTTATTCTGAATATGACTAGCAAATCAAGAAAGTAAAGGTAGCCATGAACTAGAGCATGTGAAGGTAGGAGGCCTAGGCTATTCTCACATGTGCTTGGCAGCAGCATAGGGCAGGTTGCTGTCCATTGATCCCGCCTCTTTGAGTGTCCTCATCATCTACATTTATCAAAATGTCAAAGCTTGAGTTTAGAATAGTTTACATGATAAACCACTGTGAAAAGCTGAAAATCGCTTTCTTTCTTACTACCATTAGCTGAAATATGCATGCACATGCAAGTGCACATATCAGACAAGACCACCTAGAACTAGAATGCAAACTGAGCTAGAGGAGATGGATATGTATAGGAATAGTCTACCATGTCATCTACATTGTAGATAAATTTGCATACGAAAATTACCCAGACCAATACACAAAATTTCACCCACAAAAATATTCAGATCAAGCTGTTGCAAGATCTACTGACTAGCTAGCAGTTGCAAAATCAACCCGACTTGTTAGCAGTTGCAAAATATTTAGATAAGATGTTGAAAAATTTAATGACAAGCTATTGCAATCACATGGTAGATTGTTCATCTGTACTTGTAGAAGCAATCAAGACAAGACCAACTTCCAAAATCAAGACGGGATGTACCACTAACACTTACGTCACTGAACATATTATAAAGCAAATGGCCAGGCTATGAACATCTAATGCCCAGGAGGAGCACAACCAGTTACTAGCACCATTACTGAAACAAAGGTAACCTCCTATTCCCAAGCCAAGCCTCTTCTAGCCAGCTTCTTCTGCGGCAATCTCTGGCAAGCATTACCATGGGCAGTAATAAACAAATGCAATTTATTATTTCTGTCAATAATTTGGCCAGCCTCTGTGTGAACTGCTACAAGTATACACTAAAATGACCAGCTACACATAGAGAGTTGTAAGAAAACAAATCAATATTTCAGCGGGTACCCTGTGAACACATTTTCATGTGCTAGAGATTTGTACACATTGAGATTCAGATACATGCTTTGGCAAAGTGTAATAATCTACTACCATTTTAGAGAGCTCTACTTTTCCTTACAAAACTATTCGCTCATCACTGAACAAGAAGTACCAAGAATCTACAACATCCTCAAGAACTGTTCTAGGACGATCACAGACCAGGAGCTGGACAAGGATTAATTAGAGAGGATTGGAGCACTAACCGTTGGGGAAAGGGAGGAAGCTGATGGGAGGGAGCACGATCTTGGAGCAGGACGAGCCGGAGAAGGAACGGGACTGCGAGTCAGTAGTGGCGATCTGGATGGTGACGAGCTGGACGGCGACGAGCTGGTGGACAGCGATGAGGCGGTGGATAGCGGCGCCAATGATAAATACGAGTGGAGATAGAAAGGGACGAGACGACAAGTCGGCGGCTATCTGGACGGTGACGAGCTGGACGATGATGAGGCGGGGGCTAGCCACACCAGCGGGAGATACAGGCAGGGGCAGGGACAAGGACGGCGACGATGAGACAGGGACGGGGACGGCGATGAGTGGAAATCAATGGGTTGACCCCGTTAACCCAGTGGGTCAGTCAAGGCCGGCTCCATTGGCCCAAAATGCATTCAAGGCCGACCCGTGAGCCCAAATGGCGACGAAAGATTGGGTCGGGTCAGTGACCCAGTGGGCCGACCCGCCCGTTCCCATCTTGACTCATAAGTTTCTTCAGGGATGGTGTAAGCAAACTAAGTAACAATTGCACAACCTATTATTCATGTACATTGCCCCAGGTTTGCTAAATCATTCCTGAAAAAATCTGACACCAATATGTCTGCCTCTCTTTTGGGGAAAATTTGAATCATTGGCCACCATAAGAAATTGAAATGTAATCATACGAAACAATATTCAGGGATATACATATTCCGGTACAAAAACAATCTTCAGGTACATGTACGTAGAAACAACTTATAATCAAAATCATGCATATACATATGCATCATATGAATCATTCAAAGATCAGAAACAATTCAGAGATCTAGTTCCATATGAGATTAATCAAGGGCCTCATAATTTTTTCAGAGATGAAGTTGGTGAACCAAAGTACCAACATCACAACCTATATTGTTTGTGTGCATTGTTGCATTAGGTTCACCAACCCATCCCTAAAAAATAACACCATCATTTGTGTCCCCCCGTACACCCTTTTGGGGTAAAATTCAATCATCGGCCTTAGTAAGAAAACAAAATGTAATTATTATACATTATGAATGCATGCATGCAATAAAAATTTAAAGATCATAGTTCTATGAATGTAGAATAAATCTAGGGGCCTCATACATTTCTTCGGGGATGGCGTTAGTGAACCAAGTAACAATTGTATAACCTATTGTTCTTGTACATTGCCTCGGGTTCGCTAACTCATCCCTAAAAAAATATGAACCCAATGTGTCTGTCTCTCTTTTGGGGCAAATTTTAATCATTGGCCATAATAAAAATTAAAATGTAATCCTTAGAAAATATATTCAGGGATATACATATTCAGGTACAAAAACAATTTTCAGGTACATGTAGAAACAACTTATGATCAATACCATGCATATACATATGCATCATACGAATCATTCAAATATCAGAAACAATTCAAAGATCTGGTTCCATATGAGAATAATCAAATACCTCATATTTTTTTCTAGAGATGGAGTTCGAGAAACCAAAGTGCCAACAACACAACCTATATTTTTTGTGTACATTGCTGCCTCAGGTTCACCAACCCATCCCTAAATAAACGACACTATCATATGTGTCTCCTTTGCACTCTTCTAGGGAAATTTCAATCATCGGCCTCATTGACAAATAGTTCAAAGTTTAGAGTTCAAAGATTATAGTTCATATGTGTAGAATAAATCTAGGGCCTCATAATTTTTTTAGAGATGGAGTTAGCGAACCAAAGTACTACTTGCACAACTTATATTGTTGTACATTGCCTTAGGTTCACTAACCTTCCTAAAAAAATATGACACCATCATATATGTGTCTCCCCTTGCACTCTTTTGGGGAAAATTTGAATCATTGGCCTTAGTATGGAATATAAATGTAATGTTATTCATGTTGTGTATCAAAATCAACACTCAACTAGCAAACCCTAATTTCCCGAAGTCAAATGTTACAAACCGATTAAATTTACAGCACAAGAAGAACCATATGAACGACAACAAGTTAAGAAAATGTAAATTTACTAGATGGCATATGATCAGTTTGGGGTTTTGTGGCTAGACAGATTGGGGTTTTGTGAGTAGATGGTAGATTCATCAATCCATGATTCAAACCATATATATACTACACTACTTCAAGAGCAAAAGAATCTATAAATGATTGAGCAAATTCTACCTATGAATACTAAAATCTGCAGCTGCAACTAGGTAACCTAGCAAAGTAGTACCTCAGACTCCTCATTGGATACCTCCTCCACAAACTCATCATTATCCGAGATTGCGTCGATGAAATTTTGGTGGAGGATGGGGTCGTTGATGTAGAGAAACGGGTTGCCTCCGCCTGCCGCATGCCCCTTATCCAGATCGGTCGCTGGCACCACGACATTGTCGGCCACCTGCTGCTCGACAACAACGACGACTGGCTGGACGGATGAGCTCGAAGCCTCGACGGCGTAGCGATGAGCAGCATGCATACCCGGAGAAGCCGCCTCTGCCTGCTTGGCGACGACTGATCCATCTACTGCTACGCCTCCAACTGGCTTCATCTTCGGCTCGTCTCCACACGTACGCTTCATGGCACAGCTAGGGAGGGCGGTGGTGCAAGTGAAGGAGCTTGAACACGCGCGGAAGGTGCAGATTGGGGTTTTGTGACTTGACAGATCGGGGAAAATAACATGACCTCATGGAAGAAGAAGGCCGAGCGGGTTTATATACACGGGACCCTTGGAAGTCCTCAAGTGGACATGTGGGTGTGGACTCTTGTGTGTGGGGGGCTACCACGATCTACACTTTCTAACTGCATTAACAACACATGCAAGCTTTCCCTTAATAAAATACGTGCATGCTACCTCGGGATGGTGCACGGCGCTAGTTTTCGAGACAGGTGGCATATTGACCTGCCTCAGTAGACATGTAGAGGCGTTAAATATTTCTGACCGGCTGCAGTTAAGTGATTTAGAGAGACGGCCAGTTATTTCCATCATCTCAGCTTCAGTCTAGAGGCGGTTTGTTTTAACGAGTTGCTGAGGGGCACTCGTACTAGAGACGGTGTATATTAAAAAACCGTCTGAGATCAAAGTTAGAGGCGGTCAAAAAATTACGACCGCCTGAGGTTGATGAACACGGTCGGTGGTTTGTATTTTCGGGTAAACTAGCTCTAGACATAGTCTCTAAGTAATGAGTTTGTACTAGTGTATTATTTTACAAACCTTCGGAAGGTTGCCTTACCCAGAGGAAGTTTATTAGAAATAAAAGGATTTGTTTTACAAATGATACTAAAATAAAAAGGAGGCAAAATGTTTACGAAAATACACCATGTTCTATGTAGTTCTGCTGGGACAATTAACCCGTGCAACCATATTACCCTGGAATGGGACATGGGTTGACTTGAAGTTTGTTTATTCTAGTATGGGATGCCTCACAAATACTTATAAGGTATCATATCCCTCAAATACCAGGTCTCCCCAAAGGTAAGGATTAATTGTTGGGAACAAAGATCTAGGGGAGTTGCGAACTGCCTTTGGGTGCAGCGGGGCGATACTATGAGCCTCACATTGAAAGTGCACAATCGATTGAGTGCAAAATGCGCTCCATGTGGTACTTGGATCCCAATGGTCTGGTGTTAAGAGGACCAACTCATAAGGTAAGCTCCCATACCGGAGAAGGCACCCTGAGGGTCTTGTTTGGTGACTCGACCCATGATCCATGCGGGATCTAGGCAGGGTACCCAAATCTTGTCGGTAAAGTGTACAGCCTCTATAGAGTGTAAAAATATTCAAATAGTCATGTCCACAATCATGGATGGTTGGGAATGCCGCTGCATAGCAGTGTTGGTTTTGTTTTTAAAAAAGTTTGCAAAAGAAAAAAGGCTTGGTCATATGATGACCGGAATGAAAAAAAGGTTTTGGTCATTGGATGACCATATCTGAAAGTAAGTGTTTCGGCCATGGGATGACCAAGAAGGATAAGTGGGTGACCCTAACCTAGTGGTTTTCAATTTCAAATGCTTTCAAATGTTTTAGAAAGGTTTTTTTTCAAAAAAGATATGTAGATGTTATATCTACAAGAGAAACTAATTTAGCGTTCAGGTTTACATTTATAGAGTGCTCGGCAAGTTCCCTAGGTACTCCGGTCATGTCAGATGGCTGCCATGCGAAGATATCTTGATTTGCTTGGAGGAACTTAACGAGCGCGCTTTCCTATGCGCTACCTAGGCCTACGCCTATCTTGGTCACCTTGGCGGGTTTATCATCCTTCAACAGCGCTTTCTTCGTCTCTTCTGATGCCTTGAACTCCGGATTTGGCTTTGTCACCTCCTTCTTCGTTGCGGGTATCTCGGACGGATCTATGCTCTTCTTGATCTCCTGGTACTCCTAGGTGTGCAGCACGGCTTTGGGAAAGGCGGCATTTCGATCTTCGCACTCTCGCTCTTTCTTCGGGTATCCCCTGATGGTGATCACACCGTTGGGACCTAGAATTTTCATCATATTGTAAATGTAACATGGACGAGCCATAAAAGCCCAGTAAGCCGGACGTCCGAATATAGCATGGTATGTGCTCTTGAACGTGACCACTTCGAAGGAAAGTGCCTCCGTCCGATAGTTCTTTGGACTTCCAAAGGTAACATCCAAAGTAATCTCTCCCAGGGAATTACCTTGTCTTCCTGGGACAACTCCGTAAAAGATCACAGAGCTATGGTTGAGCTGGGTTTTCGAGATCTTTATCTGGCGTAGCGTTTCGACGTAGAGAATATTGATGTTGCTACCACCGTCCATGAGGGTCTTGGAGAAACCATAACCGTCAATAAGTGGGTTGACGATTAAGGCGTATTTTCCTCGCCTGTGTAACTTAGGCGGATGATCAGCGCGGTCAAATGTGATTGCCACTTCCGACCAGTCCAGATATTGGGGGACAGCCGGAACTGTTGCATTGAGCTCGTGGAGAACTGTTTTCTTGACCTTTGCTGGTTGAGATCCGAGGAAAGTGACGTAAGTGTCCTTCTTGGTGGGAAAAGTATTCTTCCCTTCCGGCTTGGGATTTGACGCATCAGCTTCCTCCATGTCGGAATCTTCTTTGGTCTCCTTGTCCTTTTCGGGATTTTTCTTTCCCTTCTTCCGCTTAGCTTTGTAGCCTGCGGTGTCATCTCTTTTGATGTCGTCATTGAAACGACACTCAGCGTTGGTGTGGGATGAGCCCCCATTGGCGTCTAGGTGATGCACACATGGGTTATTGGCAATATCGGCCCAAGAATAGGTTTTTCCTGGTTGCTGTTCTCCTCTCCCTTGGACCCTTGAAGCCCCAAAGCCATGCCCACAGCCTCCGCCACGTCCTCCTCGTCCTCCAGACCCGGAAACAGTAGTAACCACCGCTGTTTCCACACTGGGTTTTTATTCCGAGGTATTTTTGCGCTTCTGAGCTTGTTGCTTTGGTTGTCTTGCCGACTGAGGCACAGCTAGGACATTGAGTAATCCCTCTGCATCGTCGTCAGCATCTGCATGCTTTCTCGCTGTTTCTATAATATCTCCCAAATCAGTGACCTTGTCACACTCCAAGCGGTGACGTAGTAGACCAATTGGGAGCCCTGTGATGGAAGCTTCAGTCGCGGTTTGATCGTTTACTCTTTCACATGAGTTCTTGGTGTCGATCCATCGTCCGAGGTAATCCCGGAAAGTTTCTCTGGCTTTCTGGGTGCAACGCTGTAGGTCTCCAACCGAACAGGGCCTCCGATATGTGCCTTCGAAATTCCGAAAGAACGCACTTTGCATGTCATACCAGTTATGGATGGTGTTCTCCGGAAGTTCATTGAGCCATGATCGCCCCGTCTTCCGCAACATAAGTGGGAGATATCGGGTTGCGACCAGGCTATTTCCGCCTTTGGCGATGAAGCAAGCTTGGAAAAAATCCTGTAGCCAAGTATCTGGCCGAGCAATGCCATCGTAGGCTTGGATGTGCCTTGAGATAGCAAATCCTTCAGGGAATCTTGTAGCTCTGATGCATGGTCCGAAGCACTTCGGGCCCACTTAGATATCATCGTTTTCATAGCGCCGCGACTCTATGTTGGAATTGATCCTGTGCCTTGTGTCGTTCGGGGATAGAGATCATCCCGAATGCGGCTGTGGCTGCGGTGCCTTGGAGCCGGACTTCGGCTTCTGCCACCACCTCCTCCGCCTCGTCGTCCTCCTTGCCCTCCTTGGGAGCCGTTGTGATGACTGCTTGGTGGAGAGGGTGGGGCAGTTGAATTGTTTCCGGCTGATCGCCGGCCTCCGTTCGGAGAGTCATTATTCCCGTTCTGGGGAGGATCCTGACTACGACGAGCCCCCTGCCGGCTTGTCCGAGCATGGTTTCCGTCGTTCCTTCGTCCGTCGTTCCCATCATGGTGAGGCTCAGCCGAACGGCTTGCATGCCTAGGAGGTGGCATTCTTTGACGATCCTCCTCCCGACGTTTCTCTTTATCTTCTCCCCTTCGATCATTAGACTCTAGTCGGGGAGGGTTCCTCGGATTCAGTGCAGCAATGGCATCTTTCTCGGCCACTGGAGCGACGTTGCTCCAGTTACGCGTAGTTCTGCAATGCTGTCCTGACGATCCGGTTCTTGAATAATTGTCTTCCCGGCGTTCGGGGCGATGATACTGCTCCCGGACGTAATGGGATCTTACGTCAGCCCATGCCAGATCTGTGCGACATTGGTCAGAATCCGAGACCAGTTTTTGACTTCCGGACAGGGCGACCTTTTGCTGCTCTAGTCCCTTGTTGTGTAGTTTGATACCCAAATGGATCTCCTCCGGTCCTAGATTAGCCGGTAGAATTTCACGGGCCGCCACGGTATTCTGTACTGGGTTGGGTATACCCAATCTCCTTTGCTATCTTTTCGTGGCTTCCCCATCACATCTCCAAAAAGGACGGCACGGACATGTGGGAATTGGTCGTCATCGGTGTGACGCTTCTGTGTCTTCTGATGCAACCGAGAAATGTAGTCTTTAGTTGCCATGCGTTTCTTCTCCACCTCGATGTTTTTGGCTTCATCGAGGAATTGTTGACGACGCGCTTCTAGGGCTTGGGCCCTTTCGTCCAGCTCTTCAGCAGTAAGTTCTGCGGCTGTAGGGATAGGTGTGGTTAATGCAGCATCAATGAGTTTACGCGCACCTTCGGTGATCACGTGTCCATCCACCGATTCTTCTTTTTCGGCTCTTCTGGGATAAGTGCTCCATCCGAGTCTTCTTCGTATTCCTCGGCAATCACCTCCTCAGTCAAAGGGTCTTTTGCCGGGGTCTTGTTCTTCTTGTTCCTCTTCTTTGCCTTCTTGCCAGCGCCGGTAGCAAAGACGGCTTTGGGTCTGTTTCCCGGAGTCAAGCTCTGATCGGTACTTTCGGACATCTGGACTTCGGGATTGTCTCCGACGTCCATGTCATCCTGCGCTTTGGGAGAGTGTTCCCCGGATCCTTCATCCATGGCTTCTCCTTCTTCTGCAACTTTGGAGTTGTACTCCTCTTCATATTCCGCGGAGAACTTTCAGAAATCTGCTAACGTCATTGATTCATCCGAGGATGCGGGTACATCGGCATTTGTTCCAATTGCCTCCAGCACATAGTCGGTGTTTTCTCCAGCATCAGCAGAGCCGGATCCGGATCCCACGTATCCGATGAAGTGCGACGCGTGCTTCCTAAGGTACCTGCGGCCTTCGCAATCAGCCATGTCAAAAGTCTTAATGGTCTCAAGGATTGCATCCGTGCTTTCGCCTTGCAGTATCATGCGTCTGAGTGTATACCTCAGGAAAGGCTTGTCTGCCCGGCGTCGTCATAGCCGGAATCAGTGTTGTTGATATGTTCCTCCTGAATTTCGACTTCCACGGGAGGGTCGATCTGGGAACCGGCTTCTCCAGGAAGATCCACTCCAGATTCGACTTGGACCGCTAGGTTTTCTTCAGGCTCGGATTTCTCCACTATCTCCGCAGCTGGTGCGGGGCTGGGTGGGATTAGAGTTTTCTAAGATCCGGAACTCTGCCACCTCCGCGGACAAAGGGGACCCAGAAGATTCTTCTACCTCTATCTTCACCGCCGGGGTGGGTTGGGCAGGTTCAGCGAAACCGATGTAAACAACGATCTCGCCAAGACATATGATTGTGTAGGCAGTCACAGCCTCCCTAGCCGGAATCCAAGTCTCGTCGAGAACGATGAGAGGGACGTCGCTGGTGTAGAGGATGCGACTGACGTCGATACTCTCGCCGATTCCGATTCTTGCAGATTCCGCTCGGAACGCGGATTCGAAGCTCACTTGCCCCACGGTGGGCGCCAACTGTCGTCGGATTGAGGACAAGTACGCCATCAGGGGGTCCTCGAGGCGTGCGGAAGAGAGGGGTGTGAGACGTACGGTGTTCCGGGACGGTGAGCACACAAGTTTACCCAGGTTCGAATCCGTCGGCTTTGGACGAATCCTACTCCTGATAGCAATCCAGTAATACGGCAGAGCCGGAATATGGGTTACAAGGGTTTCGCCTGTGCGAGTTGAGATTGTAGACTATTGGGGTTTTTAGAGTGTTGCCCTAAAGGCTCTCCCTAGGACGGCTTATATAGATATCCGGCCTAGGGTTTACAGGAGAGATCTATCCAGCTACGACTAAGAGTAAGTTACAGAGTACATCTTGAACTACAAGTAACATTATGGGCCTAAGTCGGTAAGTCTTCTGGGTCTTCCCGTAGCCGGATTGGACTCCATCTTTCTCTCTGACTAGGCCGCCCGTGAAGCAAATCTCTAACCCAAAGTGGGCCACCCTGGTCAGTGAGGAACTGTGAGGATACCTAGAAAGTATATCCCCAACACATAATTCAAAAGGAAAGAGATACCATATCCTAGATAGGTATTACTACAAAATCGATTAGTTGTAGCAGAACTCCCTACAAAATACTTAGAACTATCTTAAGCTAGGAACCACATGTCCCAAAATGATAAGAATAATCTTATCGAGGAGTACATGGATTCATGATAGGTTCATAACAAGAAGATTAAAATGTGTTATTCTCTAGTCAATCCTCTAGATACGAACCTTGTATTTCACGGGGAACTCCGAGTGTCGATTCGGACAACAAGCAGAGACCATTTTTTTCCGATATAAACACAGAAAGTCCATCAATCTAGTCATACGCACACCACCTGGCTTGCGCTACTCTTTGTCCATGGGAAAATATGATCAAGAAAATAAGAGTAACCAAACTAACCATTTTAATAATATTGTACCAGTATAAGGCCATGTTTTAATGAAGAGAAATCATCTCCTTCACTTGACATAAACAGGTACTAGTACAAGGCCATGTTTCAAAGGAAAAGAGAGGCCAGCTCCTGCACTTTATCTAAATAAGTACCAACATACAACAAAATACATGATTCCTAGCCTAGTACACGATGGCCAAAAGAATTGATAGACTCAACAATTCAGACAATGGAATACAATAGCTGTATAACAATGCAGTAAGGCCATGTTTCAAATGGAAAGTTAAACCATATTCTATAGGCGATCTGAACAAGTATCACTACATAAGTATTACTCCTAATCTAGGAACCACGTGTCCCATCATATACCACAAGCATGATAAAAAATAGAGTTACATGCACACATGACAACTATCATAGGCAACAAGTCACTAGTAGCAAAATGGGATCCTTATTTTTAGCGGGAAGTGGGGATTAACAAAGCTTCTACCTTACCGTCTCTTAACCCGAGTCAGTTTAGGCACGCTCAAGGGAAGTCTTCTCTAAGAACTTCTCTATAAGTGCTATTTTTTTCCTTTTGAGCAATTTGTAGACATGTGAGGTAACGTTGTCGAGGAGATTTGCTCTATGTAAGCATCCCTCACTCATGTTGTTGCTGAACGTTTTTTGGACTAAGCAATACTCCCTCATGTTGTCGATGACTTCATTGCTGAGTGAGTTGTACTCCTCTAGTAGCCACGCCTTATCATGTAACAGTTGTAGCATACGAGCTCCGTTCATCGCATCCTGGGTCTGCATCGTTCCCATGGGTTGCTACAGTGAAGGATACATGAGAGGATAAAGATGAAGAATTTCAGCAAATAATAGTCAACAAGATAAAAAAATTATAAAAATTGTTCGATATTTTTTAGATTAACATAAAAATTCTTACACCTAAATAATTTGTCTTATACTGTAATTGTAAAAAATAAAGCCGATTAATAGTGTATGACTACTGCAAATGATGTTTTTAAGCAAAAGTTTTGCAAATGATATTTATCGGGAATGAAAGAGTAGTATATATATGTACAAGTGTGAAATTTAGTACTCCTACTTTTCTTGAACTTGGGGAAAGTTAGTACAATACTAACATGCTTGCTTCAATAACCCCAGGTTTGAACCGAACGTAGGATTACCTAGCATTAAACCTAGGATAAACTAGATCTAGCACTAACCTCGACCTCCTCCTTCCCGGGGGCACGACATAGAGGTCGCCGTGATGATGCTGATGCGACGGTAGGTCAGAGTCCATAGCAAGGTTGTGGTGCTACACGTCCAACTCAAAGATGAGTTCATGGATACACTGCCGCTTTACAGGTACATCAGAATAGATGATGAGGCCGACATGGTGCTTCTGCTTAGGGTCAGGGCCAACAGAGTCGACGGCGAGGGGTTGGACCTGTCGTTCCTGCTACTGCTAGTGACCCACGATGGAGGGCCACGCATTGGCGTCATTGCCTCTTCCGTTTGTGGGCCTCATCACCTACAGATAGAATGCAGGAATCCACATAGTGGGTGTGGTACGAAAGTGTTTCATGGGAGAGGCACCGACGAGTGCGATATTGCTGCACGCTTCATCCTAGCGAGGTTGGGGCTTTATGGTTGGGCTTGTTGATGGGAGGTTGCATTTCTACTGATGTCCGAGACCCAGCAGCCAGACCATAAACGAGTCTCTCAAAGGCGCAATCTTTTGAATAACCTTCCCTCCGGATGTTTTGGAAGGAAGTTAAAATTTTGAACCCGGAAAACTTTGAATTTTCTCCTTATTTTCCCGCTAAGGCCAAAAATGGTTCCTTCATACATACTCCACAAGCCGTTGTACGAAGGAACATGTGCGAAGCGTAGTGTGCTGGCAGGTGCACACAGGGTTGCTGAGGAGAAATGGAAGATGGATGAGAGGTAGCAAAGCAGAGAGAAAATGCGCAATTTATTTTGTGTGCATATATAGGACCTAAAATTTACTATGGAGTACGTTGTAAGGTTGTAGTAGCTAATGTCAGGAACCCATCATAATAACTATGCTCCAACATCGCACCGCCTTTAGCTCCTTTTTTTACTCTTCGGTTTTTCCCCTCCATTTCGAGCCATATTCGCCGTAGTACTACTTGCTTTAGAGAAAAAATAGTTCTGTCAAAATGCCCTTGGAAATATTGTTTACCACGCCAAGATGCACCAATCTACCTAATGTTGGAAAATTTATCCTAAACAATGATGTGGACATGGCCATGACCTTTTTTAGGATAAACTAGTGGGGAGCTCCCACCGTAGCTTTTATTTATTTTAGGATAATGAGTTTATATACAAAGAAGAAATTCTAAATCAAAAGGGGTAAAAGAAATCTAAGCTAAGTCTAAACTTGTGACTATGGCCGTGACCTTGGTCGTTCGGCTTGAAACCTGTTCATACATGGTAAGCCAATTATGTGAAGTAGAGGTTTCAAAAGTTGCCAAAACTCATGCTTATCATTTTACATGCCATGTAAATACACGCAAAAGGATGCCATGTGTAAGTTTTTGTTCTTTTGTATTTTCTTTATTTTCTTCTATTGTTTTAAAAAAAGGGTCAATTTGTTGGCAAGCAAAATATTAGGAAGAATTTTGAATCTTTCAAAAATATGGGTCGTTCTCATATATTTGCTTCCTAGTGGTGAGTACCTGAAAGCTCTTTTGAAAAATTTCAAAACTAATCTACGACTTACTTGTACTCCCTCCGATCCAAATTAGTTGACTCAGATTTGTCTACATTCGGATGTATCTAGACATGTTTTAGTATTAGATACATCCGAATCTAGAAAAACTTGAGTCAATTAATTTGGATCGGAGGGAGTAGTTCAAATTAACTTAACCTATTTGCGGTAAGCTAAAATAAAGTCATTTAAGTGGATGAAGTTAGGTAGGATGCTTAAAAACTCGCACAACATAGGAATGGTACATGGTGCACTATGTCTGAAAACAAAGGCTTTATGGCATTTCGAGTCATCTTCTTGGGAACATCATCATGCTCACTATAAAAATAGAAAATATATTTTCCTAATTTCTTGAAACACCCACAGGAAACATTGCTATCTATACCAAGAGGCGCCCATCTACCTTAATAATGGGGAACTATATAATAAACTATGATAACAATATGGCCACGACCTTGGTCGTTCAGGTTGAAACCCAAGAATGTTCATATATGGTAGGACAATATTGCGAAGATGTTTTTTCAAAATTTGTCAAATCCCATGGTTATAAGTTTCACGGCAAGTAGAGCACATGCGAGAAGAGAGGATGAAAGGAAAGACTACATATGGTTTAACGACCATCGGTACGGATCGAGCATGCTCATACCGTACGTCCGTACCACCAGTTAGCACGCTCACCTCATCAAATACTCTCACCTCATGAAGACAGAAGACAAATCTAAAATTCATAGAAACTTCCAGCCTCGAAACACCACACTAGAGAGGGATCTGGAGGAGAAACTAGGACAAGGACGAATCCTTGCTACTTCACGGATCATCGGAGGATATCTCACCATCCCCTTCATCATCAACCGCTGCATATCCATCACCATTACTATTCCCCTCTGCATACATTAGATCTTGTTGTAATTCTAAATAGAATTGTGGTTTCCATTAGATCTACCTTTATACTTTTTACCCATTTATATGAATATGATGATATTGTTGATTGCTTCCATGTCTGACTAGTTACGTTTGTTCTTGGGGAGATGTAGAAACCTAGCTTCATTATGAAATGAAATAAATCTATTGATCTGTGATATTGTGTTAGATCTCTCTCTTTAGATGGTATGTGAAGTCGGCCACATAACATTTGCCTCCAGCAATAAAGAGAGGGACAAACCCTTTTGCACATGTATGGGAGTATGTCCAGTGCAAAGTGGTGACAATATGCATTGGCTTATAACCTACACGATCAAAGGGGTAATTAAGAGGTACTCACTAAGCTTATTACGATATCTATGGGAAAACCCTTAATCGTGATGGCTTGTCTGAGTTATTTCTCTCAGGCATCGCAATGGTTATTTAGAGATTACCTCAATACCTGATTCAAGGAGTGACTGCTCACGAGTATTGTAGTGAACATCTTATTATTGAGCTCTCTTGATACGTCCATTTTGCATCACTATTCTATGTCATAATTCACTATTATTCATTGCTATATTTCATATTGAGAGGTGATACTTATGTTATTTCATCTGTTTTTGCATGGTTGATGACTTTTGGAGCATAGACCACTACAGTCAGGATTCTGATGGAAAAGTTGTTGTTTGGAGGCAAAATTTGCGAAGATCAGAAAATCCGGGAAATTATACGGAAAATCCTATTTTTCCAGAAGACTAAGGATGCTATAAGATGAAGTGGAGATGGGCCACAGGGGGCCCACACCACCCCATGGCGCGGGCAGGTCTAGGCCGCGCCTGGAGGTGGTGTTGCCACCCTGGCCCACTCCAGCCTCTCCCCTCTAGCGTATATCATCCTCCCAAAACCCTAAGACTCGGGGAGCGACCACTGAAAGATTCTGCCGCCTCTGCGAGGCGGAAAACACCGAGAGAGAAAGATCTCTCCACCAGAAATATTTCTGCCGGGGGAATTCCTTCCCGGAGAGGGGAGATCATTGCCATCAACACCACCATCAAGCTGGACTTCATCGGGATCATCATCATCATCATCATCATCATCATGACCACCAGCATCACCATCAGCACCCTCATCACCATCTCCATATTGCTGTAACAATTGCGTTGAATCTTGCATAGTTCATAGGGGAAACTTTCCCGGTGTTGATTACTCTTTGTAGTTGATCCTATTGAGTGAACCATTGAATTATTGTTTATGTTCAGATTGGTATACATCATTATTCCATCTCTGATCATGATCCATATGATGTCTTGTGAGTAGTTCGTTTTGTTCTTGAGGACATGGGAGAAGTTTTGTTGTTAGTAGTGGAGTTGCCTTGAGAAAGATTCAATAGATTGTTATTTAAGTTGTGGTGTACTTCTTCTAGTGGTGTGATGTGAACGTCGACTACATGACACTTCACCTATATGGGCCTAGGGGAAAGCATTGTGTATTTGGCTACTAATCGTAGGGGTTGCCGGAGTGACAGAAACCTGGACCCCCGTTAGGAAACCATTGCACAAGGGACGTAAGGGTCTTAGAGTTTAAAGCTTCGGTTAGGTTTCTACCTTAATTACTTTCTTGTACTTACGGATGTTTGCAAGGGGTATAATCACAAGTATGTATTAGTCTTGGATGGGGCGGTACATTAGCACAGGTTCACCCACACAACACTTAGCAAGCTAAAGAAGATTAATCAGCTATATGAAGCGAAAGCACTTGACAGTCTTCCCATGTGTCCTCGAGAACGTTTGGTCATCTTAAGTAATACATCCGGCTTGTCCTTTGCTGCATAAAGGATTCGGCCACTTGCTGCATTTATTCCTACTATCTTTTATTTTACTCGTACTTTGTTTACTTGCTTTACCGAAAACCCCAAAAAATCCTTTTGCTAAGTATTTGCAGAGAATTCCTGATCTATACCACTAGACAGCATCTTCTGCTCCTCGTTGGGTTCGACACTCTTACTTATCGAAAATACTGTGATACACCCCCTATAATTGTGGGTCATCATCTCTCCACACATGCCATGACACAAGAAATAGATTATCCTAATCACAAATAATTACCATATGCTAGTGGTATATCCTACATCTCTGAGAACGCTTTAGCCTTATTGAACGCTTTCACTTTTGTTTAATTTTCTTGCTTTTTATTACTTTCTTGCACTTTCACAAAATCTTTCAAACACCCTTTACTTGAGATCAAAGGCAGATTACAAGTATCCTTTGGTAGATAGTGATGAGGGGCATAAAGACCTTAACCAAATAGCTCTATGTGGGTTCGATACTCTTATTTCAAAACTAGCTACAATTGATCTATGCTCTTGCAGTCATCAAGCTATTTTCTCGCGCCATTACAGTATTCTACTAGTGTATCCTACATCCCCGAGAACGCTCTAGCCTTATTGAGTTCCAACACTGTTTCCCAATGATTTCACTTTTGTTTTCTTTTCTTGCTTTTTTTACTTTCTTACTTTTCTGGTTCTTAGTCGCTAGTATTACTAATTGTTTTACTAAAGTTGTTTACTAGTTTCAGGTGATCACCATTACTACACTCGTGCTGATGAATCATCTTGATGCAAGTAAATACCTCGAGTAGTTTAATAGAGGACTTATTAAGGAATTCCTGATAGGGAGTGAACCAGAATTTGAGGTTAACCCTTATTTTATCGCTATTATCAAGGAAAAAATTTATGGGAGATGATCTAGACAAGGATCCTTACACTCACTTAATGCACTTTACCGAGCTATTTTGGACACTTAAATTGAGAGGATATTATGATGACGATTTGAAACTTAAATTGTTTAGCCAATCTCTAACCAACACTTCTTTAGCTTGGTATAGAATTAGCCATGTAGAGAAAATTGACACTTTGGAAAAGCTCAAAGGAGAATTTGTATTTCTATTCTTTCCCAAGGTAAAGACTACTGATGTAAGGAGGGATATCACGAATTTCAAGAACCGCCCAGGAGAAGGTTTGTTAAGAGCCTTCAAATGGTATAAATCCATCCTTAATATATGTCCCCATCATGATTTACCTCAATTGTATTTCCTACATATTTTAAATGGATGACTTAATTAAGAGATTAAGCAGGAACTTGACACTAATTCCGGAGGTTCTTTTATGGACTTAACTATAACTAAAGCTTGGGAACTCTTAGAATGAATTCATCACAATAGAGAAACTTGGGGATTTGATTTAGGCGGTGAAGGGGGGATATAAATTGAATATGATTGTCTCAATTATTATATAAGGAATCTAGTAAGGCTAATGAAACTTTTAATGAACATCAACTTGATGATGATGTTATTGTGCAAATCCTTCAGTATTTACAGAACACATTGAAACTCTAAAGAAATACTAGCTTCAATATACTCCACTTCCCAAGCAAGTTGAAGATGTCAAGATAAAAATTGTGGCTCCTGTAGAGCCATTAAATAAAGAAGCACCTTATGTTGAACCCCTTCCTTTTCCAAAGACAGTGAGAAAACATATGGTTGCCCAACAACTTGAAGAATAGCTAGTAGAGGAAATAATGATCCTCTAAAAGCTAGAGGAAGAAGCAATAGTAGAAGAAATTAATGAAGAGGGCACATTGCAATGTAATCGAGCTAGACACCAAAGCCTATCAATTCATCGAGGGAAATGTAAAAGATATAGATGTTAGTAAACCTATTCTTCCTTGCACCTTTTGTGAATCTTATTATTATGGCCTCTGTGATATTGGAACAACTGTTAATGTTATCCCTTATAATTTTTACTTAAAAATCCAAAATAAATTCATCCCAGCTAAATTAGAGGATACTGATATGATAATCATGCTAGCAGATAAGACACTCAATTCCTATGGGATAATTAGTGATGTTCCAATTTGTATTAGACCTTATAAGTACCCTATTGACTTTGTCATCGTTGATATGCCTACTGACGTTTATTGTCCAATTATTTTTTAAAGAATTTTTCTGAACAACGCAGGGGCAAACATTGATTGCAAGAAGGAGACAGTTTCTCTTAAATTTGGTGAGGATAAAATGAATTTCCATTTCTCTAAATTCCATCATAGGCCAATTATTGAGGAGTTTGAAGAATGTGAGAAAGAGCAAGAAGAAGAAGGTAAGATACCTAGTCTTTCTGCTTTGTTTATTGAAACTCCCAATGATAAGTCAGAAAGGAGCCTAGTTGATAACAATAATTTTCCTGAAGATATAGAAAAAATGGAAGTTGATGAATATCTCAATTCAACTCCCATACTTGATCCTGATATGAATCAAATCTACCAGATACCAATAAGAAAGGGTGATGAGGAGCTGTTGGGAATATGCCCTAGAGGAAATCATGTATGATGTTATTCCCAATGTACTCATAAAGTTATTGTCCTTGTATGAACTATAGATATATATCATTGAATATGTGATTCGGCTATGGAACTATATATTCATGTTCAAAGTACATGCCCTTGGTCGCTGAGGCTATGCTGGACACACAACTTAGACTAATGTGAAAGTCGGCTGATGACTCGGTTCCACTTGTCATGGGCATGGTGATGCTATTCCGACTTACTGGATTCAGCTAAAGAGTCTAGCGAGTCAAATTAACCCATATTGAGATATAATGAACAAGTCGTCATTTGTATGTCTCAAACAATGTAATCCTTAGACCTGAGGTTATTGCACAATCCGAGTTCATGATCACCGACTTAGGTTCTGTCAAATGTTGTTCCATCAAAGGATTGTTATAAAGGAAAAGTTCGGTTCGACTGAGAATCAAGTTGCGTGATGTGGATGACCAATATGATATTTTTTCCCTCCGACTGGAGAGATATTCTTTGGGCCCTCTCGGAAGATATGATTCAGAAAACATGGCCATGCACGAATCGGTTAAGTTTTAACTGAGGCGGCCGACTAATAGTTAGTCGGATGAATCACTTATCTCGGATCAAGAAGAGAGTTGAGCTATTTAAAGGATGACGATTATTCGCCTATAGCTTGAAAAGATGTATCATGATGCAAAAGGGACTCAAATTAAAGTCGTATTGGAAGGTATGTTGTCATAACTCTTTGATACTTGGGAGTCAACACGTTCTGCTAGGAGCCACTACCGACTGATTGATTACGACTGAGAATCGGATAATGCTCGAGTCACCATGAGCCTGTCGGGTCACACACTTAAGAGCGGGAGAATGTTTGAGTTAAACCTGAACCATAAATATATTTGGATTGGATCCGAATCGGACATGGACTGAGTCAGTGAGTTGGACTCACAGTGACTAATATTGGTCTTTTAGTGAATGGTCCACAAGTGAGTGGATCCTACTTTTCATTCCCTATATATATTGGGGCACAGGTGCCCAACAAGCACGGTTAGGTCATTCCATGCGTTGGAAACCCTAGCTCTAGGCTAGTCTTGTCCTGACACTGTACTGGACCTAGTAGTCCATTGCCAGCGTCCTCCTTATAAGTATGGATACTGACGGGGTTGTTGTACGTTCAGCAATTTGATGATCATGGATTGGATATGATCGTGAGGACTACACTGCAAGCGACGTGCTTCATCGATTCCGCAATTGTGCATCTAGTGGTAATTCTCGTGGCCTACTACCTCAGCTAGATCTTGGGATCACTGCATAGGAAAAAGTTCTGTTTATACCTACGTGGACCAGTAGGATCTTCCACCTCCCACACTGAACATCCTTCATAAAGAGCTAAAATACATGTTCCTTGATGGCACTAATAAATATCTTGTTATTATAAGCTCCAACCTTACAGAAAAGGAACAGGAGAATTTAATGGTAGTCTTGAAAATGCATCGAAATTCTCTAGGTTATTTAATGTATGACTTTAAAGGGATTAGTCCCACGATAACCACCCATAGAATATATATGGAAGAAGGAGCTCAACTGGTTGCAAATTTTAAAAGATGGCTCAAACCTCATAAGAAAAAAGAGGTGAGAAAGGAGGTAATCAGCCAATTAGATGCAGGAGTAATCTTCTATGTAGAGGAAAGTGATTGGGTAAGTCTTGTTCATTGTGTTCGAAAGAAAGGTGGGTTCACTATTGGCCCGAATGAACATGATGAGCTAGTCCCTACTCGAAAGGTTATTGGCCATAGGATGTGTCTTGACTATAGAAAACTTAATAAGGAAACTCGAAATGATCATTACCCTTTGCCATTTATAGACCTAACTAAAAGAACGTTTCATGTTTTCCTATGTTTTGCGTGTTAGATAACAATACTGTGGAGATTATTCATGTGCGCTAAGTGTGCAGGAAGCTTTGGGCCGGGGAGGATTATCCGCCCCACCAAGGGCCGGATAATCCGGCCTACCTCATTGCTCAAAGGGAGCCAAGACGCGTCGCTCGGTATCCGGTCGGATTTTCTCCCGGAAAATCCGAACTGGGGCGTTTTTTCCTCCCTAGGCCGGATAATCCGGTTGTCGCATGGGTCGGATAATCCGGCCCCTAGTTTTTGAGCAAAAAGAGCCAACGCACGTCACTCAGTATCCGGTCGGATTTTTCCCGCAAAATCCGAACAGGGGCGGTTTTTCCTCCCCAGGCCGGATAATCCGGCCTTCACATAGGACCGGATAATCAGGCCCCCAGAAGTTGATCAAGGGCAAGCTCGGCGCGATGCTCTGATAAGGGGCGGATTATCTGCCGGATATTCCGAGTCTGGGGCGGTGTTTTCCCCAGGCCGGATAATTTGGCCCTCACTTGGGCCGGATAATCCGGCCCCCAAAGTGTCCAACGGCTAGTTTCGGAAGGGGGTATAAATACCCCTTCTTCCCCAATGTTCAGAACTCTTGATTCATTTGAAATTGTCCAGACATTGTGCAAGAGCTCTCATTCTCGATCTCCCACTTCAACCACCCGAAGGTCTTGATCTTTGGGGGAATTGAAGGAGGAGAAGTTCATCACCATCATCACGAATCAAGCGCTTCAACTCCTCTCCATTCACTTGGAGAAATCCTTGATCTAGTATTCTTGTCAATACCTAGATCTTGTTTATTGTATTTGATAACTTTGTTCTGGTGGCAGCTTGTTGTCATTTTGGAAACCTCCAAGTTGTTGTGGAGTTGTTGCCCCGCTAGTTGTGTAAAGGCGCCGGTGCCCGCCTCGAAGGGTACCTATAGTGGAAAGGTGGATCAGGCCTTTGGTGGCGAGATCCATCGGAGAACAGGGTGAGGCCTATTATGGCGTGGTGGTCTTAGTACCGCCCACCCCTCCAACACAGACATACTTCCCTTAACAAGGAAGGAACTACGGTCAAAAAAATCCTGTGTGTCTGTGTGCTTCACTTCGGTTTACCCGTTCCTCTTCCACTCGCTCTTTACTCGCTAGTAGATAGGTTTGCATATAGGGAAATTCCACCTAATAGATTATCTAGAGAATTTACCCTTTGTGCTAAGCCTAGAATTGAAAAAGTATTAAAATTGGTGTAGCACCTATTCACCCCCCCTCTAGGTGCCCATACGATCCATTTCAATTGGTATCAGAGCCCCGGCTCTTAATTCAGGCTTAACCGCCTAAGAGTAGTATGGGTACGAAGGATGATGGAAATGAGGCTGTGGATAAGGTCACAATGGATGATCTCAAGTCGTTGGAAACAACCTTGTTGAAATCCTTTGAGGCTAAGATGGAGGAGATGAATCAAATGATTGCTCGCCTTACATCATCCATAGCCCCATCTACATCCTCCTCTGATGCTACCACACCACCATCTAAGGAAAAGGGTAACACCGGATCCAAGGATGATGATGTGGAAGGTGACAAACTTAATTGTTCCACCTCCAAGAAGGGAAGTGGTAAGGAGGAATATAGTGAGGTTCGCCACGTATATCCCCCCGACCCACCTATCCCTCATCCTCATATAAACAATAGGGGTGATCCACCCAAGCTCACTGCATCCTCTTTCAATCAATGGCAATTCTTAATGAAATCTCATGTTTATAGCTCCTCGATTGAACTTTGGAGAATTATTGAAGAGGGTCTTCATATTGGAGATCAAACCAACCTAATAAGAAGATAAGTTGTGGACAGCCAGTTGAATGCCACCGCTCTCCACATGATAAGCTGAGTGTGGGTCCCAAGGACATGCCACACATTGAACATCTTAACACAGCTAAAGAAGCTTGGGATGCTCTTACAAATCTCTTTGTTGGGAATGAAAGCATGAGAAGGAATAGGTATGATGCCCTTAGTAATGAAGCTGAGGGATTCTACATGTTGGATGGTGAAAACCATGAGGACATGTATAGAAGACTCAAGGGCATCGCAACAACATTTAGAAAGCATGGGGCCACTCACATTGATGATGCATGGATAAAAAGGAAATATGTGATTGTCTTAATGCCTTTCAAGCCAACGTACTTGAAGAGCTTGCAAGGTAGACATAACTACCATCAAATGACATCCAATGAAGTCATGCAAGAAATGGCCTCATTCAAAGTGGCAGGAAAGAATGTTGAAGATGCCCGTTCTCGGGCCATTGGAATGAAAAAGAGTGTCAATGTGGCTCTCAAAGCCAATGTTGTTGAGCAAGAGGAAGCATCCATGGAGTACCCTGATGAAGTCAAACATGCTTATGGTGAGTACATGGCGTTTTATGCAAGGAACTTTTGGAAGGACCCTGCCAAAGCCAAGTCGGAACTTGAGCGCAAGAACGGGTCAAATGGAAGAAGAGAAAGTGGACCAAGATTGAGAACTTGCTACAACTATGGAGATAGAATGCACTTTGTAGCTGAGTGTCCGTATCAAAATTGAGAAGACAATGGTGGCAGGATCATTCTTAAAGAGAAATCTAAAGCACCTAAGAAGAAGCCATTTATTAAGAAGAATGGCCCCTTCAAGAAGCAACCCAAGATCGTCTTAGTTGCACAAGAAGAATACTCCTCTTCAAGTGAAGATGAAGAGGATGATGATAGTTCCCGCGAGGTGGATGCTATAGCCATCACATCGACTCCTTCATCTCTCTTCGACTCACCAAACGAGAACGTCATCAACAACAACGCCACTTGCCTCATGGCAAGAGGGTCCGAGGTATCAACTTCTAGCTCTTCATTTCCTAAGACTAATATAATTTTGGATATGGATGATCATGACAGTCTTAAAATGAAAGAAGAAGTTATTGCTTTGGATACTTTTTTCACTAACCTACAAGGTGAGCACAAACTCCATTTTTATGCTCTTATGAGTCAACTTGCTCAAGCCGAAGATCTTGTTGAAGAAAAGGGCAGAATTAAAAGAGAAGATGCGTTGGAGATAACTTCTTTGAAGAATGCCTTGGAAGAGGAAGAGGAAGCTCGAGTATCTTTGGAAGAGAGACTCGAATCCATTGAGGAGTCATACGAAGAAGCTCTAGCTGAGGTCATCAAAGAACGTGACCATGCTCTTGCTAAGTTAAAGAAACTAAAGAAAGCAAAGATTGACTTTGGGGCTGTTCATGCTAGACTTTTGGAGAAGATTGATAATCTTGAAAGTGCTCACAAGGCATTGAAGAGTGATCATTCTACTTTAAATGAGTCTCATGACCAGCTCCAAACTCAATTGAAACGGTATGATGTGCCAAGTACCTCCACTTCATCCTCTGGAAAAGAAGACCTTGCGTGAAGTTCTCAACACAAAGGTAAAGGAGTTCCTATGACAAAGGACAAACAATAGTAAAGAAGGTCTTGGTTACATACCCAAGACAAAGAACAAGAAAAACAAGAAGAAGAAGAAGAAGAAGAAGAAGAAGAAGAGCAAGACTGCTCAATCAAAGACTAGCAACATTTCCAATGATAAGACTAATTATGATGGTTTTGCAGGGGCCAACAATCCTAACTTTGAACTATATTGCGATTATTATGGTGATGTTTATGCTAGTTATGTAGGCCCGTATGATTGTTACATTCCTTGGTCTATTTGGGTTCCCAAGACCCTTGTTACTAACATGAGAGGACCCATTGAAAAATGGGTACCTAAAACCAAGAAGTAATTTTCTTGCAGGGGTATGCTTCCGGTGGTTCTAAATGGGTACTCGATAACGGTTGCACGAGTCATATGACCGGAAGCAAGGAGATCATCATGGAGATGTGGCCAAACTTTGATCACATAACCGTCTCCTATGGTGACAAGTCAAAATCTAAGGTATTGGGTCTCAGCAAAGTTATGGTGGCTCACGATATCTCTCTTGTGGATGTCATGCTTGTTGAGACCCTCGGTTACAACTTACTTTCAGTTCGCGCCCTTGGTAAGATGGGCTTTGCAGTTTATGTTGATGCTGATTTGGTGGTACTCTTGTGGAGGAAGTCTCTAAAAGTCGCTTTCGTGGGATATGTCAAAAATGACCTGTACGTCGTGGACTTTTTGGGGAAAACCGCTACAGGCCCAATGTGTCTTTTCGGAAAGGCTGACGCGGGTTGGCTATGGCATCGCCGACTAGCCCACGTCAATATGAGAACTTTGCAAAGTCTCCACAAGGGTGGCCACATCCTTGGACTAAAAAAATGTCTCCTTTGCCAAAAATCGTGTTTGCAGGGCGTGTGTTGAAGGGAAAATGCATGACTCACCTCATCGAAGGAAAACTATTATCTCATCAAAAAGGATTTTGGAGCTCCTTCATGTGGACCTATTTGGACCTCCATCTCATGCAAGCCTCGGTGGGAAGAAGTATTGCCTAGTGATTGTTGATGATTACTCAAGATACACTTGGGTTTATTTCTTCAAGTTGAAGAGTGAAATCAAAAAACAGTCATCGACTTCATCAACGAGGTTCAACGTCAACACAACGTCCCCATTCTGGCTATAAGAACTGATAACGGCTCTGAGTTCAAGAAATACACCTTAAATGAGTTCCTAAGTGAAGAGGGGATAAGACATCAATATTACGTTGCTTACACCCATCAACAAAATGGTGTAGCCGAGAGGAAGAATTGAACTCTAATGGATATGGCAAGATCATTGTTAGCCGAATTCAAATCTCCATATAACTTCTGGGCTGAAGCAATCTCTACTGCTTTTCATTCATCCAACCGATTATACCTCCGCAAGATCTTGGACAATACTCCGTATGAAATACTTACCGGTAACCAGCCAAACATCTCATGCTTTCGGGTATTCGGGTGTAAGTGTTTCTTTCTTATCAAAGGAGTTCGTTTATCTAAGTTTGAATCTAAGGCTTTAGAAGGTATTTTTGTTGGTTATGGTGCCGAATCCCACACTTATAGAGTCTACAATAAGCTCTCTGGAACTGTTATAGAATCTTGTAGTGTGGTGTTCGAGGAAAATGACGGTTCCCGTGCGGAGGAAGTTGGTGTTTGTGATGCAGATGTTGAAATACCCCAAGATGCCATAAGAAGAATGTGCGTGGGATTTTTCTGCCCCATTGAGGAACCCCTTGTGGCGGATCGGGAAGGACAATGCTCTTCCCATGAAGAGCCCTCATCTACACATGCCCAACAAGTTCCCACCACGGGAGCAAATTCTGCACCATATCCATCAACTGCTGAAGGTCAAGCTGTTTCAGAAAACTCCAGGCTAGATTAACCGGTGGGCACCGGATTATCCGGCCACCCCACTCAAGCTGACCATATTGCTCCTGGTGGTGAAGATATCAACGCAAGCTCCAGGCCGGATTTTCCGGCAATCCCCGGATTATCCGGCCCCTCGCCAGTTCAAGCAAGCCTTAGACTACCTGATGAAGCTGCTACAAATTCACCCAGGCCAGATTATTCGGCCTCTCCATCGGCCGGATTATCCGGCCCTGACTCTCCAGTTCAGCAGCCTCCTGTTACGGCTACTGACTCACCTCAAGGTCACGCGTCACCACCACCTGCTGCTGATATTCTAGTTCCTAATCAAGGTCGAGTAAATGCTTCAAATGACGATTCAAGTGATGAATCTACTCCTCCAAGAGACAACAAACTTATTGAACTTCGTCGCAAGGCTCGAGCTGATCGAAACCTTGAGTTGAGGGGTCACACTCTCGATAAGGTTGTTGGTGATCTGCGACGACAGGTTTCTACAAGAAGAGAATTGGCTAGTTTTGGTGAGCATCAAGCTCATATCTCTATGGTGGAACCTAAGAAGGTCTTTGAAGCTCTTGAAGACCCAGACTGGGTTGTTGCTATACATGAAGAATTGAATAATTTTGAGCGCAACAAAGTCTAGAAACTCGTGGAGAAACCCAAACAGTGTCGCAATGTTATCGGCACCAAGTCGATATTCAAAAACAAGAAAGACGAGAATGGCATTGTTGTGAGGAACAAGGCAATACTTGTGGCACAAGGTTACTCCCAAGTTGAGGGCATTAACTTCGGCGAGACCTATGCTCCAGTGGCTCACCTTGAGTCCATTCGTATCCTTCTTGCTTATGCTGCACATAACAATTTTAAGTTGTAGCAAATGGATGTCAAGAGTGCCTTCCTTAAAGGTCCTCTACATGATTTGGTATACGTAAAGCAACCCCCGGGGTTTGAGGATCCTAACTTTCCGAACCATGTCTACAAACTCGATAAGGCACTCTATGGCCTTAAACAAGCCCCACGTGCGTGGTATGGGCACCTTAAAGAGCTTTTGTTAGATCGTGGCTTCGAAGTTGGGCAAATCGATCCCAGTATTTTTACTAAGAAGGTTAAGGGAGAGCTCTTCGTATGCCAACTATATGTAGACGGTATCATCTTTGGCTCTACTAATAAAGCTTTTAATGATGAATTTTCAAAGCTTATGACTGACAGGTTTGAGATGTCCATGATGGGGGAATTACGGTTCTTGGATTCGAGATCAAGCAACTTAGAGAAGGAACCTTTATTAATCAAGCAAAGTACATCCAAGACATGCTCAAGTGATTCAAGATGACGGATCTAAATGGTGTCACCACTCCGATGCAAACAAAATGTCATCTTGAATTTAACCCACATGGTAAAGATGTGGACCAAAAGGTATACCGGTCCATGATCGGTTCTCTTGTTTACGTATGCGCATCTAGACCTGATATAGTGTTGAGTGTGGGGGTGTGTGCAAGGTATCAAACAGCTCCTAAAGAAAGCCACTTAGTGGCTGTCAAGAGGATCTTTCGATATTTGGTTCATTCCCCTAACTTTTGTCTCTGGTATCCCAAGGGCTCCAATTTCTCTTTATGTGGTTATACTGACTCAGATTGGGCTGGTGATAAGGATGATCGGAAATCCACTTCTGGAGCTTGTCAATTCTTGGGAAGATCTCTCGTATGTTGGTCATCTAAAAAGCAGAATTGTATATCTCTCTCAACCGCCGAAGCTGAATATGTTGCTGCTGCCAGCGCTTGCACTCAACTATTGTGGATGAGGCAAACTTTAAAGCAATACAGTGTCCATTGTGACAAAGTGCCTCTTTTATGTGATAATGAAAGTGCAATCAAAATTGCGTACAATCCTGTTCAGCACACAAGGACGAAGCATATTGAGATTCAGAATCATTTTATTCAAGACCATGTTGCTCGCGGCGATATTGATATTTCCTTCGTGAGCACGAAGAACCAACTTGCGGATATTTTTACAAAGCCACTTGATGAAGCAAGATTCTGCTGTTTGAGGAATGAGCTAAATATCATTGATTCCAGGAGCTTGTCTTGATTACCCATGCACTCACTTGTACATCTCAATCCTTCTTTGGTCTAGGTGTGGGCATGGATATAGGGGGAGTGTGGTCCTAACTCATTGGGCTAACCCTCCCCCCCATAATGCCAAAATCAAGATAAATCATTTCTCTTAATATCATTTTGTGATATGTGAGCTTATTGATGAGTATTGGTCGTGAACCCAAGATATATCTTCGTGGTGTCACACCATACACTCCAACAAGGTGGCCTCGGCCACCGCCCTCTCCCTTGAGGATAATTGGCTCTTTTTGGATGTTCTTTGCTATCTCATGTTCTTATGGGAATCACACTCAATCTTGGCTTTTATTTGATTTTGATATTGCAATTTTGAGTGTCTAGTACCATCTCAGTTTCGCTCTCTCAATCCTAAGCCTTTCCCTACCCCTAAGCCATCTATTCTAGCACACAAGTCCCTTGTACACCTTGTGGGGGTGTTGTTTGGGGACGCGCAGGCCTGGTTCTGTGTACAACAGAATCCCAGATTTGAGGCCGGATAATCCGTCCCAAGTGTAGGCCGGATAATCTGGCCCTGGCGGATTTCATCTTAAAGGGCAGGGATCGGGGGGAAGGGCTCATAACGAGCAACACTTCTCCCCCAACCCTCTCCTCCTCCTCATCCGGCGCCTGCCGTCCCCCACCCTCCCCGGAGCCACTCCGGCCACCGGATTTTCCAGGCCTCCCCGAATCTTCTTCTCCGCGCCTCCGGGTACCTTCTGCTCCGCGTTCTTCCGCCAATGAGTGAGGGTAACTCCCTCTCTCCCCATCTTCTGCTAGATGTGTTACTTGTTGGGTGGAACGTTGTCTAGAAGGATGTGTTTTCGCATAGAAATCGTAGTCTTGCAGTTTCTAGGCCCGATCTACTTTTTTGCATTCTCTCTAGGTGAAATCAAAATTTTCTGCCAGGGCCGGATTATCCGCCCATGGCCAGGACGGATAATCCGGCCTGACAGATTCGATTCTGATTCAGTTTCACTATGGAGTATGCATTGCGTAGTTGTCCTCGGAACTTTTTGACTACTTTTTCCATGCTCTCTCTTGGACTTGTGTGTATGCTTATCCCCTTGCTATCGCCCTTATTCTCCTCACAGGTGGTTCCAGTGTTCCCAAGACCTACAAGCGCCGCCCTCGCGCCAAATACTTTCGGGACGACGAATAGGGTAGCTTAGTGGACAAAGTTGAGTTGAGGAGAAGAAAGAACGAGGAGAAGCGCATGGCTGAACAAGCAAAGAGGACTAGGAAGGGGGTGTCAAAGAGGAAGGGCAAGGAGCCCAAGATCAACTACAGGACTTTGGATGCGGTCTCCTATTCCGCCATCCGTCACTCTGACTTGTTTGCTGAGCTACCTCGTGATGATGAGCTGGGGGATACTCGTTTTTGGTGTGCAGAACAAAAGGGCATATATGAAGATGTGTATGCCAGGCTGAACATTAGGCCTATGCACCCACTGGTACTTGCTGATGCTTTGGAGAAGGCTCATCTTGTGGATGCGATGTATGTGGCTGAGAGGATGGGGCTGCACCATCTGATGTCTCTCCAGTGCTCCTTTGACTCTGAGGTGGTGAAGCAGTTCTTCTCCACTTTGGTTATTTGTGGGGATGAGCGTCGCACTATGAAGTGGATGACTCATGACAGGCCTATGACTGCTGATTTTCACGTGTTTGCCGAGGTTCGTGGATACTCTTTCTGCAGGAGGGATAGAGCCAGTGGCCATCGCATCATCACCCAGATGAAGCCCAACAAAGATGCAGCTCTCTCTCCTTGCACTGTGGACAATGGCATTGTGGGCACTCTGGCTGGCCTTGCTCCCATCTATGTTGCCTTAGTGGGTCTCTTCCGTGACTCCATTACTCCGAGTGGGGGTAACAATGACAGCATCCGTGGTCACCTTGTTCAGCTACTTCAATTTTCTCATGAGGTTGCTACTTGCGAGGACGAGTCAGTGCAGTACAGGCTGAATGTCATGGACTTCATTTACCATGAGCTTTGTGATGCTATGTTCAACCGTCTGTCCATTCCCTATGCACCCTACATTATGATGCTCATCTGGCACCTCCTTCCTGCTGAGGAGTTCCACATCGACTCGGTGCACAAGGCCAAGAAGATCTACACCAAGGTTCGGAAGACCTCTCACCCCTCCTCTGCTCCTAAGGGCCTCATGAAGGATGCTCGCCGGCCCCTGTGCCTCCGGTTGCCCGTGAGATCAAGCAGCTGAACTGGTTCCAGCGTAACATACTCTGCATGGGCGTGGACACGCGCAAGGGTCAGAACGAGGCATACAAGCAGCGCCATAAGTTGGCTCACTCCCAGCAGCTCATTCTCCACCATGTGTCCGGTGCTTCAGGTGATCCTCCGGCTCCTACACCTCCCACTCTGTATGCTCGATGGAACTCTTCCTCCGCGTTGAACTATGGTGAGCTGGAGCGTCACTTGTTCCCCTCTGCGTCGGCTGCTGATGATGAGGATGAGGAAGGTAACACTGAGGAGCTTGAAGATGAGGATGAGGATGAGAATGAAGACGAGGATGAGGACTACGAGTGATCCCGTGGGGCGCTAGCATTGCTCTTCTCCCTTTTTTGTGTCTCAATGCCACAGGGGGAGAAGTAGTTCTACTAGGATGTCCGTGGATTTGCATGGGTCGGGCATAAGCACTTGCATTTTTCTATTTGTTTTTTCTTTCTTATGCCCATTTAGCGTTGAACTTTAAATTTGTGGTTTGTGGTTGTTTGAGACTCTATGTGGTTGTCTGGATTATTATGCCTATGGATTTCATCTCATGGATTATGCTTATGGAGCTATCTATTCATATCCTATTGCTGGAGGTTTTATCATGGAAGGCGCTTATATTGGTTATCCGGTTTTTTTCACGGAAGGCGCTTATATTGGTTATCCGGTAATGATTGTGGCTTATGTCAAGGATGCCTTCCCTCTACCTCAGTGGTATGTTTATGTTGCTCATATGTCTATGGAATAGATTCACCTATTTGTGTGCATTTGTATTCCACTTCAAAATTCTATTATGCAGACATTGAGGGGGAGTCTCTTTCATAGTTATTACTGTTTGTCTTGTGACTTTCTCCTGCAAATCCTAGTATTTTCCTCTAACACCAAAAAGGGGGAGACTGAAAGAACATTTCATGTTTTGCGTGTTACATAACAATATTGTGGAGATTATTCATGTGCGCTAAGTGTGCAGGAAGCTTTGAGGGGGGCCGGATTATCCGCCCCACCAAAGGTCAGATAATCTGGCCTACCTCATTGCTCAAAGGGACCCAAGGCACGTCGCTCGGTATCCCGTCGGATTTTCTCCCAAAAAATCCGAACTGGGGCGGTTTTTCCTCCCCAGGCCAGATAATCCGGCTGTCGCATGGGCCGGATAATCCGGCCCCCAGTTTTTGAGCAAAGAGATCCAAGGCGCGTCGCTCGGTATCCGGTCGGATTTTCTCCCGGAAAATCCGAACTGGGGCGGTTTTTCCTCCCCAGGCCGGATAATCCGGCCTTCACATAGGACCGGATAATCTGGCCCCCAGAAGTTGATCAAGGGCATGCTCGGCGCGACGCTCTGATAAGGGGCGGATTATCTGCCAGATATTCCGAGTCTGGGGCGGTGTTTTCCCCAGGCCGGATAGACAATTTCGAATGAATCAAGAGTTCTAAACGTTTGGGAATAAGGGGTATTTATACCCCCTTCCGAAACCAGCCATTGGACACTTTGGGGGCCGGATTATCCGGCCCAAGTGAGGGCCGTATTATCCGGCCCCCAAAGTGTCCAACGGCTGGTTTCGGAAGGGGGTATAAATACCCCTTATTCCCAAACGTTTAGAACTAAGGGCCGGATTATCCGGCCCCCAAAGTGTCCAACGGCTGGTTTCGGAAGGGGGTATAAATACCCCTTATTCCCAAACGTTTAGAACTCTTGATTCATTCGAAATTGTCCAGACATTGTGCAAGAGCTCTCATTCTCGATCTCCCACTTCAACCACCCGAAGGTCTTGATCTTTGGGGGAATTGAAGGAGGAGAAGTTCATCATCATCACGAATCAAGCGCTTCAACTCCTCTCCATTCACTTGGAGAAATCCCTGATCTAGTATTCTTGTCAATACCTAGATCTTGTTTATTGTATTTGATAACTTTGTTCTTGTGGCAGCTTGTTGTCATTTCGGGAGCCTGCAAGTTGTTGTGGAGTTGTTGCCCCGCTAGTTGTGTAAAGGCGCCGGTGCCCGCCTCGAAGGGTAGCTATAGTGGAAAGGTGGATGAGGCCTTTGGTGGCGAGATCCATCGGAGAACAGGGTGAGGCCTATTGTGGCATGGTGGTCTTAGTACCGCCCACCCCTCCAGCACAGACGTACTTCCCTTAACAAGGAAGGAACTGCGGTCAAACAAATCCTGTGTCTCCGCATGCTTCACTTCGGTTTACCCGTTCCTCTTCCACTCGCTCTTTACTCGCTAGTAGATAGATTTGCATATAGGGAAATTACACCTAATAGATTTTCTAGAGAATTTACCCTTTGTGCTAAGCCTAAAATTGAAAAATTATTAAAAATTGGTGTAGCACCTATTCACCCCCCCTCTAGGTGCCCATACGATCCATTTCACTAACCTTGGAGATACTTGCTATGCACTCCCATTTTTGTTACTTAGATGGTTCTTCCGGTTTTTCTCAAATAGTTGTCCATCCTAATGACCAATTAAAAACAGCATTCACATGTCCGTTTGGTTTGTATGCTTATCTTCATATGCCCTTTGGTCTATGACTTCTATATTTCCTAATTATGTTGAAAATATTATCGAAGTATTCGTGGACGATTTCTCGGTCTATGGAACTTCATTTAACCATTGTATCCATAATCTTCATAAAGTTTTGCAGAGATGCAAAGACACTAGACTACTCTTGGTTTGGGAGAAGTGTCACTTCATGGTTCAATAAGGGATAGTACTTGGTCATAAGATCTCAGGTAAAGGCATGGATATCGATAAGGCAAAGATAGAAGCAATAGAAAGGATTCCCCCTCCTGGAAATGTGAAAGGTATAATAAGTTTCTTAGGTCATGCAAGATTTTAAAGAAGGTTTATTAAGAACATCTCAAAAGTTGCTAGACTTTAACTAACCTTCTACAAAAGGATGCTACATTTGATTTTGATGAAAACTTTACTATAGCATTCACCATATTAAAACAAGCCCTTTTTATGCTCCTATCATTAAACCACCCAACTAGAAAAGGCCTTTTGACTTGTTTTGTGAAGCCAGCCACGATGCAGTAGGAGCTATCCTTTGCCAGCATGATAGTGATGAACTTAATATCATTCATCATGATAGTCGCACCTTGAATGGTGCTCAAAAGAATTATCCCATGGTAGAAAAAGAATTCTTCGCAATTGTTTTGTCTTGTGATAAGTTAAGATCTTATATAATCGATTCGAAAGTAAGAGTGCATACTGATCTTAATGGCTTAAACGAAATCCTTGAAAGAACCAACGTTAAGCCAAGAATGGTCCATTGGACTTTGCTTTTGCAAGAGTTTGACTTGCAGATCCTTCAGAGAAGAGAAGAACATGTTGACACACAAATGTATATTGAAGAGACAAGGTCACAAGAAAAAGTGTCATCAATTTGCATACTATTAGGTACTATTCGTCCCGAACAAAAAAATACGGTTTACCTTTGTAATGGTTTTAGAAATATCTTGCGACCAACCATATTCAAAGGGAAGAATAAGATAATCCAAAAGCTAAAGGCGGGAAAGGCGTCAAGTTAAATCCATTATTACTAGACAAGTAAGCTTTCCCCAATCTTACTTTTTGTGTTCTAATTGTTGTTTTGCTTTTTTGTTCTCTTATTTGAGATCCTTGAAATTTTCTGAGCAGGATGTCAGTTCCTCGAACGTGGTACGGGCGGACGGTATGGCCGCATCCGCCCATACCAGCGCTCGTTAAGCTTCAGTACTCTCCTTTGGATTCGAGGTTTTTCCCTACGAGACTATATAGCCAGGCCGTACAGCCAGCTCCCACCGTACAAAAGGTCATTAAACCCTCTATGGGTTTTGTTCCATTTTCGTTTGATTAGTTATTACTTAAAAAATTATCGACGTGGGAAGGAGTGGTAACTACAAGTGTGGGCGGACTGTGCGGTCCAATCCCGCATGTATCAATTACTTTGAGGTTTTCTACTGACCTAGGTCGGTTTGAATTTTGGAAGTATACCAGGTACAGGAGCACTGTATAGGTGCTTCCCGTACCGCTGGTCGTTACCACCTCAAATTCTTCCTTTTTCTCCCGATTTATTTTCTAATTTGTTGGGATTCTTTTCTTGGCCACCAATTTTACTTCCAGTACATGTTTTTCCTATTTCTAACTCTTCATAAGGCTTCCCAAGGGTCTTCTTCCTTCTTATATCAACAGATATAATCTCCTTGATGCGCTACCCAGTTCCAGGAAAAGGCAAACCTTTAGGACTCATGGATCCTTCTTGTGATAGTTTCCAAACCTCCTCCACTGAAGTTGATGACCGTGTGATGTCTACGCATTTCTATTCTTGTAGATAGTTGTTGGGCCTCCAAGTGCAGAGGTTTGTAGAACAGCAGCAAGTTTTCCGTTAAGTGGATCACCCAAGGTTTATCGAACTCACGGAGGAAGTGGTCAAAGGTATCCCCTCTCAAGCAACCCTGCAATCAAGATACAAGAAGTCTCTTGTGTCCCCAACACACCCAATACACTTGTCAGTTGTATAGGTGCACTAGTTTGGCAAAGAGATAGTGAAATACAAGTGGTATGGATAATTATAAGTGGTAATGGTGATAAAAAATAGCTTGATGGCGTGGAAGAGACTAGAGGCAAACTGAAATAAAGATGGAAGCAAGCAAACATGTAACAGATCTAGTAGCAAACGAAGTATCAATGCTTAGAAACAAGGCCTAGGGATCATACTTTCGCTAGTGAACACTCTCATATAAATATATTCTTCTTCATGATACTACTCTTAACTACTCTCCGATTGAACACTCTAATGGATGGTAGGGCTATAACAACACACCTCAAAGCAAGTCTTTCCCATCTAGAAAACCCCACACTGTGACCTTGAGTACTAGATGGTTCCAACAAACACCACAATTTCATAAAGATATCCAACTCCAAATATAACTCATAACAAGTATTTGTAATCTCTAGCCTAAGTGCCACCATGGTGAGCACGCTGTCACTTTCACACACATGGGGAGAGCAGAGATTCATTAAAGCACTTGAGTAGCAAGGTAGATCTACTTGATTACAAAGCTCATGATCACAATATGATCATGCATAGAGAGAGAGATGAACACATAGCTACCGGTAGAACCCTTAGCCTCGAGAGGGAACTACTCCCTCCTCATCATGGGAATCAGCAATGGTGATGGACATGGTGGTGGAGATCGATGGAGATGGTTCCGGGGGCACTTCCCGTCCCGACAGGGTGCCGGAACAGAGACTTTCTGTCCCCCGAATCTCTCCTTCGGTGGCGGCGGCGCTGCAGAACTTTTCGTGGCTGGAGGCTTGATGATTTAGGGTTTATGCATGGGGAGGCTTCTTATAGGCGAAGAGGCAAGGTCGGTGGAGTGCCAGGGGGCCCACACCAGCTGGTGGCGCGGCCAGGGCTAGCTCGCGCCACCATATGGTGTGGCCAGACCCTGGCCCTCCTCCGTCACGTATTCTGGCTCCGTGAGTCTTCCGGTAAAATATCAACTTTGGCTTTTGTCCTATCCAATTCTGAGAATATTCATTTTCTGACTTCCTGGAACCATAAACAGCAGAAAACAGGCAGCTGGCACCGCGGCTCTTGTTAATAGGTTAGTCGAAGAAATCATATGAAAAGTACTCCAAAGTTTGGACAAAACACAAGAAAGTAGATATATTTGCAATGTATCAACATCCCCAAGCTTAAGTCCTGCTCGTCCTCGAGTAGGTAAGTGATAAAAAGAAAGAATAATTTTTGAGGTAACATGCACCATCAAAGACTTGATCAAATTATTTGTAAAACATTCAAAGCTGGGATCATAGTACTTCAATCATAACATGAAAGACAAAGTTCTAGCAATAAGACAAAGAAACTACGATGCAACATGAAAAGGCACAAACAAAAGATTCATGAATAACAATGCTTTGCAAGACGTTTGTTTGTTTCACATAAAGAAAACATGGCATAATAGTATTCAGCTTGTCCCTCAATAGAGTGGCAAATATAAATGCATAGGACACCTTCAAAGTTCATAAGTGTGACTAGATACAAATAGTTTAAAACAAGCAATATCAAAGTTATGCATCAATCAACAAGTCTTGGGACAATGCACATAGAACTAAGAATGGCCACTATGCTCTCAAAGTAGGTGCATAAAGATAGAAGGTGGAGACACAATATAATGGTGGAAGAAAGGCCTTTATAAAAGGAAGTAGGGATTTAAGTCTCATAAAGAGCTTCCAAAAATTATGGTACTTATAGCTTTCAGCTCTCATTTCCCCTATCATAAGCATCTTTAAGGTGATTAAGGTTAAAGTGACACAACTAAGAGGATATGCTTGACAAGTTATAAACCGAAATCTCATGCCCCTTACTTACGAAGACTGATCCTCATGCTACTCAACTTTAGTCACGAGTAAGATCTTGTCATTGTAAGTACATGTGTATCATTAAGAACCGCCAACGGGGTACCCCTTGTACATGATACATGAGCTTTCCAATAATCAGAATGACAAGGCAAGCAGACAATGAGCATCTCAGCGATCTTTTTATTTGCTATTTGCATAGGTTTTTACTGAGGATGCTTCATAGACTGATCATTATGGTGATGCTGAAAGTTTCCACCATGATTAGGCATGGCTTAGGCTAGAGGCCCAGGTGTTTCTCTAACACACATACAAACTCCATGATCTAACAAGTTCCACTTTTATTTCACACCGCCGGGATCCGTACGCAAAAGAGCATGATATCAACGGGGTACAAATTACAAGTGCAATGTTGAAAGCGTTCCACATGGTACATGGTTCTGATAATTTCAACTTATAAAGCGCAAGCATATATGCAACAAAGAAGGACCCAGTGGTTCAAGTTTATTAAGGGCAAGAAAAGTAAAGTGTGCCATCAAGTTCGTGAGAGCTTTAATCACTAGTTTTCTCATAACAAGTTTAATTTGGAAGGTAAACAAAAGAAAGAATATACTTGGAATAGCATATGCTAGTAGGTAGGTATGGTGGACTCTTTGGAATAACTTGGTTTAGGGAGTTGGATGCATGAGTGGAACTCATACTTGGTTGTGGAGGCTAGCAAAAAACTGGGAGCGACAAACTAAGAGAGCAATAATGGCCATAATCATGCAGAGCGACAAAACATCATTGATCAAAGCATAAAGTGATACTACAAGTTGAAAACTAAAGGATCATAAAGGCTATGGTGACTTTGGATATTCATAACATGGTGTGAGCATGCGCCAAGTCAACCCAAATAAAACATCAAAAGAGAATACCACTATATTATGCTTTAATATGCTAAAACAACGCATGATTCATCCAAGGCACATTAAGCAATCTCAATTGTTTATAACAAGTCATGCTACAGAAAAGAATACTAAGCATAAATCCAAAACAATATCAAGCATGGCATGACAAAGCATAGGCCACAGTCAAAAACAAACTCTTTTTACCACATAAGCATGAACTTTCCTACTCTTTTCCAAACCAAACCAAACTATTTGCAAACCAATGTATGAAAGAGGGAGTCCAACCAATTTATTCAGAAAACTTAGCAAACCAAAGAAAACCAAAACCAAAACCAAAACGAAAAAGAAGATGCTCCAAGAAAAACACAACTGTGCATGAAACAATAAAAATGAAGCGTTTGGAAGAAACCTGGGATTTTTATTGATGAAGAAGGGGATGCCTTGGGCATCCCCAAGCTTTGACGCTTGTATTTCTTGGATAGTTCTTGGGGTGACACACGTGGCATCCCCAAGCTTGAGCTTTAGTCAATCCTTCATCTCATTACTCATTCCTTCCATACACCTAAAATTTTTCCTTCATACAAAACTTCACACAATCTTTATTAGCAACATTAGTGCACTCAAGATAAATAAGTCTTTGGGTTCAGTTATAAAACCAATAAAACAACCATTAGAACACTAGCTAATATAGCACTTCCCTCAAAAATCTCAATTCCCCAAAAAAACTCAAAAAGGAACCAACAAGAAGCAAATGGAGAAAATGGCAGAAATCTATCAAAACAGACCAGCAGGTAAAGACGATTTTTTCCGAACACCTTCTGTTGCTAAAATCGAAAAGTGTTGAACTAACAAAAGTTAGATAACAACCTGGGGCAGAAGCACAACAATTCACGCCTCAAAATAACATACAAAGAGTTTACACGAATTTTTACGGTGAAGCACAGAAATCTGTTTCGGGACAGCAACTTTCCCAATCATTACTTCTCTCTCATTAGAGGTTTCTCTTGGCACAAAAAGCAAATAAAAAGGATAAGTAGAGGTTATTACAGAGGTAATAACTTCCAAGACTCATCTAAAACTTTTGAGTTATCTCCCAATAAGTACTTTTCTTTAATGCCTTTAAGTTAGGCATGATAGTTTGAGAAGATGCTCACATAAAAAATATGAATTGAAGTAAAAGAGAGCATCAAGAAGCAAATTCAAAGCACATTTAAGTCTAACCCACTTCCTATGCATAGGAATATTTTAAAGAAACAAGTCATGAAAGCACAAAGCAACAAGCATAGTAAAGCAAAACACGTGCAACTTCAAGACTTTCAACATAAAGAGGAGAAACCTAATATTATTGAGATGCATAAAACCATGTTTCCCTCTCTCATAATAACTTTTAGTAGCATCATTAATAAAATTAGCAATATAACTATCACATAAAACACTCTTATCATGAGCCACATGCATATAATAATTATTACTCTCCACATAAACATAGTCATTCTTATTAATCATAGTAGGAGCAATTTCAACAAAATAGCTATCATTATTATTCTCATCACCATAATCATCAAATATAGGAGGCATATTATAGTCATAATTAATTGCCTCCTCAATAGTAGGTGGACTAAAAATATCATCATTGTAATCATCATATATTGGAGGTTTGGTATCATCATAAGCAATAGAATAGCTATCTTCCAAAGCTGGGGAACTAAAAAGATCATTTTCATAAAAACTAGCTTCCCCAGGCTTAGACTTTTCCATAGCATTAGAAATAATGGTGTCCAAAGAATTCATACTAACAACATTGCTATTAGCATGCAAATAAAGTTCCATAGGTTTTTTAATTTTCTCTTCAAACACTTCATCTCCTAACGCCTGATAAATACTATAAAGCTCTCTAATTTTGTTGTTGTTTTCCATTAAGCCTAACTAGTGAAAACAAGAAACAAAAAGACAAAATTGCAGAATCTAAAGGAAATTACTTCGAGCACTCACACCGGAGGATGTTAGTACCTTTTACCTTACCTCCCCGGCAACGGCGCTAGAAAATAGCTTGATGTCTACGCACTTCTATTCTTGTAGACAGTTGTTGGGCCTCCAAGTGCAAAGGTTTGTAGAACAGCAGCAAGTTTTCCCTTAAGTGGATCACCCAAGGTTTATCGAACTCACGGAGGAAGTGGTCAAAGGTATCCCCTCTCAAGCAAGCCTGCAATCAAGATACAAGAAGTCTCTTGTGTCCCCAACATACCCAATACACTTGTCAGGTGTATATGCACTAGTTCGGCGAAGAGATAGTGAAATACAAGTGGTATGGATAATTATAAGTGGTAACGGTGATAAAAAATAGCTTGATGGCGCGGAAAAGACTAGAGGCAAACTGAAATAAAGATGGAAGCAAGCAAACATGTAACAGATCCAGTAGCAAACGAAGTATCAATGCTTAGAAACAAGGCCTAGGGATCATACTTTCGCTAGTGAACACTCTCATATAAATATATTCTTCTTCATGATACTACTCTTAACTATTCTCCGGTTGAACACTCTAATCGATGGTAGGGCTATAACAGCACACCTCAAAGTAAGTCTTTCCCATCTAGAAAACCCCACATTGTCACCTTGAGTACTAGATGGTTCCAACAAACACCAAAATTTCATAAAGACATCCAACTCCAAATATAACTCATAACAAGTATTTGTAATCTCTAACCTAAGTGCCACCATGGTGAGCACGCTGTCACTTTCACACACATGGGGAGAGTAGAGATTCATTAAAGCACTTGAGTAGTAAGGTAGATCTACTTGATTACAAAGCTCATGATCACAATATGATCATGCAAAGAGAGAGAGATGAATACATAGCTACCGATAGAACCCTTAGCCTCGAGAGAGAACTACTCCCTCCTCATCATGGGAATCAGCAATGGTGATGGAGATGGTGGTGGAGATCGATGGAGATGGCTCCGGGGGCACTTCCCTGTCCCGACAGGGTGCCGGAACAGAGACTTTCTGTCCCCTGAATCTCCCCTTCGGTGGAGGTGGCGCTGCGGAACTTTTCGTGGCTGGAGGCTTGACGATTTAGGGTTTATGCATCGGGAGGCTTCTTATAGGCGAAGAGGCAAGGTCGGTGGAGTGCTAGGGGGCCCACACCACCTGGTGGCGCGGCCAGGGCTAGCCCGCACCACCATATGGTGTGGCCATGCCCTGGCCCTCCTCTGTCTCGTATTCTGGCTCCGTGAGTCTTCCGGTAAAATATCAACTTTGGCTTTTGTCCCGTCCAATTCCGAGAATATTCATTTTATGACTTCTGGGAACCAAAAACAGCAGAAAACATGCAGCTGGCACTGTGGCTCTTGTTAATAGGTTAGTCTAAGAAATCATATGAAAAGTACTCCAAAGTGTGGACAAAACACAAGAAAGTAGATAAAACCAAGCATGGAACATCAAAAATTACAGATACATTTGCAATGTATCACCGTGAAGCATAAGGCCTTATCTCAGAGAACAAGGGGGTCTCCTAGGACTCTGATGATGAGGAGTTCGAGACCTTCATGGAGCAGACGATGATAGGATGGAGGCAACCAGACTACCTCACTATTTGTGAGGCCTAAAGATGAAAAAGAAGCAACGAAGCCACATGGGACGCCACCAAATACTCTTCGCCCAAGCGTATGAAAGTTAACCGAATTGATGTAGGAAGCTACTAGGATACCACAGCACACACGTCTACAACAAATAAGATCACAGTGAACGCATGCATCAGCATGAAGCCACATGATGATTGGGGTTTTAATGTCATTGACGTATCTATTGCCTCGCAAATCTCGGAGACCAATCGACGTCTTCACAAGATAGAGAAGAAGGAAAAGAAGAACTTCTCCATCGTGAAGTCATGCGCAAACGCCTCCTAGATTTGGAGCGTAAGAAGGAACACAATGAGATGCTTTTTAAGGTGGCTGATACAGTGTACTCCATTCTGACCTGTAGAAGTGCCTCCGCCACATATCTGCTCTAGAGGAAACAAAGAAAAGCTTCGTGCAGTCGTCTCCAACACCTTGCCTTCATCCTAAAGAACGTTCTGATGGTATCGAATAATCGCGAGGGATTATTTGATCCCACTGGCTTGATTACAAGCTTGGGGAGATCTATAACACCTTGTAATCCTTTTTCCATCTTTATCATGTTTACTTTCCTCCATGCATCTTAGGTTCTTAATTCTAGAATTTGCATTGGGTGCATTATTAGCTTCCCTTGGTCTAAGGAAATATTTATGTGCGATGGGATTTCGAGAATTTATGATTTGTGAAGAGATTTTGTTTTATGATTATTGTGTTATAAGTATGAATTAGGATGAGTGCTATGATACTTATACCACTATTATGATTTTAGGGTATTCCACACCAACAAAGTATTGATAACTTATTAGAAGGAAATCTTGATAGCATCATATAGTCATTCATTTGAACCAACAAGAGCCATAAAGAGTAGTAACATGATCCAATTATATTGTTAAGAAAAATAAAAATCCTTTGCTATGAAAGAATTTTAATAAAAGGAAAAGAGTGCACATTGACAAAAGGTACTGAAGCAATGATCATGAATTATTCATTAGTCAATCAAGTTCTCATCTAACTAAACTTAATAATTTTATAATATGCCTAATCTTCAAAGTTTTTATAAACTATTAGTAAAAAAGGTGTGGAAACCTCTAAGTCATGTGATGTTTGAGTGTATGCTATAACTCACGCTGCAATTCTATATCTGGTATTGTAATTATGCTTCAAATTTGCTCATTTATTGTAACGACTCGTGCCTCATGAACATGATGACCTTATCCATAAGCCACTGTCTTGCTATGGGACGAGCAAGGCTCTATCTTGGAGAAGTTGATGAGACCATTTTGGAAGCATATTTAACTTATGTTTTTGCACAAGTATAGTAGGATTTGGGGTATTTTATGGCGCTCGCGCGTACCTTTTTTGTCCTTGTTCTAACAGGATCCTGAATCATTAAGTCGTTTGTGAATATATCAATTGGGAATATTTTGTTATGCATTAATATGATAATTCTAAGTGATAAATGCCATTTGAATGATTTTCCACGCACATAGGAGAAGAGAGGATGCAAGGAAAGGCTACCGAGGGTTTAACGACCATCAGTACGGGCGGAGATTGCCTGTACTGTCTGCCCGTACCACTTTTCGGCGTGCCCGCCTCATCAAATACTCTCACCTTGTGAACACGGAAGACAGATCTGACATTCACAGAAAACTTCTATCCTCAAAAGACTACCCCAAAGAGGGATCTAGCGGAGGAACTAGGATAAGATAGAATCCTTACTTCTTCACGGATCATTGAAGGACATCACATCATCCCCTTCATCATCAACCGCTGCATCTCCATCACCATTACTGTTCCCCTATTCATACATTAGATATTGTTGTAATTCGAAATACAATTGTCCTTTGCATTAGATCTACCTTTATACTTTTTACCCATCCAAATGAATATGATGATGTTGCTGATTGCTTCCATGTGTGAGTTTTCTACTTTTTTCTTAGGGAGATGGAGAAACCCTAGCTTTATTATGAAATGCACTAAAGAGGATCTATTACTTTTGTCCATGATCCATTGATCTGTGATATTGTGTTAAATCTCTCTTTTTATATGGTATGTGAAGTCGACCACATATCATTTTCCTTCAGAACTAAAGATAGGGAGACACCCTTTTTGACGTGTATGGTAGTATGTCTAGTGCAAAATGGTGACAGTAGGCATTGGCTTATAACCTGCATGGTCAAAAGGGGGAATTAAGAGGGACTTACTAAGCTTACTACGATAACCATGGGGTAACCCTTAATTGTGGTGGCATGTATGAGTTATTTCTCTCAGGCATTGCAGTGGTTATTTAGAAATGACCCCAATACCTAATTCAATAAGCGAAATCTAATGAGTCTTGTAGTGAACATCCTATTATTGATCTCTCTACACACATGTCATGACATAAAAAATAGATTATCCTAATCACAAATAATTACGATATTCTAGTGGTGTATCCTACATCCCTAAGAACGCTTTAGCCTTATTGATTTCCAACACCGTTTCCCAACGCTTTCACTTTTGTTTACTTTTCTTGTTTTTGTTACTTTCTTGCACTTCCACAAAACCTTTAAAACACCCTTTACTGAGATCAAAGGCATCTTACAAGTATCCTTTGGTAGATAGTGACAACGGGCATAAATACCTTAACCAAATAGCTCTCGATGGGTTCGATAATCTTATTTAGGAACTAGCTACAATCGATATGTGCTCCTGTAGTCATCAAGCATGCAGCCCCTGCCACCGCCTCAAATTACCAATCCCTCGCTGCCACCCTCCCTCTTCGTCCCACCATAGACACGGTGAACCATGGGCACCCCTCTATGGATAAAAATATCTAGGACACCCCGCGTCTCCCAACCATCACCATTCCACTCTCCTCCCACCACGCTGACTCCCTAGGAGTAGATGATTAACCTCTCGCTCTCTCTCGCCATGGAAACCCCGTTTTCTGCAGCGGTTATACAAGCTCGTGGGTGAGATTGTCGTTGCCATGCTCACCCTCTCCTCTCTCCCTCTTCATGTACATGCTCTCCTAGGCTTCGCGCATCTGACCCTACCTTTGTTTGACGGTGATGCTATGTGCCCGGACTGCCGCTGTCATAATGTTCGAGTCGGCAACTGGAAGCAAAGGAGCTAGACCATCACCTGGTTGGATTTTTTGTCGGCCACTGCTTCACCTCTAGCTACCCCTAGCCCTTCACCGGTCCTAGGTTAGCATCACCCACCCCTACACCACCGCTGTTAGTGTTCCCTCGCTGTTCATCTGTCTCGAGGAGATGATGATGTGGATCCGTGGATCTTAACTAGATCTAGCGGCACAGATCCACCCATACCCCTTCTTCCCGCCACTGACACTAACCGTCTAGCCCCGCCCCACGGTTCTCGCGCACCAGGAAGAAGATTTGTGCTGACCTAGCACTGTGCTGGCTAGGCCGATAGGTCTAGCCCGTTTAGTTTTTTTGCTAGGTTTTCTTTTAATATTTTTATAGATCTATTAGTTTATAAATTCTACACAAAAAAATATCTACGCATTTATTCGGGACGATTCAAATTTTCTCATACTCTACACTGAATACCCTACCGAGTGGCCGAGCTCTCATTTCCAAGAAGAATATGTAGAATTCCTGATACATTAATCTTATTAAATAGGTTGTTTACACTCTAAAATCCACACCTATTAATTTTGAACCCCAAAAAAATGGCAAAACCATTTTGTGTAAATTACGTGTCTGATTACCCTGCATATAAATAGCTTTGGTACTATTAAGAATTGTAGGTCCTCTATGATGTTTTTCACAAAATAAGTACAGATCCATTTTTAGGAATTTATGTAGGGATTTATATGTATGCTTTTGAGTTGATTTCAAGTCTCAATGATGTGTTTATGGTAGGTGTATCTCCCACATTTATTTCATAAATTAATTTGTGATTTTATAGAAATTAACGATTACTGTAAGGATTGTTTTCGGTAGAAAAATCATAACAAATTAAAAAATGATAAAATGATGAAACCACTTCTGGTGGCTTTGTTATCTCATTATCTATTTAGTGATATAACATTTGTGGGTTGTTGATATATAGAACTTCGTCGTGCTTAAAATCCACTTGCTTAAACAGTGTTTACTAAATAATCCATAATTAAAGTTTTGAATTAGCTTTTTGAGTAATTCAAGTTGTTATGTGTTCATAATATCATAACCTACTGGTAGGAGTGTTTCTTTATTCAAGTTGAACATTGTACTGTACTAGTGGCATTGTTTGATTGTATGTTAATTTGGTGCTTGTTTTGTGTGTTGTGATGCTAGATACAAATGAAGGAGGTTACAAGGAAGAAGGAGGTTTTGAGGAGTTTGAAGAAGAAGACCAGGTACAATTTGCTAACCAAGGCAAGACACCTACTTTTCATAACATTGTCCTACTAATTATCTTATGCATGTTTTAGTTATTTATTTATGCAAATTGCATTCGTCCAACTATATATGTAAATATATCTTGTAGTAGTTTAGCTCCTCCAAGCTTTTACACAATGGTACTATTAGGTACAACCCCTTGAAGATAAATTTTCGTACTATAGTATATTAGGTTGTTAGTTAACACCATACCCCTTGGAAACCTCTTTTAGCTAAATCAAAACTATAGGTTGGGAAACCATTGAAATGTTTACAAATGGCGTTGTTTTTCAAACCTTGGGAAGGTCGCCTTACCAACATGAAGTTTTGGATAAATAAAAGGATTTGTTTTAAAAATGATGCTGAAATAAAAAAAAGACGCAAAATATTTATGAAAATACACCTGATTCTGTGTAGTTCTGCTGGAATAATTAACCCATGCAACCTAATACGTCCATTTTGCATCACTATTCTATGTATTAATTCACTATTATTCATTGATATATTTCGTATTGAGAGGTGATACTTATGTTATTTCATCTATTTTTGCATGGTTGATGACTTTTGGAGCATGGACCGCTGCAGTCAGGATTCTGATGGAAAAGGTGCTGTTTGGAGGCAAAATTCATGAAGATCAGAAAATCTGGGAAAACATACAGAAAATCCTATTTTTCCAGAAGACTCAGGATGCCAGAAGATGGAGTGGAGGTGGGCCACAGGGGGCCCACACCACCCCATGGCGCGGGCAGGCCTAGGCCGCGCCTAGGAGTGGTGTGGCCGCCGTGGCCCACTCCAGCTTCTCCCCTCTGGCTTATATCATCCCCACGAAACCCTAAGACTCGGGGAGCGACCACATAAAGATTCTGCCGCCTCTACGGAGCGGAAAACACTGAGAGAGAAAGATCTCTCCGGTAGACAGATTTCTGCCGGGGGAATTCCTTCCCGGAGAGGGGAGATCGTCGCCATCAACACCACTATCAAGTTGGACTTCGTCGAGATCATCATCATCATAATCACCACCATCATCACCATCAGCACCCTCATCACCATCTCCATATTGCTGTAACAATTGGTTGAATCTTGCTATCGTTCATAGGGGAAACTTTCCCGATGTTGATTACTCTTTTTAGTTGATGCTATTGAGTGAACCATTAAATTATTGTTTATGTTCAGATTGTTATACATCATTATTCCATCTCTGATCATGATCCATATGATGTCTTGTGAGTAGTTCATTTTGTTCTTGAGGACATGGGAGAAGTCTTGTTGTTAGTAGTGGAGTTGCGTTGAGAAAGATTCAATAGATTGTTATTTAAGTTATGGTGTACTTCTTCTAGTGGTGTCATGTGAACGTCGACTACATGACACTTCACCTATAAGGGCCTAGGGGAATGCATTGTGTATTTGGCTACTAATTGTAGGGGTTGCCGGAGTGACAGAAACCTGAACCCCTATTAGGAAACCATCGCACAAGGGACGTAAGGGTCTTAGAGTTTAAAGACGTGGTTAGGTTTCTACCTTAATTAGTTTCTTGTCCTTATGGATGTTTGCAAGGGGTATAATCACAAGTATGTATTAGTCTTGGATGGGGCAGTACATTAGCACAGGTTCACCCACACAACACTTAGCAAGCTAGAGAAGATTAATCGACTATATGAAGCGAAAGCACTTGACAGTCTTCCCATGTGTCGTCGAGAACGTTTGGTCATCTATAGAAATACAAACCGGCTTGTCCTTTGCTGCATAAAGGATTGGGCAACTTGCTTCATTTATTCCTATTGTCTTTTATTTACTCGGTACAGTGTTTACTTGCTTTATCAAAACCCCCTAAAAATCCGTTTGCTAAGTATTTGTAGAGAATTCCTGATCCATACCGCTAGCCAGCACCTTCTGCTCCTCGTTGGGTTCGACACTCTTACTTATCGAAAATACTGTGATACACCCCCTATACTTGTGGGTCATTAAGACTATTTTCTGGCGCCGTTGCCGGGGAGTGAAGCGCTATTGGAGAGTGGAACTGGTAAAGGAATCTTCTACTATGAGTATTGTTTACTTCTGCTAGTTGCTTTACTTTCGTTATGGATAATTCGCTAAGTTTCTTATTTGGTAATGCTACTACCACTGCTAAGGTAGTAGATAAGCCACCACCTGCTGAGAAAGATGCTTTCAAAATACCTACAAGAATTATTGATCGTGTTATGGATAACTACTATGTTGGGGATGGAACTGTCCATCCCGGTGATCATTTACTCTTTATACACGAATTATGCGGGTTGTTCAAGTGTGCAGGTATTACTACAGATCAAGTTAAGAAGAAGTTATTCTCATTATCACTGAAAGGAAGAGCTGAGGAATGGTATAAGTTGCTGAAGTATGGTCAAGCTCTAGAATGGGAAGAAATAGTGCCTCTCTTTTATTCAAAGTTTTATCCTCCTAGTGAGATTCATAAAGATTAGAATCAAATATACAACTTTTGGCCTCTTGATGGAGAGAGTACAACTCAAGCTTGAGTGAGATTGAAGTTACTAATGCTCAAATGTCCCATTCATGAGCTCCCCAACAATATTATTATCAACAACTTTTATGCAAGGCTCCCTCTACATGACAAGGATTTATTAGATGCTTCTTGTGCTGGATCATTCACTTGCATGGAAGAAGAAGCTAAATGGGACCTTCTAGACCATATTCAAGACAATGCTGAAGCTTAGGAGAATGACAAAGGTAGAAAGTCAGGTATAAATTATGACTATGAATGCATCGAATCTTTTATGGGAACTGATGACTTTCAAAATATTAAAAATGCTTATGGTCTAGACTCTCAAGCTATTGCTTCTTATTTTAAGGCCTTTGCTTCTTATATTGAAGTGCCTAAAAAGAAGCGGAATAAGTATCATGAACCTTATAAAGACGTTGCTAAGAGTGTTCCTGCAAGAAATACTGAAGTTTATACTGCTAGTCATGTTTTACCTAAACCTTATATTGAGGAAATTCCCTTCCCAGTTAAGGTAAAGGAACATTCTATGATGGCTAGTATGGTAGATAAAAGTATGAATAAAGCTGTTGAACCTGATAAACAAATGGTTGATGAACCTATAATAGCAAATGTGAAAGACTTTGTCACTAAGTATGAGGAAGAGGGACACCCTATCCTTTGTAAGGATACCTCTAATATTGTTTCACAAAATAGTGTTATGAGAGCTAGTATTCCCGTGTTTTCTGTTAGAATAAGTGATCAGTGCTATGATGGTACTTGTGATAGCTATATTGTTAAGTTTATGCATGATACTGAAATTTACTATGAGAGAGGGAAAAGTGTTCTTATGTATCTCAATAATATCAAGTTTCCTCGTTTTATGCTGAAAGTTTTTATGTCGCACTTCTCTTGCCGTCTTATGCAAGTTGCCTTAGGTTTAAACAACTTGTTTGATTATAAAATTCCCTTGCATAGGAAGTGGGTTAGACTTAAATATGTGTGTGTTTTTGATTCTTAATGCTCTCTTTCACTTCAATTCATGTCCCTATGAGAGCTTCTTCAAAATTATCATGCCCATCTTAATGGCTATAAAGAAAGAGCTTTATGGGAGACAACCCGATTTGTTTTTGCTTTTAGTTTGTTTTTGTTTCTTTGAGTCTTGGAAGTTATTACTTTGGTAATAACCACTCCTTATCCGTTTTTTTTTGGTTTTTGAGTCAAGATCAACCTCTAATGAGAGAGAAGTAAGATTTGGGAAAGTTGTTGTCCCGAAACAGATTTTTGTGCTTCACCGTAAAAATTCGTGAGAGATCTGTGTATCTCGGATTGAGCTGTAATTTTGTGTGCTTCTGCCCAGGTTGTTATTTAACTTTCATTAGTTTTGACAGATTTGTGAGAGATCTGTGTATCTCGAAGTAAGTTTTCATTTGAGCAACAGAAGATTTTCGAAAAAATTGATCTTTACCTGCTGGTCTGTTTTGACAGATTTTGCCAATCTTGCATTTGCTTCTTTATTCGATTTCCTTTTTGAATTATTTTTGGGTTTTCGGAAGGAGTTGCTACAGTAGCTTATGTTTTGATGGTTTTCAGTTTAAGTTGGAATCAAAAGGTTTAATCACTTCACTTATTCTAATGTTGCCAATAAGAACTGTGTGAAGTTTGGTGTGAAAGAAATTTCCAGGAAGTGGAGATAATGGTGTAATAAGGAAGAGAAAGGTTTTATGACTCCAATAATAAGAGTATGACAAGTGATGACCCCAGAAGAATCTACTAGATACCAAATTCAGAGACCTGTAGAGTCTGTTTTCAAATAGGTAACAGTTCTGGTAAGAAAAGTTCCGTGAAAATACAATCCAACTATATTTTGCAGTTTTGAGTCGATAAGGAAAGCTACGAAGCGAAAAAGGGACGGAAACGGAGCCAGGTTGGCTCACACCACCCTGTGGCTCGGGCCCTCCCCTGGTCGCGCCACCAGGTGGTGAGTCCTCCCCGCACTCCTCCTCCGACTCATTTTTCTCCCAGTACCTCCTTTTGACATGAAACTTCGTAATATATAACACCCCCGGATCCCCAGAGGTTCGTATATTGTGTTTTCATCGTGTTCAGATTTCGATCTGTTTCTGCCAGGAACTATCTTTGAAGGTTTCGAAGCAACATGGTGTCCGCCAAGGATAAGGGGATGGAACCTATGGAGGAAGACCTCCAGGACCCTGGGCAGGAGAAGGATATCAAGAGTGAAGGTGAAGAGGAGCAAGGCCAATGTCCGCACACCGGCACTACCATTGCAAGCATTGGAGTGGTGGCGAACCCTGCCAGGATCAGAAGGACGACACAGATGTCAACTGGAGGGAAGCCTCCGCGTCACTGCTTGGCACCACGGACACCTTCTCCGAACACCAAGAGTACCTTCCATACCTTTGCCCATAACCATGTAGGAAAAGAAGACTCCAAGTGGGAAGAATGGAAGAAGAATCACAAGAGATGGGATCCACAAACTGAAATTATTATGGGCTGTATTGAGCACAACTCGGAGTTGATTCGTACTCTCACCTTCGAGATTGAGAACTTTGGGAAACTTATCAAAGAGCTCATCGAGAGGATACCACCACCACCGGAGGAGTAATTCGTCATCAGGTTTGGCATCTCCTTGGTTTGTTCCAAGCTTGGGGGAGTGCCGCGGTATCATATCACTATCTTCTATCTTTTTACCTTATTAGTAGAGTCATATCATGAATAAAGGAGTTATTTTGTAGTATGGTTTGCATTATGGAAGTGTCCCCTCTCTCGTTAGATTTGTATCCCTTGGTGTGAGTTTCTGTTATGGAATATTAATGAGAAGTTCTATCATTTACTCTTTTGCATAGCTTATGTTAGTTTTCAATTCGTGGTTATATGATTGATCTTGTTGTTAGTATTGGTATCACTTTGGGATCATTGAGTTAATTTAGTTGGTTTTGGCAAACCTGGCTCGGTCAGTAGCAACACCTTTTTGAGAGTTGAAAAGAAAAAGATAGAAGTACTCTAGAGAAAAATAATTTCATCATCTTTGTTTCTTGGTTTGCTCATAAGTTTAGTATTCTCTAGTTAAGATATTTTGTGCTTCCAAGGAAGATTGCATGTTTTTCTTTATCACTTGTATGTTTGTTTGTTTCCTTCAACTCTTATACTTGCTACCCAGCCTTGCTAGCCAAAAACCTCTACTGAGAGGGTATTCTTCTCGTGCATCCACCTCCTTTAAACCAAAACCTTTTCCATTTGTGTCCACCATACCTACCTAGTAGCATTATTGCTATTCCAATTAAATTCTTGTTTTATCTACCTCCCAAATTAAACTTGTTATGTGAAAATTAGTGATTAAAGCTCTCACGAACTTGATGGCACACTTTACTTTCCTGCATTTAATAAACTTGAACCATTGGGTCCTTCTTTGTTGCGTATATGCTTGCGCTTTATGAGTTGAAGTTAGCCGAACCATGTATCATGGGGACCGCTTTCAACACTTCTTTGGTACTTGTACCTAGTTGATATCATGTTCTTTTGCTTATTGATCCCGACGGTGTGAAATAAAAGTGGAACTTGTAAGATCATGGAGTTTATATGTGTGTTAGAGAAATGCCTGGGCCGCTAGCCTAAGCCATTCCTAATCGTGGTGGAAACTTGCAGCATAACTATAGTGAGCATTCTATGAAGCATCCTCAACAAAAACCTATGAAAATAGCAAATAAAAAGATCGCTGAGATGCTCATTGTCTGCTTGCCTTGTCATTTTGATCATGGGATAGCTCCTGTGTCATGTGCAAGGGGTACCCCGTTGGCGGTTCTCAATGATACGCATGTATTTATAATGACAAGAGCTTGCTCGTGACTGAAGTTGAGTAGCATGAGGATCGGTACTCATAAGTAAGGGGCATGAGATTTCAACTTATAACTTGTCAAGCATATCCTCTTAGTTGTGTCACTTCAACTTTAATCACCTGAAGATGCCTATGATAGGGGCAATGAGAGCTGAAAGCTAGTAAGTATCATAATTTTTGGGAGCTCTTTATGAGACTTGCAATCCCTTCTTTCCTCTGCGAAGGGCCCTTTCTTTTACTTTGTAGTTGAGTCAGTAAACCTATTCCCTTCTACCTCAGCAAGTATTTTGAGTTGATGTGTTTCATTCATTCATATGATGATTTATTCAATCATGTTTCTTATGTTACTTGTTTTGCACATTGCTCTTATCTTGATGTTTACTACTTTGAAAGCTATCGTTGAAAAACTAGCTATTTGTGAACTCCAGCAAATTATCAACTATTCTTGGACCAAGAGCTAAGTTTGCCATTACCAATTATGATTCACTCTATGTATCTTTATTGTGTTTCCTTTACTCATTGCAAGTTGAGTTATATAATAGTGACTTGTCTTCTATTATGATCTATGTATTTGATGAATGTGATGCTTCTTGTCCGTATTCTTTTATCGACTCTTCACTCCATAAACCTGAGGTTATGTTTATTGAGCTCAGTTTCGCTTGGGGACAAGCGAAGTCTAAGCTTGGGGGGAGTTGATACATCGATTTTGCATCACTATTCTATGTCTTAATTCACTATTATTCATTGATATATTTCGTATTGAGAGGTGATACTTAGGTTATTTCATCTATTTTTGCATGGTTGATGACTTTTGGAACCTGGACCGCTGCAGTCAGGATTCTGATAGAAAAGGAGTTGTTTGGAGGCAAAATTCGCGAGGATCAGAAAATCCGGAAAAATATACGGAAAATCCTATTTTTCCAGAAGACTCAGGATGCCAGAAGATGGAGTGGAAGTGGGCCACAGGGGGCCCACACCACCCCATGGCGCGGGCAGGCCTAGGCCACGCCTGGGAGTGGTGTGGCCGCCCTGGCCCACTCCAGCATCTCCCCTCTGGCTTATATCATCCCCACGAAACCCTAAGACTCGGGGAGCGACCACAAAAAGATTCCACCGCCTCTATGGGGTGGAAAACATCGAGAGAGAAAGATCTCTCCGGTAGACAGATTTCTGTCGGGGGAATTCCTTCCCGGAGAGGGGAGATCGTCGCCATCAACACCACCATCAAGCTGGACTTCATCGGGATCATCATCATCATCACCACCACCATCATCACCATCAGCACCCTCATCACCATCTCCATATTGTTGTAACAATTGGTTGAATCTTACTATAGTTCATAGGGGAAACTTTCCCGGTGTTGATTACTCTTTGTAGTTGATGCTATTGAGTGAACCATTGAATTATTGTTTATGTTCAGATTGTTATACATCATTATTCCATCTCTGATCATGATCCATATGATGTCTTGTGAGTAGTTCGTTTTGTTCTTGAGGACATGGGAGAAGTCTTGTTGTTAGTAGTGGAGTTGCATTGAGAAAGATTCAATAGATTGTTATTTAAGTTGTGGTGTACTTCTTCTAGTGGTGTCATGTGAACGTCGACTGCATAACACTTCACCTATAAGGGCCTAGGGGAATGCATTGTATATTTGGCTACTAATCGTAGGGGTTGCCGGAGTGATAGAAACCTGAACCCCCGTTAGGTAACCATTGCACAAGGGACGTAGGGGTCTTAGAGTTTAAAGTTGTGGTTAGGTTTCTACCTTAATTACTTTCTTGTACTTACGGATGTTTGCAAGGGGTATAATCACAAGTATGTATTAGTCTTGGATGGGGTGGTACATTAGCACAGGTTCACCCACACAACCCTTAGCAAGCTAGAGAAGATTAATCGACTATATGAAGCGAAAGCACTTGACAGTCTTCCCATGTGTCCTCGAGAACGTTTGGTCATCTATAGAAATACAACCGGCTTGTCCTTTGCTGCATAAAGGATTGGGCCACTTGGTGCATTTATTCTTACTGTCTTTTATTTACTCGTACTTTGTTTACTTGCTTTATAAAAAACCCCTAAAAATCCGTTTGCTAAGTATTTGCAGAGAATTCCTGATCCATACCGCTAGCCAGCACCTTCTGCTCCTCGTTGGGTTCGACACTCTTACTTATCAAAAATACTGTGATACACCCCCTATACTTGTGGGTCATCACAACCACATTACCCTAGAATGGGACGGGGCTTCACTTGAAATTTGTTTATTATAGTATGGGTCCTCGCAACTACATATAAGGGATGGTGTCCCTCAAATGCTGGGTCTCCCCAATGGTAAGATCAATTGTTAGGAACAAAGATCTAGGGGAGATGTGAACAGCCTTCAGGTGCAGCCAGACAATACTATGAGCCTCTCATTGAAAGTGCACATTCGATGGAGTGGAAAATGTGCTCTGGATGGTCCTTGGTTCCCTACATCCCAGTGTTGAGAGGAACAACTAATAGGGTAGGCGCCCATACCGGTGTAAGCATGTTGAAGGTATTGTTTGGTTACTCGACCCACGATCCATGCGGATCAGGGCAGGGTACCCAAATCTTATGGGTAAAGTGTACAACCTCTACAAAGTGTAAATATATTCGAATAGCCATGTCCACCATCATGGACGGTTGTGAATACTGCTGCATGGAGGTGTTGGTTTTGTTGTAAGAAAGATTTTGGAAAGGAAAGGATTTTGAAATGGCTTGGTCATGGGATGACCGGAATGAAAGAAACGTTTTTGGTCATGGGATGACCATATCGGAAAGTAAGTTTTTTAGTCATGGATGACAAAGAAGGAAAAGTGGGTGACCCTAACCTTGTTGTTTTCAATTTCAAATGCTTTCAAATGTTTTTGAAAGGTTTTTTTAACAAAGATATGGAGATGATATATGTAGAAGAGAAAGTAGTTTAGAAAAAACCTTAGATAGAGCCATCCTACGACCACAACCATACTGCATATCCTTTTCTTACTGTCTCTTAAGGTGGTTTGCGAGTTCATTCAAAAGTACTCACTAACATTGTCCATGGCTATTAACTTAGTCAGACTATGAGGAGGATATAAAAGATGAAGGATGCGATATGACTATGTGTACTAGGGAGTTCTCCAAGGAAGTAACATGTAGCGTTAATGCGTGACTTGGGTCTTCTGCATTCGGAAGTTTCCGCTCCTATGTTGAATCCTTGCTCAAAAAGGCATTTATATAAGACTCAATAATAAGACATTTATGTAAGACTTGTATTGGGTACTATAATGGATGTTTTACTTTGATAGTAAAGTCGGTTTGCACGATGATGCATTGATCTTGGGATCGCGGTGGTTCGCATAAGGGTATCTCGGATAGCTAATCCGGGGTCCTCACATGCCGAAAGAGAGGACAAGCGATATATGGTATTACCTTCTAGCCTTGGTATTTGGCGGCTCTCCTCCACTGACAACCTCCTAGTTGACAGTTCTGAAGGGGGCGCCAGATCTGCACATGCGGATCTGCGAAGCTCTAGGGTTTGGTCCTCTATAGCTTAGGGTTTGTGGTCGCTCTATCTCTTGCCTCCGGCAAAGGAGGCTATGGTGATGAATTGAAGTGTTCTAGTTCCTCATCAGACGCGGTGTTCTACTCTATGGTCAATAATGGATCTGGGTGGTAGTCTATTCAAGCAGGGACGGCATGGGGGCAGCATCCTTGTGGTGGACTTGTGTCATTGGGCTCCACCATTGTGACATCTCTCCATCCTATGTCCAAGCAGAGCTCGAAAGCTTGTTTAGCAGTGCAAAGAGACGGTAGTTTGCTTTGGTGACAACTATAAGATGTTGAATCTTGCGCTAGGGCCGTTGTTGATGAAGGCTAGAAGATCTAGTTTCCTCCTCCAACATCATTGCAGGGGTGCTAGATTTGGAGTACGAGGGCGTGATCGGGGTGCTGCCCTATCCTGATTCTTTCAACAACAATGGTCTTGCTTTTGGCAAGCTAGTTTGGAGGACTATAAAGCTGTAGATAAGTGATGGAGCCACGTTGGGCTCAGGTGAAGAGGTGATCTGTCCACTTTTATTTTGGTGGCTGCTATGGCGGTGCTAGAGGTGGGTGACATGTTTTGGTACTTTTCTCAAGGGCTTCTTCAGTGTTGATTGTAATTTTCCTTTTTGGGTGAGGGTCCTTTTTGCAATAGATAGGTATTTCCTATCTTTTCAGTTATGTTGGGTTAGTGTGTACGTGGCGTGTAACTTGATCTTTATTCTATAAACTAAACCTCTCTCTACGTCCCTCCCCCCTCCCCTCTCAGGGGTGTGACCGGTAAGCATAAAACGTAATGAGAAAAATCGATTACTGAGATAGATGGATTACAGTACCAAGAAACATGAACGTGTCGTGCAATATCTTTACTCACACATAAGACTATTTCCTACTCGGTATCGCGTAGGAAAAACATATTGGAGAGTCCCTAGCAAAATATAGTAACACATACGCGTTCTCGCATACACGTCTACTTGCATACAAATCTGAACCATTGAAAGTAGGCAAAATAGACAAATGGTACTTCTTCGACGCACGCTGAAACCCATACATAAGTCAGAGTGTTTCATATATAAAGAAGGAACGTTTCGTACCATATACTCGCTGTTACACCACTACACAAATTATTTCAAATGAAACAGCGTACTAACCGTTCCCAAATATGAAAGCATCGAAACTATTTCAAATAGGACAATGTATAATTTATTTGTAATGAAAGAAAAAATCTCAAGCCTACACATATAACAACGTAAACACGGTAGAAACCATATGCAAAAGCTGAGGATAGGAAGAAAAGATCCCTGCGTGTACCTAATTCTTCGAGACTTCTTCCCAGATGGAATGTTCCTAAGGAGCACCGTCGTCATTGGATAAGTTTCCTTTCTCAGGCTTCTCGTTGGTGCTCATCAATGCCTCATCAACTCGCACTGTGACCTAGCCGAAGACGTGTTCTGACGGATATCATCTTCTCCCATCTTGTTAGCATCTGATGCGATGCAAAAATGTTGGCGATCCAGAAGCCGCAGACGCGTCAAAACCTCCTCATGTCATTCATTAGGAGGCATATGAGCACGAGCTCTCTGACGGCGACGACTTACCTTCAAAGTCGCATACGGCGGCTCTTGAACCAACAGAGGAACGAACGCGATAATAGATAGACGACGAAGATCTAGCGGTTCCCCTAATGTGCGATGCCTAGGTATGGTGCACATGTAGGCCATGGAAGACGATGTTTTTGCAGAACCAAGCAAAATGAAGAGAGTGAAGGAGAGGATGATGTAAAGACAGACACTAGAAAAGGGCGTATAAATATCTGGAGAGTAGTGTATGAAGAACACTACCTTAGGGGCATTTACGGTAAAAGTGGAAAGAACAATGAGTCTCATAGACTACAACTGAATACGGCTTGTAGCCTAGCTAAACCGAAAATAAACGCACAATAAAGCTGACCATGAAGCCGCATGAGCTATGAAACATCACGAAGAGATGTAAAATGAGAAAAATGTCACATTTATTTATTATAAGAAATCATGAACAATGAAGAACGAAAAATGGAATTTTTTTCTTCATGATTACATTCAACATATTCCTACACATGCATAAGACACAGATTGCGTATATCACACCAAACCTAAAGTATTATGCTACACCAACACATCTAATACTCTCCACCTTAGTCGCCTTGAAATGCAGAAGCCTCTAGACGAACAACAACTATGTACATGCGCATCTCCTACAAAAAACCCAAGTGATCAGTAGATCTGCTGAAAAACGCATGAAAAAACTTAGAGAGAGAGAAATGTGCCTAAACAACTAAGAGATATCTTTGGATCCTTTATACACAGAATCCTCTCGATGATAGTGCAAACGTACACGCACACATTTCCTACAAAAAATAGGCAGATATATTAGGGATTAGAAACCTATCGAGAAACGAAGAGTAAAACAACAACGAGAAGGAAATATAGCAGGTTACCTTTGATACCTTTCACAACTTTGACGTGTAAACATCTCGCCAAAGAACCTCCGCGTATAGTAGCATCCACTCAAAGAATAAATCAAACAAATGAGCGATTAGTAAATCTCCGTAAAATGAAGAAAGAAATATAGCAAGGAAGAAATGTGTTCCAAAATAATCAGGAAAAAGACAACGCGTATGGTCAGAGCTTACGAACAAAACAGACCGTCGGATGGCGTTCAACGACGTCCTATCCTTTCACACACACACTCTAAGAGGACAATACAAAGGGGAAGCTCCACGACAACGCTTGCTTATTATAGACAGGGGTGCGCACGCAAACCCACCTATAGACGCTTTACGCCTAATCATTCCGGATAATGCTTAAGCTGGAGTAAAATTCGATCCTGTGTTGGATGAAGAATAGCCAGCATTGGGTCGAATGAGACTCTTTCCTAGAAATACGCTGGCCAAGAACAACACGTAGAGAGGGGAAAGAAGAAGCAATGTACTACATTAGCAAGTCGACTTGTAGGCAGTACTTATAGCGAGTCAGAACCGTAAGTCAAGTCGCAAAGCTGGCGTACGCATGAATGAACTTATCTCCAGCGTATAGAGGACCCAACTATTATTCTCGCTACACAGAGCATGGTCTCATCGCGACAACCCGTGGACATCTATAGCCTATGCTGATAGGCGGGAGATAACACTGCCAAGTAGGCTATAAATGGGTCACACGGCACGATCTTGCCGCGATAACCCACGTCGTCTATAGTCCACGCTGACACCCATGGCCTTATGTTGCCACGTCAGTTCTGGATGGCCCCACGTCCGCTATAAACTGTGGTTGGCAAGGACTTACGGTGCCACGTTGTCTCTGGACTCCCCCATATCTGTGAGAAATCGCAATCAACATGTGCTTACGGCTCCACGTGACCTATGTACGGGCCTCATTTCCATGATAGTCGCAATCAACATGGGCTTACGGCTCCACGTGACATCTGTACGGGCCTCATTGCCATGATAGCCCGCGTCCAGTCATACAGTACAATGCCATGTCTGATCTAGGAGGGCTCCACGTCTGCAAGAATATGCCGCCGTTTAGGATCAACGCTGCCACGTAGGTTGCGGGTGGACCCCATGGTCACGAGAAACTGCGTCTGGCATGGGCCATGGTGCCACGTTGGCTCTCGGCGAACCCCACCATCTGGTGGGTGCGAAGGCATGTCGTGTCGGGAATGCCTCTCACAGAGTGAGGTCCTGGACGCGTACGCTAACAGCGGGCCCAGGTCGCGAGCATGGCCCACCATCCTGCGACATGGGGTACCATGGAGAGCATGACACTCGTCCGCGGTAGAGAATCTTGCGCACGAGTCTGCAGCCGGCCGTGCCTCCCGAAATAGTAGGGCTCTATTGGAAAGTCGTCGTGTGTCCTTTCGGACGTCCATCCCACGTTCAAAAAGAATCCGGACGATGTGGATAGCAGTTTGAGCTGAAACAATCTAGAGCTATTATTTACTTTGATGAAACACATATTACCTGCAAAAAAAGTTTCACTACGGACTTTGATGAGATCAAATGATGTTAATCTACCTTTATCCTTGGAGTCTCTGGCGGAAGTCCAGTGTGTTTTTAGAAGGTTTTCAATTTCCTTTCTACTGACCTTATAAATTTTCCATTACATAGGCCATTTGAGAATAACATATTTGGTGGTAAATTGTTGCATGAATAGGAAGATATAATTGTTTGATCGATTATTCAACAATATGTTTGATGTATCACAAGATTTGTGATTTATGAAATATGGGAAAATGGTTTGATGCTAGGGATATCTAACCGCAAGATATACCATGAGTGTGTAAATCGTATTATCCACTCCATATTTTAGGATATGATATGCACTTATAAATCCATGGGATAAAGAGGCGGATACGGATTTTGGTCAAACGAATACGATAGTTAATTTAGTATAACTATCATCCGACGGATACGGATTTCATTTTTCATGGATTATCTATACTTTCTTAATTAGTATTCTCAGGTTAAATTAGCCTAGTCCACTGTCCCAAATACCAACTACTTCCTCCATTCCAACGAATAAGAATTATTTTATAAAAATATCAAACTATGTAAAGTTTGATTAAATTTTTAGACTAGGTTATTAGAGTAAATAATAGCGCTAATTTTTTTGGATCAAACTGCTATCCACGTTATCCTGATTCTTTTCGGCCATAGGATCGAGACCGAAAAGGACATGCGGCGGCATCACAATGAAACCTTACTATCCTGTGCGACGGGACCCAATGTGAGCCAGGGAAAATGATTCCAGACCACGGCTTGGTATCGCACGTGCCTCGTACCCCGCGTAGCAGACCGGTGGGCCGCGTGCGTGAGCAGGGCCCACAGTCAGCATACATGGGCAAGAATGCACTCTTTATGACGCGTTTCCAACGCGATACGCTTACGCACCTGCTAGGTGGAGGGGCCCATTGAGAGCAGATGTGTGTGCATAGGAAGGCATGGACGGAATCAGTTTCTGGTGTCAGAGAGTTGTCTTTGCAGGATAGTCCGTAGACGTATGCGGGTTTTCGCGGACGGCTTATAGGTGACCTTCGACCATAGGCTATAGAGTTGTTGTTTATTGCGTTTGCCAGTAACGTGGCATTGTGCACCCTTTTCGGACATGTTTTTCGCAGCAGACAACCAAGCTGGCAACGTACACTATAGACATACGCTTTTTTCGTGTCCGGGCTACAGGCAAACTGCTAGCGTAGGCTATAGACATATGCGAGTTTACACGGACCCTGGCGACATGGAAGCATGAGGTCTCGCCGGTAGCGTTTCTACGTGTAGAACGGGTGAGCTGGCAGCATGCAATGTACACGTCCACGGTTTCTCGAGGAGGAGATCTGGCGTGTATAAGTACACTACATAGGTTGGCGTGCGTTAACACGGCTATATAGTATGGTGGGTTCGGCTTGTGCGGGAGAATGCATCTCCCCTGCGTATAATGCACAATAGGGTCCATGCCTCACCCATACGGCTATAAAACATCTCCTCTTCGTTACTTGTTGCATCATTTTTTCTGTTCTTTCTCATTACGGCTTTTCTTCGGCGGTGCATCATCCTTTAGGTAGGCAGGCTAGAGCACCCGAACGATGACAATGTCATATCCGACACGTTTTGGGTGCTGGCATGGTTTCTTTCAGATAAAGCGGCGCTACAAGTGAGAGCTCGCCGACGTAAATTGTACCGATGGGTTTTAGGCAAACGCGGCATCACGACCTAAAGCTTGCCGACGTTTCCTTCATTGATAGGATAGCTACTCATATTCAGTCGTTTCATAGATTAGGTATACTGCCATTTCATAGATTAGGTATACCGGCGTGTAGGTGGTAACGATGCGTTGAGCGTCTTTTGCTACCTGCGTAAGTTCGGCGACTCTGCGTCCACCGTCATGTCAACTCCTATCCGTCCGGACAGTGATCTTTTCTGATTTGTCAGTGGCTCTCGACACGATGATGTATGGCTGTGATGTTTATATGTTTCTGTGTGCGGCAAGCGCTCTTGTGCCCTTACCACTGTTTTTCTTTATTTGATTTTTATCTTCAATTTCGTTTTCTCATCGTTCTTGTTTTTTGCATTTTCTATTTACTTTGTGTTTTCCTTCTTATTTCGTTCTTAACGTGTTGTTTTTTTTTCTTTTCTTCTCGATTTTTTGCGCTGGCGTTCTTGCCTCCAGTTTATTTCTTATGTATTGTTCTATCCTTTTTTTGTTGTTTGTCTTTTTCCTTTTTTGAATTCTTAGTATCATGTTTTATAGATCGATGTTTTCTTATATTTGTTTTCCTTGCTATTTTCGTATGATTTTTCTGCTTTTTACGTGTTTCACATAAGGAGTAAAACATGTAATGGTATATAAAATAAAACTAACACTTTCACAATTCTCAATGATGAGCAAACATGATCACCCATAATAACTGTATACCACTCTCGCAAACATAAATAACGAGTAAATATAATTGAATGTGATAGCTGCTTGGTAGTGCAAATGACATGTAGCTTCGTGACCATTTAGATAATACATGGATACCACGGTTGATCCCTATGAAGTGTCCAAGACGAATGACGGTTGTGCCTTTCCAAACATGGTAACCAGTTACACAACGCAACGATGCCTTAAAGATGAATGATGATTGTGTGTTTCCCAGGAGGCTCTTTCTATGACTTCTTGTTGTAGTCGATGGCAGCTCAAAAATAGCGGTTGTTGCATACACGACATGCTAAGGATGTTTAGGCTGTCAATATTTTTCCCTTTTTCTTGCATAAATTCTGCTATTTGCAGTACAAAGTGTAAATTTAGCATGCGAATATTTACTATAATTTATACAAACAAGTCATGTGTATGTGTTCTATATACGTTTATCACAGAAATGTCTATTATAACATGTATACATATATAAATGTAAATATGTTATGTACTACTTTATACTACATGTGCTTTCGGGGTTCTTACGTTTGTATGACATTTCTGTCTTACCGTTTAAATTTTCTGTCTCGTAGTTTTGTCTTACAAAAAAGACATGTGTCCGTGTTTTATATACATTTATCACATGAAATGTACTGTAATATGTATACATCTATGAAATGTAAATAGGTTGTGTAATACTTTACAATATTTATAATGTTTTTTCTGATTTTTAACGTTTGTATTGCATTTCTATCTTGCCATTCAGAATTGTCACCTTGCAGTTTTGTGTTACAAACGCACATGTGGTATGAGTAGAATCACATAAGGACGTATGATTTTCGGATGTGAAAACTTATCTCCACTGGAACACGCATCGTGTATATCGGAATGCACGGCTGATAACTTCAGAATGCACCGAAGAGAAAAAACATTGTCCTTTGTGAGAAAGAATCATGTAGCCTCTTATAGCTACGATTTCGTCAGAGATGAAAAAATAGTATAAAGAATCGTCCACAATAAAAAAACAACGTATGTAAAGTAACATTACGATAGACGAATTTGGCACCAACTCAATCGTATACTAGGTGCTTCTAAAGACTCATAGGATTTAGTAATGCGAGCATATTTTCTCTTGCACGTAGATATAACACGATCATATTATAAAGCGTTCTGCATACTGACTGTGCCCCGGGGAAGAAAGAGAGAAGTCTAGTTAAAATATACAATACAAAATCAAAATCATAAGAAAAATAATGAAATGTATTTTCATACGATATTCATATAATATTATCCGAAGTAAATAATAGCGCCGTATTATTTTTGCTCAATTTGATATCCACGTCGTCCCGATTCTTTTTGACCGTGGGCTAGATGCCGAATAGGACACGTGGCAACGTTGCAATGGAGCCCTATTGTCCCGTGAGGCCGAGTCTGTTGCGGGCTAGGAAAAAAGATTCCATAGGGCATACGTGTGTTGCACGCATCGTCGTACCCTGTGTTGTTGGATGGTTGGCCACACGCCATGTGTCTTCCATCAGCGTGGGAGGTAGGGCCACCTCTGTGAGATGTGTTCCTGGCGCAACATGCCTCCGCAACTGCCGGGTGGCGGGGCCCGCATAGAGACGGTGTGGCGCCGTGAGCACATGCTGGTTGCGGACTCTCGCGGTCATAGCGCCTAACGAGAGCCGACGTGGCAATGTGAGCCTATGCCAAACGCGGTTTCTTGCAGACGCGGGTCCTGCAAAAAGCTGAAGTGGCATCATAAACCCATGCTTATTGTTAGAGTAGACATTAGACGACGCGTCTTCTCGCGGACATAGAGACTAGCTGCGACGAAGACCCTAAACGTGCGTTTATTCGCGTGACGAGATCGTACAGCATGTCCAATTTATGGACGACCTAGCAGCGTACATCACGGTCGTCCGAGCGGGTTCGCGTCTATGTCGTACCGTGGGGCTCCCAAATAGCCGAGCTGGTAGTGTAGACTGGAGGTGTTAGCAGTTTCTCGCAATTATATCGTGCAGTTTCGCGTCATAGACAACTCGGCTATGTATACTATCCCTCTCATATTTTTCTCTCCAGTGAATTGAAAGGAATATGTCCGAGAGGCAATTATAAAGTGGTCATTATAAAATTCCAGATTTATAACAGATGTTTATATTTCATGCTAGAATTGTATTAATAAGGAAACTGACGAGGGGTAACCTCGGCAATGTCCATAGTGAAGGACTTGGGGTTTCACGGAAAAGAGAACGTTGGGGATTTCGTCGGATGTCAGGAAAACAATAGAGTTAAAGTCGTCTGTATATTGACTAATCTCACTATTACAAGTTGTCTTCCAGATTTCTGTACCCTCGCTTGGGCTTCTCCCATCCTATATATAATAGGGCGGGTCTCAAAACTGTATGCGGATAGGTTCATACACGCGTAATTACAATACCAACACAATGTTGGTTCATAGTATCTTTGCTAATACAATCAAAGCTTTTGTCGGTTGCTTCCTTGGGCTGTCATCTGAAATCTTCATGGGCCACAATCCTTTTACCCAATATAGCGTAGCGAATCATAAGCATCTGGATAATCATACCTATGTCAGTAGTCCCGAGACTCTACTTGAACCGCAGTTTCAGGTTGAGTCTCAAAATTTCTTTTTTCCTTCTTTATTTTTATTTTTATAGGGATTTTGGTACAACGAGTTCGATGCTTTCGACGGATCAGGAATCAGTTAATTACTCCTGGGCAAAAATAAGGTTGTCCTACATCAAATTCAAGTCCCCAGACTCGAATCCGGAATTTGATACTGGCGTAATTCAGTTCGAGCCGCTGAGGTCTTATCGAACACTGAATTCCAGTTTCTATTTTTATCGGGTACCCAACGTGTCCGTCGGGATTTTTCATCGTATCATTGATACGGATATTTTACTAGCAGAGCGCATTCTTGTGCGATTACCAGGACACACAGAACGAATCCTAGGGTCTTACCTTCTTGTTTCTAAACATGGCATTTGGATTTTTGTCGCGTCAGGTGCGATCCGAGAGTTTTTTTAATTTGTAGCGGCTGAAGAATTTTTTTTTGTAACTTCTCCCCATAGGAGTATCTGTCGATGAATTTTTCCTTTGACTTTCTTTATCAGGTGCGCGCCAGTGCTCATGTTAGGACTAGCCCCCGAGGCTATGTTTGGATATATGTATCAGAACATAGGCTCAAAAACTTAGGTTTATGGTGCCACTGCTTCTATAGTTTTTGTTGGGTGCACGACCAGTGCTCCCGATAGGAGTAGCCCCCGAGGCTACAGTCGTAATATTGTATATTCGATTATAGTCTCAAATCTTGTTCTGGAGGAATTTTCTTTGACTCCAATTTTAATTTCTTCGGGTCATATTTCTTATAGTGAGCCACAATTTCTGCAACGCCTACGCTGTAACGTCAGTGATGACGTATCTTATGCTGCTGATTTTTAGAAGAAACGTCCTGACTAGACGTGTCGAACGTGGTCCATGCGGGAGTAATGATGACACGTGATAGCGTATTCAGCGGAGATTTTTTACTGCACATCCCCTCTCCGCATGAAAATTGAGGTCTCACGCGTTGTCCTCTGTTTTTACCGTGGCCAGAACTTCTTTAGATTTTTCCTTTACAGAATCCTTGTAACACGTGTCACCACCGTGTGATCTTCTGCCGGTTCGATTTTGCATCGAACGGTTCGGACCTCACACCTTTGCTCTTTATAAGGGAAAGGAGATGTGTTTTACTATTTTACGTCACCTTCCTCTGCTCCATCTTCTTCCTTGTGCTCTTGTTCCCTTGTGAACTCCTTATCTATGCTCGTATCCCTCTTTCGCTGCCATGGGCAAAAGCAAAGGTGGGACTTCCGCTGCTGCCGTGAAGGCCACTAGGAAGAGGGCCGTCGGAGGGGCTCCTACCAAGTGCTCGGTGCGCGATCTCCGCGAGGCACGGAACTCTGGCCATCTAGCGGAGGGTACCTTCAAGCTTCCTGGAGATGAAGTCGCCTCCATCCCCGAGCCCTGCTGGAGAGTAATGTTCCTCTCCTTCCTTTTCCATGGCCTTTCTCTTCCTGTCCACGAATTTCTTCGTGGTCTCCTTTTTGTTTATGGCGTGCAGCTGTATCAGCTCACGCCAAACTCTATTCTTCATGTTGCTTGTTTCATCACTCTCTGTGAGTGCTTTCTCGGGATTCATCCCCATCGGGGTTTGTGGAAGCATATCTTTTATGTTCGCCGTAACACCACTGGCACCATTGTCCATGACTTTGGTGGTTCCATTTTCTCTGTTCGCTCCGACGTTGATTACTTTGATTTTAAGATCACTGACTCTGTCCAAGACTAGATGTCTAAGTGATTTTATATCAGGGACCAACCACTTGAAGGCCAGTCTTTCGGTTTAGCCCCCTTTGATCCTAAGAAACCTTGCCACAAACTTGACTCCTGGGATCAACGTCCTTCTGCCGAAGAAATGGTTGAAAACTAGCCCTATATTGATCGCATTTCGAAACTGTGGCACGAAGTTGGCAAGGAATTGTCGGGTCTCCAGATCCTGGCATATTTTTTGTGGATCCGCGTGCAGCCACTTCAAGCCCAGCTTTCTGTCATGTGGGAGTATACTGGGAAGAAGGACCCGATGAGGATTTTCTCGGAAGACTTACCCTCAAGGTATATGAGAAGAGGGTTCGAAACTTCACTACCCTTGCGAAGAAAATCCCGATCCCATCCAACTATGTTGTGGAGCCTTATGGCAAGAAAAACCGACTCCCTGAGGTAAATTTCCTTTGCCTTCATCTTTCCTTTATTTTATTTGCGGATGCACTTTTACTCTATCAATGACTGGCGCTTTTTCCATGTCTTCTTCTTATGTAGGACTTTGATCACCTGAGCTCACTTCCTCCTCTTCCTGGAAGCTGTGAGCCCCCTATCCATCCTTCTGCATCCGACGATCTTCCTTTGATGGGGACTGCCATGGATGAGAAGATGGATTTTTATGCATTTGACTCTTCATCGAAGACGCAATCTCTTCCGTCAGCTCACTCCGGAGATTTTCGCGTGGAGCGTGCTGGTGATAAGAGGAAGTGCCCCTATGCTATGGAGAGGGTCGCAGACTCGGATGACTCAACTGCTGTCGAACCCCTCGATCCTGCTCCAGTCTTGGCTGCTCCCGCCCAGATGAACTTGTTCCGCTTTGTGCAGGATGTGTCTTCGTAAGTTCTATTGCTGTGCTTTTCCCAGTAATTTTGTTCTTTTCTCTTGTAGTGATGACGATGAAGATCCTCATGCGTCTCATATTCGCACATATTTGTGCTGCTATGCAAAGAAATCTCCTCTGTCGTCGACGGAGCCAAAGGAAAAGCTCATGTCTTCTATGGAGAAAATTATCCAGAAAGATGTTGCCACTTCATCAAAGCCGCCACCGCAAAAAAGGAAGAAAACGACGGGTAAAGGGGTGGTGATATCGGAAAAGCCTATTGATGTGGATATGAAAGTTATAAGTCACTCTGTATTTCAGAATTTTTTTTCCCGTGGCCTTTTTTATTTTGCCCTAATATCCTTTGCTCTGATGTTCTTATTCATCCTTTGATGCGCGAGATTGTCGATATGGCCTCTCACTTTATAAAAATCCTTGACAAAGCCGAAGAACTGAAGGGTATGTTCTGCTTATCTTCGTGATCTCTTTGTGAATTTTCTTCTTCATTTTATCATGATATATTCGCGCAGCTGCTGCCAAGGAATCCAAAGTTATTTGGGATGAGGTGATGAAGCGTGCCGATGATCTTGAGGTCAAGCTCCAGGCTGCTAAGGAGGCTTTGGAGGAGGCCAAGCAGAAGGCAAGAACTAATGCCATAGAAGTGGCCAAGCAAGCCGCTATTCGAGATGGAAATCTTCGGCAGTGCCTAGAGGCCCTTAATGCCTCTTTGACTCATACGTTTTTCTCTTGTGTGGCTTTATCTCATTTCTTCCCTTTGGTCATCAATCCTTTCCCTCTTCTTTTATTTTCAGAATTGACTTGCCAGGACCTGACACTTCATGAAGACAAGAAGGTTGATCCTTTGTCGGATCATGTTAGCACCTTGGAGGCCAATAGCGTTCGTGGGCGCAACCTTTGTCCGCTCCCACCGTGCCTTCAAAAGTCTTCATGCCGAAATATTTCCCACCAAGGAGGTGCCGGACAATCTGAACGATCTTGTCACCATCTTCGGTGCTGATCCCAGCCCCCTTGTTGGTTATAGCTTGGCACAGTCGAAGAGTTGCTGAAACCTCAATGGCACCGGCGATGGCGCACGGCGAGAAGGTCGACTAGGAGAAGGTTAGATCCTCTGTCCCAGTTACCCCCAATGGCCAAGGAGTTGACCTGAAGCCTTATATTACAAGGGCCAGAAAGTATTCTTGACTGCTTTTAGGCCTGGGCTCAGGCTCGCAGAAACTGTCCGCCCCTTCTGCGACGGGCGCCCCTTCTTCGGCTGCCCTTACTGCTCCTGTAGCTAGTGCTCCTTCTGCGAGTGCTACTCTATCTTTGAAGGACATGTCTTCATAGGCTTTGTTTTGTAGTTTCATTGTATCTTCCTTTCCGTCGTTGTAATGAACCTTTAACTTATCTAGCTGCCTTTTGCTTCCATTTTGCAAGAAAGCAATTGTTGAATATGTGTGTATAAATTTGTCTTTGTATTCTAAACGTTTCGTAGCCTTCGTGTGTTGCTAGATTTTGAATGAATCTTCAGCTCCTTCTGGATCCGCGCAGTTGTCGGATGCAATTCTTTCTTCATCTGTGGTGGGTGTAGCCAGTACCGCCATTGTGTGTACGGTGGATCCGCCATTGTACACTGAAAAGATAGAACAGGTGAAAAAACTAGAAGGAAAACTTCGGGTTGTCTAGTCGATGGTGGATATTTCCCAATCTAAGACACGCAGGCCCTCAACCGCGAGGCTTTTTCTTGGAGGAAATTTCCATGGCAAGTGAAAAGCTGTTGTGTAAGTCTTATTGCTCTTTCTTCAGTTGCTTTTTCTGGCTCGCGAGAAATTAATAAATTCTCCTCGATTTGTAGGCATTCGATTGTGCGAGAGGGAGGAAACCCAATGTCTGTGCAACCGAATGCAAGCTCTTGTGTCTGCCTCCCGAAGTTCTGAAATAGATTTTTGGTCTGATCATCACTGTGCCTATACTGTGGCGTTGCTTCAGGACCGCCTATCAAACTTGGAGCAATTTGTCGAGTGCTACCGCCGATCTCTGGCCATTGTTTACAATGCCATGTTTCCTCGGGATCCTCATCCTTAGACCTTGGCGGATTTGATTGTGAAGTTTCGACAAGGTGAAAGGATTCACCATTACGTGAAGCTTCAACTTGTGGCAGGTGCCAAGCTCGCGCTCTCTTGGGTACATGCACATCATCCGACGCTAGATCTGGATGTTGTATCTTCGGGTTTGCCTCCCCCTTCCAATGGCGACCTTGTTTACATGGCGCCTCATTATGTCGATGCTCGTAGACCCGCAATTAGGTTTGTGCGAAGATGCTTAGAAGAAGACGATGAATTTTTTGTTAATTTTGCTATTTGACTGCTTGCATGGGCAACCTTGTACTTCATAGAAGAAATTATGTATATATCTTTCTTATATTTATCAAAAAGGTCATATGGTTTATACAAGATTTTGACTGTATGTTGTATTCTCTTGTTGAGGACCTGACGAACTAATGTTCGTTTGCCATAGAAATTTGTATCTCATGAAATACTTTCTTTACTTATTGATAAGCATAGGTGGAAATACATTGCGAGGGCGTGATCGCCTGGCCGTTCGCCTTTATTGAATATAAGATGCATCTAAGTGAAGATTTTCTTTAGGAACTTCGGCCTCCTTCCTTGGGTGTTCTTCATCATGCTCCATGTTGTGGTGCTCTTGTCTTATTGATCAGTGGGTCTTCCTATGTGGGACCTATATTGGAGGCCGCATAGGTTGCTTTAGCGAGACCGTTGTGCGCTTGCTCTTCTGATGTTTACTTTTTGTGGGCGTGCCCTTCGTGTAGCAACTTGTCATCCGCTATTTTCATCTGTCCAAGTTCTGTCTCCATCCCGAAAGATTCCGAGATTTTGTTGAATTCCCGATCACAGCTGTCCACGCGACTGAAGCTTCCTTTGACTGTTATGACCCCATTGGGGGCTGGCATTTTTAGCACTAGTTATGCATAGTGAGTTACTGCCATGAACCTAGCGAAAGCTGGTCGTCCCAGGATCGCGTGGTACTGAGATGGCCAGTCCATGACTTCAAATTCTAGCTTTTCGCGTCTGAAGTTATTCTTTGACCCGAAGACTACATCGAGATGGACTTTGCCCAATGGAATTTTGGCTTTTCCTAGAACTATCCTGTGGAAAGTTGTGTCTGTAGATACTAGATTCGTCATGGACCAATTCATAGCCCATAGAGTTTTGGTGTAAACGAGGCTGATGTTGCTTCCTGCATCCAAGAAAACCTTGCTCATGTCGAACCCGCCAATTTGTGCTTCCACTATTAGTCCTGACTGGCCTAGTCTAGGGACCCGTAGTGGATGATCAGCTCTGCTGAAGGAAATTTCTTGCTCTGACCAATGGAGATACTCCGGTGTAGGAGGTGGCTTTGTTACTTCCATGTTTACTTTCCTAGTGATCAACTTTAGTGTTCTGTTGGAGGGCGGTCCCTTCTAGATCATTGACATTCCTCCTTTTGACCTGGGATATTCGTCGTCTTGGTGTGTTGTGCTCTACGGCTATCCTACTAGCGGATGCCCCTGTGGTGGCGGTGGCGCGCTGACAGCCAAAGCGCTAGGTGGGGTAGCGTAGCCTCGGTTTGTTGCTTCAGTTGCCCTTGCGTTGCATAACTCTTGCATTTTTAAGAATGTTCGGGAGTCCTTTAGGAGGTGATTTGATCACCTCTTACCTATCGAGTCGACGTAGTAGTGCATATTGGAGGGTCCTTCCAACATTTGTCCTACTGACAGGGGTGGGTCTCGGTTCATCGGCTGGTATCGTTGCTGCGACTGGCCTCCACTGCTTCTTTCCCTGTTGCCATGGTATCCGCTATTGTAATCGTCGCTTCATCGGTTGTCCCCTCTAGAGAAACTTGCTGCAACGTAGCCTGGTGTATGGTACCCGTTGTTGGTTTGTCATCTCCGATCATTATTGCGCCTGTCCCTGTCGTCCTGAGGTGAACGGGCTCTTTTGTTGTGTAGTGCGTCCTCTCCATCAGCCCAACCATTGGCTATGTCCATCAGCTGTGAAATTGTATTTGGCTTGGTTCGTCCTAGTTCTTCAATAAACTCATGCCTACAAAGTCCATCGTTGAAGGCGTCGATTGCTCTTTTGTCAGATATTGCTTCAGCCGAATGTTTTATAATATTCCACCATTGGACGAAAGCTCATATTGATTCCCCTGACTCTTGCTTGCAGGCCCGCAATTGCTCCAAAGACGCGGTTCGCTGGAATGTGGACTAGAAGTTCCTGATAAATTTGTCCTCAAGATCGTTCCAACTGTTGATGGAATCTTCGGGTAGTTGTCTTAGCTAAGATCGTTCCGCGTCGGTTAGGTGTAGCTGCAAGCTTTGCATTGCAATAGCTTTGGATCGGCCCTATAACCTGACGGTTACCAGATAATCCGCTAGCCAGGCTTCGGGTTCTTGGAGGCCATCGTACTTTTGACTATCTTGGGGTAACTTAAAATCTTTTTGTACCAGAGTCTTGTTAACCCGTCGGGTAAAGCAACTAGCTCCGCATAGTTCTTGCTCTTCCTTGCTTTCACCGTCATGGTATCTTCAGGTGCTGCGTTCTTCTCTGGATTGGTCGATTCTTCACTGGGTG